>OY751335.1:24419262-25669262 GCA_963564715.1 Catocala sponsa | reverse complement strand
TCTGTCATACATGATTTTTGCGAAACTTTAACTGTTTACGCAGCACACACAGCGGAAGCTCTCAAAAGGAAAAAATACCCTCCGATTTTGAAACATTCTTCATTGGTGCTGAGCTCCTATTGATCTTAGCGTGATGATATATAACCTATAGCCTTCCTCGATAAATGGGCTATCTAACACTGAAAGAATTTTTCAAATCGGACCAGTAGTTCCTGAGATTAGCGCGTTCAAGCAAACAAACAAACAAACTCTTCAGCTTTATAATATTAGTATAGATGATTGCTTACGCTTCAAAATATAGGAATTACACCGGTTCCCTAGCACTGGCTCACGTAGAAGCTACGAAGCTTGACTTACTGAGTGATGTGAAATTTTTTAGGGTAAGTTTTTATGAACTCACCCTAAAAAATTTTTACATTTTGTCAGCTAACAACATTACGCGGGTGAGTAATGGGTATGCGGAGTGTGTTTGTTTTGTTATCGCACACTATTGTTATATTCTATTGACGCCGAGCAAATTCAGTTGAACGTAGGCTAAGCTAGTAAGTTTAGCCTACGTTTATAAAAGTAGCGTTCGATTCCTCTACAAGAAATATAACGCTCACAGGTCAAATATATCTCCAGGAATTTGCTTATCACTACAAGACTTCAAACGGGTCGGATAAATAAAATGCCTTGACCGGTTTATCCCAAAAGTGAATCATATTTCGATTAAGAACGAGTGAAGTCAGTAAACCGAAACAGTCATTCGATAAATGTGTCAGACTAAGGTCAAACACATCGATAATTACCTATGTTGTTTAAATACGCGCGATAATAAACGGCCAGTGATCATAACCGGCAATATATCAAAGTTGTGTTTAAGAAAATATAGAAATAAATTGTGAACAATGAAGCAATATTTAGTGACTATAGTGACTATAATTTTAATATCAAACACACAATGTGGCCTTATAGACGGTATACTCGGTGTAGTAAAAGATACAACAACTGCAATCAAAGAGGATGTCAGTGGTGTGGTCAGATATGGAAAGAATATGGTGTTTGGCGAAAATAAACCAGTTGATAACCGAAATTACGAAGTTGGTGAAACAAGAACTCCAAATTATGGCCTCGTTGATCGATTATCTCTAAAAATACACGACATAGGTGCAGTTGTAAGAGAGCACATGCGAAGTATATTTGCAATGGTGGATAATGACGAACATGGAAAAGGATTGCTTGGAAGAATGTTCGATAAAATTAGATTGAAAATGATCAAGGCAAAAGTATTTTTGGTTGGTGATGATGACAATCAAATTGAATATAATCAGAATGGATTGTATAATACAAGTCGAAAACAGACACTTATAGAAAAACTAAAACATTATGTTTTCAAAAATAGTTCATCGAATAATTATGGTATACGAAAAACACTGCAAAATTTGAGAGATGCTGTAGAGGGACTTCGTACAAATATGACTAGATATACTCGAAATGAGGCAGTATCTGACGGCCAGGGTTTACTTGACGTACGAATGGCCACAGAGGATATTGCGGGTCATATAAATCATCAAGATAACCTTGATAACTTGTTACATTCTGGTTACAACAACGTTCAAAATCAAGTTAACAAAAATCGTGATATCGCAAAGACTTCATTTGATGATTTCAAACGTGGCTCGATGAATTTCATTGAAGATCAAAAAAATAACATGCGTAACAATTATACCAAGCTAGAAAACAATAGAAATGATATGACGAATGAATTAGAAGATTCGTTAAATAAACTTGAAAGTCGTTTCAGAAGTGATTTGGATGATACAAAAACGTCTTTCACTAATGCTTTTAGCGCTGTTGATAAACTCGGCAGAAATAACCAGACTGATAAGACTGCGAACTGACGAGAAAAGGTCATAATAATTATATAATACTGTTTTATTAGTAGTAAGAATCTATAAACATATTAAAATGTTTTTTTAATTAATTATTTTATGTTATTGTCATCCTTATTTACTTCACGTTGCTGATATGTATAGACGTGATGTATTCTGCATATCTAATACCTGGGATAGTCTATCTAAGGAACTTTCTCAATCTTATTTATTAAGCAAAGTACAAAGTTAATGTCAAAAATATTTATTTATCTATTTAGGTCATCATCATCTCAGCCAAAGACGTCCATTGCTGGACATAGACCTCCCCCAACTGGTTTTCCACACAGACCGGTCTTGGGCCGCCACCCGCATCCAACCGCTTGCCGCGACTCTTTCCAGGTCGTCAGTCCACCTTGTGGGCCTGCCCCTGCTGCATGTTCCGGTGCGTGGCCGCAACTCCAGAACCTTTCTAACCCAACGGCCATCGGTTCTGCGTGTTATGTGCCCTGCCCACTGCCACTTCAGCTTGGCTATCCGGAAAGCTATGTCGGCAACTTTAGTTTTCCTGCGGATCTCCTCATTTTTGATTCGAAATATTAAGGTCACATAGTAAAAATTATAGACTTTAGAATGAGTTATTTGTATTGAAGTGTCATGTATATATAGCTCCACTTAGGTTTAAGGAATTGAGAAGATACGTGTAAGCAATTCACAATTCAAAACGCTATTGATTTAGAATTTATATTTTAAATTAAAATTAACAACTCTAACTGCTTACTATTATTGCTGTTAGTTATAATTTAATAAAAAAGTATAATTTAATAAAATTTGCACTAGCTAATGGCCAATACATTTTGTTTATACTTTTACCCTTTTTTATACTATCAAACAAACACGCATACGGCTCTCTTGTAGTCTTATGTACTGAAATTGGCTGCTATTAACATTTATGGTTTGGTGAGTAACTAGGGGCCGGGATGTACTATTAGCAGAGCCAACACTGTCACACTTCAGACAGTTTTGGATCTGCTAATAGTACATCTCATCTCATCAAAATAAAGTGAATATGGTGATGGAGATTGAAAAATAAGATGTAAGTCACAGCAGTATATTCGCTAAATTGGTGTAAACAAAATTGTGCGGCACCGAAAGCGGTGTCTATTATTTCAGGAAGATATTAATAAGCCCAGTGGCTGTTGGTTGATTGGAAGGATTTGTTTCTAATAAATACTTGTATAAAAATAAATCCTTCCAATACAGACATCATTCATAAGATGTGAAGTAACTCGAATAGACATTGGGTTTAGAAAAGTATTTGTAAATTAATTTGTTTTCTTTTACCCGGTTTATTCGTAGCTTTTATAGGTCGGCGGACTGCCTTGGATTCGATTCCCGAGTCCAGTTAATTATTAATAGAATTTTCTTAAAAAAAGATTTATTTATTTATTTATAATTTAAGCATACCAACTGTATAATTACAATGTTTTGTAGTTGAGACATTCTTAATTTAACATTGTCAGAGTAATTAAACAAATCACAGTCATGCATGACATTTCAATTACATTATATGTTAAAGAGTAGGTACTTGTTTATGGTGAAAATACAACTGTGACTCTAATCTAGTGACCACAAATCGAAGTCCAACTATATTAAAATTATTTAAAAGTATAAAAATTAAAAGTACGAAAGATTATAAGGCATTACTGAGTAGAAAGTGTCTAAATGATAAAAATTTCATAGAGAAGATATCAATGTCATTGTCAGATACGTAGGATTTCGCATTATACAATCTTGCCATACATGTAAATCGACTATTGAAGGTAGTATTCAGTGTAGTGATAGGTGTCTCAAATACCCGGGGATGTCTTACAAAACGCCTGCTGGTTTTAAAATTAATCATTCGTAGTACGCAATAGTAGTGGGACAGTTTAATATTTATATGGTTACCTTGTAGTCTTCGTGTTGCAAATATGGCAACATGCAAGACAAGGCTTATTAGCCTACAAAAATAATACTAGCAATCATTGCCCAGGTATTGTATTAAATAATACTAGCAATCATTGCCCAGGTATTGTACATATTAAATAATACTAGCAATCATTGCCCAGGTATTGTATTAAATAATACTAGCAATCATTGCCCAGGTATTGTATTAAATAATACTAGCAATCATTGCCCAGGTATTGTATTAAATAATACTAGCAATCATTGCCCAGGTATTGTATTAAATAATACTAGCAATCATTGCCCAGGTATTGTATTAAATAATACTAGCAATCATTGCCCAGGTATTGTATTAAATAATACTAGCAATCATTGCCCAGGTATTGTATTAAATAATACTAGCAATCATTGCCCAGGTATTGTATTAAATCATAAACGACAAGGCGGCATATTAAAATAGAAATTCTGCAATTATAATACACTAGATGTGCCCGCGGTTTCACCCGCGTTTTTCGTTACTGCACCGCCCCCGTGGATCGAAGCGTGATGTTATATAGTCTATAGCCTATCTCGATAAATAGGCTATCCAACACTAAAAGAATTTTTCAAATCGAACCATTAGTTTCCTGAGATTCAAACAAACAAACAAACAAACTCGTCAGCTTTATAAAGTTAGTATAGATATTGAATGAAAATATAATCAAACAGAACGTATTCTATGTTAATATTATCAAGGTATCTTCTTTATACAAGGTTTTCATGTCTAATTAAGTAGTTGATATAAACTGAATAAGCAATCAGAAAATTATTAAGTACTTTGTGTTACTTTTGGTATCACTGAGAATACCTTATCATTACGTTAATTAATAAAGTAAATTAATTATATTTTAGAGTAACGATAAGTCAGTGGGAGTCTGCTGAACTGTTGCGCAGGGGTCTCGAGATCAAAACTAAACACACATCTCGAACTTATTTATATGACGCGTAATTAAATAAAAAGGAAATTGTTTATTTGATTAAAATGGATTCCCACCAAATTCGTTTAAATGTTATATACAATCAATGTTTTTCCCCAATAGCACTGCTAAATTTACTAATTACAAGGATTAAACAAGGTTTTCGCTATGTGAAAGGAAACGTTAGACTAAGAGTATGGTCTACTATCAACACGAAAATATTAAAGTGAATCATGTCGAAGGCGAATCAATGGTAGTAAACTGCACACACGAATAGACATATGTGCGGTGTCGTGACGAGATGCCATGGAGTATAGAACTTAAATGGTGGCAAAGACTTCAGAATTCATAAGTACTTGTTGAGTAGTAGAGCCTCGCTGATTTCAGCATGAATGGGCCGGCTCGACCGGGGAAGGCCTACCCTCACAGAATATCGACGTGAAATACCAGTATTCCTACTGTTGTGTTTCGTTCGGTGAGTGAGAGTGCCGGTGGCCCAATCACCACCTTACCCCCATTTCCGAGTTGCGGGTGGTGAGCGGCTTTATTGCTCCGGTACCTATCTGGAGAATAGGTAGTGTCACTTGGGCAGGAGGTAGCTCGCTTACGAGAACCATATCTCTCCTCAGAGATCCGGTTCTCGTAAGCGAGCTACCTCTAGCATGGAGAGTCGAGATTTGGGGACAAGACCTGTCTATAACTGGTCCCGGAAGGTGCTCTCGGGCACTGGAAGGTACAGCGGTTCAACCTATATAACTGTTCGGTGTAATATAACCGAACACCTTAGTAAGCAATAAGCGAGTCACGCGTTAACCTAATTACATCAAACGCATAAAGAGTCAGTGCACTTTCTGTGACCGCGACATTCGGGTGCATTCAATACAACATTATAACATTTTCATTTTCATTAAATTTAACTAACATTTTTAACATTTAAGAACTTATTGTGGAACTGAACAATAAACTATTAGTGTGTAACATTTCAAACATATCTTTTAATTAACAATCACTGCAAACCTCGCGCTACACCGTACAATAACCTTTACGGTTGGTGTAGAGGAACGCTATATCATAAACTGGACTACTCGTAGAGAAGAGGGGGATGCTCTACTGAAACAATTACGTTCATATGTCCACAATACTGGCTGGCACTCAACAGCCTTCGCTTTCCCACTTCCGTGTGAATTCCAATACTTACATGATTTATATCATTCGTGTGTAAGGTGGCGCCGGTCGTGACAACTTTATGTTGGTGACGGTACCTTTTGTTTGGCTGTCGGTACCCCTCAGGGACGTCACCGGCTTATGAGTTATTTATATTACCTAATACTTGTATTGTTTCGAATTCGCCCTCCTTTGAACGCTTTTATTGAGAACGATGTGGTTTTAAACGGTTTGCCACTTGAAGTTTAACCTCGTTAATACTTACTAATATTATAAATTCGAAAGTAATTCTGTCTGTCTATCTGTCTGTCTGTTACCTTTTCACGGCTAAACCACCCAACCGATTTAGATAAAATTTGGTAAAGATATAGTTTAAAACCTGGGGAAGGACATAGGTTACTTTGTATTCATTAGGTACCACGCGGGCGGAGCCGCGCGCAAGCTAGTCGTTTATAAGTCGAACTTAGATACACAGCAGAAAAATATAGATAAAATAAATATAGATATTAAATGAGATGTATAATATTTTTACATTAATTAGTGTAACTGATGTTCATAAGTGTTACATTGTGACCTACATGAATATTACATGTGATTTTGATTTTGACTTCGATTAGAGAAATATAGGCGAAGTGTGCGTGGATTGACAAATCGTCCATTGAAATGTTACATGTGCTTTGCATTTTTTAGAGGACGCAATTTTATTTTTGGGACATGTGTGGGGGGCAATTGAAGCTTAACCCCAAGTTTGTGGGGTTGCCGCCCTTGTCCCTCGGCCGCCATCTTGGAAAAAGGGGTGCAAACACCTTCTTCGCGATATCTCGGAAACTATGCGTCCTACAAAAAATTCGTAAAGACATATAGTTATGTCTTTACGAATTTTCAGTAATCTGAGTTTATTTACATTCTTAGCTACTGCTGACTACGTGAAGTAAGAATATATCGGAGAGATGGTCAAAAACTGCCATGGTCTTCTTCTTTCTTTTCGTGTGATTAGTGGCCAACCTGTTGTCAAGAGTTGTTCAAGCCGCCTGAAGGCCTCTGACATGGCTTAAAGACTGGTGTCAATTTGACAACAACCGGGACCGACTTTTTACGTGCCCTCCGAAGCACGGAGACGCTCAGATGAAATACCACTAAGCGGTCACTCATCTATAGACTGACCGCACCCAACGTAGCTTAACCTCGCTTATCGTTTACCGATTAGTGAGTGCAACTGGCTGGCCATGGTGGCACAGAGATAATTAATGCGACTGCTGTGAATCGAATCTAGAGGTATCGATTCTCGGGTCGAGCCAAGTGTTACTGGATTTTATGATCAAGAGATTATCAGTAGCGGCACCGAGATTGCAAGTGTGCCCAATAAGGTTCGACTCCTGTTACGTCTTGTAACGTTATACTTAGTCAATCACGTTTTAGAGGCGTGGTTGACCTAGGAATCTATCTAGTGGAGATAATTAAAAATTATACTACACAATTAAAATGTCATCGACATAGCTCAGAGAATTCGCAAGCTGAAGTGGTAGTAGGCTGGCCATATCGCGCGAGGAACCGACGACTGCTGGGGTAAGCGTGTTCTTGAGTGGAGACAGCGACTCTGCAAACGTAGTGTAGGACGCCCTCCGACCAGGTGGGATGACGATCTGCGAAAGACTGCAGGCAGATGCTGAATGCGGCAAGCTGAAGACAGGGCGCTATGGCACTCTATGGGGGAGGGCTATGTCCAGAAGTGGACTATTATAGCCTGATGATGATGATGAATTAAAACGTTTGTATTTCCATAAACAACTTAGTATAGAACAACAGTACCTACTTTTATAATATAACAATTTAGTTAGCCATTAAGCAAAAGATCAGGGCGTGGTTCTATAAGGCTCGCTACTTGGTCCAGCACAATGGACCACTTATCTTACTTGGCAGCACGGCAGGAACGGGGCTGGCACCAGGGCGTCATCAGTTTATATAGCGGTCGGCCACCGCTCAGAAAGAGGGATCGAGAGAGAAGAGCGCCACCGTCCCGCACGATGCAGCCGCTAGCACGACCGACCCGCGTGACAGTCTGACCTAAGATCATAGCTCACCAAACGTGGTTTTAAAGGCCGAGTCTCCACCGAACAAAAATTTACAACTTTAGTGTTGTCAATGCGTGGTGGTGACAAAAGTTTCTATAATTGCCTACTGTTGGCAACAAAAATTGTAAACAAATGTCGGCAATCGTGTTTCTGTTTTTAGCGGTAAACATCAAAAGAATACACTTGTTGCAGATATTTATTTACTGTGTGGATACGCTTACAGTTGACAACGTTAGTTGGAAACAGCCACCATAGATTAAACACTTATATACAGAAACATGTCATAAAATAATAAATATTGCGGCTGCCTGCATAATAATATTATGCAGGCAGCCGCAATATTTAATTATTTTATGACATGTATCATCATCGTTCGAAGACATTTTGCCTAGTAGATGCTAATGGAGACAGCTTGTTGTCATCTGTAATGTGTCCCAAATTGTTGGCGACTCGATGTGGACACAAATGAAACAAAAGTTGGTGATTTTTTGGAGAGTTGCAAACAATTGGAAACACTGAAATTGCCAACAATTTTGCTGGATACGCGCCTTAACAGCTTTATCTTCTGGAATAGAGGTGTGAAACTATGTATAGCAAAAATTCCAAAAAGCTACTACCACTAACTTGTAAGCAAGAGAAATACTCGCTTAACAGTTAAACCGTAGACAGAGTTGTGGCTACTCCAGTTGAGTGAAGTTTAATACGTGTGCGAGTTGCCGATCTGTCTGAACTTTGTCGAGCTAGCCCAGGATTGTGGCAATGGACTTACAACTTTGCCTGTCTTTGATTATAAGCGCCACGAGTGCATGTGTGATTGTAACTATGTACTGAACTGGATAGTATTTAATCGCCAACTATATATTGCAATGTTTGGACCAACTTCAAATCATTGTATGACAGAGTTGATAAAAAACATTATCAGTATGTATTTCAAAAATTGGCATAATATATTTAACTTAACTATTTATATAATATTGTCTTCTGTTTACGCGAATGTTATTCATTAAAATTAAACTACTATATACGGATTTTATCGCGTTGTTTATTTGACACTTGATTACAAAATTTTGAAAACTGTTACATTATTATTACTATTAAACTTTACTAATTTTTAATCTAATTAAATTATTTAAACTATTTATACTATACTATTATACATATATATTATAATTTTGAATTCGGAATCTATTTCTCAGTCACTTGTTTTGACAATGGTGTCAGCTCTCAGATTAATATAAAGAAGCATTCAAAATCTTTTCTTCTTACATGGCCTACTGATTTCGTTTTACAACAACATTTAAAAAATAGTTGTTTGGTAAACATTGCATTACTGCAACACTATCAAAAAGATTTTTACAAAAGACATTATATGCGTACTCTCTAATAAATAATTGTTACATTTACCAAAAAAGCATGTACTTGTAAATAAAGCTTTAAATACATACTACACAAATGTGTGAACAAATCGCGATATTAAAACCATTAACCCTTAATCAAAAAGCAAACTTTGTCCAAAACTTAAAAGAAAATCACTAGTGCTTACATAGTTTTCCACTACATTTTATTTCCTTACATGATACTAACTACTAAATCTACTAATATGCATATACATACGTATTCTCACGCCTGTATCCCAGAGGGATATGCAGAGGGCTACTACAATCACATTTCGCAGACTTATACGTAAAGAAAAAGTTATATTTGTGATGTTTGGATGGGCCTGATGGAATTGCTACATCACACCTTGAATGCTTAACAGAATTTGACAAAATAGCTTGCCACTTCAAAATAAAACCAAAATATTAAAGAAATGCCAACAAACTACGTCGGTAACAGCTAATACAATCATAAATACTACGGCTACGTACTTAATGTTCCACAGCAATCAAGTTTGCCGAACACACAGCATTTTACAAACAAAATTTCCATATTTACGGCGTCGATATGGTAAATACTCGGCAATAACATGTTATAAAAACATACCTTGACCGTATATTTGAAGAAAAACCATAAAAACGGTATCACGAAACTTCCCATTACAATTTTCACGCAAGACACTCGTTTTCACGTCGTTACGTTATCATAACACATTTGAAATTCAATTCTGAGTGTAACTGCCCCTTTCGAGGCTATATAGCATTCAAGAATAGCTCTTATTGCGTAAGTGTTAACGTTGTGAATTCGTTTAAGTGTTGTAAATCAGAAATAAGTAAGCAACACGCTGAGTGAGTCCAGAAACGATATCATAGAGGTATTATTAAGAGCTCGTTTGGGATTCCTCCCGTGTTATGTTAGACTTTGTTTCCATTGGTATACGTACTAAAACGATTGGTACAAAGTCTAAGTCAAAGTCAACAATCTTTATTTCACGACATTGGCGTAGTGGTTAGTGTAACCGACTGCCACGCATGACGTCGCGGGTTCGATTCCCGCACAAGTCAAACATTTGTGTGCATGAACATGGATGTTTGTCTTGCTCTAGGTGTTTCTATGTATAATATGTATGTATTTACAAAAAAAAAGTATATATGTATGTTTATCTATTGTCTAGTACCCATAGTACAAGCTCTGCTTAGTTTGGGCTAGATGGTGTTGTGTGTATGTGTTATTATTATTATTATTATTATTATTATACACGTTCAGCGCCAGTGTATATGTTATTATACACTCTAGTGCAACTCTAACAGACCAGTGTATATCTGGTTATACACCTTGAGTAGTCCACTTCAGAGGCCAGTGTATCATTGAATATACACACATCGAAATTATTTTGTACAAGTAACATGCATAAAAGAATAGATTACGACAGGAACTAATATGACATAATGTAAAAATAAAATATTACGAATTTTTCTAGAAGATAATGATTGTTTATTTAATAAACATTTATTTTCATTAAATACAAAACACACACTACTACATATTTATATATATATACTATCATATACGGCATGCGTCGCCACGCCAGCAATCGGTTTTACGTGCGGCTATAGATGTTTCACATCAAAACGGTACAATACACATGTTAACACATTATATATAATATGATTAGTTTTTTCAGAAAACCCTAATAAGACTGGCCGACCCGGGATTCGAATCCGAGACCTCAAGCACAGCAGCCGCATTCAGCATAGCACTACCGCTGCGCAACCGAAGCAATAATAAGACTTCTAGTACTATTTCTAGTAGTATTTCTTTCTTCTTTTCTTACTTACTAATATTTTTTGTACAAAACAAAACCTCTCGATATGACTTAATACCTTTTCGCGCCGGCTTAACCCGTCACTAACCGTGTACTAATGGACACGTATCCAACCCTCTCGCGCCTATCCAATATTCAGGTCTCGCGCGCCGCCGGTGCGACTGGATCATTCGCACTTATTGTGTCAATACTTGTTGTTTATTGTGCCACAACATATGCTGCCCACGGCCACGACATTAATAAGATTTCTGCCTTAATCTTGTGTTAGTATGTGTTTTCTATACGTGGTCGGTTAGTTAGTTAGTTGGACGTGTGTTATCCGCACTTAGCCTCACAATTGGGGATAAGTGCGGACCCAACAAATCTACTTTTTTTATTTAAATATGTGTGCTCAATGTTTTAATGTTTAAGTTACATTCTGTTTTGTTTTATTATTTTAAATTTGTGTTATGTTAGCGTTTAAGTATTTATTATTGATTATAATTTACATGTGAAAGCTTTTAATTGACCGTATCTTATGTTATAAATGTGTATACTGTAAGTTTTCCAAAAACAATAAAATAAAATAAAAAAAATAAAATTGTGCGTAAGTGACTGACGAGAAAAGTTGTTCGGTTACTCATACCATCCCAGCTCCGTCCAGAAAGATAATAGGGGACCGGTGTTGCGCAGTACTTCCTTCATCGTTTCTGAACTGTTTAGTAGTCTTGCCCGTTGGTCGCTCACGCTTTCACAATGTAGGAGCACGTGAGCCGGTGTCTCCTCGGTCTCCATGCAGCCTCTACATAAGGGGCTGTCAGTGATGCCGATGTTAAATGGGTACCTGTTGAGTGAGCAGTGGCCTGTTATTATACCCACTAGGTGTCGCAGGTTTTTCCTTGAAGAATATCTTGTGGCTTGAAGAATATCGTGGTCTTATAAGGAAAGGAGAAGGAATACTACGCGGTGCACTTCTGATACAGGCAAAACTAATCAATACTTTTAAATATATAGAATTAGAATGTATCCTATAGTCACTTCTAAATTTTAAGCCTACTGTCCCCTTGAGGGACGGACACATGGCATAGAGGCGCGCGTGGGAACACGCACGCCACCTCTCGGACCTGGTGCTGATCGGGTGGCGGGCAGGCCCACGAAGCCCACCACCCCCAGGTTATGACTTCAGGGTGGCTGGAGATCATCTCGCGACAGTTATTAACCTAACGTAACATACATATACGCGAGTGAAGCCGCTAGCAAAATTTAGTAACCAACAATACTATTGTCGAGCAGCGATAGCTCAGTGGGGAGACCAACAGACTGCAATGCAGAGGGTCTCAGCTTCGAACACACGTCGCGCACCCCTGACTTTCGGAAGTTATATGACTTTTCGAAATTATATGCGTATTGATTGACAATTATCGCCTGCGCCGTGCCTAGGAGAGCACGTTAAGCCGTCGGTCCTGGCTGCCATGAACATCTATGGCAGTCGTTATTGGGAAGTCAGTGCCCTCTAATATCCTGACAATGGTCTAACCTTAGGGTATCGTTAGCCTTCGGGGTGCGGAGGTCAGATGGCAGTCGCTCCGTGTAAAAACTGATATCCAGTTAAATCTGGTTAGACTAGAAAGCCGACCCCAAGTGACTTGGGAATAATAAAGGCTAAGGAAAAGAATACTTTTGCCGATCTAGAAATCAAACTGGGACCTCGCAAACATACGCCACTAATCCACTAAGCCGGTGCAAACTTGTAGTAGCGTAAATATTCAAGTCTCGCTCTGTTACCCGCCCACAGCACTTATTGTGTTGATATTGTTTACTGAGGTCGTTACGAACACGTGCTGGGTCCAACGAGTATTGCAGCGGCCATGGCATACAGAGAAAATAGAGAAAAAGAAATGGTGTTGAACTTTATTAATACGGGGACTAGACTCGCCAAAAATACTTTGTTATGCAGTACTTACAGTAGAACAGAGGTTCACAGACTTTTTTCTCATAGACCACTTTCAAAATTTTGCTGGTTCCGGTGGAACCCTGCAGCTACATTTCTACAATATTCCTTGGCATTCGTATTTATATTGCTGAAAAATCAAGTGCCGAAAAATCAAAATAACGTGCTCTCCGAGGCACGGAGCACCCGATAATTGTCAATCAATACGCACATAATTTCGAAAAGTCATATAACTTCCAAAATTCAGAGGTGCGCGACGTGGGTTCGAACGCGAGACCCTCTGCATTGCAGTCTGTTGGTCTCCCCACTGAGCTATACAAATATTTGTATAATATTCGGATCCGATATATCCGAACATCAGCCCACAAGAATAATATTGGCAGTTAATTAAACGCGCTTCTTTTATTTGGGATGAGTCGAGAAAGGGTTACGATTTAATTATGTATATTGCGATTGTCCGTTTGTTATTGATAAGATACATTTTTTATACAGATGGTGCTACGTAGTAAATATACACGTCACGTTAAAAAGATTTAAGTATTGCGTGTATCACTGTATACATGCGCAAGAAGAAAAGGATTATACACGCTGTACAATACACCTCCATATAACACCATTAATACTCTCACATGCTCACACGCACCACACGCACTCACACTCACCCCACAATCGCTCACCCACACTCGCTCACCCACACTCGCTCACCCACTCTCGCTCACCCACACTCGCTCACCCACACCCGCTCACCCATACCCGCTCACCCACACCCGCTTACCTACACCCGATCACCCACACCCGCTCACCCTCACTCGCTCACCCACACTCAACCACACCCACACACACCCACATCCACACACACCCACACTCACTCACACTCACACTCTTACTCACTGCCTCAGACGCAGGTCGTTCCGAGTGCAGCAAATCTATTCCGTGCGATGGCAATAGAAGACAAGTAAAATGAATGATAGTTTAAAACTAAACAAACACGCTTTAATAGAAAACCAACCTAAAAAGTAATAACTACATATTATCTACAACCATTTTAGAATAGAAATAGAATGATTAACAAAATAATCCATTTTATTGCACGCACCCTGATAGATTGCGTACGTATCCTATCTACTGCCAATAAGTATTTTTTTATATCCTGTCGATCCTGGACAGGATACTAGGATAACCTTGAGAATTTATTTTATTGTCATCGATCCTTTAGAAGTGTACAAAGTTTCAAGTTAATCCGCCGTTTTGAAGTAAGTAATAAATCGTGTTCAAAGATTCCGTTACATAGATAGATACAGATCAAGCTCATAAAAGCGTGTCAAAAACGGACGAGATCGCCATCACAGCTTATTCACAAACACATTTATATATAAACTAGCTGTGCCCACGGTTTCTCTCGCGTTTATGGTTACTGAGCCGCCTCCATGAGTCGTAGCGTGATGTCATGTTGTTTGAACGCGCTAATCTCGAGGAACTACTGGCTCGATTTGAAAAATTATTTTAGTGTTGGATAGCCTATTTATCGAGGAAGGCTATAGACTATATAACTTGACGCTACGACCCACGGGGGCCGTGCAGTAACGATAAACGCGCATGAAACCGCGGGCACATCTGGTATTAGTATAGATACAGTCCAAGCTAATAAAATCATGTCAGAAACGGACAAGATCGCCATCACAGCTTATTCACAAACACATATAACCTGTCCAAAATGCATTACCTAACCAATCTACAGCCATCCGGCACTATAACTAGGCGAGAGAATGTAATAACTTGCCGAGATATAATTAAGCGCGGGCCAAGTTGGTCGATCCTTCATGTGCACAAGTTCGCTCTTAGTTCGCTTATCCCAGTGACACGCCATGCATCTTACGAGCAGGTAAATCACAGCAAATGTGCGACGAGAGTGTAAGGCGCTTCGGAGACGACGGATACTTGCGGATCAGACAATTTAATCGGTGTTATCTATACAAATAAATAAAATTGAAGTGTCTGTTTGTAATATCAAAATAACAGCTTTTTATATAATGCATATGAAAGTATATAAGGTACCTATACGAACACATCTATTTTTTAATTTTTGTCTGTCTGTCTGTTTGTTCCGGCTAATCTCCGAAACGGCTGAACCGATTTTGACGAGACTTTCACTGGCAGATAGCTGATGTTATAAGGAGTAACTTGGCTACATTGATTTTAGAAAAAAAAAATGGGTTCCGCGGAGACAAACACTTTTTAGTTAAAATCTACGCGGACGAAGTCGCAGGTAACAGCTAGTAGAACATAATATGGCATCCTACACAACAACGTACGCAAAGGACGAAGATAAAAAGTCCGTTGGTGCCCAGCTGAGACCAATGAAAGGAAGAATAAAAGAAAAATAACTTTATTTGTTCCACGCTTACAAGGTAACAGGAAACACAACCATGTTTAGGAACAAATAAGGTCCTGCGTCAGCAATGATGCAGTATATTATCCGCAACGCTGGTATTCTCGCAAAGCCTGCATGGTTTAGGTGCATGTAGGCAGCAACATACATACATAACTCAATTAAAAAATAAAATAAGAAACAAAAAACAAAACAATTTAAATAAATTAGGCAGAATGTAACCGTACTTGCGAGCAGCTGCGGACAACAACGGACAGTGCAAGACTTTTCTGTCCGTTAGAAAAATATCTGTCGTTAGCGGAACGCCTTAATTTAAGAGGATACACTGAATAAATGCATTAACTTTCACCGAATAGTATAGGACTATGAGAAGACCAATTAATCTAGAATTTTGATATAGGTAAATTGATGTCTTTAACTAGAATTTCCTAGCTCAAAAACACGATATTGTGATTTTGGCTCGATCATAATTATTTTCGAAAACACCTCTGAAAAATTACTATTTTTGAGATAACAAGGTAGTTACACCATCATTATGCTTAGGAATTACTCAAATATATTCGTAACATCAAGATTAGTAATTTGCTAACTCATTATTTCCATAACTAAAACCAATCATTTTAAAATAATATTTTAAGATTTTAACAAACAATTTCTAAGCGATCTTGATCATTACGGGCGCATCGCAATTTTAGACCTTATGACCGCTCTTTAACGATTGATACACAATGAGTGTCAATGTATACGGGCGTCGCGTTTCGCGGTGTCCCCTTAAGTCAGTGATAAAATAGAGGGTTAAAAGCATCAAGTTTCTGAAAGACTAATCAATGACGTGTCGCAATGGAACTCATGTCAAGGGATTTGGTTAGCTGTTGCTAATTCAGTTAGCCAGTCACAGCAGTTGAAATGCGCTTAAGCGTATTGATCTACTACCTTCAAAAGACCGATATTAATATAGGATTATGATATACCCATTAAAATTACAATACTACTTTCAATCTCTTTGGATTATGTAGATTTCTGTAAATTATACCGGTAAATAAAACCACTCCTAATAGAGTTAACAGGTAACTTACAAATAAGATATCCTTACTCCTTACTAATATTATAAATTCGAAAGTAACTTTGTCTGTCTATCTGTCTGTCTGTCTGTCTGTTACCTTTTCACGGCTAAACCACTCCACCGATTTAGATGAAATTTGGTACAGATATAGTTTAAAACCTGGGGAAGGACATAGGCTACTTTTTATTGAAATATATAGGTACCACGGGGGCGGAGCCGCGCGCAAAAGCTAGTGATAAATAAATATAAAAATAACGTTACAGCTATGTTTGCTTATGTTTGCAAGCAATCATGAACTGCCGAGATCGATTTCCTAATCGGGTAAAGTATAATATGTACCGGTATGAAATAGATTTGCCTTCTACATACATAACATAGATTCACGCCTGTTTCCCAGAGGGGTAGGCAGAGACTACGGATTTCCATTTGCTACGATCCTGACACACTTCTCTGGCTTCATTCACTTTCATCACATTCCTCATACACGCCCGTCGGTTTAAGGAGCTCTTAACCTGGCCTTTGTCCAGAATGCCTCTGATCTGATCGAGAAACGTTCGCCTAGGTTTTCCCCTTGCGACTAATATCTTATATCTATAATATTTGCCTTCTAATATCTTACTGAAAAGCATAGCTTGCGAAATATGGTTATAGCTTCTGTCTACTACTTCAGTTATATAAAGGTGTAAATGTATGTTTGTATGTAATAATTGCGTAAATAACAATATTAAATGCTTGAGAAAAACCTTAAAAAGCTATTAGATTATTTTTCTACTAATTGAAGTGGGTCATGCAATGCTTATTAAAACAATATTTGAATATATGCAAGAAAACACCGCTAATTAACAGGGGATTAAATATAATGACCACCAAAAATAGTAATTGCACACCAAAATATGCTTACTAAAATATATCATAACGAGCACCTATACACCTCAAATCACTGCATTCCGTCTCGGAAGGGTTAGGTAATGTTAGGTTCCTTCTTAAACCCACCCAAAAATCGTCGACTTATTTTGATCTCTTTAAATATATTTTGCTGTGCAATTTGGTGATCATTTACTATTTTTGACTGTTATATTTTACTATATCTGGTGATAAGTTAAACATAAGCCATAAATAAATAATCACACATTAATTTCGAAAAATCAAAGAATCGCGCCTTAGGATTGCACTCAATACCTCTGTGTACCAATAGTAAAGTTTATTATCAACTTTTAATGGTACATCCATTAATTCTCGGCGTCTTACAAACGAACCAGCATCATCGATCCATGGAACAACAGACATATAATCAGATCGAAACGCCAAGACGCACACGGCGACATCGAAAGTGCGCTGTCAGATAGCGAATAGAGATAGTTCGAGACGCTATACGGCTCTCCTGGCAGTAAAGGTCAAAACAGACAATACTGGAAATACTAGGAAAGCATTGACCTTTAAATCCAGTTTTCAGATTTAAAAGCTACTTCATATTAAAATTAATGCTATCTCTACCAACACCTTTTCTTTTTCTAACATTGTGGACAATCTATGGCCCTTGACTGCATGGATGGCCGTCGACTTATTTTGATCTCTTTGCTGTGCAATTAATATTTTTAGTATTAAAATGCGGTTTCAATTTTGGTGATCATTTACTATTTTCGACAGTTATATTTTACTATATCTGGTGATAAGTTAAACATGAGCCTTAAAAAAGCTAATAGATTCTCTTTCTCCTAATTGTGGCAAATCATGCAAAGCCTTACTAAAACAATATTTGAATATGGATACACAAGAAAACACCGCTAATTAATAGTTAGCTATCTCAGAAATCAGCCATTTGTTATAAGCAAAAAAGATATACTAAACGGCAACGATGTTGTTCTGAATAACGAACAACTAAAAATAGAGCAAAAATCGGAGCAAGTGCGGGTCAAACTAGCGTACGGAGGGTTCCGTACTGTCGCAGTCTTGATCCGACTCACTCTTGGCAAGATTTGTCATATTGATTTTTTTCATGAACATGGTTGTTGAAAAGCAAACGAAACGACGGGCAAAGTATTCTCTCCCTAGCCTTTATTATTCCCAAGTCACTTGGTGTCGACTTTCTAGTCTAACCGGATTTGACTGGATATCAGTTTTTACACGAAGCGACTGCCATCTGACCTTCGCAACCCGAAGGCTAACGATACCCTAAAGCTAGAGGGCACTGACCTCCTAATAACGAGTGCCATAGATGTTCATGGCAGCCGGGACCGACGGCTTAACGTGCTCTCCGAGGCACGGAGCAGGCGATAATTATTGTCAATCAATACGCATATAATTTTGAAAAGTCATAACTTCCCAAAAGTCAAAGTTGCGTGACGTGGGTTCGGACCCTTTGCATTGCAGTCTGTTGGTCTCCCCACTGAGCTATCGCTGCGGGCAAAGTGTAAACTTAAAGAAATAATTTTATTAAAATGTATTAAAATTTAATAGTAGTAGTGTAACAGTTTCAATATTATGTAATAAAGTTTCAAATAAACAACGCGATAAAATCCGTATATAGTAGTTTAATTTCAATTAATAACATTCGCGTAAACCTAGGACAATATTAATATTTATCATACTTGATTTATATTAAAAGTATGATCAATAGAAGACTAAGGTATGCATGTATTACAATTTTTAAAATTGACCAGTAAGAAAAAGTTATTTAATGTAATATTTCTTGTATTTTAAAATAATAGTGAGAGTTGAAAATAGAAGACATTATTTGTGTCAATATATGTCATTCTGTAAATATTTTAAACATGGAGGACTGCTTCGTAATACGTATCCGTCTCGAAATCATAGACATTTTGAAGTTATATTCATACTAAATAGTTTTTTTAGGTAACTATCACCTGCTTTATCAGTAAAAGAAAACATCGTGACGAAACCTACATGATTATATTGTTTGTTGTAAGGTCTTCCAAATTGTCTAGCAGATTTAAAAGCGAGCTCATAAGCGTTTATAGAAGTTAGCAGCTAATCAACTCAAGGTTGTTTAGAACTAAAATAACCGGTGATCTGCTGACAATACAGCACCTCTTTAAGGAGCCTGGACTACCTGTATATGCTCACCACAGTACCAAAGTTCACCGCCATGTTCTATATGGTGAGTACGTCCCCAGCCGGTTTTGAGCAAAATACCAAGTTTAAATGAGAATTTTACTATGCTCTAATTGGCTTTATAAGAGACTCCTACATGAATTTCAGTTACAGAATGAATTAAAACAGAAGGATCCCTAAAAGAAGTGTAAGTGAAACAAACGCTAGCCGACCGGAAGCAATTTACCGAGTTTAACAAGTTCCGTACATTTTCCTGCGGTTTTTTTTTCAGCGGACCCTTTAGTCCGGCGTAACAATTTAGTTAGGTATTGTAAATATAGTTATGTATACAACTTCTTTCTGTCAATTATTTATCAATTCATTAGTCTGTATTATATTTATACAATATACTGCCACGCTTACCGCATTCTAAGAGGTGTTCATGAGTGAGGGACCAGAGTGTAAATGAGCATTAATTAAGCACCTCCGTCGCATTATTTTATATAAGACAGAATTAATTGAAAATTTTTATAGCATGTTACCCTGACTTATACCTTACTTAACAAGTTGTGTTCTACCTTTAACAAGTTACTATTTGATTTTTTAATATTCGTTACACTAATCACATGACTTAGCTTGAAGACGTTCACCGAAAGCAGTGGTGAAACCAAATAGAGGAAATTTAAAACATGTTAAAAATAGTTTTTGAAAACGTGTGTTTTGTAAAAATTAGTAGGTAGACAGATTTACAGTGTATTGCTGGTTGGTGGTCTAACTTAAAATCTGGCGCATGTGTCATCTCTACACATCGCCTAGAAGTCCAGTATTAAGAAAGAAAATATAGACAGACTTTCAAATTTGAAATTGAAGTTTATTAAACACAAATAAGTAAGATACAGTAATTATTGAACACTGGTAGGTACCCAAGGTAAGATCTAACTTGTGTTATGGGTAGCAGGCCCCACTTTCAGGTTTCTTAACAGTTTGGCATTAATTTAGGTACCTACGTCCATTGATGTTTCCAAATAAATTACAAAAAGAAAATAAAGAATATAAAATAATAATAAATACAAAATCTAAGAAAACAAGTAAATAAAAATTGGGTTAACACTTATGAGTATGCATGCAGTAGTGCGAGAGTGTGTGAGTGTTCGTGTTGGTGTGTATGTGTGCTGTGTGTTTTTTTTTATTTTTTTTTTATTGTGCTCTTCAAAATATAGTCTACACTAATATTATAAAGCTAAAGAGTTTGTTTGTTTGTTTGATCGCGCTAATCTCAGGAACTACTGGTTCGATTTGAAAAATTCTTTTAGTGTTGGATAGCCTATTTATCGAGGAAGGCTATAGACTATATAACATCACGCTACGACCCACGGGGCCGGCGCAGCAACGATAAACGCGGGTCAAACCGCGGGCACATCTATTTATTATAATAAAACTCAAACTGCACAAAATAATAGTATCTCTTCATTTTCTCGTTCGTTTAGGTAACACAACTAACACACAATATGCTCGCCGCTTAGTACCCATTCATATTTCCCCAATCATGATAACTCGGCGGTCACGATTCACCCCTATTCATGTCAATAGTGTATATGTGGAGTTTATCCTTTATATCTCGCTGTATTTACAAAGGATTGCGAGAATCCCGGATAAAAATATAAATAGGATTATTGACGCAAGACGCCGGGGGTCTACTATCAAAACACGATAGCATTCTACATATTTTATATTCGATAATGTGTCTAGAGATTTGGAATATTAGATGATATGGAATGGTTAAACATTTATATGGCGGAGTTCGGTGATGTTCTAATATTGATGAAGTATATTTTGTTTGTTTATGCTTTGTTTACGGTAAAGATGGTGAAATAAGGTTTTTAATAGTATTGTGACTTACGAAAGGAGCTGGTTTCTCGTCCATACATCGTTTGCCACAGAATCAACAGCGAAGAAAATAAAAATTGGTTGTCTGTAAAGTGAGTTTACGGACGATAGTTTAAGAGCCATTTCACAAAATTACGCAAGTGAAGTTTAGGTAAATTCCGACTCGCCGAGCGATCGAGACAGTACGATACGTCTAGGAGCGTCGTGGTATAGTGCGACAGTGTCAACAGTTACGTTTTGATACTTTTCTTGGTACCTATTGCTTGAATTGTATTAAACATACTTTTGCATTATGTAAGTTTTCAAAACAAATAACGTACATATTTGTATTCGGCAAAGACTTAGAACTAAAGTAGTCCATAATGACGGGTACAGTTAAAGAAAAAATAACGTTGTATAATTTATACAGGTTGTTTTGTAGGTGATCGGACGAATTTTCGTGTTAGATTATAGTTATCTTATCTTATGTGGAGGCCAGTCAGTGCAGACTTTGCGTATGATGGGTTGTTGCGTAGAAGAAGGAGTAAGCCGAAATGATATGCAGTGGTAGGTATGCCACAACGAAGAGTTTATTCCCCACAGATACGTAAAGCGGTAAAAAGTATATTAAAATATAATAATATTTTTGACGTGACTACGATGAACGCCGGCTGCACGCACGAAAAAGGATGACTCATTGTCCCGTTACGCTCATTGTAACGTTACGATCGGAGCGAGAGCGTTACACGAGCGAGCGAAAGGCACGTTATGACGTTGTCACGTTAAACTATCGTCCGTAAACCAACTTTACAGACAACCAATTTTATCTAAATTAAATGCTTGTTGGTCTTGGAGCAAATAATAACAATCTCCTTTGCATGGATGTTGCAGTACGTTTAGTGGTGTGACCGCCAGTGCGTCGAGTGTTATGGGTTCCATCCTAAAGTAAGACAAAAATTGTCATTTCGGGTATGAGTGTTCTCTGTGTCCGTTGTTTGAACGTTGGTAATATACGTACATATCTATACTAATATTATAAAGCTGAAGAGTTTGTTTGGTTGAACGCGCTAATCTCAGGAACTACTGGTTCGTATTGAAAAATTATTTTAGTGTTAGATAGCTCATTTATCGAGGAAGGCTATAAGCTATATAACATCACGCTACGACCAATAAGAGCGGAACATCAATAGAAAATGTTGCAAAAACGGGGAAAATTCTTTTATGTGAAGCAGACGAAGCTGCGCAGGTCAGCAGCTAGTATAAGGAATATTTTCATTTGAATACCTAAGTTGGTACACAAACAGGTACATACGTATATCCTACGACTCTCACGCATAATGGACCAACTTGGAGTTCAAATTTGGAAAAAGAAATCCAATTACATTACATTACATAGCTATATCCTAAAGATAAAAATAACATAACATAGATTCACGTCTGTTCATTTCTGGAGGAGTAGGTAAAAGTGTATCACGTATATATAAGTATGTATATCGACGAGCCTATTGCTGTCTCCTGGGCATATAGCCAGACTTCGTACTCAGAATTTCCTAACAGAAAAATGCTTTAAAACTTTACCCGACCCTAGAATTGAATCGAACCCAGGACACCACACGAGCAAAATACGCCGCGAGACCAAACAAAACAGTAAAATTTGAAAACGTTTTAAAATCAATACGTAATAGCTATAAAATCGATACGTTTTAAACTTTTTAATAGGTTAATAGACGAAGTTTTACAACAACCGTCGAACTATATTAAGTGTTAAAAGTTAACAAACTCCAACTATTTAATTATTGGGTATGAGGCATCGCCAGTTTTCACAAACTTATATGTGCAGGTGATAAACGGCGAACTACATTTATACTAACTACATATTTTGAACTTCAATGGAGCAGTGACGTAGATAGTGCTGCCTCTCTCAACTGCAGAAATAAGTTGGTCTTTTGTACTAACACATTAACCCAAATAAACCCCTTCAAAATTTTATTTTTCGAGTTCTATGGGACAATACTCACCTGACATTATGGTGTGACACTGTTGTAGAATTCATATCAATATTTTACAGTATTAGTTCCCAAAGTGGAGCAGGTGGACCTACAGGGGTCCACGGGAGACTCGACGGGGATCTACGTTGGCGTGACAAAAAAAATGGGGGTTCACAATTCGTAAGCGGGGGTCTACGACTGTTCGACAAGCTCAGCGACTATTACTTGTAAAGACTTGCATATTCCATAATCACTACCAGTGGTTTATCGATATTTTGGTAGATAATTATTTAAAAAAAAATTTTAATTGCTTGGTCTTTATTACATAATTTTGAAATTATTATTAAACTTTTAACGCTACTATTAAAATCCGTATAGTAGTTGAATTTCAATGAATAATATTCGCGTAAACAGAAGACAATATTTGCATGAACTTGTTTAGCTGCGGGGGTCCACCGGAACTAGCTAAATTTTGAAAGTGGTCTATGAGAAAAAAGTCTGGGAACCTCTGCTTTACAGTATAGCGTCAGTGGCGCAGCGATATGAAGTGGTGGCACCCTGGTGCTAGTACTCGAGGCAACAAAACGGTTAGGAAGTTAGCAGTGTTGCAGACTTACGTGCCTCGCAAAGTCCTTAATGTCATTGGTGCAGCGCGTGGTCTTTCACCGCTTGTGTCGGTTTGGTATCCTATAATTACCAGAGTTCAGGAATAGAGAGAGCACTTATGTTTGCGCACACACTTGTGCACTAAAATATCTAATGCGCAGAAGGCCAATCTTTCTTCTTCTTTCTACGTTAGGCAAAAAGAGGATTACGAAAATAATGCGTATTCTGTCTTCTAAATAAAAACCAATAAGGAATAAATTAATCAAAATACCCTTTTGTAGTATTTTTACGATGAGAAGAATAACCAGATTCTCCTTGTAAAGATGCAGATTCAATTAAAATTGTGTCAATATATTTGTGGGATTGATTATTGGGATCACGACCCCAAATAGTCCTTTACAAAAACTATAGATAGACAAAAAAAACAAATATCATTGTAATAGGATTAAAATCTTGTAGATACTATTTTGTCTATCTGTTTGTTAAGCCATTACGGAAAAATCGCTGATCGGATTTTTATGCGATTTTCACAAAGTACCAATAGCCTAGTAAGAGATTGTTGGACTTCCACGCAGACATACGACGCATACACTTCTGACTTTTCGGCGTTATGTGCGTATTAAATACTAGAAGTGCCCGCGGTTTCACCCGCGTTTATCGTTACTGCGCCGCCCCCGCGGTCGTAGCATGACGTTATATAGCCTATAGCCTTCCTCGATAAATAGGCTATCCAACACTAAAAGGATTTTCAAATCGGTCCAGTATTACCTGAGATTAGCGCGTCCAAACAAACAAACATACTCTTCAGCTTTATAATATTAGTATAGATTGAATGATTGTTTACATAACGGGGAAAGCAAATCGCAAGTAAACCTGCATGTCTAAGAGTTCACCATAGTGTTTTGGAAGATATGTGAAGTCTGCCAACCCGTAATAAGCACTATGATATATAAGAGGCCCGTACCCAGCATTCCGGCAGTTTATTTAGGGATTAAATATAATGACCACCAAAAATACTAATTGCTTACTAAAATATATCATAACGAGCACCTATACGCCTCAAATCACTGCATTCCGTCTCGGAAGGGTTAGGTTATTTTAGATTCCTTCTTAAACCCACCCAAAAAATAGACTTATTTTAATGTCTTCAAATATATTTTGCTGTGCAATTTGGTGATCATTTACTATTTTTGACTGTTATATTTTACTATATCTGGTGATAAGTTAAACATAAGCCGTTTATTTATAGGGCTGATATATTGATTATTATATTATATTTCACAGCCTGACAGCTTCAGGTTTCTAATAATCTAAATCACGTTTCGTCTAACTCGTAAAGACACTGAATTCCCTGACAAAGCCTAGTAAAACACAAAACAGTTGCAGCCAATTGTCTCAACATTAGTAGACGCGAACGTCAAAACAAATAGGAATCTCTATAGGTATCAGAAATGAGATCCCGTCTTTACGAGTGGCCGCTGGAAGGAACAGTACGATATAAAGGGCAATAAAATAAATTGGACCGTGCTTCGGACGCGACGGGCGACGCTACAAGACTTGGTATATAAAGTGCTCCGTGCCTTTACCATTTAGCCCCGATCTCCTCAGATATAATCTTGTTCGTAAAATGTTGAATTACTCACGTTTGATACGGACGAGACATTAAGGAATGGTGTACAGTTGGAATAGATAAGACTGTTGTTTTAAACAATAAATGGGAAAGAGTCTGTTTGTGACCATAGCCGGTACAATCTGGCCACGTCAAGCCTTCAAAAAGGGGAGTAAATACCATGCATCATAGCGTTAATACTCGTTTTCAGTTGTACAAAATAATTTAGGTTATAAAGAGCGAGGATTCTTTATGGTCTATCAAGAGATCCTGACTTGACTAAAAACTATAATTACGAAAAAAGTTTGAGATGACTTCGAGAAAGGTATTTCTGCAAGAAAAATTTTCGTAGCAATAGGGATACGTATATATGATAGGATATGATATATTATTTTCTTTTAATTAGTAAACAATTAAAATTGCCTCGGGTGGTTAACATATGACTATCTGAAACCATTTCACGAAAAAAATCGGTACATTAATTTAAAAAAAAAAAAAAAACTAATAAAAGTGGTTAAAAGTAATTACACGATTTCAAAATCACCCTGTATAAGTCAACATCTCTGAAAAATATTTTCCCGCTATGTATAACTAAGCATCATTACCTACCTATCCCTAAAAGATTAACTGAGATATACTTCAACTACATTTCCAGTCTTACCCAAATGTTTATATACCGCAATCCTTCCGGAACACCATAAGCATGGGAAAATATAACTATTGTTCCAAGTAAATTAAACCGCAACCCTTACTAATGAACTAACACGCCATATCCATCAACTTGTTATCTTACTATCCCGTGTGTGTTTAGAAACACGTTTCGTATATTCAAAACACCTCTCAAAAAGAAACACGTGCTTAGTTTAAGCACAAAGACATTTATTTTCTCTGTAATTGGCGCACAAAGCTTTGACAATCGACATCGCTCGCGCGTTGATTTTATTTTTTATAAGAGTGCGCTTGTAGTCGGCCCCTGTATTCGATTTGTATCCATTGTGTGGTATGGTACGACATTTTGTGCTGTTTGTTTATCATAAATATGCAGTGATAGCTCAGTGGGGAGACCAACAGACTGCAATACAGAGGGTCTCGGGTACGAACCGACGTCGCGCACATCTGACTTTCCGAAGTTATATGACTTTTCGAAATTACGTACGTATTGATTGACAATAGTTATCGCCTGCTCCGTGCCTCGGAGAGCACGTAAGGCGAGGATTTCCGAGCGCTCAAAGGTTTTGGGGCCCCCCGCTTCACCGGTTCGCGCGTACGCCGACGTCCATAATTACGATGAGTCGGGCGCTATGCTAGTCGCGAGTGCCGGTGACGTAGGTAGGGTGGTGGCACCAATTATCGGCCGTGTCAACTTTTTTTGAACTTTGACTGCTTGTAATTTTTACGTTAATAGCTTAATTAGCTTTCTTGCAATGCCTTTTTTGAGTAGAGGGATACTGAAACTCGGTTTGGGTAGAACATTTCTAAGCTGTGACACTAGTGCATTCTTCATAGGCGTGATAGTGATAGATAATACGATAATAATATTATTAAGTGTCCATGAAAACTACGTAAATATAACAATCAAACCGTATTCCATGTTTGGTAATAGTGTGGTAATAGTCAATAGGATTATTGAATACTAGCTTCTGCCCGAGACTTCGTCCGCGTGGAATAGTTACTTTGGGCAAACGCTGACTTTAAACCGCGACTTCGTTATACTCAGTTAACTGCGATGTTATTTTAAAACTGCGATATCTCCTAAGATATTCATTGAAATCGAATGATGTAAAGGGCAATTTTGTTTTAAATTAAATACTTGTGATGAATAACGTATTTATTTGGATAAGGATTAATATCATGTTTATAAGAACACCTTCGCAAATAATGCATTATTTTAGAACAAATTTGGTTAGCATAAAAAAGGTTATAGTGAGCCAACCTTAAAAGATAGACATATGCTGACGCGGACTTTTTTTAGCACTTTTAAAGGGGAACAATTCTATAATACATGATTTTTGCGAAACTTTGAGAGTTTGAGATCTGAAGAAGAACTTTGAGAGCTGAAGAGTTTATTTGTTTGTTTGTTTGTTTGCTTGAACGCGCTAATCTCAGGAACTACTGGTCCGATTTGAAAAATTCTTTCAGTGTTAGATAGCCCATTTATCGAGGAAGGCTATAGGTTATATATCATCACGCTAAGATTAATAGGAGCGGAGCACCAATGAAGAATGTTTCAAAATCGGAGGGTTTTTTTTTCCTTTTGAGAGCTTCCGCTACGTGCGCTGGGTAAACAGTTAAAGTTTCGTAAAAATCATGTATGACAGAATTGTTCCCCTTTAGTTCTAAAAAAAAGCCCATGACAACATATGTCTATCTTTTAAGGTTGGCTCACTATAACCTTTTTTATGCTAACCAAATTTGTTCTAAAATAATGTATTATTTGCGAAGGTATTATTATAAACATGATATTAATCCTTATCCAAATAAATACGTTATTCATCACAAGTATTTAATTTAAAACAAAATTGCCCTTTACATCATTCGATTTCAATGAATATCTTAGTAGATATAGCAGTTTTAAAATAACGTCGCAGCATAATAATTACCCATTACAGACATACAAACGATGTTTCTCCTGGTTTATTTTGCGTGATTTTAAATTAGCACTGTAGGTATATTTTTAAAATGTTGTTCAATGGTTCTTATGTGGTTCGTGGATTTAACAAAGAAAGATTCAGCTCCTTTCAAATTGTGTTATAGGTGCCTACGACCCACTCTCTCTTATGTGACGCAGACGAAGTTGCGCGGGTCAGCTATCTATACTAATATTATAAAGCTGAAGAGTTTGTTTGTTTGTTAGTTGGTTTGAACACGCTAATCTCATAATAGCCTATTTATCGAGGAAGGCTATAGGCTATATAACATCACGCTACGACCCACGGGGGTGGCGCAGTAACGATAAACGCGGGTGAAACCGCGGGAACATCTAGTACCAAATAACATTACAACCCACGAGGGTGGTGCAGTAAACATAAATATCACAACGCGCAGGTATAACTGCGGATAACATTTGTATTTATTTAGGTAGGCAGGTACCTACCTATAAAATTCGCTCGTATTGCTTTTAGGCACATTTCACATTTTTATTCCCGTATACCTACCTAATATAATAATAATGCTATAAAATAATGATTCAAGTCCTATACAAATATGATAGGTAGTGTTTAGTAATTTTCAAATAATAGGTAGGCAACCTACCTTTTACATTTGTTTAGCCTACGTAAAGCTAAACATGACAACCTTGATTTTCTTTTATTTTATTGCCCATTTCTACACTCGTCATCTATAAATCAATAATGGACTTGCACTGGTAAGTGGTACTTAACTATGCTGTTGTTATCAAGGCCGTTATCTCGTCCAATAATCAAAACTATGCTAATTACATATATACACTCTTATTACTAAAAATTTATAATACCTATTTACAAACTAAACCTAGATATAATATATTTATCAATAAGTGATGACATTCGTAACTGACGATAAAATTATTTGTAATTCTGCGGTGCGCTCTGCAAACTAGCGATACGTCCTGTCCCCATTACATCCCGCTCGGGAGTGCAAGACGCTAGAGAGAGCGTGGCGGCTAGTAGGAAATCACATATTTTCGGTATTATATTTTTGTATATTATATAATGCATATTGTGATGCCCGACAAATAACCGTTTTTACATGACCTTTCTTTTGGTATATTTTTGAAAATTCATTTCCCAATATAACTCAAATAAAACACGAAAAATGCTTAAATCAGACCTATCTTCACGATTTTTTTCGATCGTATAAAATGTAAGTAATCGTGTTTCGAATGCTCGACAAATTAAGATCTAATGCTGTAAAATAACATATATTTTTTTCAGAATTTAAATCTATGTTATTTACAAATAAAACGCGTTTAAGCACGCTAGATAACACTGTACTTAGGGAAATCCTCGCCTTGGCTGCCATGAACATCTATGGCAGTCGTTATTGGGAAGTCAGTGCCCTCTAATATCCTGACACTGGTCTAGCCTTAGGCTATCGTTAACCTTCGGGTTGCGAATGTCAGATGGCAGTCGCTCCGTGTAAAAACTGATATCCAGTCAAATATGGTTAGACTAGAAAGCCGATCCCAAGTGACTTGGGAATAATAAAGGCTAGGGAGAAATTTATTTATAATAAAAAAGACACTCAAAAATATTGTTCACCTATAATTTATACATTCTATGTGCCGTTAGCTAGTTAGGGATGTGTTTTCCCACGTTTGTACGTGAATTAACGACGCGACGACGACGTAAGGATAGTCAGTTTTTCATACCACATTTATCTTATCTTATGTGGAGGCCAGTCAGTGCAGACCGGCGACACTTCGACCCAGTGGGATCTTTTGTGTCGACACTCTCCCAATAACGACTGCCATAGATGTTCATGGCAGCCGGGACCGACGGCTTAACGTGCTCTCCGAGGCACGGCGCAGGCGATAATTGTCAATCAATACGCATATAATTTCGAAAAGTCATATAACTTACGAAAGTCAGAGGTGCGCGACGTGGGTTCGAACCCGAGACGCTCTGCATTGCAGTCTGTTGGTCTCCCCACTGAGCTATCACTGCTCTTCATACCACATTAGTCCTGTCCAAAAAGATGGTAGGCACCCGATGTTCCTTAACGCTTAATTTTTTGGATTGTTAATCTATACTAATATTATAAAGCTGAAGAGTTTGTTTGTTTGAACGCGCTAATCTCAGAAACTACCGGTTCGATTTGATAAAATTATTTCAGTGTTGGATAGCCTATTTATCAAGGAAGGCTATATAACATTACGCTACGACTCAGGGGGGCGGCGCAGTAACGATAAACGCGGGTGAAACCGCGGGCACAGCTAGTGTAATATAACATTATTAAGACAATAATTAGAATAATGAAAACCGAATTTTGTATCTGGCCACCAGTGTGCCACTGCGACTTAGAGGTTAAGGCCTCAACTGTTGACCGATCGCATCTGCAGTATAATAATACGTGAGCTGGTATCTCCTCGGTCTACATACACTTTCAACTCTAACAATAGCTAGGTATAATAAATATATATATAATATATATATACCGTCTGTCCATTCGATTGATGCTATTAGAGTATTCAGGGCAGACGCCGTTTTATCATCCATAGTTACCAATATACCAGTCCATCAAACACCCATACCCATAGCCCATATATTAGCATCCATACGTAGCAATAGTCCTACGCCTGCTGCGGCTAGTGCCGCTGTAGGTGTTCTATCCCACCTTTGATCAAAACTCTCAAAGGGCCTCTTCACGTTGGACCCATGTCTCCGTGTAAGCCTCCCTAAGGGCCGGGTATTTTCCTAACGTATTAGGAATATACCCGTGAAAGAGAAACAAGCTATAATAATAGTAATATAATAATATTCTATCACATACACACAACACCATCTATCCTAAACTAAGCAGAGCTTGTACTATGGGAACTAGACAATGGATAAACAAACATATTATACATAGAAACACCCAGACCAAGACAAACATCCATGTTCATGCACACAAATGTTTGACTTGTGCGGGAATGTTTTAAAGGTTCTTCCTAATAGAACCTTGTAATATGCGCAAAAGATATTTGCTTAAGGAAACGCGTTCTTTTTTGTTTGATTTCGTTTCGCAAACTTTAGAGCCTTTCTATGGTTTTTGAAGTGATAACTTCTTTAAGCGCGTTGAGCACTTCTTGGGTGAACAAAAATCATAGAACTTGCGTCATCGTCACGCTTCCACGCTTTCCATTTTTTTATTATTTTAGAATATTAACAATATCGTCCTACGCAAAAAATAACGAAATTTTGACCCCCTTAATAATCTGCAAGAGAGTATCAGGAACTAGCATCCAACCAGCCCCTTTTTTTCCCCCTTTTACCTTTTACCCCCTTTTGACCCCCTTAATAATCTGCAAGAGAGTATCAGGAACTAGCATCCAACCAGCCCCTTTTTTTCTTTTTTTTTTGTTCATAATTGTTTATGATCAAGGCTTAAAGTTTTCACTTCTATCGGCAGTCCCCAAAGACTGCCCCAACATTTTTTTTTTACCTCTTCAGTACAAATTTTTACTGCTACCGTGGCGCAGCGGTACTGAATGCGATTGCTGTGCATGAGATCTCGGGTTCGAATACCGGGTCGGGCCAATAAAAAGTTATTGTATTTTCCTGTTAAAAAATCTCAATAGCAGCCCGGAGTTAGGAAGTTGGCGGCGTAAGACACCCCCGTGCCTCGGAAAGCACGTAAAGCCGGTGGTCCTGCGCCTGATCTCTCTATGGTCGTGTCGGATTATCCGTCCCATCGAATCATGAGAGTTAGGGAACAGAGAGTGTACTTGTGTTTGCGCACACACTTGTGCACTATAATATCTCCTGCGTAGTTGGCCAGTCACCGTTAAGACTGGCCGCCGTGGCCGAAATTTGATCTTGAGGATATTACAAATTACTCAACAGCACTACTAAGCTATAAGCCAATGTCAGTTCTGCAGACACCACTAGACCAGCTAACAGTCCATAACAAACCCAGGCTTCAATTATCGCGAACAATTCTGTCCCGTCAACTACATAACCCGTCTCAATTACTTTAAATACCGAGTATTGAAATTAAAGGAGGTGACAAAGATGTACGCGTGTCAAGTTCTTGCACATGTGACCATAATTAACAGTAATTACGCAAATTTCAAGTAATTCTAAATAGGATTTTATTGTAAATGCGAATGTGAGTTTATTTGTTTGTATGTCATGCTTTCACCTGCCTGAACTTCTCGACCGATCATCATGAAATTTCACAAACACTTTGTCAGAGATACAGAAAAGAACAGCGTACCTTACATCCAGAAAAAAAAAATGTGTTTGACATAGACATGACTAGTGTACTAGTGAAGCCGCGGGTAAAATCTGGTAATATAAATGCGAGTTAGTATGTTTGTTACACTTTCACGCCTTAATTACTCGACCGATCATGATGAAATTTCGCATACATGTTGGCAGGGAAATAGAAAAGGAGATAAGGTACCTTTCATCCAAAAAAGCAAGTTCTCGAACGAGCAAAGCCGCGGACAAAAATTAATACCTACTACATATTAAAAACTAGCTGCAGCTCGCAGCTGCGCTCGCCTGAACCACAGGTCAGAGTGCCAAGTTTAATCCGAATCTGTTTAAGCATTTATGCTTGATTGAGTAACAACCAAGCATATTCTCACACGTTTAGTAGGACTAGATATTTCCCACGACTTTGCTCGCTTAAATGTAAGTAGCTTAGGTTAGGTTAGTAACATATATCTTTTCGGAATGAAAGTTACCCTTTGTTCTTTTCTGTTCCCCTGACAACGAGTATGCGATATTTCATGACGATAGGTCGAGTAGTTAAGGAGTGAAAGCGTAACAAATAAACTGACATACGCATTTATAATATTAGCAAGGATTATCTTGTTGACGTCTCACGGGTTGGATTATGGTTATTGGATTTTTCTGTAAGGAAATTCGATGTAGAAGCGCGGGGTCTGGAAATGAACGCGGTTGAAGGTCGATAGGCTCGTCAACTTAAAGATAACTTATGAAATATGGGAGTATTACAAGCTATGTTTACTTTTTTGAGGCTTTAGTACTTTAGATACTGATGTTACTTTGGCCTTCTTTCAAGTAGCAACAGAACAACGGATAGACATGTTTTAATGGCCATAAATACCAAAATACTTTAGGGCCGAAGAGCAACATATAATATAATCAACATTTTATCCTTAAAATACACAGTTCTTATGAGATACTTATTTTTCCTCATTTTTTGAAATTATAAATGCAAAAGTGAGTTCATTTGTTTGTTACACTTTCACGCCTTAACTGCTCGATCGATATTCATGAAATATTGCATACATGTTGTCAGGGGTACAGAAAAGGATATAGGGTACCTTTTATCAAGAAAAAGGCACTATTACTAATCTAACTTACATTTATGCGAGCGAAACCGCGGGCAAAATCTAATTAGGTATAAATGCGAATGTGAATTTATTTGTTTGTTTATAACGCTTACACGCCTTAACTACTCGGCCGACCATTATGAAATGTAGTATATACGTTGTCAGGGGTACAGAAAAGGACATAGCATACCTTCCATCCAGCAAAATTACTGGTCAAAGGATAGCTAGTATCGAATTATTTTTTACTTTTTGGAAAATATTTTCGCCGGCACTGGTTATATATACTTACAAAATTTAACTCCATTTTGATCAGCACATTTCCTCTTTATTCCACGTCTTGCAACCAAACGACAACATCCAATTTACTTTATCTCATTCAATCAAAATCAGCTATTCATTCGCCAGCAATTTGTCAGTACTCAGAGCACACGGCGTATGTACGAATACGTGTACCGAAGCTCTCAAAACCGAATAGCTTGATTTACGATTTGCTTCAAAACCATCGTTTTATTTGCATTTGGTTCAAAGAGGCAGCCTCGTTTCGTACAAGTGTTCTTCAAACCACACACGTAAAGGGGCGAGCATAATGGAGAATCACGGCGATGCATGTAAATTTTCGTTGAAGAAAGTACGTCGTGTTGTTTATTAAGATTCACGTTCAAGTTTGTCAAGATATTTGTTATTAAAAAACGCGTTATCTATATCTATACTAATATTATAAAGAGGCAAGATTTGATTTTTTGTTTGTTTGTAAGGGTTTTCTCTCAAAAACTACTGAACCGATTTTTTTCACATTTAGAAAACTATATTATCAACGAGCAGGCTATATTTTATTTAGAAAAAAGTGCTGTTACTAACCGAACCTAAACTACATTTACGCGTGCGAAGCCGCGAGCAAAAGCTAGTTTATTAATATTTGTATTTGAATGAAACTTAGCACTCAGGTATACCATGCTTTGACTAATAAATAACAAAACAGGATACTTTTTATCCCGGTATGCCTCGCTGCGGGAGTCACGCGAAATTTCTCACTTCAAAAGAAATCAGCATACCATAAACGAAATGTACTGTAGGGGAACTTGTTGTGATGTTCTTCCAACACAAAGGAAGGATTCTCTGGTCAGGCTGGGTGATCGTGCCTAACGGGCCATGGCCTAACAATTGATGTCGGGAACTTGTATACCTATGTAGTAACTCAAAGTGTAAACTTTGCTTGCGAGCTTCCGGATTTTATGGCGTAGTGTTTAATTAAGTACAGCACCATCTCTTGTAATATTTTGTTACTTCTTCGCCTATGTTGATGCGCTACAAGTACATGTTACTAATAGAAACATAGTTGCGCATAGACAAGTTTTCTTACTACTAAGATGGTAAAAAAAAAAGTGGACGGGTCACCCGATGGTAACCGATTACCATAGCTTGGCAAGACCAGTGACATAATTTGCGCTTACCAACCCTTGGAAAAGTACACGCTGTGTTGCCAACGCAAAGGACAAAGAAATAAAAGCGGTATTTCTGTGTTCATATGAATAAATATTCATTTAGTAAATGGGAATGGCAAAAACAAAATAAATATGTGTAAACTTAAGAGGTTACACATATTTTTGAAAACGGAGACAGCGTAAAGTAGGTCCGATATCCGGGTCGGACAGAGTGTAATTCATTGAAATTAAACTACTATATACGGATTTTATCGCGTTGTTTATTTGACACTTTATTACAAAATTTTGAAAACTCTTACACTACTATTACTATTAAACTTTACTAATTTTTAAGCTAATTAAATTAATGAAACTATTAAAACTATTTATACTATTTATATTTGTGTTTACACTTTCCCCGACGTTTCGGTTGCTTTTCAGCAGCCATGGTCACGGGGAGACTAAGATGGCAGTTGTCTCAATGTTCCAGTGTAGTTATTTCAAAGTACCCGAACATAATTTAATCATGGGTGTTTCTATTTACGCAGAATGAGCTCAAAGTATCATGAAGTCTAGCTGTGGGTAATTGATTTTTTTCTGTAAGGATTGACAGTACGGAATTACCGATAGACTTAATGGCAGATAGATGACAATAGTCTTTTTTATGTGTGGCTCTAAAACATAGCTGGATAACTTGAGTGTAACACACGACACTTCTGCCGACCACTTTGATAAACACACAAAGATGACTTAACAAAATCAAGCCTTGTTATTGTTGTTATACAAAAGACAATATATTCAAAAAGAAATACGAATTGTGAACACATCTTTACCATTCTCTCAACTCCGAAGTAAAACTTCAATAAAGAGCGAGGCTTACGCTATTATAAATCCATTTCCTCACTTTCGCAGAAATAGTATTGAACGTTGATCTCGAGGCAAAGAAAACTGCGTAACATACGTCTATCCGAATACTACGGAAATTAAAATAATTAAGCCGAGTACAAACTTATAATAGAGTGAGAATGAGAGCTCACTCGAGAAATGATAACTCGCATGCATTTTTTTAAACGGGTAACAATAATTATAAAACTTAGATTTAGACTTCGGTAATACCGTTGGACTGCCACGCAGAGGTTTCAAGTTCGATCCCAAGGTATGCATCTCTGACATTTCGAAGTTATGTGCGTATTAAGTAGTTAATTATCACTTGATTTAACGCTGAAGGACAAACATTGTGAGTAAAGCTACATGACTGAGAGTTCTCCATAATGCTCTCGAATATATATTATGTGAAGTCTGCCAACACGCACTGGGCCAGGGTGGTGGACTATAGCCTAACCCTTCTCACACTGAGAAGAGGCCCGTGCCCAGCAGTGGGACAGCTTAATACAGGATTGATATTATTATATTATATAATATCATCTTATAATTAAGTAGGTTTTATGATTTCTTGTGTGTGTGACTGCTGTGCGTGAGATCTGGGACCTGGTTCGATTGCCGGATCGGGTAAATGGCAATTGTGTTTTTCTGTAAAGAAATTCTCTTTATCAGCTCGGTCTAGAACAGTGCCTGGCAAAAAGCAATAGACTCGTCGCTATACCCGTCTACATAGTGTTTAAAACTGTACGACCTAACTAAAGATGCAGGTATGCACTTTCAAAGCATTTATGGAGTGTGCGCGATCAAAACACATGAAAATGTCTGTGTTTTCTTGTTAAGTATACACAGTCGACTAGTAATAGTCAAGTATATGGTTGGATGGCTAGTAGCTTAAGAGGTCGCGTCGCCATTGCCGCTGCGCAGGGGTGGGTTTGATGCCTAGACGTGACAAACTTTGTATGATAGTAATTGTTGTTTCAAGGTTGCTCTTTGTGTTCGTTGTTTGAACGATTGTAAATTCCCACAGACACATAAATTATACTTAGCACGGTAGTAGTTTTATTGAAACAAATAAAAAGTCAAAGTCAAAAATCATTTATTCATTTAGGTCACAAAGTAACACTTATGAACGTCAAAGGGGTTAGTGAGCTTGTTACATTTACTGAATTTACATGTATGTTAGTTGCAAGGTTCAGACAAAAGGTTGAGCCTGTGAGAAGATACCTGCAAGAAACTCAAGGCCACTCTTTTAAATCACCATCAAATTATAATTTCAGTATTTTACATCTCATTTATGTACCAGGTGTTGCAGTCATTATGCCATATGTCACTGTCCATATAAAACTAAATTCTAAAAATAAAAGAAAAGTTAATAATATTAGGTAAGAAGCATTTCAGGTTTGAAATAATATTTATCTGTAGTCATTTGTAATAGACAGTAGTATGACATGAGGACGCATACACTTACACTTTGTGACATATGAAAAGGTAGTTCGTAACTAAATATAGTTAAAACGAAACTTACGTTATTACTTACAAAGTTTGTTGAAAGAAAATTTATTTATTTATAATAGGTACACAAACAGATTACAGTCTTAACATGGTAAGTAGTAATAATGAACATAATATTATATAAACCGGACAATAATCCTAAGGCAGTGTACACAACATGTACATATTAGAGCAGATTACTCATGCAAAACAAAAAACATTATTAAAATCTTAAATTCGTTAGCGTAGGATACAAGTGGATAATTATTGTAAGTAGGTTTTTACTTAATAACTGTAATTTTACATGATAACTGGATTTGGAACTTTTCGGAAGTAAGCACACCTGATACAATCTTTTTATATCTATTGAAATTTATGTCAAAAATGTCGAACTCTCTATTTATATGTGCTACTTTATTATAAAGATAGGTACTTTAACATCACAAAATAAACACGAAGTACCTTCACATAACTAAATTGAGTTATATATATAATAGATACATTGTTTGAATCCTGTCTGAAACAAGCAAATAGTTCCATGAGTTTTTATAATTTAAGTAATCATTGATTGAAAAATAGAAAGAAAGATATAAAGGTATTCTTATAAAATAGAGATAATAGATTTTTGTTAGACCAGCGTGCAGCGTGCTCCATTGTCGAGCGCGTCGTCGTTTACGTCAGATGAATTAGCTGTCAAACGCAAACCTTTATTGTAGTATAAAAGGACATGCGGTATACTAGATAAGTGACTCACAGACGTGTACGAACCTATTTCAAAGGCTCATTCAAAATTTTTTCCAGTTTGTCGATAATAATCATGTTTTTTGGATAAAACTATCGAAAATCCTCACTATAAGTAAGTAATGTAAGTAAGTATTTATTTATCAAAATATAGGTACACGTTCTTATACAGATATTATAACACAGAAAGAAAAAAAAAGTACATATGTAATGAAAAACGAGGTTACCACTCAGGTTTGTTGTTGGTTTGCGGTTTATACCTCAAACCAACCCTGATATTATGTAGTAACCCCAAGTGACGCCCGGACGTACATCAGCTACTCTTTAATATTTTACAAACACAAAAAATTAAAAAAATACATACGTAAGATATATATAAATTATAATTGATGAGCATATATAACTAATATATATAAATATAAATTAAATAAATTGGCGCAATAACAAATAAATATAATATTCAATAATAATAACCTACTAACGTTGTTAGTCTACACAGACATCAAAGGATACTAGTTAAATCTCTCTGTTAGTCTGATGTACAAATAGAAATCTTTTAAAGCTTTAAATTAAACTTATAAAAGGTTTCTAAAAGGCAAATCATCTCAAAAATTTGTTAACAGTCGCATACCAAACGTACATAAGTTAATTGTTGAGAGTGACTGACTTAATTATCAACAATCAATCGATTTACTACGTCCCAGACCATGCGAAATCGGTATTGTGTTGTGCACAATCATTCAAATGTCATTCGCTATCGTTCGAATTAAATTATTCGCATTACTAAATCGGATCAATTGACTATATCATCATCATCTCAGTCGAAAGACGTCCACTGCTGGACATAGGCCTTCCCCAAGGTTTTCCACACAGACCGGTCTTGGGTCTTACCAGGTCGTCGGTCCAACTTGTGGAGGGCCTACCCCTGCTGCGTGTTCCGGTGCGTGGCCGCCGCTCCAGAACCTATCCGCCCCAAAGGCCATCGGTTTTTCGTGCTATGTGCCCTGCCCACTGCCACTTTATCTTGGCTATCCGGCGAGCTATGTCGGCAACTTTAATTTTCCTGCGGATCTCCTCATTTCTGATTCGATCCTGCAGGGAAACCCCGAGCATAGCTCTCTCCATCGCCCGCGTGACCTTGAGCCTTCTCATAAGGCCCATAGTGAGCGACCACGTCTCTGAGCCGTAAGTCATCACTGGCAACACACACTGCTCAAAGACTTTCGTCTTGAGACACTGCAACATATTGCACGCGAAGATATGTCGTAGCTTTCCGAACGCTGCCCAGCTGAGTTGGATTCGACGATTGACCTCTTTCTCGAAGTTGGACCTACCTAACTGGATCGTTTGTCCCAGGTATACATACTTGTCGACTACTTCGAGAGTAGGAGCAACCTTAATAGGAGCAGGTGTGACATGGACGTTGGACATGATGATTCGTCTTGTCCATGTTCATTTTAAGACCTACTTGTCGGGAAACTCTACAGAGACCATCGAGCATTATGCCGAGGTCTTCCATGGTCTCAGCCATGACCATGATATCGTCGGCAAATCGAAGGTGAGTGATGTACTCGCCGTTGATGTTGATGCCGAGTCCTTTTCAATCCAAAAGCATCCCCCTGTCTCATCCCTCGCTGTAGCTTTATTGGTTTCGAGCTCTGGTCTTGGAGACGGACTAGCATGGTGGCGTTTTCATACGAACATTTCAGCACTCCGACATACCGGTAGTCAATCTGGCACCATTGTAGAGCCTACAGCACTGCCCAGTTTTCAATCGAATCAAAGGCTTTCTCATAGTCCACAAACACCACGCACAAGGGCTGGTTATATTCTTCAGATTTTGAAAAAACCTAGCGCAGCATATGTATGTGGTCTATGGTACTGTAGCCTTTACGGAAACCGGCTTGTTCGAGAGGCTGGAAGTCGTCTAGCCTACTCTCGAGATGATTCGTGATGACCCTTGAAAACAGCTTGTAGATGTGACTCAGTAGAGCATTTCAGAAAATGAGTGTAAATCACACACTCAATCTTCTAGCTACGTCTAAGAATATGGCAGTATTCTGCTGTCAACTTTTTATTCGCATAATTTCCTATTAGCTCACTTAAACGATTCGATGACAACACATACAATACAATCGTAGTAACATCTGATGCGTAGCTGCTCTTCATTGGCTGCTTTCCTTCTTTGGTTCTCACAGTTCATGGTGCATAGGTTCTTAAAGGTGGCGCAATTGCTCGCACAAACTGGATCTACCTCCGTGGAGCAACCACACACCTTCGCGGCGACAAACTTTGCCTGAATTTCTGCACAGATATTTAATATATGTATTAATAAAGTGCTATTGCATTCATACAAATATTTCGGATGAGGATTGGTTTAAGCAGTTCAACTTCAAACTTTACAATAATTAAACAATCTCCATCGATGGCGAAATGGCTAAAGTGGTCACCTCACTACTACATCGCGCTAAATTTAGCGGGTTTAAACCCCGTACAGCACAAAAATTATGTGATCCACATATAACTATTCCGATTCTAGCTGTTCTTTTTGCCTGTTGTTTTTCATGAGCAATTATACCGAAAACGTTTTGTGACTGTATTTTAAACGCTTGTAAAATGAATGCGACATTGAGTATTTCAAGCACAAAAGTAGTATTTTAAATAGTAATGTTTGAACATTAAATACAAACAAATTACTTAGAATGAAAGTTTCGTCCAAAAGTTGATGTTAGTAACACATCGGTCTTCGGGGAAATGCCATGGCTTTTGTTTATGCAGTTAAAGAGAACAGTGGTGCTTTAAGGGAAAATACGTGGCATACATCTTCCAACCCTACGTTATAAAAAAGATTTAGAACAGTTACTGTCTCAAGTGAGAAACAAAACTTAAAAATTTAGATATCACCTGTATTTTCATAAATGATTAAAATTACAAGAGTTACCTGACTACAACATTATTTTAGTACAATTTATAAACTTTAACAGCCTTATTTTTAAGCCAATCACAAATATTTGAAAAGTAGCTAAGTATTAACTAGCGACTAATCATAAAAAACCTATAAACATTACTCAACGATAAATATTAGTTTAACAATAGTTAAGTAAGTTGATAAAAGATTAATCATTGATCAAAGACTTGAGAGCTATTCCGTTGGGCGTTAGCTAAGTATTAGTCAGCAATATATTTATAAATACGGCTGTATCTGTCGGTAGACTAGCAAAATCAGAAAGCGGATAGAAATAATCCGTTATTTGCCCAAAATAATGTGTGGAAATCAAACAACTGAATAAAAATATAAAATGCGTAATTGAGGGAAAACTGTGTCGAGTCCTTAACAACTCACTCATGCTAGGTTATTCTAGAATTACCTATTAGTTGCTCTGTAGTGCTTCTTCAAATCTAATTTTTATAAAATAAGTATAGTGTTCTACGATGTTTTATAACAGTCGGACCAATTAAAAAGCTTCTACAAACCTGTTGAGTTATTGGAATTCTTCGATGGCTGTGTCTCTTTTTCTATATTATTTTTATCTGCTCCAGCAGAATCTATGCATTCAAAAGGCAACATTAATAAATTAAATAAACTGTAAGTATTCTTGTTTTTATCCTTTGCATTGGCAGCGTAGCGTATCCTGAGTGTCGTATGGTCGTCGATTTCATTTTTTAGTCTAATCAATGCGCTACATTGACGAGGAGACATGTGTGATAACTGGATTTGGTCTAGTACCTAGGACCTAAATAGTTATTTTCTAGCCTTTAGTACATTGTCTACGTAATAATTATCTTTTTTTCAATATTTTTAACTTATTTTTGGTATTGTGTTATTAAATTGGGTCTCTTGCCTAGTGTGAAGACCACATATATGTTTCTGTTTAATTATTCTAGCGCTTGACAAAATATTTATTTGTTTATAGTATTTTAGATGATAACTTTTCTAATTTGTTAAACGCTGCAATAAACATTTCTATAATTTCATTTTTTGTATCATTCATATCATTTCTTATCTAAAGTTTGTTGCTTTTCAGCAGCCATCTTCACGGAAAGATTAACGTGATCCTCATCTCTGTATCCTTACACTTGTAAGACCACGAGACGAACAATCTTAACTAATATTATAAATGCGAATGTGAGTTTGTTTGTTACGCTTTCACGCCTTAACTACTCGACCGATCATCATAAAATTTCGCATACTCATTGTCAGGGGAACAAAAAAGGACATAGGGTAGGGAAGGTTCATCTGGAATCTATACTGTCCCATAGCTAAGCTGCGGGCAAAACATAGTTGAATAATAATTTATACTTACATAAAAAAATACAGATCACGAAGATCTTCAACATCAGAATCACGCAATTTAGCATCGAACTGTTAAAGCAATCAATAGAATTAAATATCGTAATACATACATAGACTTACGGCTATAAACCCGAAAAGAGGCGGTCATAGCCAGTTGCACTTACTGATCGGTAAACGATTAGCGAGGTTAAGCAACGTTGGGTGCAATCAGTCTATAGGTGGATGACCGCTTAGTGGTATTTTGTCTGAACGTCTCCGTGCTTCGGAGGGCACGTAAAAGTTCGGTCCCGGTTGTTGCCAAATTGACAGCAGTCGTTAAGCCATGTCAGAGGCCTACGGGCGGCTTGAACAACTCTTAACAACTGGTTGGCCACAAACCACACGAAAAAGAACAAGAAAGACCCGAAAAGAATAGGCAGATACTGGTGCCAATTCTGTTGTCATAAAATTCTGTTAACTTAACTAAAAATCACTAAAATTTAGTTTAGTGCTGTCACTTTTAACAATTTCAGAATACGAAATGTCGTTTGACAGGACTAAACTAAATTTTTGTGATTTTAGTTAAGTTTAGAGAATTTTGTGACAACAGAATTGGCACTAGTATATTCATTCACATTTCTATACCACATGTTGCTATTGAGAAATTCCTTACAATTCGGATAGTATAATATAGCTAAAAGATAGTTCCTTTGTCCAAAGCTCATAACTACAGAATTATAAAGAAAAACAGTTATAAAATACAATTATAATTTTTAGGCATGTTGTTTGTTGATTTATCTGATTTGATTTATTTCGTTGTATGTTGTGAGTCGATGTACAATAGGTGTGCTAAAATATAATCCTCTTACCACATTCTGTAGTCTATATTCATAAAATCCTATAAGACTACGGGCCCACCGTCTGGAGCAATACCTACCGGTTAATTGATCAGTCGTAGTCACAGGAACCATATCATAGATCGTAAAATTATAATTAACTCTTTTTATGGAAATTGATAAGAGTAATGGAGAAAAGGCACGCGATAAAGTTCCCTACCTACTTCTTAAAACCAGAAAATAAACACGCTTTTTTTCTTTTTTAACTTGCTCGAAGGAAAGGTGTTCTTGGCCTGGTTCTTTATACACATTGAATGTCAAATAATATCAGCCTGATAAGTAAAACTGTCCCACGGCTGAGGAGAGTTAGTCAGTTCACCGCGCTGCACTATATTTTTTTTTATACTTCTATGATGGTAATCTGGCATACGGCCACCTGATGGTAAGTGGTCACCTTAGCCTATGGACGCCTGCAACACCAGAGGCATCACTTGCGCGTTCGCGACCCTTTAGGAGAAAAAGGAAGTGGGAGGGAGAAGGAGCGGAAAGGTGGGAAGAGGGTGATTGGGCCTCCGGCACTCTCACTCACCGTACGAAACACAACAGTAGGAATACTGCTATTTCACGTCGATATTCTGTGAGAGGGTACTCCTTTCCCGGTCAAGCCGGCCCGCCCATTCATGCTGAAATCAGCAAGGCTCAAATATCTAACTAATATAAAAAAGAACTAAAATTTATCTTTTTATTAGTGATGTTCCAGATATCCGACAATGCCCTATTGCGACTTGACTGACTGACAATGATCATCGGGAATATTACGTAGAACTCTTAGATATGTAGATCTCCTCACGATGTTTTCCTTCAACGTTAAAGTAACAATAAAATTAGTTATTTAATACACACATGCACACACACTTCTAAAAGTAGGAATAATAATAATAAACACATGTAGAATAGTACGAAAATTTATGCAGAGTGATGAAACCGAACCCCAAAACACAGAACAAAACGATCATACTATATCTTAGATGGCGGCTACTTGGTGTCAACCCGTAACCATCATCAAAACACCGGCTTTTAGCCGAGTATTAAAAAAGTTTCCACATAATAATAATAATAATAAAGTTTATTGACATTAAAAAGATACATTCATTTGAACACATAAAAAGTATACAAATAATTTTACAGTCCACTTGTTAGACACTGGTACCCAAGCTAAGATTGAACTTGTGGTATGGGTACCAGGGCTCTCGTACTTAAATACATTTTATTTATCAATATAGTGTATCTTATATTGGCAACATGAATAGATGACAGCTGTGGGTCATTGTGTGTATGCGACTGTGAGGGTTTGTATGTGTAAGTGTGTGAGTGTTTTGTGTGTGTGTGTGTGTGTGTGTGTGGATATAGAAATACGTGCGTTTAAATAATAATAGACTATACAACATATAGAAAGAAATGGGTCACAATATACTTAATCTTAATAGGCTTTCAGTATCATCATAGGTTTTAGTCATAAGCCAGTTACTAACTTTCTTTTAGATATAGAAGGAAGTCTCTTGGAATCGAACCTCTTTGTGGCAGTTCAACAGTCTCGCATTGGGTAATCGCCGCTTTCTAAAAATAAATCATGGATACAAGGAAAACATTCTAAGTATACATATTATACCAGTTGGGTACACAAGTAAGGTGTTTGAAGAGAGACAGACCAAGATCGCATCCAGTGGAATACATTGTTTTACTAATGTAAGTTTAAACGTACTTTTATTAGTAACTAGATGTTCCCGCGGTTTCACCCGCGTTTATCGTTACTGCGCCGCTCCTGTGGGTCGTAGCGTGATGTTATATAGCCTATAGCCTTCCTCGATAAATAGGATATCCAACACTAAAATAATTTTTCAAATCGAACCAATAGTTCCTGAGATTAGCGCGCTCAAACAAACAAACAAACTTTTCAGCTTTATAATATTAGTATAGATTATACTCTACTAGCTGTCCAGACAGACGTTGTCCTGTACACACGAAAAAAATTAAATAAAAAAGCAAATCTAAACCATTCTCGAATCCACGTGAACATACAAAAAATTTCATCAAAATCGGTCCAGCCATTTAGAAGTTTAATTACAAACACACGCACAGAAGATTTATATATATCAAGATATAGATGTTAATGAGAAAAATCATTTATAAGGCTGTTCTAATATTATCACGGACATAATTACACAGTAGGTACATTAAAAGTCAGACGCAGGCGTGCGGTTTTAGCGACGGGTTACTTTGGCTCACTTTATAAAACATTTTTAAAAAGGCATGTTTAAATTCTTAAACTTTTTATTGCTGATGTTATGATGTCTACTTACTATTATTACTTACGACCTCTATGGCGTAGTGGTTAGTGTAACCGACTGCCACGCCTGAGGTCGCGGGTTTGATTCCCGCATAAGTCAAACATTTGTGTGCTTGAACATGGATGTTTGTCTTGGTCTGGGTGTGTCTCTGTATGTACCTATTTACAAAATAAAAAGTATACCTACATATATGTATGTTTATCCATTGTTTAGTACCCATAGTACAAGCTCTGCTTAGTTTGGGTTAGATGGTGTTGTGTGTATGTAATAGAATATTATTATTATTAATGTTGACAGTTCTGTGACTACCAACTGGGCCATGCAGCGTGGTGGACTATGGCCTAACCCTATGGTGTAACATTTCGTTAGCTATGTCTTAGATCGCAAGCAATAGGAAGCCAACTTAGCACCATTTATTGGACAGACTTTAAAACTCCGTGCTGCTATTGCGGATTGCCACGCAGAAAATCATAAGAAACAACCTAATACCGCTTCGCCCAATCCCTGAATCGAACCCGGCACTTCAGGATGGACTACTAACTTAAAACCATGGGTTATACAAGATAGTCAACATGAAATAGAAATAATTGAAACAATAAATCATCCATAATTAATGAACAATTCGTTTGAACAACAATTTTGACCATCTATTTGTTGAAGGAGACAGATTTAAATCAATGTAATCAAGTTATTGACTTTGATTTAATTAAAACTGTGACTGATTACATCCGGGACAACTTAATTTGTCTCGAGTTTCTGCTTCTTGTTCTGTATTGTCTATGACAAACGAGAACCACTTCGGTAGACTATAACAAGCGATCGAGAGGTAGGTTTGAATTTAACGGAATCCACCCATTAATGTTTCGTCAACTCATTACAAACAAGTGTTAGCTTATTGAAATTAATGTTTTTATTTTATATTAATATTGCGCATTTGAAAATTAATAAGTTGTGAATTTGAAAGCGAATCATTAGGCAATCTAATGATTTAAATATTTAAATTAAATATAACGGAAGTTCGTAAAAAAATAATATAATGTAGATCCTATAATGTGTCTTGATTTTAACATGTATTTTAGAATATATCCAGTTATTTATATATGTGTTGAATTGAACTTGTGTTTTTAGAATATTTTATATTTATTGGTCACTCAATTGACATATCTGGCAGTTGTTACAAAATAACGTTTGTTAGTCAGTTGAGTGCTTGTTATTTTAATTTACTTCCCATTTTCTGTAAGTAAGAATAGTCAGTCGCTGTTGAGCTACGAATCGAGTTGGTTTATAGTATTAAATAGTGATTGTGATATAAAATAAAAGTTGTCGTGAAACATAACGGTTTGTTTTAATACTTCAAACTCAAGAAGGTTTAACACAAGCAAGCATATAAGCTTAGCTCGAGCGGGTAACAATATTACTAGTAATTTGTAAACCATATAACGAATCATTTATAAATATAAAGATGTTTTCATCGTCTATCTGACGCGGCAAAAATTAAAAGCATTCAAATAACGGATACTAAAAACATCCGGACCTGGAGCTTCTATTTTTGGAGGACACAATTTTTGACTCGTGTGAGTATTAAACCCACAACACCTGAAGCAGTAAGTGACGACGTGACCACTTAAACCACTACGCCATCCTGCAGTCAAGACTGCCTTGTTACTAGACTGCATTGATCATCCTTACCTATATAATTAATTTGTTTCTACTGGACGTGTAATTTGAAATTTATTAGCGAAATGACTGCAATTTTATTAATGTTGACATAATCTCTTATTTGTATTATTATTATCTGATGTTCTTTTTTTTTTAATTCTCTTTATTTAATACTAGCTTTTGCCCGCGGCTTCGCTCGCGTTAATTTAGAATTTGACAATCAATTCGGGTTATACCTACTCTGTTTGTAATAATATAACTCAATCATGATTCGAAAGACACGTGGCGCCATCTATTATCATAAGAACGTTATTATTGTTTTCCTCGGGAACAGTAATTTTTTTCGGGACGAAAGGTAGCCTATGTCCGTTTCTGCACACCTGTCAACGTATATCCAAAATTGCAGGATGATCGGTTCAGTGGTTTAGGCGTGAAAAGGTAACAAACAAACAAACTCATTTTCGCTTTTATAATATTATAGTTAGGATAGTTAGGATTAGGATTAGAATTGTTTCCTATGACATACAATTTAACATTTACCATGATGTCACACTTATGAACTAAGAATTTTCGGACAAAGTTCTCGTAATGTCTCGTAGCACTATCTCTCTTTTTGTACGCCACTGTATGAGGCTGAACATGTACGAACTAAACACTATTTGTAATAATATCTTGCATTCAATGTATGTATACCATGTTCAAACAAATAAATGAATTCTCATATAATAATATCTTGCATTCAATGTATGTATACCATGTTCAAACAAATAAATGAATCCAGTTTTCGATTGGCCAGATTTTGACAGTTCTCAGTAGCATGAGTTCTGGAAATGTACCCATTAGTCATATTCCATCTTGACACTTACCTACTAGCGGCTAAGCATGATGTGCCGAGTTCAATTCCCAGGAAATGCAAAGTTAATAACCTATTCACATGCTTCAACAATTATTTCTTAACAAAAAGGCATTGTGTCCGTCTAGTAGACTATATAGTAATCATTAGGTCAAAACACCTTTGAGGCCCCGATATAGATAGGTCTTGTTCGGGACTGTCTATATCGGGACCTTAAAAAAATCTTGGTACTAAAATGACACCTGTTTCCTTAACTCTAGAAAGATAACGTGCGCCTAAGAGGCGCCCGCGAAACAAATGTATTGCTGTCTCTTTTTAACCGACGCGCGTATGTCCTTGATTTCCCGCGCCAACTCAGTCGTTGGTCAACATTATCAAGGAACGACCGCTGCAGATCGGTAAGTACCGCCAAAATAATGATATCAAAGATGACCTGCGCCAAATGTAAGAAGACTGTATGTGGCGAACCCAAAAAAGATATTTGTCACAAGTGTATGTAACATTGTTTGATTTAGAATTTGAGACTCATATATTGTAATTTGAGACTGATATATTGTAATTTGTTACTTATTTAGACAAAATACTATTGAAGTGACCTATTTTTGTAATTTTTATATAATATAGTTCCTACTACAGATACTCATCTCTAATATCTGTGAAATTTTTTAAGGGTTTATAAAATCCTACATGTGTTTTATATTAAAAAATAATAACAAACATTTTTATTTTATTTACCTATTAAATACTAAAACAATCCATTATAGTTATAAAAAAATAGCAAATATTTTAATTTTTAAATAAATCAGTATTAAAAATTGTGCGCCTCTCGGGCGCCTGTTTATCTTTTCAGTACTATAAATTAACATTATCTTTCTAGGGTTAAACCTTCGCGGTTGCTATATCATGAGCAATATAGTTAGATATTGACACTAACCTACATCTACTTACTCGATCACTAAGTGACAGCGTTTTTACATAAAAGCCTCCACTCAATACTATAACTACAATGTACCTATGTAAGTATGTGTATATGTTCATAGTGAAGCGAGGCGCAAACCATAAGCTTAAACATAATCCCTTGAGAGTTAACTCTTTCTAACTTTACCTCCAAACGCCTCGAGCATCGATATTTTTTTTGATTAATGCATAAGTACACAAGCTGAAAGTAAGAAAAATCTTTCGTCACTAACCGACAACGTCCTCTTCAAATGTAAACCTTAATACAAAGACATAAGGTAGACAATTGAACGTAGGTTTTACATACTACAGGGCCGCACTCAAAAGTTGCGGGTAATGAAAAATGTAAGTTTGCGAAGTTAGAGTGTAGACGGTACTTACGGTGGATATCGCGTGTCGAATGACAAATTGCCCGCCCTGACCCCCACTGATCCTTTCGCAACTTTACCCTAAGTACCCTAAAAGTTTGCGAAGTATAAATATTATTTTCTTTGCGAGTTATAATCTGAGGTATTCGTGGTAAGAAAATATGTTCGATAGTATATAAAGAGTTTATTAGTGGAGAATGTTCGGGTAATTAATCTCTATACGATGGAGTCTTGCGTTCGCACGAATCATTAATTTTGTGGTAACCTGGTACAATGTCTGAAGCCTTTAAGCTTGAGAAGGAAATTAAACGTCTATAAATTTAAATTAAGTAATTTTAAGATGGTAATTAGGTGTCATTACCTTCTTTACGATACTTCATTTGGAATGTAATTTTGGATATGCATCAAAAAGCTTTTCGTCACATGTTTTGAAATACCTCAATTTTAGCCTCGGTGGCGTAGTGGTTAGTGTAACCGACTGCCACGCCTGAGGTCGCGGGTTCGATTCCCGCACAAGTCAAACATTTGTGAGCATGAACATGAATGTTTGTCTTGGTCTGGGTGTTTCTATGTATGTATTTACAAAAAAATGTATATATGTATGTTTATCCATTGTCTAGTACCCATAGTACAAGCTCTGCTTGGTTTGGGCTAGATGATGTTGTGTGAATGTGGTAGAATATTATTATTATTATTATAATACAAAAAGTCTAATATAAATATTGAGCTACTCAAAGCATTAGTCTGGTACAGATGGGTAGTGTCGTAGGTAGCGTGTAGACTGCATAGATAGACCAGTACTTTGAGTAATAACCTGGCCCCTGCTGGTGGTGCGAGGGTTGTGGGTTCGATCACACACGTAACTGAAATTTCAGTGATCCACAATTAGTTATTTAGAGTCTAGGTGTTCTTTGTTTCCGTTGATTTACACAATGACATATTAAAACAATTGGTAACATAGGAATATGGGATATACATAGGATTTACCCTGGCAGTGATGGCGTCACGCGAGTCGTCGAGCTCAAAACGAAGACAGGAACACTGCTGCAAGCCTTCAACTCCATCTGCCCTGCGCCACTTCATTGAAACACGAGTCCTTCAATGCGTAATATAAAAGGGAACAAAGGCAATTATAAAAATTGCATCCACATATGATTTTAGCGCGCTGATTATTGAAAATATAATGACCGTTTTAATTTTCATACAGTTTCGTATTTAAACATCCACGCACATTTAGAATATTCATCCGACATCTAAACATCAGCTTACGTATTGTATACACATCAAAAACCATCTCACCAATTTACAGTAAATCACAAAATGTAATAACTAATCTTGTAGAAGAATCATTTTCCCGAAGTTCATCTGAAGCGTTCATAAGGCATCACCCTCAACGTGACGTAGCATTTGACCAAGTATGGCGTCGTGTTTATTAAGTAACATGACTTAGCAAAAGCCTGCCAAGTCATCGTGTTGAATACGTCCATTAGCCAAGACAAGGGACTGATTAATTACCCACGGATTATTGGGAAAGTATTTTTGGCGAGAAATGCTTTCATGGACTGTCTGTCAATTCTGCCTACCCCGTTGGGAAACAAGAATGAATTTGATATTTATATAATTCTGATTCTATACGTGTTTATCTATACTAATATTATAAATGCGAAAGTGTCTGTCTGTCTGTTACCTCTTCACGCTTAAGCCGCTAAACCGATCGTCATGAAATTTGGCAGAGATTATAGAGAGTGCATTATTTAACACCTCTTTTGTGTTAATAAAATAGCAATCTTTTTGTACAAATACATGATACAATGATTCCAGAATAAAGAAGTAGGTAATTAATATTTTAATATAAGAAAAAGTGGGGGTGTAGTGAATCTCGCTATCTCCCTCGAAGAGCTACGAGGGTGCGTTTTTAAGTTCGCGGAATGGAATAGAAGGGGATGAAATAATATTACAAAATTATTTTTCCTTTTCAATATATTCACCTGAAACCCTAATACATTTCTCAGATCTATGAATTAACTTATGAATACCTTCATAAAAAAATGTTTTGTCTTTCTCTGAAAAATACGCCGAAACTGCATCCTTCACTTCTTCATCGGTTGAAAATTTCTTTCCTCGAAGCTCTTTTTTCAGATTTGGAAAGAGATAATAGTCGCTGGGAGCCAAGTCTGGGCTATAAGGTGGGTGATCAATGATATCGAAGCCCACCTTGTGCAAAGCAGCCAACGCAACTCGACTCTTGTGAACAGGAGCATTGTCGTGCAAGAGCAGGACACCTTTGGTCAATTTTCCTCTTCTTTTTTCTCTGATTGCCTCTTTTAACTGCTCTAAAATTGAAGCGTAGTGTTCTCCGGTTATGGAAACACCTTTTTCTTTGTAATCAACCAACAAAATTCCTTCTGTGTCCCAAAAAACTGTCGCCATGAGCTTTCCCGCCGATTGCGACACCTTGAATTTCTTAGGCGGTGGTGTACCCTTTTTATGCCACTGCATGGAATCTTGTTTAGACTCAGGTTCATAGTGATGAACCCAAGTTTCATCCCCAGTAACAATTCACTCCAAAAAACCATCCTTGTCTTCATTACACTGGCTCAAAAACGCACGCGAACACTCGACGCGCTTCTGTTTTTGAGACGGTGTGAGCATTCTAGGCACCCATCTTGCACTGACTTTTGTCATGCCGAGATGATCATGGAGAACCTTGAAAATGGTCGTTTCAGATACTCCAACCATCTCTGCGATTTGTTTTTTCTTCAAACGTGCATCCTCCAATATTAATTTTTCGATTTTTTCGATAAGATCTGGAGTGGTGACCTCAACAGACCGCCCAGGCCGGGAATCGTCTTCAATTGATTCCCTGCCTTGCTTAAAGAGGTTGTGCCACTTGTATACCATGGTTTTTCCTGGACAAGAGTCCCCGTATACAGATGACATCTCTTCCAAAATGGTTTGAACATTTTTTCCTTGCTTGGTAAGGAATTTTATAACGGCGCGGAACTCGATTTTCTCCATACTTCACAATTTCTTCCAGATTGAGTTGCTTGAGGGACGATAGTTCAAAGACTAATGACCTCATTATGATAATACTCGGTATATATACTAATTATTAGTTGCTAAACACGTTAGTGACTAAACAAGCACCCCCACCACCTTCCATACCCTCCATTCCGCGAACTTAAAAACGCACCCTCGTATATTTATATAGCGGTTACTTCACAATTTGTATCGTGCATCCTTTGTGATTTATTAATTACCCGTACTACTAGATTTGAAACACTAGTATCATATTTATTTTTAGTCGATTTCTAAAGTTCTCTGTCGTTTAGTTTGAGTAATGTGATTGTTTGACATAAATAATAAATAAATAATTGTGAGTCAAATACCCTATTTTCATATTATATATATTCTATTGGGTTTTTCTGTTAAGAAATCTCAATACGAGCCCCGAGTTAGGAAGTTGGCGGTGTTAGACACCCCCGTGCCTCGGAAAGCACGTAAAGCCGTTGGTCCTGCGCCTAATCTCTCTCCGGTCGTGTCGGATTATCCGTCCCATCGGATCATGAGGGTTAGGGAATAGAGAGTGCATTTGTACTTGCGCACATACTTGTGCACTGTAATATCTCCTACGCAGATGGCCGATCTCCACTAAGATTGGCCGCCGTGACCGAAAATCGGTCTAGAGGACATTATTACATGTACATACATACATACATACATAGATTCACGCCTGTTTCCCAGAGGGGTAGGCAGAGACTACGGATTTCCATTTGCTACGATCCTGACACACTTCTCTGGCTTCATTCACTTTCATCACATTCCTCATACACGCCCGTCGGTTCAAGGAGCTCTTAACCTGGCCTTTGTCCAGAACGCCTCCGATCTGGTCGAGAAACGTTCGCCTAGGTTTTCCTCTTGCGACAGTTCCATTCACACTAGCCTTATAAACTTTCTTAGTCAGTCTTTCCTCGTCCATTCTTTCTACATGTCCAAACCAGCTTAACATACCCTTTTCTATTCTTGTAACTATATCCACTTTCATGCCGCATCTCTCTCTAATCACACTATTTCTTATTCTATCTTTCAGAGTCACACCACATATGCTTCTCAACGTTCTCATTTCTACAGCATTTATTCTGCTCTCAGGCTTCTTTTGCCATACCCAACTTTCACTTCCATACATAAGTGTGGGCACTAATAGTCCTCTATGAACAGCCAAACGTGTATATGTATATTACCAAAGTATTTTTACCCTGGTTTGTGTTTCAAAGGATTCACTCAACTACAACCACGGGTTGAATCTAGTGGATACATTTAAGCGGTAGTTGCTCACAAGAACACAAACATAGTAAATAGGTTCCCCGATATAACAGCAGTTTCTTCGAAACCTATTTCTTTTCTTTGAATACTGTCCCTCGCTATATTGAGTTAGTCATCGTCGGTCAACAAATATTCTTCAGGAGTTTCTTAGGAACCGCTTATAAAACTCATTACGAATTAAGTATTTATAGATCAACAGATTCATCGGTACCGTGGCATGAGTTAGCGATGTGATCATAAGAAATCGAAAGATAAGGATTCATGGTTCAGGCAATGTTTATAGGTTTAATCCATAAAGAAATTTTCAATAGCAGCATGGAGTCTGGATATGTAGACTTTAGACTCGTTCAATATTACAAAAGACCTAAACACACTGAATTATGGATGCGTAGAATACCTACGGCTTCAAAGATGCAGACAAAATTCTATATATTCTACCCTTTTTTTTTAAATCACATCTCCTGCACAAGGAATAATTCCTGTGTCGCAAGCATCTTTACAAACATTCAAACAACGGACACAAAGAGCACTCGGACTAGGAACTATCAGTTGTGGATTAGAAAATATTTTTATCCATGCAGGGATCAAAGTTTCTATACTCGGAGCGCCGGCATCACTACCGTCGGTTGCACTGTGGTCACTTAAACCATTATAATATACAAGGTTGCTATGATCCATGGACATTAAAATGGACAGAGCTTCGATCAAATATACCATAGATGCACATTCTCACACAAAAACTGCGTCAATATGTGGCACTGACCAGTACTACTTACTTATAAGTGTCTGCATTTATTATGCAATCCAGGAAATAAACCGGAATAACCATTGAACGCCTATTGAGAAACATTTTGTAATAGTTTAGTTAAAACGCGTCAATGTAAAGCGTCCTAAGATACGCAAGCGTACTAAACATATGGTACGGTCTCCACCGTAGTAGTGGTGTCGATTCGCTCCCGCTTACGGGCAGCGCACGCAAGAGTGAGTGGGACAGGTGCATAATATAGCGCATACGTGCATGATTTATGCACAGTTTTGTTGGGGCCGTTTTTCGAGGGACGATCGTGCATCTATGGTATATTTGATCGATGGGACAGAGTATGGACTCAGTGTTAATTCGAAACTGTTAAAAACTCGATAAAGATAAAAATAGAATATCACTTTTTTCAAACAAATTAAATCAATTTAATACGCAAACACCATATTTTATAAACATGTTGACTTTCATTGTTTCATTGTTGTCACGGGTTTAATTTATTGCATCCTTGCTTGTGTTACAAACTAATGTTATGCTTGTGTTTTCGTTCTTATTGCGCTAAGATTAGGACTCACTTTGGCGTGATTGTTGGCTACTATAATGTATACTAAGTATCAGAGGGGCAAGTCTCCTACATTTTTTGTCGCTTTAAGGTGCATGACCTTAGATACCTATGCTTAGACTCTCGATCAGCTGTTAGGGCAGACAACCCGTTGCAGTTTAGCAAAATTAAAAATCTATCCTGTGGCTAAACTACTGCTCCTATTGAACTGAAATTTGGTGTAGAGCTTGTATGTGGTACATACTATATATAGATATAATTAAAGCCTCACTGTTTAATCAACCTTGTATAAGACCTTTATATAAGGATTAAATAAAACATACATTTACAAAAATATCTTTTTATTTCAAGTATACACAACTGATATGTTACTTTGATCTTAATTAATAACAATATTGAACGCACATAAATAATAGTCAACAATTTATTGGTGAAGCAGCTGAATACATAATCTATACATAGAAATAAATAAAATTTAAGTGTCTGTTTGTAATATCAAAATAACAGCTTTTTACTAAATGCGTATGAAGGTTTAAACTGTACTTATATAAAAGAGAAAATTTTTGAAATTTATGTCGTCCGTCTGTCTGTTTATTTCGGGTAATCTCTGAAACCGCTGGGCCGATTTTGGCGAAACTTTTACTGGCAGATAGCTAATGTTATGTGGAGAAATTTAGGCTAATTTTAGAAAATCTCTTTTGTAAAATTCCACGCGGGCGAAGTCGCGGGTAACAGCAAATTTTAAAATATAATTAAACAGAAGCTACTGTATAAAAATAATAACCGTAAAGACAAAGTCATAGAGAAATGGAGGGTTTTACGAGGGACGTAAGTAGCTATAAACAGTAACCATGTTAGAAATAACTATAAGGCGTTACACAGACGACGGTATTTTTGCAAACGTCCAAAAAAGTCCGGCTCTGTCCATTTTTGTCCAATGGTACGGTTGCGCTGGACATCAACGGACTTTTTGTCCTTGACGTTCGTATGCGTTGTTGCATAATGCCGTTCAAATTGCTCGGTATGCTGTCTATCGTCTGTGGAACGCCTTAGCGTATACTAAGTAAACAATTTCATTTTATGTTATGGACAATAATAATACATGAGAAGTTTATGTTTTGTTGTTACATGTTTATAACATACATAATTAAAGTATTTAGTTTTGCGATAACCTAATGTTTTTGCAGACAAAAGATATATGAAGTCTGCCAGCACTAGACCAGCATGATAAAGTATGAACTAAATCTTATAACATTGAGAAAATGTTACGGTTTGGTTTTATTTTCCTTATTTTGTGGTACATTAAGTTATGTTCTAATTTTTTCCCCGGTTGTACAGCTATAATTAACGTGATTGATTTGCATGAGATTTCTCTCGGGTTCGATTCCCGGGTCTGGCAACTTATCAGATTTTCTGGCAAAATGTACTAAGTAACAGGATAGACGTATTTATTTTTTAAAGATTACTAGATATTTGGGTTTCAAACTACTAGTATTTTTGTTAGCTAGAATGCTTGTGTTAGGAGTGGGTTCACGTCAGTAGTGCAATGGGTGGGATTCGAACTCGCGACCTCTTGATCGCAAGTCCGATGCCTTATCCATTGAGCTACCGCCGCTTGCATTACCTGAACCCGGTAGACCTAAAGTCATAGCTAGCGCAAAGCGAGTATAAAAATCTCTACTTAACTCTAAATTTAGGTTAGGTTTAGGGGTAAATCCCTAACCTAAATTTCGAGTTAAGCATAATTTTTATACTCGGATTCACGTCGGTATACATACATTGTAATTGGATCGAACTCACGACCTCTCGATCACGATGAAAATGCGTTAACCCTCGAGCAACCATCTCTTCATACATGAATATAAGTAATTTTAGTAAATAGAACCTCATCTCTCCACTACACGAGACGTACTCAAATTTCCTCCACCTTACAAGTCGGTCTTAAATAACGAGAGGGTACAAGAGGTCCCCATTCATTGCGGGTTAATTAACCGTGCTTGTGGCCGCGCAATGTAATCGTGGGGTCCCAAAGACACCGAGTTTATGTATTTCCTCCCAGTTTCATTGTTAAGCTTGTGATAGCATCTATCTATCTGTAATGAAGCCGTGTCTGTTATTAGAGACTAGCTTTTACTCGCAGCTTCATTGAAAGAAAGAAAGAAAGAAAAATTATTTATTAGACACACCACAAACACATAATAACAAGTATAAAATAAAAAGAAATACTTAGATACAAACATAAACTTAGCGAAACTAAACCAAAACAGAAAAATAAATAAAAAACATATAAAGTGTCAACAGTAGTGTCAAATAGGGCCCAGTTCAGCATGTGTCAGACGGTACGGTTGGTTTTTTTCTGGATGAAAGGTACTCGTGTGTCCTTTTCAGTACCACTGACAACGTGTATGTTAAATTGCACTGTGATCGGCCAAGTAATTAGCGCGTGATAAAGTAACAAACAAACTCACATTTGTATTTATAATTATGTTAGTTAGGATGTATTCCGAAACTATTGCTACGAGTTTTAGAATTTTTCAGTCCGTCTCGTCTGTCTGTTTGCTTGTTCTCACATCACGTAAAAACCACTAAAGAGATCTTGATGCGGTTTTCATAGTTTGATAGATTGAGGTATAACTTAAAATCTGGGATTGGATACGTTTGGGTGGGATACGTTTCATCTAATTTCGTTCATAAGAACCAAAGATATGATGTATAGAGTGATCGATAAAAATAAAATAGTAACCTTATATTGTCTTATGTTTACGCGAATGTTATACATTGAAATTAAACTAACTTTATACGGATTTTATCGCATTGTTTATCTTTTATATTGTCGACTAGAGTGTGTACCAACAAGTTTGGGTCCTCATACCTCTGCCGAACGACCCAGGCATGGAATTCTCTGCCAAGGCACGTGTTTCCTTCTTCCTTCAATCCTGGGTCCTTTAAGCGGGGCGTGAAAAAGCACCTTCTCAGGCCGTCAAAGTAGAAACCTCAACATCGCCTCGGCTGCTATGAGGGCGGTGTGGCCACTGCTCTTAGACCACACGACTGCTTACCATCGGGTGGAGTGTGGTCATTTCGACGAGCAATATAAAAAAATAAAATCTATTATTACATAATTTTGAATCTTTAAACTACTATTGTTAAACACTTTTACAAATTACTGTTTACTTTATTTTAAGTATTAAACTATTTAGATTTAATTTTACTCTTTCCCCGACGTTTCGGTTGCTTACAACAACAAAAATAAACCACGCGATTAAATCCGTATAAAGTTTGTTTAATTTCAAAGGACTAACTTTAGTTTGAAAGTCAAGGTAAATGCTGGTAGGTACTATTGTTCACTAGTGTTCAAAACTACAACACTGTCTGATTGACGTTAATATAATAAAATAGCGGGCTAAGCCTAATTCGAAGTCAAGATAAATTAAATGAAATGAAAATGAAAATAAAATGAAATGAAAAGATTTTTATTTTTGTACCATCATGACATGCATCAGCAATTATTATTAAAGTGTTGGTATAACAAAAAAAAAATTAAATAAATAAAAATATTATGTAAGTATAAAGAAACTTTAAAAAACAATTAAAATGTTTATGTGCATGATGCACGTCCCACCTGATTGACCTATTGCAAACTGTTATGGGGACCAAACCCACAACATTGGCGCGTGGCAACTGACGTACCTTGAACCTCTATGCTATGTAGTCCCGTATTAAAACGATGTCACGGTCGGTCGACGAACGAACAGCTGTTCTGAAGGTTTGCCCTATATTGGATATGCTCGCGTGGGCATGCACGCACGTACAATGTAATAATTAGGTATAGTCACATATTGTGTCCGGAATCCAGCAAGGAAACAAATTGCAAGATAATAATAATAAGCCCCCTAAAATCCAACCACACGTCCTGATCGACCATCTGATCACGTGGGGGGCGGACACACGATAGCCAATTTACTGGCGTGGCTAACGTGGCACTGGTAGTAGGAGTAGGTATAGGAGAACTAGGGTTGCCAACCGTACTATAATATATAGTATTTTACTATATTTCGAGTCCGCGTACTATATACTGTTGAAGAAATATATAGTATGCTAAAATACTATATTTCAACAACGAAAAACAACAAACCAAAACCTGTACTCAAAAAAACTATCGACGCTCCTTTACTACTGATGCGAAAGCAATAAAAAACAGTAGATAACAAAAAAAATGTTTTCCATAAAATACTAGGTTTATTATTATAAATGTACTATATTTTGTTATAGCTTATTTTAAAATACTATATTTCGTCGAAAATATGTTGGCAACCCTAAGGAGAACCCAAGCTAAGGAGAAAGAGGATACGCCGAGAGCTGCGTGGCTAAGGGGGAGCTTAGTCGTTAGTATGCGGACTCTGATGACTAGAGGACCTTCAGTTTAATATTCCCTTACCACGGTGAAAGCAGGGCTCTGCCGTGGCCGACTTATTAGTCTCTTGCTACTCGTGGGAATACTATGAAGAACTACATTACAAAAAGATATAATCTTAGATCGCTGCCCGGGGGTCGCCGGGCTCATTAACTGAGGACGATAACACGTCACTACGATCGACTCATCCTTCATATATGACGAGAACCACAACTACATCATCTGCCACCAGTACATCCAACAGTGTTGTGCAAGAAGTCAACCTTGACTTAGAACTTGCACCCACTTCGGACACCACTTCTTGAATGCGCAAAAGATAGACACCTGAAATGAATGAATTCATACTGCGCACCTACTTTCTACTAACAGCACTAGACACTGACACAAAATCTTATCTAGAACCTCTGCACATAAAATTCATAGAAAATACCCAAACATGCAAGTGAGTCGACAAATAGTAGGCGATCAGCGCAGAAGTACAATTCATAATAAATTAATACCACAAATAACAACAGATCGCATACAAGTTGAAGTAAAAGAAGAACTAAACCGACTGCAAACAATCTCCCACATTCAATATACACAAACTCCTCTCAATCAGACTCAACCACCTCTCATCATCATCATCATCATCAGGCTATAATAGTCCACTGCTGGACATAGCCCTCCCCCAAAGAGCGCCATAGCGCCCTGTCTTCAGCTTGCCGCATCCAGCATCTGCCTGCAGTCTTTCGCAAATCGTCATCCCACCTGGTCGGAGGGCGTCCTACACTACTACCACCTCTAATCGCCTCTAACTCAACACAGATACAACATATAAGTACAGACAAAAATAAACCAGAAAAAGCAACACAAACCCGCATGCGGTGGACCAACGAGCACAACGAAACAATCATACGGTCGTTTTACCGAATAACAAACTTTGGCACCAACCAAACTGCATATCGTAAACAATTTGTCGGCCTCAGTGGCGTAGTGGTTAGTGTAATCAACTGCCACGCCTGAGGTCGCGGGTTCGATTACCGCACAAGTCAAACATTTGTGTGCATGAACATGGATGTGTGTCTTGGTCTGGGTGTTTCTATGTATAATATATATGTATTTACAAAAAAAAAGTATGTATGTATGTTTATCCATTCTCTAGTACCCATAGTACAAGCTCTGCTTAGTTTGGGCTAGATGGTGTTGTGTGGATGTGGTAAAATATTATTATTATATTATATATTATAATTACATTAAGATTTTGTTAGTAAATTTCCTTGGCTGGAACACCTTAGTGAACAACAAATAGCTGATCAAAGAAGAGCTATTATTAATAATAAACATATCAACATAGAGCGATTAAACGTAATAAAACAAGATATATCAATAGAACTAGGATTAAATAACACTGCTAACAACCCACCTACAAAACGTTTGTTGGACGCTGAAGTACACATCACATCAACATACACCGAAATAAACATCGACGGACACAATAACGAAACGTTTCAAACACTCATCTCAAATAATTCTATACAAGAATTGCCAAATATATCGGATACCAATAACATAGTAAGACACCCTCAAATAGACGAAACATTCCAGCAAGCCTTACAATTTTACATAGATACTGAAACTACAAATAGAGTCTATATACCCAAACAAAAACCATCCAAAAAACTAGCCAACACAATTCATTACATAAATAAAATAACTCTTCCTGAAAATACAAATATAAACACAGACTTTCACACATTACAGACTACCATATATTGTGCAGCTTGGACCGTTGCTAAAGTTAATGGAGCAAATATAAATCTCCAAAATAATGAGAATAGACAGCAAACAAAAGTAGAACGTAAACCAAAACGGCAAACACGCCTAAAGGATAAGATAAAAGACTTACGAACTAAAATAGCATAGTTAACATAATTCTCCAACTGCAACCGAAACAGAAACATAGTTAAACATGCAAATATAATCATGGAACAATACATAACCCATACCGTACATGAAGAGTCGAACACACAAACCATCCACACACTAGACACACTAAAACAAAAACTCTCCGTTGTAACAGGTCGACTACAAAGATACCAAGCATGTACATTAAGGAAAAAACATAACACTCAATTCACCTACAACGAAAATCTTTTCTATTGTAATATCAAGCAAGTAACAACTAATACCCAAGAAAGCAACTCAAACGATTCTTTGAACCATCCAACACCAGAAATCATACAAAACTTTTGGACAAAAATATGGGCAGACCCAACCCAACATAACACTGAAGCTGGGTGGATTCAAACAGAAATTACAAACAGTAACACACGTGATATACAACCAATGAGTTTCCAGCATATTTCACCACAGACATTCCAAAAAATACTCAGTGATTTACATAATTGGAAATCGCCATGATCTCATTGCATTCATAGTTACTGGTATAAGAAATTTACACACATTCACAGCCATTTACATAAATCCTTACTAATATTATAAATTCGAAAGTAACTCTGTCTGTCTATCTGTCTGTCTGTCTATCTGTCTGTCTGTTACCTTTTCACGGCTAAACCACTGAACTGACTTAGATGAAATTTGGTACAGATATAGTTTAAAACCTGGGGAAGGACATAGGCTACTTTTTATTGATGTAGATACTACGCGGGTGGAGCCGCGCGCAAAACCTAGTATATTAATAACTTTATCCAAGATCCACCACCATACTTAACATCAGGGAAAACTTTCATGATTCCTAAAGACCACAATGATCTCTCTAACCCCGCCAAATATAGACCTATCACATTTCTGCAGACACTGTACAAGATTATTACATCCTGTATATCAGAACTAATACACCAACACATTGATAACAATAACATATTGGTCGAACAACAAAAAGGATGCCGAAAATTTAGCCAAAGTTGCAAGGAACATTTAATAATTAATTCAGTTATACTAAGACAAGTACAGAGAACCAAATCAAATCTTTTCAGTATGTATATTGATTATAAGAAAGCATACGATTCAGTACCCCATTCTTAGCTAGTAAAAGTGCTAGAGATTTACAAAATACACCCATTAATTATAACATTTCTAAAGACCATAATGGGAAAAAGGTCAACTGTATTATCATTTATCAGTCACTAACTTCAACAGAAACAATATTAACGAATCCGATTCACATACAGAGAGGTATATTTCAAGGGGATGCTTTAAGTCCATTGTGGTCCTGCCTGGCTTTAAACCCCCTCTCTAATTTATTAAATTCGACATCAATAGGATATCCATTAAAATCAACTGCAACAGATGGAGCGACTAATATACATAAATATAGGTTAAATCATTTGCTTTATATGGATGACATTAAACTTTATGCTAAAACTGAGAATCAATTATATGAATTGAAGGCGCCAACATGTTGATTTTGTATACAAATATTATGCTTATAGTAATTACGCTTCAAAAAATTGTGCCTAAACAGTTATGCCAAATGAATATTGTGCGTAGGTAACTATTATTACTTATTAGAATAAGTAAAAGTATGCGATGTTAAATTATGACATAATTTTATGCGAATAAATATTAACCAGTTACGTCAACACTTAACATAGTCGAAGCTATGAAAACGATCACTTTTTAACACAACCAGTCTGTCTAACCAAAAAACTCACAATAGCCGATATCTATAAATTATGCCAATTCTGATCTTCAACTTTCTTCGGACAACGAGATGGCGCTAATATAAATTATGTTTCCATTTTCACAACAATAGATTTTAATACATTTAGTTGATACTGTTGTACGCTAGATGGCGGCTTTGCTCCTACCTCAAAGCTCGTCCCTCTTCGCGCGTCTGAGAGCGAGGTCGTCGTGCTGGAACCATGTCGCGTATACCCTGAGTGGTTCTGGTGAAGAGTGGCGATGGAACGAAACTGGTCTGTCCCGTGCTAATACTTCGCGAGCGTAGTCTTGTGGACGAGCCTAGAATAACACAGGTTTCTGAATAAAGGCGACACAATTATATAGAGATACATAAAACAGCAAATTCTGAATATCAAGGTATTTCAGTAGCATTTACGATATTTGCTTTTACATTTACTGGAGAAAATCCAACCATTACCAATTATTTGGTGAAGGTTCAGTCAGCGACATAAGTCAAAAAATATTTGCGAGATTTTGAATTGCTAATGCTCAAAGAATAGGAAAAGGATGTTTATCACAATTTATTACTATAAAAAAATTATTTCATTTTCCTTTATAAAATACTAGATTTTTTCCGCGACTTCACTCACGTAAATGTAGGTTAGGTTAGTTAATAAATTAACCTGTGGAACGCCGTCGGCTCCTTCTGTGAGGAAGTTATTACTATCAAGAAGGCGGCGGAGCGGGAGACGGAGCGCTTGAACCCTCTCCCCAACCGCAGAAACGGGCGCCGGAGGGCGCGAGACGACCTCCAGCCGCACCGAGGTTTTACCTGGGGGTGGTGGGCTTCGTGGGCCTGCCCAGCACCCGTTCAGCACCAGGTCCGAGAGGCGGCGTGCGTGTTCCCACGCGCGCCTCTGTCGTGTGTCCCTCCCCCTTCAAGGGGACAGTAGGGCTAAGTAAACAAAGTGTCTTTTCGCGAGTGGCCTGCCGTTCCATACCGCGGGCCAAAACCCCGGTTGGGTCACGATTGCATGTGAAAGTGATTCGCGCAACCCCGCCGACTATGGTTATGTCTTCAACAATCTTAATAAATGCAGACATACTACAGAGACGACAAGGCTTCCCTGTATGCGTAACAGCAAACTGTCAAACCACATTTGCAAGTCGTCACTTTGTTGTCCAAAACTCGCGCATGTATAATAAAATAAACAAAATAATCCACATTTATAAACTCACTCGGCATGAAGTTAAGCGAGAACTACATAAATGGTTACAATCCCTCACATATGATAATACGGAAAGCATACTTATCATCCTATGCTAATATACACTCATACACAAAACTATGTACACGCATATACACACACTTTACTTACTTTTATATATACATAACATATAACACACGCACACAAACATCCTCGGTACTGACATAGCCCACACACACTAAGCTCACCCAAACACACTGTCACACTCACTCTTCACTGTCAAGATACAGGATAAACTGTCTCTGAAATGTCGCGGTTGTATTTATCTGTAGAAATCGTAAAAAAATCTAACTCCTAAGATACAGGTCTGCGTACCTAGTTTAGGTGTTAGATAATTATTCACCAACTTTTGATCTTGATGTACAACGTGCTGTATTCATGTGCCTTTATTGTTTTGTGTCTTTTATGTACTAATAAACAATTATTATTATTTTTGAATTTTTTTTTAACTCCCTTTTTTGAAGGGGTAAAGGCGTGTCATGCGGGCCAAGACCAAGCATGGCACGTTAAATGAAGTAAGTTGATGATATGGATGATGATGTTAGAAATTTGCGTGTGATGCGGCACGTGTTGAGAATCGTGGCTTTTTGCAATAGTTGTAGTGTGTTTATAGGCATGTGTAAGATGTCAAGGCTTTGAGTGAGTGTTTTGGGTATTATACCAGTTGATGACAAGACTATTGGTACAATATGCACTGTACGTGCTCTCCATTGTATTTTTAATTCGATCGCTAAGTCTTGGTATTTTGAAAGCTTATCGGCTATTGTTGATTGTACGTTGTGACTGTTGGGGATGGCTATGTCAATAATATAAATGGTGTTGCTATTTTTATCATGTAGTGTTATATCGGGTCTGTTATAGTGTACGGTTTTGTCAGTAATGATTGTTCGGTCCCAATACATTTTACAGGTGCTGTTTTCGAGGACAGTGTCTGGTTTATATTTGTAGTATGGCAATTTTTTATTGATAAAATGATACTGATGTGCTAAATGTTGGTGTATTATTGCAGCTACTTGGTCATGCCGGTTTTTATAATCAGACTGGACCAGAAATTTGCAAGCGCCAGTTATATGTTGTATTGTTTCAGTAGCTGAGTTACAGTGTCTGCATAAATCTGAGGTTTAATTTGGGTCTCTAATTATGAATTTTTTATAATTTCTGGTGTTTATGACCTGATCTTGCATAGCTAGCATGAAGGCTTCAGTTTCTGGAAACAGTTCCCCTTTCAAGACCCATTCGTTCGACTTTCCTTTATCGACGTAACTTAACTTAACAACGTTAACTTTTCATTATGTTGCAGAACTTTATTTTTTAAATTAAGTGGTGTGAGTTTGTGGTCTATTTCTGTGATGTGTTTATGAAGTGATGAGTGTTGTGACTTGGTGTGGAAGTACTGCCTAAGTGTAGAAATTTGTTTATTATGTAAGTTTTGTATATCTATCAACCCTCTTCCTCCTTCTTTCCGTGGTAGTATAAGCCGTTCTATCGATGATTTTGGATGGTGTTTACGGTGTTTTGTCATAAATGTATTTATTGCTCGTTGAAGGTTCTTAAGATCAGTTTGTGACCAGTTTATAATTCCAAATGAGTAAGTAAGAATAGGGATAGCAAATGTGTTGATAGCTTTAATAATATTTTTTGAATTGAGATGAGATTTTAATATGAGATTAAGCCGGTGTTTAAATTTGTTTGTTAGCTCTGCTTTTGTTTCCTTTTGTAATATTTTTCTTGACTGCTTAAAATCTAAATATTTATATGTGGTAGATTCATCCATCGGTTCAATAGTGCTACCATTCTCTAAAATATACCTATTGCTATTTATTTGTCTATTGCTTATTGACAGGATGTTACACTTGTCAACACCAAATTCCATACAGATATCTTTGGAAAACTGCTGAGTAATGTCTGCTAAACGGAAAAGATCATCTTTGTTGCTAGCAAAAAGTTTTATATCATCCATATACAGTAGGTGTGTTAGTAAAAATTGGCTATCAGTAGTTATTAAATTATATCCAAAATTACTATTATTAAGAAGACTAGAAAGTGGATTTAGAGCTAAACAAAACCAAAGCGGGCTAAGCGCATCGCCCTGGTATATGCCGCATAGGATACGAATTGGTTCAGAAGTCGTAGTGTTTGAGTGATGTCTTAATTTTAAAGTTGTTGACCAGTTTTGCATAGAAGATTCTAAGAATGTGATAATAGTTGGGTTAATTTTGTAGAGCTGAAGTGTGTGTAATAACCAGCTGTGTGGTACAGAGTCGAAGGCTTTTCGATAATCTATGAACATACTATGTATATTTAACTTTTTATTATAAGCTTCGTTAATTGTTATTGCATCTATTGTAAGTTGTTCTTTACACCCTTGACTGTATTTTCTACAGCCTTTTTGTTGTTCTGCAAGTATATTATGTTCTGATAGATGGTTGTATATAGTTTCGCTGATGCAGGCTGTTATTATTTTGTATATCGTTTGAAGGCAAGTTATAGGCCGGTATTTTGCAGGATTTTCAGTATCGGTATCTTTTGGTAACATATAAGTTACTCCATGTGTTATATATGTTGGCATTTTTTCAGGTGTTTTAATGAACGAGTTTATGTGTTTGTGTAAATATGGGTAAATGCTAGTGAACTTTTTGTAATAGTAATTGTGTATGTTATCGGTCCCAGGTGATTTCCAGTTGTGACTGTGTTTGATTATGCGTATGAATGTATCTATTGTAATATGGTCGAATTCCATATCCTGAATGAGTTTGGTTGTAATAGAATCTATCCATTCGGCGTTTCCATTATGTTCTAATGGATTCTCCCAAATATTAGCCCAAAATGTACGCAAGTGTTCCATAGTTGGTAATCTTTGCTCTTCATTATTTGAAATTCGATTATTGGACGTGGTTAGTTTTCTGTAGAAGACTTTTTCAGCGTTTATAAATTGTGTATTTTGCTTTTTTTCTAGCTGTGCAAGTTAAGTATCGTTTTAATCTGCTGGCTGCTGTGTTTAGTTTCTGCTTTAAAGTGTCTAAGTAATGTTCTAATTCCGAATTTGCGTTTTCGTATTGTGCATGTATTTGGTATTTACTTTTTATTGTCTCTATTGCTGTAACAATTCTATTACTTCTATTACCATGTATGTATTGTATTAAACGAGCTATTTCAGAACGGTATTTAGCTATCCTATTTTCCAACCTCCGCTGCCAAGGTGGTTTAAAATCTCTTGTAATTGTTTGGCTTGAATTTATTTTGGTGCCATTACACACTACTGCTGTATATGCTGCTGAGTATAAAGCTGTTTGAAAGGTTGTAAAATCTTGGTCAATAGTTAAAATACGGGGTAGGATAGATTTGTTAATATATTCCACAAGTAAAGCAAATTTTCTTGATGGCTTTTGTCTAGGTAAGTATGGTCTTGATGTTGGGTCTGTATTAACGAATGTGTTCAGTGCTGAGTTAAACTGTTGGTCGATATTGTCGTGGTCAATGATGTGATCAGAAATTATAGTGTTAGGATGTTGTAGCTCGGTATTCATTGTATTTGTGGTTTGAGGTAATAATAGTTCCTCTTTATGATGTATTTGTGTTAAATCTGTAATAGTTTGCTGAAGATTGTTATGTGAGTGATAGCTACTTGAGTGTATTGGTGTTTGAGACATTTGAATGTGGTTTTCTACATCTTTTCTGATTTCAATTATTCTAGTCTTAGGTATCATATTATTATTAACTATAGCCCTTCTTTGGTCAGATATTCGTTGCTCAGATAAGTGTGACAAATGTGGATAACTCTGTATGAATCTTTCATGCAGTTGTTTCCGGTGTGCTGTTGTGTTTGTTTCGAGTTCTGTTACTTCGTAGTAGATGCGAAGTATTGTCTCATTTATGTCGTTAGACCACCTCATTCTCTGTTTTGTTTGTGTAAATGTAGACAGTGGTTGCTCATTTTGTTCAAGATAACTGCTTACTTCATTTTTTATTTCATTAAGCGTAGTTAATGGAAGTAATTTATTATTAACTATGGCCCTACGTTGATCACCTATACTTTGTTTGGATGCGTTCATTTCTGGATATTTTTCTATAAATGCTTTATGTAATGAGTCTAGATAGCCTCGTGTTTGAGATTCTAACTTGCTAGTGATGAGATATGTGCGCCATATGAACATATTCCTTTCAATGATCCATTTACGTCTCGCGCGCGATCTAACAGTAGTGGGTCCAGTCACATTAGCGTTTGCTTGTTGGACAACATCTACGGTTAGCGGTAGTGATGATGATGATGATGATGGAGATGAAGAATTGCTGATTTCAGAATGAATTTCAAATGACTTAGGAGAAGACACTGGTGAAAGAAAAAGTGAGCCTGCAGTCGGAGAATTTGATGATAATGAGACAGCAGTCGTAACCTTGTTGGTAGACGAATTCTGTCGTTGTGAAGCAACAGATTGAGCCCGGCGACCCCCGGGTAGCGATCTAAGATTGTACTTTCTTATAGTATGGTTATCCATTGTGTTCCCACGAGTAGCTAGAGACACGTAAGTCGACCGCGGCAGAGCCCTGCATTCACCGCGGCAAGGGCAAATAAAACTAGAGGTTCCCTGGTCTCCAGAATTCGCATACTAGCGACTAAGCTCCCCCTTAGCCACGCAGCTCTCGGCGTACGCTATTCCACCTTAGCTTGGGTCCTACTCCTAACTACTCACCTACCAGAGCCACGTTAGCCACGCCAGTAAGTTTTATGTCGTGTGTCCGCCCCCCACGTGATCAGATGGTCGATCAGGACGTGTGGTTGGGTTTTAGGGGGCTTATTATTATTATTATTATACTTTCATTTTATTTTTCTCGGCTAGCCGGTAAGAAACTGATGGTACGGGCCTAAGCCAAGTATACATCAGGCTAGTTTTAGTATTAGTTTGTGATTGTGGACGAAGTGGGTACGTGTGTTAGCGATGGCGTATTATCCGGTTCGCATTGTAAGAATTTCCTTACCAATCGGCACGTGTTTAGTATTACTGCCTTTTGCAGAAGATAGTAAGTTTTTGGTGGTAAGTTTAAGGTTTTAAGGGACTGGTGTAGTTGTTTTGGTATGACTCCTGTGGTTGAGAGAACTATAGGGATAATGATAACTTTTTGTAAATGCCATATTCGAGTTATTTCATCTTTTAATTCAATATTTTTACTAAGTTTTTCTGCTATTGTGGTCTGTAGGTTGTATGTATTTGGTACGGCGATGTCTATAAGGTATCCTGTTTTGGTTGTTTTATTAATTAACGTTATGTCTGGTCTACTGTAATGGATAGTTCGATCAGTAAGTATAGCTCGGTCGAAGTACAATTTTGTTGTGGCATTTTCTAGTATAGTTTGGGAGCTATATTTATAGTATGCTGTGAATGATTCTATAAAGTTGTATTGATGTGCAAGTTTTTGGTGAATGACATTGGCTACTTGGTCGTGTCTATGTGTGTAGTCAGTCTGAGCTATTGACTTGCATGCGCCTGTTATGTGTTGTATTGTTTCTGATGTGCTATTGCATTTTCGGCAAGTGTCAGTCTGCAGGTTCTTTATTATATGTTTCCTATAGTTTTTGTTTCTATTATTTGGTCTTGTATAGCAATCATGAAACCCTCAGTTTCGGGAAGAGTTCACCTCGGCTTAGCCATGCGTTCGACGCCTCTCTGTCGACATTTTGTTGACATAAGTCGTGACGGTGTTTTCCACGCAGAGCTTTTTGAGTCCAAATTGCGAGTTTAGTTTTATTATCGGTTAATTTTTCGTTCTTCTGCTCTGTTTTATCTTTGAGGTTAAGTGGTGTAAATTTCTGGTCGTTATGTATTACTGATCTGTGCAGCGCGGAAAGTTCAGTTTTGGTAAAAAAGTATTGTCTAAGGGATGTTATTTGTCTATTGTGTAGGTTCAATATATCGATGAGTCCTCTCCCTCCTTCTTTTCTAGGTAAAGTTAATCTTTGCAGACAGGATCTTGGATGATTTTTACGGAATTTCGTCATTGATGTGTTAATTTTTCGCTGTACATTTTTAAGGTCGGTCTTCGTACAATTTATTATACCAAAAGAGTAGGTAAGTAGAGGAATGACAAATGTGATAGCCTTTATGGTGTTTTTAGAATTAAGTTGAGTTTTTAGTATTGTGTTCAGTCTGTGTTGAAATTGTAGCGTCAGTCTTTGTTTTGTGTCTTTATAGTTTATTTGTAGTGACTGGTTATACCCTAAATATTTGTAAGTTTCGCACTCGTCTAGAGGTTCTATGTTTTCGCCCGTATCTAGTGTGTATTGATGTCGATAATTCTGTCCTGCTTTAATCGAATTTATTTTGCATTTGTCTATACCAAATTCCATTTTTATGTCCTTATTATTATCTTTCTTTTACCCCGGTGAATCCGACATAAACCCTCCGCCCACCCCCGCGGAGGGGTAAGCGTCAAAGCATTCCCCCACGTAAAAAAATAATTATAAACTAACCTGTTTAGTAACAGTACTTTTTCTGGGTGAAAGGTATCCTGTATCCTTTTCCGTTCATCTGAGAATGCGTATGCGAAATTTCATGATGATCGGTCCAGTAATTAAGGCGTAAAAGCATAACAAACTAAGATTCGCATTTATAATATTAGTTCTTCTTCTTCTTTTCGTGTGGTTAGTGGTCAACTTGTTGTCAAAAGTTGTTCAAGCCACCCGTAGGCCTCTGACATGGCTTAACGACTGCTGTCAATTTGACAACAACCGGGACCGACTTTATATATTAGTTAGGATTTGGATAGTTACAAATTTCTTTAATGTTCCGCTACTTATGTCGCTGACTGTACAAATGAGGTCGTCCATGGTACAGACGACCATACAGCACACCGGCTTAAGAGAAATAACACTATAACAGCGTTTCGCCACATAGTTAAAAGTTTCGGTGATTCATCTTTAGAGCCTTTTTTTATACCACTAAGGTGGTAAACAAGCATACGGCCCACCTGATGGTAAGTGGTCACCGTAGTCTATGGACGCCTGCAACACCAGAGACATCACTTGCGCGTTGTCGACCCTTTAGGAAAGGAAGTGGGAAGGAGAAGGGGCGGGAAGGGGGAAAGAGGTTGATTGGGTCTCCGGCACTCTCACTCGCCGAACGAAACACAACAGTAGGAATACTGCTATTTCACGTCGATATTCTGTGAGAGGGTAGTCCTTCCCCGATCGAGCCAGCCCATTCAAGCTGAAATCAGCGAGATTCTACTACCTATACCCTGCCAGTGATACCTTTGGTATTAAAAGCGATCAAGACTACAGTCATAACTAACCATATGTTCAGCCAAACCATCATTAAATAATCGTCAGTAGCTGACTTTTGCAGTCCAAATACCTCGACATCTTAATTCGTCCTACATTCGAATCGACTTGACTCGAAATTTCTATACACATGTATGAATGCATCCGTTACCTCGTATTACATTGTATCTATTTAATTTTTGATATTACACTAGTCACTTACCTGATGGAATAGAGGCGAGTGTGTCATGGTGATGTTGAGTCTAAACCGTGCGCATGCGCCGAGTGTCATATCGTCCGGCGCGGAGATACCTGCGCATGCGCATGTTGACAGCAGACGGGCGGCATTGATGCTTAGTACTGTGCCGCCGCCCCCAGTTATGTAGTCATAGCCTAACAAAAAAAAACAACTTTCTTAAAAAAAATTTACATTTAATAGATCGCACTGTTCCTAACATCATATTATAAGAAATAAGCAATGATTAACTTAGTAGTGCTTACAAGTAGCGACATCTTAAGATTTTTTTTGTAACGCATGAAGTATTCTCTAGTTCGTAGTACATATTAACTCAATGCAATGGCGGCTATCGTTTTTGTGCTCACCAGGTAGCGCCACTAGCGAGTAAGATCCTGTCAACACTGTCACAGCTGCTGTCAAAAGCCGTATTTCGCCGTAATAATTGACGGACGCAGCAGAAAGTTTTACATGCGATACCCAAATAAGTAAAACACCAAACAAAAACCAAAATACAGCAGCTATAGCTCAGTGGGGAGACCAACAGACTGCAATGCAGAGGGTCTCGGGTTCGAACCCACGTCGGGCACCTCTGACTTTCTGAAGATATAGGACTTTTCGAAATTATGTGCGTATTGATTGAAAATTATCGTCTGCTCCGTGCCTCGGAGAGCACGTTAAGCCGTCGGTCCCGGCTGCCATGAACATCTATGGCAGTCGTTATTGGGAAGTCAGTGCCCTATAATATCATGACACTGGTCTAGCTTTAGGATATCGTTAGCCTTCGGGTTGCGGAGGTCAGATGGCAGTCGCTCCGTATAAATACTGATATCCAGCCAAATCCGGTTAGACTAGAAAGCTGACCCCAAGTGACTTGGGAATAATAAAGGCTAGGGAGAAGAAGACCCAAATAAGTAAAACACCGCCAATTTCCTACCTCCAAGGTGCTATTAAGAATTCCTTGACGGTATAACCGTATGATATTTTTATTTGACGCTCACCAAGCTCTATTGCCATATAATAGTACATAAATAACAGATATACCAACCTTTAGAAGCTGTCTCCCTCTTCCCATACCCGTAGCCGTACCTTTCACCTAGCACGGTGACGTCATCTCCGCCACGGTAACAACTTAGCATCTCACACAACCTTTGGACCCTAAAACAATTTTTCGTTTTTATATACTACACCCACAGCAGCGACAGCTCAGTGGAGAGACCAACAGACTGCAATGCAGAGGGTCTCGGGTTCGAACCCACGTCGCGCACCTCTGACATTCGGAAGTTATGACTTTTCGAAATTATGTGCGTATTGATTGACAATTATCGCCTGCTCCGTGCCTCGGAGAGCACGTTAAGCCGTCGGTCCCGGCTGCCATGAACATCTATGGCAGTCGTTATTGGGAAGTCAGTACCCTCTAATATCCTGACACTGATCTAGCCTACAAGCTAAGGCTAACGATATCCTATATCGTTAGCCTTCGGGTTGCGGAGGTCAGGTGGCAGTCGCTCCGTGTAAAAACTGATACCCAGTCAAATCCGGTTAGACTAGAAAGCCGACCCCAAGTGACTTGTAAATAATAAAGGCTAGGGAGAAGAAGATATACTTCACCCATAGGCATGATTACGTAGTCAACACTAGGGCCTTCATACTTGTATGAGAGTACGTAAGATGCAGTAGCCTAAATAGTTACTTTGTTACTACCAATGCGCCGAGTTTGTAGATTCAGACCTAATAAAATGCAAAATCTACAAATACTTGGGAGTTTGGGTATTATTTGTCTCCATTGTTTTAATTATTGTCAACTCCGCCGAGAAACGTTACAAACGTCAGTACAATCCCACCCTAGAAAAACGAGATGGGTGTAAAAACCCAGGATTCAACCTCTTCGTCTTAAATGAGAAAGTAATGAAAAGGAATGACCCCTATATCTCGGGGGTCTTTTAACCCACAGAGCCCATATTCAAACTCGACCGAGGTATGACCCGAAGGTGTGTGTACACCAAGTTACAAGTCAATCGGTCCAGTGGTGCCGGAGTTATGCCTGTCACTAACAAATTGTCAGTAACAGACAGACACACAGATCCACATAGTGTTTTCATTAACCTCTTCGAAGAAGACTCAGAGGTTAATAATCTTTTGACGTGTTCTTGAATATACTTACCCAAGTATGGTGTCGTCATCAGCTAGGAATATCCATTTAATATGAGGTTTATCCTTGACTCTCTTCAGCGCTTGTCGCAGTATCACCACAGTTTTGCTGCAGTGACCTGTCTTACTGTTCGGCACTCCTGTGTTGACAGCTGGTAGGTGTGGATCTAGGGACGAATACACATGACATTACGTCTGCAAGTATAGGGCAGCATAGTCAACATATCGTGTGTTAGGTCTCCTATAGAAGACAAAATGTTGTGTGATTCATTAAGACTGCGCCGAGCGAAATGTGCCAAAACAGGCGGTCACAGTTAAGTGAATAAAATCAACACTTTTTGTTTAATACAAATATAAAATATACATTTACCATAACAATGAATGTGTTTACAATTACTCCGTGTAAAAAACTTAAAATAATTAATATTTTCGCCTACAAAATCACATAAATTTGCAAAAACTCTAAGCTCGTGTTACGTGATTTTTAGATTAGTAGAAATCTATCCTATTTTACAGCTTAAACTAAACATAAATAGTTATATTACAATTTGTCCGTCCCAAATACTTAAGTTATTGGTTGACAATAAAGATACATATTTATCAAAAAAGCACTTCAAATCCTCCATACAATTTTATTATGGCGGCCGCGCGCCGATTTGAATATGCACCGCACGAGCTCTGTCATTATCTGTCTTACACACGGCGCAGTCTTAAGGAATTGCTATTTCCTACCACTGTAGCACTCATGTAGCCAGATTCAGCAATAGGGACCATTGTAAACCAAGTATTGACACTGTTTTGGTATCCACCGTGAATTTAATAGAGGATACACTGAAAAAATGCACTAACTTTCATCGAATAGTATAGGACTATGAGAAGACCAATTAATCTAGAATTTTGATATAGGTAAGTTGATGTCTTTAACTAGAACTTCTTAGCTCAAAAACACGATATTGTGATTTTGGCTCGATCATAATTATTTTCGAAAACACCTCTAAAAATTGCTATTTTTGAAATTACAAGGAAGTTACACTATCATTATGCTTAGGAATTACTCAAAGATATTCGTAACATCAATATTAGTAATTTGCTAGCTCATTATTTCCATAACTAAAACCAACCATTTTCAAATAACATTTTAAGATTTTAACAATTTCTAAGCGCTCTCGATCATTGCGGGCGCATCGCAATTTTAGACCTTATGATCGCTCTTTAACTATTGATATACAATGAGTGTCAATGAGTACATACAGTTCTAAACGATAATTTTCGCGGTGTCCCCTTAATCAGAAGTATTGGAAAAACAATCCTACAGCAGCAATGAGATGAAGTTTAAATTAAGCACGTATAAAGATTTTTCTTTTGGTCTATTCAGTCTTTTCAACTTACCATCAGCGTCACTGAAGAACAATAAGTTCTTGACATGTCTGCCCCAGGTCTTCTTGACTACCTTCGCTCTAGTGCGATGGAAGCCGCTCCAGGTCTTAACGGCGAAGAATATCGAATCCTGGGGTATGGCACTGCCCTGCCGATAACGTAGTGATCAGGATACTTCGAAAACGAAATTACACAGCATGTAACAGTAAAGTATGGTCACAATATAAGGTTAGTACACTTTGACAAATTATAATTTGAATTAAAAATATTAAGAAGTCTAGTTGTTTTATGAACATCCAATACATACATATGAAATATGTATATAAAGCTTAATAGTTATAACTTTTCTCAAGAATTGGACTATCAAATACAATTCGAATCCGACTGGTAGTGCAGACATAAGGCTGACTGTCCATTGAAGCGGAGCGAGGCTGTGGAGCGAAGAAACGGAGAAATTTTAACCAATATGCATAAAATCTCCGCTCCGCTCCAGTATGCAATCCTATTAGTTAATATTTCTCCGTTTCTTCGGATTCGAATTGTTTTCGTATTTGATAGTCCAATTCTTGAGAAAAGTTATAAGCTACATGTCACGAGTGCGAAGCAGTAATCATAAACGGGGGTAAAACCGTGGGTACAGTTAATCAATGTATTATTTGTAACTTAAAAGTTGCAGTCATAAGACCTCGTCCACAGAGCATGGAATGCTCGCCGTGCGTCACATGAGATGAAAGCAATAATATTATTAGTGCCGAATAACTGACGGTTCCCAGCGCAGCCAGCACCTTTTTTTTTAAGTTAAACTTTTTTAGGCGCTTTGAACACTTCTCGGGTAAACAAATATCAAACTAATAATAAAACTCGCGTCATCGTCACGCTTTGACGCTTTATTATGTTTTTTTAGAATATTGCGTTTAGGAATATGCGTCCTACGCAAAAAATTACGAAATTTTGGCTCCCTTAACAACCACTAAGAGAGCATTAGGAACTAGCACTGCCTTTTTTTTGTTTATACAGCAGTGTTTATAATCAAGGATTAAAGTTTTCACTTCTATCTGTAGTCCCCAAAGACCGCCACAAATATTTTTTTTAGGTGAACTATTTGTTGGCGTCAGATGACGTTCACAACTTTACGCGGACTGTGGGTGAGCGCAGAAGGTAGCATCGTCAGTTCGACAGTATAAGTATCATGTTTGTAACGCCTGTGTGGTCGTCCCTAACATATACCTATATGTACATATTCTTATAGAATCCGCTCTATAAGATTAGCGTCGGCACTAATAGAAAATTCATACTTTATTATCCCAATATTAAGATACCAACATTCTAGCATAGTAACAAGCTTGATGGTAATACAAAATAATAATAATATCCTCCAGACCGAATTTCAGCCACGGCGGCCAGTCTCAACGGAGACTGGCCATCTGCGCAGGAGATATTATAGTGCACAAGTGTGTGCGCAAACACAAGTGTACTCTCTGTTCCCTAACTCTCATGACCCGATGAGACGGTAATCTGACACTACCGCAGAGAGATCAGGCGCAGGACCAACGGCTTTACATGCTTTCCGAGGCACGGGGGTGTCTAACACCGCCAACTTCCTAACTCCGGGCTGCTATTGAGATTTCTTAACTGAAAAACCCAATACCTTTTTTGTTGGCCCGACCCGGGATTAGAACCCGAGACCTCATGCACAGCAGTCGCATTCACTACCGCTGCGCCACGGAGGCAGTTACAATACAATGCAGTACAAATAATATACAATAGAATCACACTTCTCTATTTCTAAGGGGATTTGTATGTATATTTATTACACGTACTTTTCGCTCGCTTTTAGTCAGAATTACTACAACAAACTTTTAGCGAGTTATGTTTTTAAATCCCACGTAATAAAGTGCGAGCCTTTTGCCGTCTAGAAGCCACATTCCCAGACTGCTGTCACTGCGAAATTTCTAACAGTACTGTGAATGAGACCTAATTAAAATCAAAGTTCATAAGTTTAGCCACCGAAATGAATAAATTATGATGACTTTGACATTTTACATGGAAATTTTCAAAGGAATCTCGACATGATTTAAACAAATTTTGTCGAAACCTTAACTCCATTGAAACTAATACTAAGTTTGGCTTCATTATAAGCCAATTTTATTAGATATAACGAGAACCAGTTTTAATTAGTGGTTTTTCTAAATAAAAATTTTGCTCTTCAAAATGACCACACTCCACCTGATGGTAAGCAGTCGTGTGGTCTAAGAGCAGTGGCCTCCACATCGCCCCCACAGTAGCCGAGGCGATGTTGAGGTCTCTACTTTGACGGCCTGAGAAGATGCTTTTTCACGCCCCGCTTAAAGAACCCAGGATTGAAGGAAGAAGGAAACACGTGCTTTGGCAGAGAATTCCATGCCTTGGTCGTTCGGCAGAGGTATGAGGACCCAAACTTTTTGGTACGCGCTCTAATCGACTCTACCGTGTAGGGATGGCATCTGAGCCCAGCACGCGTTGTTCTGGAAAGGAAAGGGGAGGGCGGGATAAGGTGGAATAACTCTTCAGAGCACACCCCGTGGTATATTCTGTAGAAACATGCCAATGAGGCAATGTCCCTACGGAGTTGCTGAGGTTCCAGTGAACTCGTGACCTCTGGATCTCCGATGATACGGAGAGCCCGCCGCTGTAACCGGTCGAGAGCGTCCAGCAAGTACTGTGCGGAGCCATCCCAAAGATGAGAACAGTACTCCACGCAAGTAGGATGAAGTACGTCTATTCAAATAGTTGTTTGACACAAATTACTAATACTCACACATATATCAAACTGTCGCGGATAAGTTGCGCAATTGTCACCCGACACTATGCAGAAGCTCAGGTCTGGGGTCAGCAGGGGACCAGGGTCACTGCCACCTCCATACACCAGCTGAGCCAGTTCAAACGCTGGATCTATTGAGAAGTCGGCTTCCAATTTACGCTCACCGCTTTCTATTTGGTGAAGCAACCTAAAAAGATATTTACATACATACATACATAGATTCACGCCTGTTTCCCAGAGGGGTAGGCAGAGACTACGGATAGAAAAAAAATTGGTTGTCTGTAAAGTCGGTTTACGGACGACAGTTTAACGTGACAACGTCATAACGTGCCTTTCGCTCGCTCGTGTAGCACTCTCGCTCCGATCGTAACGTTACAATAAGCGTAATGGGACAATGAGCGTAACGGGACAATGAGTCATCCTTTTTCATGCGTGCAGCCGGCGTTCATCGATTTATTAGACGTTGTCACGTCAAAAAGAAAAAAGATATTTATGTCTTACTATCTAGTAAAAATTACAGGCCAACCTAATCAAAGGAACAGTTAAAATGATTCAGTGTATTACTAAAAGTCTCACTCTTATAGACCTAAAGGTGTGGGTTTACAGTCATATTTCGCCAGCTTAAATAAGACTGCTGTGCATAAAATCACAGGTTCGATTGCCTGGTCTTTTTAAATCTTATTGAAATAAATAACTGTAACAACTACACACAGCAGCTCATATAAGGAAAATAATATAACATTGAATTGTATTGATGTGAACATTTGGCGATTGAAACGAATGGCCGTGAGTTTCTTGCCTGCTTCTTCTCATGAAATCTCTACTCCTCGAACAGGCTTTTTTTCAATGCAAAATTTTTATTTTCTTCTATTTATTTTTATTATTTTTTTTAATTAATATAATAGTGAATTGACGTGTCCAAGAATTGTTAGCACATTTTTATGGAAATAAAGATTTTTGACTTTGACTTTGGGTCTAGTAAAATGTTTTTAGGTTTTTATATCTTGAAATTACTGTAGCAGCACGATGTCTGGATTTGTGCCTAGTATGCATACCAGGCTCAGTTCCTAAAGAATTATACAACTACATTTGTCCAGCTATGTTTGTTGTCTATTTCTAATAGCGTTTATGTTTGTATAACTTGGCTCCGGGCGGAGACCTGGTGACCTGTACAGGTAATTTTATACCTACCATAGGCACCAGCGATGCTCTACCAAAATATTATTGCTATTGTTTTATATTGCAACTTTGCAAACTATGTATATGTATTTGTCGGCCTCGATGGCGTAGCGGCTAGTGTAACCGACTGCCACGCCTGAGGTCGCGGGTTCGATTCCCGCACAAGTCAAACATTTGTGTGCATGAACATGGATGTTTGTCTTGGTCTGGGTGTTTCTATGTATAATATGTATGTATTTACAAAAATAAAAGTATATATGTATGTTTATCCATTGTCTAATACCCATAGTACAAGCTCTGCTTAGTTTGGGCTAGATGGTGTTGTGTGAATATTATATATTATATTTCGGTTATGGTGAAGAATAATCGATTTTGATTATCATTATTATGTTTAAGTTAATACTCGGCGTGCCTCTTGCCATTTACCGGACACATTATTATCCAGTCTCTGTGCTGCTAGTGGAAAATAATTTGCAGATAACATCCAATATCACTTCGCCCAACCCCGTACTCAAACCCTATTGCCATCGGTAGGGCGCTATAGGAGGCCAGCCTGTTGCCTATAGGTTCTATATCTGGCGTAATATGGATAAAATACACATCTGTTTTACGTATTCCGAGATCGGCGTGAGTCTATGTATGAGGATTTTATAAGTTATGTTACTTACTTCTCCATCAACTCGATTCTCATGGCGAATCCGCTGGGAAAGTTGGGATACATGAACCCACCTTCCTCCTCCAAGTCCTCGTAGAATGTGAAATGGTGGATGATGGTAGGCTCCTCATCACTTAATGGGTAGCCTATCCACATGACATCCTGTAGAAAAAAATAATATTAAAGTCCGGATCAATCTCGGTTTGTAAAACTTCACACATCTTCAAGAACATTAAGAAGAAGTTTCTTTAAGTTTTTATACGACTAAGGTGGCAAACAAGCATACGGCCCACCTGATGGTAGCCTATGGACGCCTGCAACACTAGAGGCATCACTTGCGAGTTGCCGACCCTTTAGGAAAAAAAGCAAGTGGGAAGGATAAGGAGCGGGAAGGGGAAGGGTGATTGGGCCTCCAGCACTCTCACTCACCAAACGAAACACAACAGTAGGAATACTGCTATTTCACGTCTATATTCTGTGAGAAGGTAGTAACTTCCCCGGACAAGCCGGCCCATTTATGCTGAAATCAGCGAGGCTCTACTACACATTAAAAAATGTTTTGCTTCATACTTTAAGCTACTGCTAATTAACTCTGTAACACATACATAACTTCAAAAACATGTAACTGATGTGCGTGTCATAATGTGATTGAACGCGAGACCTTTACAGAATTGTACAGGGATCTCACCACTCGGCTATCACCGGTTTCGTGCTTGTTGATATAAGTCAGTTTTTAATTTCTCATTACATTTAAAAACTCGATTGACGATCTCTTATTTAATTACCAGATTGAGCATATTTTTTTGACATATCATCAGGATTTTTTTGAGGACTATTTTTTCGTGAAATCACTCAGTAGAGGAACACGGGGTGTTTCTCCTGGTGGTGTCCAAAAAGCCTAGCATGCGGCCAGCCTTATACTAAACGGTTACTTTGGTCAGCGCTTAGCATCATAACCTTAGGCAGACTTTACGCTCATTTACCACCTTTATTGTATAATGAAAACATAGCACCAGTATTCGTACTATCTTCATCACAAAAAGTCTTCAGACGCCGATTAAGATGCTATAAAAATACTCACGTGTTGTTTATCAGCCACAGCCAAAGCTTCGAACAGCTTATCACATCTGACGGCAGTGTGCGTTTCCACGAATAGCATCCATCTGACGTCACTGCCTTTGTACTTGGAGATCAACGGAGACAGCAGCGGTAAAATCGTCCACGCACCGGGTGTGGGGAAGTCTTCGTGTGTTATGTGGATTTTTGGATGACGCTAAATGGTAAGATAGAATTTATTAGTGCAAAAATTTGAGGTAGGTTAGGTAGGTTACGGATGGTATAGCAATATTCGAGCAGTCGTCTTGCAACGAGGGCTCTCGCGCTTGTGTAAGTCAAAAATCATTTATTCATTTAGGGTCAAAGTAACACTTATGAACGTCAAAATATATAGGTTAGTGAGTTAACTAAGTTACTGAAGCTACATTTAGGTTAGTTGCTAGGTTCAGGCAAAGGATAGAGTCTATGAGAAGAAACCTGCAAGAACTCACGGCCACTCTAATAAATCGCCAATTAAATATAATTTCAGTATTTTACAACTCATATCAACAAGGTTGCAGCCATTATACCATATGCTACTGACTTTAAAAAACTAAACATAACTAACATTTGTGTGCATGAACATGGATGTTTGTCCTGGTCCGGGTGTTTCTATGTATAATATGTATGTATTTACAAAAAAAAAAAAGGTATATATGTATGTTTATCCATAGTCTAGTACCCATATTACAAGCTCTGTTTAGTTTGGGCTAGATGGTGTTGTCTGTATGTAGTAGAATATTATTATTATTATTATTAAAGATAAAATAATAATATAATATCAGCCATGCACACCACACCTGTCTATATACGAAGATATAGATAGTGATGATTTACCTAATGAAGAATTTAATTAAAGTGAATGTAGCATGAAATATTTGCCAGGATCCTAGTAATTAGAAAACCGTAGTCTTTGCCTACCCCACCAAAAGATAGACATGCGTTTATATGTATAAACTTACATCTTCCAGTTGCATGACCTGCTGTTCAAGGTCCTGCTTGAGCCGCCTCGCCACGCTGGCGTGGTACGGCTCCGGTTGACTCACTATAGTGAATACTACGTTCCTTGAACCTGCAACAATATATTGTAATAGTAAAATACTAAATATATTAAAACTACTTAGACGTTACTTGGCAGAAATTCGTCGTAATATTGGGAAGAGAGAAACCCGCCACGCACACTTGGATTGCCCACTCCAACTGCTTCAATAGAAAAAGGTCGACATTTTTTTTTTAGTAACGTTATATCACATACACACAACACCATCTAGCCCAAACTAAGCAGAGCTTGTACTATGGGTACTAGACAATGGATAAACAAACATATATACTTTTTTTTTGTAAATACATAGAAACACCCAGAGCAAGGCAAACATCCATGTTCACGCACACAAATGTTTGACTTGTGCAGGAATCGAACCCGTGACCTCATGCGTGGCAGTCGGTTACACTAACTACTATGCCATCGAGTCGTCAAAATTCCGAACTCCTCTGGATGGGGACAGCCACATTGTGGAACCCGGGCGCACTTCAACTTGCAATATTCGGTAGCTGCTGTGCACGATTCGAATACAATAAAGGGCAGTACTAGGGCTATTGAATATTCCGCGATTAAATGATGCTCGGATATAATTGGTCACTTCGCTGCTATACAGCGCCAATTGTTGTCTAACTCCCGTACTGGACAAACATTTGTTCCAACACACAACAACCAACTAGTTGTCGCGAGTCTTAGTATCCTGTGTCCCTTATTTCAAAGTATAAAAGCCACGCACGTTACACAAAACCTTTTACACAAATATAAAACAAGAAAGCTTCAACAGTAAATAAAATATTTCTTATTCTTAATGGAACAGAATGAAGTATATAAAATAAAATATTTACTTACTTATTTACTAAGTATCTTTTTTTTGTCCTCTTTATGCTATTGCGCCAATTTATTTATTATTCATGTTATACCTATTTTAATTTATATTTATATATATTAGATATATATGCTCATCAATTATAATTTATATACATCTTACGTATGAATTTTTTTGTTGTTTGTATAATATTACAAGAGTACCTAGCTGATGTACGTCCGGGCGTCACTTGGGGTTACCACATAATATCAGGGTTGGTTTGAGATATAAACCGCAAACCAATAACAAACCTGAGTGGTAACCTCGTTTTACATTACATATGTACTCTTTTTTTGTTTTCTGTATTATAATATCTGTATAAGAACGTGTACCTATATTTTTAAAATAAATACTTACTTTACTTTATTACATACCGTCAGCCACGTAAGGAACTGAACATTAAACAAATTTATAACAGTAATTTATGAATGAAAATTTACTCATTACTGTTCCGTTGTAATAAATTGTGATTTAAATATAATTTGAATAAACTACCCTTTGATAGTGCAGTAAAAGATTTTAAATTAACATTATAACGTATGATAAGGCAATTAAAAATCTCACAAATGTTTATCGACTATGGCGCTTAATGTACAACAGTCGTGCAAACCAAAATCTTATCCAATCTTATCTTAAAATCAAGGAAAACAAAATCAATAATCGACTAAAACCATCCATCATACCAAGGGCAGTCGGCAAAATAACAACGTCACCGCGTGCCTATTAACACACCGCATTATATTACCACAGATATTAGACACCCATCCTGTATCACCACGCTCGCTGACAATAACACACACACACGCATACACACACATCGATCACACAAAGCCATCAAATCACATCGAACATGATTTATGCTGTCACATGACGCTGGTGCCGCATTACAGTCAAATTATGACAAATAGCACCCGAACATTGGCTGCACATGCCAAACCTCATCTATCATATATACATTAGTTTTCATTTACAGGTTATAGATTAGATGTTGCTGATGGCACAGAATAATTTCATGTTTAAAAGATGCAGCGATTTAAATAGGTATATCGATTCGTTCGATAAACATTGGCCGTCGATCGGAATCGAAGGCATAAGAATTAGTATAGTAAGATGGACATGGACATGTTTTTTTTTTATACATCTAATGTGGCAAACAAGCATACGGTCCACCTGATGGTAAGTGGTCACTGTAGCCTATGGACGCCTGCGACACCAGAGGCATCACTTGCGCGTTGTCGACCCTTTAGGAAAGGAAGTGGGAAGGAGAAGGAGCGGGATGGGGGAAAGGGGGTGATTGGGCCTCCGCCGGCACTCTCACTCGTCGAACGAAACGCAACAGTAGGCATACTGCTATTTCACGTCGATTTTCACGAGAATATATTTTGGTATGGTTTGGTATACATATGTATATATTTTTAATGAGACAGTTAATTACCACTCGCTTCAGGAATACAGTAAAAAAAAATCTAAAGAAAACTATATAGGTTTTCTCTAGATATTATTATTATAATTTTGCTTTGTCTGAAAGTTGTGTGCCATGGCTTATGAACACATGCAGCCCTAGGGAAATTATTAAACGTATTCATTGCCAGCACTTTAAAACAGCAAAACAATTCTTGTTTTGCTACCAACCAGCACCAATAGCAAAGATCATGATAGAAAAAAAGATGACCGAACTTTTTAGTTCTTTGTATTAATTCTAGGCAATTTTGCATTACTAGAACGAGGAGTTTTTTGAGTAGTAGAGCCTCGCTAATTTCAGCATGAATGGGCCCGGCTTGACCTGGGAAGGACTCTTATTTAGTAAAGATAGGCTTATATCCTTAGCCTTCAATTTTATATGCGCTTATATTTTGTTACTAATCAAGTCAATTAAAAGACCAAACTAAATAACAATACGAAAACCTAATTGCAATTAATGGTATTTTAATATAAAACACCAATAAAGTTTGCGGAAACCAAAATTATATTTTCCAGTAGCAAATTTACCTTAACTATGTATTTGTCTAATCATCAAAAGTTCGCCAATAACAGAATTTATTGCCACATGAAAATATTCGAAAATTCGTTCAAGAATCTCATAGAAGGAACCGAGATACTGATACTGCAGTTTTCAAAGCTATGAATAATTCAGGCGAGTGATAAGGACAGTCTTCGCTTGAACTTGTGAAGGGGAACAGATTAGCCCTGCCTGCTTCGAGAGAGCATACGTCATCTTACGTCACTGATAAACTTGGTTTAGTAGAAAGACGTACTTTGAGAAAAATTATGTAGTCACTTTCGGTCATGACTGTCGCGATGGCGGCGATAGTAAACACAACGGCTGTAGGTGACGGTGAGTTTGATACCCGGGTTGGATAAAGTGTTCAATGTCCAGGCCGAGTATTTTTTGACAAGAAATTGTCTGAAACTGTGTCTATGACAGCAACAATTATTACATGGGACACAAAATAATGGCAACCAAAATGTCGGTATAATACACTGGTGCTAAATACATCATTACATTGGGCGTCAAATTTAGGTACCTAACTAATTAATCGTAAGACTATGTATAAATGCATGTACACAGTAAATGACACAGTACAGACGATGCCTACTGTCGAAATAAGACTCTAAAAATGTTAAAAGATCAATAAACTAACACAAACCTAACGTGTCGTTATTGACCAGAATTTATTTTCTCACATAAACCAACATTCATTTCATCGGCATTTAACGTCGAAAAACGATAACACTAAAACGCGAGCACACTTCAATATTTAATTTCGTCTTAAAAGTCGTATCAATCTCACGAATGTTGGATTTTCAGTGAAATCGGAACGAGAATCGATCAATTTCGATGGAGGCACATGAATTATGCAGATCCTGGAATCACCTGAGGTGCGACACATTAAAATCGCATTCGGCTTTATGACGTCCCTGGGGCGGGCGAAAGATGTATTACCTCAAGCACCGATAATGTAAGGGTTGAGAAAAAGTAACGTTAAATATCGGTAACACCGGTATCGGGAATAGCGGTGAGCTTATGGAAGAGGGTGATAAATGTTTCGTATTTACACATACTAGTATTCGCCAAGTGGTCGAATTTCATCCATAAACTTTATTGAAAACTTGAGGAAATCTTACACGAATATTTATTATCCAACATTATTTTTCTACTATTTTATGTATAAATTAGGTTGACAAAAATATATAAATTAGGTTGACATGTGACATAGGTGACTGCAGTTCAATACGTCACTTTACCGAACTATAGGTAATTAGAAAAATACATAATTATAAAATATACGAACTGATCTCAAATTTTATTTTTTATATGCTCATAATAACTAGGGACCTGATTATATGCATTTGCATATTTGCATATGCATTTGCCATGAGCCATCCTCAGCGGTAATAGCATATTTGACCGAAGATCTAGTTATGATGCATATTATCGGTACATTTACAATATTTTTTCGAGTGCAGTTCACTCACCCTGCGTTCCAAAATGCGATAAACGTGATAATATCGCAAATCCGACCAAATTTAATAGTCACAAAATGTAAGGGCTATTGAGTAATAATTGTGTTGTACACTTTTATCGCATTTTGGAACGCAGGGTCAGTAGCCGCGCGCGTCTTTTGTTTTGGCAGTTACGATAATAAAATTAAAGAGATAGAAGAGCTTTATCATCATCAAAATTTATAATTTAATTTCGCATATTCTGCCAATTTTTGTGCATATTTCAAGCATTTTTCATGCATATTTGCATGCATATAACAAACTTTTTATGTTGCATATAATCTGGTCTCTACTCATAACACTAAAGGTCGTCAACAGCTCGGTAAAAAAACAGAGATGAAACAGTTACTGAACTGTTTTATCTTAGCCTATTTTCATACATATGTAGTTAGATTTTTAATGTAACTTATTCCACTTGAGTATCCATTGGAAGTTTATAGAGCCATGTTCAGAATAGATAACCTACGAAAACATCGAATCAAACGGGCGGTCCCAGTAAACTGTTTTGGAAACCGCAACGGATTTAATCAGTAGATGCTGGAGTAGTTGGCATGAATGAATTCTTTTGTGTGGTTAGCAGCTAACGTTTTGCATATCGGTCTATCTATCTGTATGAATGATTACTTTTAAATTAACTGTCATACGTAAATGTCAGGGCCAATAACTTTCAATAGTCTTCGAAGCACAGAAGAGATCCATTATGCAGTGACGTAGCGTAGGTGTCAGCCGCCCGGGCGGCCCGGGGCGGTAGAAAATTTTGTCGCTCTCTTATTTAGATATTTTAATGCAAAATAATTAAAATAATTATATTACAAAGAACTTTTCGACAAGAACAGTCATCATTATTATGTATTGGACATCTGCCCATTTCTCTCGTTCGTCATGATATGGTTTAAATATTTAAAAGATTTATTATTATTATTTATTGTGAAATTTTGCCGCCCCCTAAAAGTGCCGCCCCTGCCGCCCCCAGTACGTTACGCCACTGCCATTATGTCAATCTTCACGCTGCTATCATAATAATTAGGTATACGAAAGGCCTTAATCGTTTTTATTTATTTTTAAGACAACACCAGCACTAACAATAATGTTCTTCGCTCCAACACTCGGCGTAGTTTCAGTAGTCAGGTGACCACTGAAGACACTACACCATCCGTGCAGTCACGATTCTTTTGGCCACCATAAAAACTAGGACCTTATAATCGATAGTCCCCATTCCAAAACCTTGTTTATGATATCATAAGCAAGGTTAAGTTAAGGGGAAGTTATGTAACTTCCCCTTTTAAGCAACTGCGAGGTGAGAAACGAAAGATCTTCACCATATAATAGACAGGCACATTTGTACTTAGGCCTTAGGCATAAGCCCCTGTCATACTAGTTTGCTAAATGACTTGTTTCATGACAAATTATCAGGACAAGGCCCGTCAAGGTAGCCTACGATTGATAGCCGCTGTTTGTATGTATAATTGAGCTTCTGGTGCCTCTGTAGTACGATAAGCCTTTTAGTCTTGCTGTCAAGTGAACATCTGAGACAGTCGTTAGTGGTAGTCCTAATTGCTTTAGTCCAATAATTGGACATTAATTATTAATGTTACCATTATATGTGTATTTATAGATTTAGTAATCTGGGTTGCATGTTCGTAGTATACTTGTTAACCTATTAAGTGGAAGCGGCACACCGGCGGCCGGACACAATAGGTTTTCAATAATGTCTCGCATTCCAACTATTGACATTTTAAGCTAAATTATTTAGAATGTTAAGAGTTTGTCCAAATCGGTCGTGCAGTGGGTGAATATGGAACATAAAAACCGAACCGAACCGAACCGAACTGAATCCCACTCATCATTATGCGACATCCGCTGCCTTAACCAGGGAACTAGCAGATGAAATATGTTACTACTACTATATTATACAAATAATATAATCACGTAATCAATTATCAAGTTTTTGATAAGTATGTATTTTTAATTTCTGTAACGTGTTCTGTGTCTTTATAAGTAAACGTAACGAGCACGTAAAGGACAATATCTCCAATATACCAAGTTATAATTTAGATATTCATTCGTATTCTCGAGTAACATTTAATTATATTATTATAGGCATAGAAATAGTATTAGTTTTAAATCAGAATATCAATATGGCGCCAATATTTCAATCCCACGCTGTATTCTATTTATCTTGATTTTTGGACAACATTCTTATTTTAAATCCGTCTCTTTTATACCGTGACTTTTTCAGAGATTTTAAATGGAAGCCTCGTTTGTCTAAGGAAACCACTCTATTCTGCCTGAGCGTTGATGGTGCATGAATAAATTGTGCATCTGAAGTAGCGGGCGACAAATAAGGCTGGTTTTTGTACACGACTTAGTACTTTAATGTAAGAGAAAATTAATTGAGGTCTTCATGGATTTAAAGGAGTTTTTGGTTAATCTATTTGGAGTAAAATAGAAACACAATGTTATATTAAAATTTTATATTAGTACTACTTTGTATTTTTTGCTCGTCTCTGTAATTGGACGGAATACCAACTTTTTCAGATTTTTCAGCATTTTCAGAATCCTAACTTGTTACGCTTTCAAGTTTTACCTATTCGATCGAACTTCATGAAATCTCGCATGTCACGTGGTCAGGGGCTATGCAAGGAAATAGGGTACCATTCATAAAGAAAAATGTCCTGCTGCCGAGGGATAGCAATTTATTGACAAAATCTACCTTAACGTGAGCAAAGGCAAAACCTAGTAATTACATTATTACGAGGCGCTCATAGCCAGTTGCACTCACTGATCGGTAAACGATTAGTGAGGTTAAGCAACGTTAGGTGCGGTCAGTCTATAGATGGGTGACCGCTTAGTGGTATTTCATTTGAGTGTCTCCGTTCTTCGGAGAGCACGTAAAAAGTGGGTCCCGATTGTTGTCAAATTGACAGCAGTCGTTAAGCCATGGCAGAGGTCTACGGGCGGCTTGAACAACTCTTGACAACAGGTTGGCCACTAACCACACGAAAAAGAAGAAGAAGAAAGTAGTAATTATATAAACATATCATAGACTCACGATCGTATATCGCAATAGAAGTAGACAGAGGCAAAGGCAGCTAGAATAGGACTCACGTAATAGGATGCAAGTAGATTGTTATCTAACAGGCATTTCTAGACACCGTGCTGATATGAAGATTTCTCAAACAAAAAATTCCTCTACTAGGAATCGTATTCCAAACCTAACGAGTAACTAAACTTAAGCCATGGGACTTACGAGGGACGTTAGACATAAAAAAACAACATTTAAAAAAACAGTAAACGTCGTCAAGTCTTCAGCAAAATTACGTCTTGTAATAACTCAGCGACCAACTTTATAAAGTCTTACACACAATTTGCTCTTAAGCTATTGATCCCTTTACAAAGTTGAATCAATTAGACGGCTTTCAAACAACCTCTTGAATTCCAAGAAAGAGCTTTACGACATTAAAACTCTTACGACAAATTCGCCTCATTTGCTTTGCATAAAACTAAAACATATTATAAACGAACGGGCATTAGTTATTAGCAGCCAGTAAGTTTACCGAAATAACCGGTTGTAAATGCAATTGCTGTCCAACAGGTCTCAACTTTGATTCTCCGGCCGGACAAATCCGGACAAGTGTTGGATACCACGGATTCTGGAACTCTGCTAAACAGCAATAACCTTACCCCCGGCTACGTAGGACCTAAAGACAGATATTGCAATATAGGAGTAATTTTCTTTTGCCTACCACTTTTAATACACAGGCGTAAAACTGTATATGTATACATACTTTGCCTACGAAAACCTAGCAAAAGTAAATACTATTTGAGAGTATTAGTTCTGCAAGACTTATGAAGGTTTAGCTGACGCAAAATTACGGCGACCTGGCCTATTATTTCTTTATTATGTCTAATATACTATCTTATCGCTATGCAGACTATTATATTGTACATGCTTAGCTTGAGCCAAAACTAAAACCCGCGAACCTGAATTGCAAGCACCAAATTATAGCTTAATTACTTATACTGGCAACAAACTCGCTTAATCATTTCTGCAGGCACTGATACCCTAATGCGCATACCGTTCAACGTCTTGAGTTTTATCCTGTGACACGCATCTTTGACGGTTTGAGGTTATATGCGTCTTAAATAAATAAAGCGTCGATAGAAATTTGTTAGAGGGTATAAGACTGATTTTCCATAATTCTTTACATCCATCATAATTACATACATGCTGTGTCACGGGTATCCTTACAAACGGTCAAATAACAGACACAAAGAACATCCAGACTCTGAAGAACAATTTGTATATTACACAAATATTTGTCTATCACACAAATTTTGATTACGTCGGACTCGGTGCAGTGCAATGGCGAGGAGACTACTAAAACCACTACGGCATTCGTGCAGTCATTTGCTATTTATTTATTTATTTATTTTCAAATTTAGAAAACTTACAGCTAGTTAACAGTATAAGTAGGATAATATGATTAAGCTATGGCCAATTACAAGCTTTCACATCTAACAATAGTACATGCAAAATTAAATAACAGTAACACGACTACATAGTTCACCATAAAAATAACTAACATTATGTAATATAAAAACTATAGGTAATATATGCATACATGCGACAGTAGTGCAAACAAGAAAAACATACACATCCATTCGCCACTCCTCAAACAAATTAATTACCTTCGATGTTCAAATATTACTACAATTATCCGTTACTGTACCTTACGAGCCTTAAGAGGAAACACAAGGCCCGTTTTTCCAACAAACGTAGTCCCCTGTTTCTTCCCTGGATAATGCCAGAAGGGCAATCATTTTTTCTAAAAATTTATGGGCTCTATTGTCATGTCCTTATGTTTACCTTTTTTTTTTCATAAATTAATTATTAAAAGAGACATGAGCCTTCAAAAACCTCAAAAACTGACCAGATTTTTCGCTGTGTTCAAACATCCAGAAAAAATTTGACTAGATTATAATAATGTATAAAAAAAGACATAGAAACACGGCCAGTCTTTCTTTAATTTTTAATGAAAAAATTAGTTAAGTCGGTCAAGTTTAGGAGAAGGAATCAGGAGACTACGAAACGTTGATTGTGTGTACTTTTAATAGGTATTTTCGGTCCTAGCTGCAGTTGTCTCTATCGCGCTCATGATACTGTACATGGCATTGCGCGACAGCAATAGATTTTACAAATACCTAGTTTTCAATTCTATCGCCCTTAGTGTTTCCTCTTAAAGATCTCTAACACTTGATTTCTCAAATGAAAAAGATTTTACCCCACTAGTACCTTCATTTAAAAAAAGAACTACAGAACGTCCCTTCCGTTACATTATATAAAGTCTTTTCATTACTTTAACGTTACAAAGTTGAAAATACGTTACAAAGTTGAAAATAGAACGTCGGTTCATCAATAATTCGGGTACCGTCACGGCAAATGGACGTGTTTCCATTGATACCCACTGGGAGAGCCACCGACTGTTATTTGTCGACTATCGTATGTACGACGCGATATAAATGTACATTTTGTACCATCTGTTGCCATGCTAAGGGAGTGATCTGCTTTTAGCATACACTAGGTGTTCCCGCGGTTTCACCCGCGTTTATCGTTACTGCGCCGCCCCCGCAGGTCGTAGCATGACGTTATATAGCCTATAGCCTTCCTCGATAAATAGGCTATCGAACCCTAAAAGCATTTTTCAAATCGAACCAGTAGTTCCTGAGATTAGCGCGTTCAAGTAAACAAACAAACTCTTCAGCTTTATAATATTAGTATATAATAATAATTTATTTATTAAACAAGTTACAAAGACTCATATATTAAATTAAAAATTAAAAATGATACTTATTCTAAAAATTATTATTAAATTAGTTACTATTGTTGTAGACGACATGCAAGTTACTACAACGTGTAATAAACTGACAGTCCAGTCTGTCCGCTATCATAGCAATAGCGCTGTTTGTGCTGCTACGTACCAGGCGCACCAAAGACGCGCATCGCTTTCGCATTATTGCATAAAAACAATCGACACTATATAGAAGTATAGATAAACACATTTGACTGCTTACTGCGTAGTGGTTTAAGTGGTAGCCTCGCCGCTGCCACTGCGGCGAGTGTTGTGGTGTCGAATCCCACGCGGGACAAAACTTTGTATGATCCACAAATGGTTGATCCTAGTTTGGGTGTTCTTTGTGTCCGGTGTTTGAAGGTTAGCCCTTGGGTTTCGGCTGAAAAACAGCGCTGCGGTCATCCGCAGCAAAGGCTGAGCTGGAACCTTTTGGACACACTGCACAACATTTTCTTTATTTTATTTATGATTATTTTTTTTGTATTTTCTTCTTGTTTGTATGTTAATATGTTGTGTTTTTGGTGTGTCTAATAAATTACTTTTCTTTCTTTCTTTCTTTCTTTCTAAAAGGTCTCCCGCGAGACAGGAGTTACTCTTAGTGCGGGCAGTGCCCCTAAACAAAACAAAGAAGTACGCTACCGTACTGATGTATTATATCGTTATATAGGTTTAAACGGCATCAAACTCGTCTCCAATTTCGTGGAACTTAAAGACACGAAATGTGAGTGTATACACGGCTACATATCAAGTTAGACACCCTATATACGCATAACTACGCTACATACAAAATAGAGAATTTTCGGAAAGGGACAGTGCATAGTGGTGTCGACTATGTAGACCCATCACGGTACACTAGCGCGAGCGGCGACGCCCGCGGCCCGTTCAGCGTGAACGAGACAAAATAACAAAAATATAACGTACTCTCTCGCACGATTCGCAGCGTTCAACTTCTAATAGTTCAAAGTCCAAATAGTCTAGGTTAATGTGTCGATGTGTGTACACCTCTGCCCGCCGGAGGAGTTCGGTAAGTCAAACTTTATCCAAGGGTGCAAGGCGAGTTACTCTCTTCCCAATAATTTTATGTAACAACTAGGTTACTCAAATATGATAAGCATAGTGCATGCGGGAGCAGCGATAGCTCAGTGGGGAGACCAACAGACTGCAATGCAGAGGGTCTCGGGTTCGAACCCACGTCGCGCACCTCCGACTTCCGGAAGTTATATGACTTTCGAAATTATGTGCGTATTGATTGACAATTATCGCCTGCTCCGTGCCTCGGAGAGCACATTAAGCCGTCGGTCCCGGCTGCCATGAACATCTATGGCAGTCGTTATTGGGAGAGTGTCGACACAAAAGATCCCACTGGGTCGAAGTGTCGCCGGTCTGCACTGACTGGCCCCCACATAAGATAAGATAAGATAGTGCATGCGGTGTTTGCTTATTAAATGGTTATACATTTATTCAAGACTGTATATGTTATACGACATGTATCGATGTATTAACTGTAAGCAATCCATACAATAAATAAGTAATACGAAACCAGTATTAATATAAAACAAGCTCATATTATTGTATTGTACTGAATCTTCGTCATGCGAATCCGACTCCCACTTACCGGCATTATTTTACAACAGTGCTATATCCGTCAAAGACTTATGAATCATATTCATTCATCAATATTTGATTGGATGGGCCACGAAATACCTACTAACCTTAGTAATATAAATCCTTTACTATTAGATATACAGCGATAGCTCAGTGGGGAGACCAACAGACTGCAATGTAGAGGGTCTCAGGTTTTCGGAAGTTATATGACTTTTCGAAATGATGTGCGTATTGATTGACAATTATCGGCTGCTCCCTGCTTCGCAAAGCACGTTAAGCCGTTGGTCCCGGCTGCCATGAACATCTATGACAGTCGTTATTGGGAGAGTGTCGACACAAAAGATCTCACTGGTCGAAGTGTCGTCCGTCTGCACTGACTGGCCCGCACATAAGATAAGATAAGATACTATTAGATGGACCTTTTATTTTAATTGACAATAGTAGAATGAAAAGCGGCGATAGCCTAGTGAGAGACCGTTGGATTGCCACGCAGGCTGCATTGTCTCGATTTCTATCCCGGAGTAGATATCTTTGACTTTTCGAAGTTATGTGCGCAATTAGTTGTTACAAGCTTTTGCCCGCGGCTTCGCTCGCATTAATTTAGAATTTGACAATCAATTCGGGTCGTACTCTGCTTGTAATAATATAATTCAATCATGATCCGAAAGACACGTGACGCCTTCTATTATCATAAGAACGTTATTATTGTTTTCCTCGGGAATAGTAATTTTTTTCGGGATGAAAGGTAGCCATGTCCGTTTCTGTACACCTGACAACGTATGTGCAAAATTTCAGGATGATCGGTTCAGTGGTTTAGGCGTGAAAAGGTAACAAACAAACTCATTTTCGCTTTTATAATATTAGTTAGGATTAGGATTCGTAGTTCGCTTAAACGGTGAAGAAATCATCGTGAGGAAACCTGCATGTCTGAGCGTTCTCCAAAATGTTTTCATAAAATTTATTATGTAAAATCTTTCTTAGACTTAAGTATATTTAATTAATATGTTGTCTTTATGTAAATGTTGTGCATATTTGTAATTGGCGTAAGCACATGACCTTGTCTTAGTTAGTGATTATGTAAATGTATGTGTTTACTCTGTTAATCCTAACTAATATTATAAATGCGAAAATGAGTTTGTTTGTTTGTTACGCGTTCACTCCTTAACTACTCAACCGATCAACATGAAATTTTGCATACACGTTGTCAGGGGTACAGAATAGGACATAGGGTACCTTTCATCCAGAAAAAATAACTGTTGCAAACCTAACCTAACCTAACCTACCGGCGAAAACTAGTATTTCTTATAAATTAAAAATATATATGGGATGTCTGCCATGCCGCTCTCAGCAAGCGTGGCGGTTGCTATGGCCTAATCCTTCTCATATCGGAAAGGATTGTGACCAGCAGTGTGACAGTATAAATACACTGCTGATATTATTATTATACACCATGAAATCAGATTAAATTGTTCTTTTTAAAGGTAGCTTTTATAGCAGCCTCAATCTCCTTTTGCAAAAGTTTATGGCTTACGTTTAAGTGTCCGTTCTATCACGCGGTTCCAGTTTTGATTCCTGGATAACGCGAAGATATTACATTTTCTATATGCTCCTTGACTGTTATACTATGAAGGACCGGTATCGCGCGTATTATTTCTCTTGGATAACAGCGATCATAGTAATAGTTACCTAAGGTAATAACTTACCATCTACCTTTCGACTAGCTTACTTCTGTCTAAAAAATATTTTAGACTAATTTGTAGTTATAGAACATCCATAGTTGTAAAGAAAATTCAGTTCAAACTTAATTGGGACATCGTTTGTCTTCAATTTGTCTTTAGTTACTCAACGTCAAATTATTCTTAGTCATTACTAGTCCGACCGTTTCGCTTTAAAAAATAAAACAGCCTTTTTCATTTCATTGGAAACGTTCAAAGTTTCGAATTTCAGACATTTAAAAGGTAGCTGAAAACTTAAAGTAAGTCTTAAATTCTTCTAAGGAACCATTTTAAAAGGTTTTGAATATAGAATATCAACTCGCTTAGGCTAAAGATATTTTCATTCAAGCATAAATAGAAAATTTAAAAATACTTATAATCATTCGAATGCGTGTTGCAGGGCGAGATGGGCTATAAAGGTACCGGCTGAATGCTTAATTGGTAGATAAGAAGGTTTCCGTAACCTGACAAAACGTTAGCAAACGGTAAGTTTCAGCTTCTACTTTCAATGCCACCTTAATTTTAGCGTCGTTACTATCGATGCCGCCATAGAAATCAAGTTGGATTCGCTAGGCGGGTTGTCTGGCCTTATGTAGTAAAATAAGTGCACCCGCTATGGGTTCGCCGGCACAGCATAACAGTAAAATACTTATTTGATAATTTAGAGGCGTATAAAATCAAAGGCAGCAAATTGACACAAGGTAAAATTTTAAGGAGATAAAAAAATCGTTCTACGGGACTCATAGCAAAGAGGTTCTATATGTTTTGAATTTAGCATGTAGAATGATTGATATTTTTTTGTTTTTTAATTAATGTCGTCAACTTACTACAATATTAAGTCGCCAACCTACTACAATACTAAATAATAGGTGGTTGCAATTGTAGTTTGGACTTTTGCTGCCTTTGATCCTATACGCCTCTTATGTCATTCTGGTGAGTGCGTGATGATGTACACGTCTGTTTAGTACTATATATACGGTGACAAAAATATGTCCAGTAATAAGATCGAAAGTTAAGCAGCGATAGCTCAGTGGGGAGACCAACAGACTGCAATGTAGAGGGTCTCGGGTTCGAACCCACGTCGCGCACCTCTGACTTTCGGAAGTTATATGACTTTTCGAAATTATGTGCGTATTGATTGATAATTGTCGCCTGCTCCATACCTCGGAGTGCACGTTAAGCCGTCGACACCGGCTGCCCTGAACATCTATGGCAGTCGTTATTGGGAAGTCAGTGCCCTCTAATATCCTGACACTGGTCTAGCCTCAGGGTATCGTTAGCCTTCGGGTTGCGAAGGTCAGATGGCAACCGCTTCGTGTAAAAACTGATATCCAGTCAAATCTGGTTAGACTAGAAAGCCGATCCCAAGTGACTTGGGAATAATAAAGGCTAGGGAGAAGAAGTGTTTAAAAAAATAAACAATGCGATAAAATCCGTATAAAGTAGTTTAATTCCAATGTGTAACATTCGCGTAAACGTAAGATAATATTATACTAATATCATAAATCATATCTATACTAATATTATAAAGCTGAAGAGTTTGTTTGTTTGAACGCGCTAATCTCAGGAACTACTGGTTCGATTTGAAAAAATCTTTTAGTGTTGGATAGCCTATTTATGAAGGAAGGGTATAGGCTATATAACATCACGCTACGACCCACGGGGGCGGTGCAGTAATGATAAACGCGGGTGAAACCGCAGGAACATCTAGTATATTATAATTAATATAATATTCTACTACATAATAATATTCTACCACATACACACAACACCATCTAGCCCAAACTAAGCAGAGCTTGTACTATGGGTACTAGACTGTGGATAAACATACATATATACCTTTTCTTTTTTTTTTTTGTAAATACATACATAATATACATAGAAACACCCAGACCAAGACAAACATCCATGTTCATGCACACAAATGTTTGACTTGTGCGGGAATCGAACCCACGTCGCGCACCTCTGACTTTCAGAAGTTATTTTTCGAAATTATGTGCGTATTGTTTGACAATTATCGCCTGCTCCGTGCCTCAGAGTGCACGTTAAGCCGTCGGCCCCGGCTGCCATGAACATCTATGGCAGTCGTTATTGGGAAGTCAGTGCCCTCTAATATCCTGACACTGGTCTAGCCTTAGGGTATCGTTAGCCTTCGGGTTGCGAAGGTCAGGTGGCAGCCGCTTCGTGTAAAAACTGATATCCAGTCAAATCTGGTTAGACTAGAAAGCCGACCCCAAGTGACTTGGGAATAATAAAGGCTAGGGAGAAGGATAAGATCGAAAGTTAGCAAGTTTCGTAATTTTTGTATTTACTAGATCGTATTTTTTATACAGATTCACTTTTGTAGTACATTCCAAATAGTAGTATATTTTTGTTTGTAGGCGTTAAAAATATGGTAGTAGAAGAGTATGTTTACTGGTACGCAAAATATCCCTTTCGCAGATTGTCCCTTTTATTATATACGCTCGAAAAACATAATCTTCCTTCGGTCGAATAAAGGTACTTAATAAAAAAATTTAACAGCAATATGTTTCGGAATTATTAAAATACATTGGTAAAAAGGCGAGATGCAACCTGTGGCGGAGAAAAATATCTCTACCTACACCTTTCGTGTCACCTACTGAGAGCCTTCCACCTGGATATCAATTACCATGGTTGGTTTGGAAGTCGCTAAATAGACTCCGAACCCAGGTCGGTTGGTGCAAAGAAAACATGTTTAGGTAGAAACTCTTTAAACGGTACCGATCTGGCTTACGCGGGCGGTGCAAGACAAACGATGTCCCATCTTACATCGTGCCCTATACATGCCCGGCAACTTGCACGCAGGAGGATCTGATGGCTGGCTCTGACAACGCAGCTAGCGTGGCTACTTTCTGGGCGGCAAATATATAATTTAAAAGTGTTTGCTAACGATACTTAAAGAAGAAAAGGTGTCAATCAAGCTATAATGAAATAAGTGCATATAATTCATACTAGTATCACATAGTACGAATATATAGTTTAAGTGTCGCATCTGAGTAATATAAATGATATATAGAATATAAATTAGGCTCAATACACACCAAGATGGCAGCGACCGTCAGCAGTGACGCTAAGAGCCATGGATCGCGAATGGTCGCTTTACTGCTCGTGACGCCGAGGGCGACAACACATCCCTTTCAAGTCTCTTAAGCGATATTATGTATTATAGTAGACCCTCGCTGCTTTCAGCATGAATCGGCCGGCTCGACCGAAGAAGGACTACCCTCTCACAGAATATCGACGTGAAATAGCAGTATTCCTACTGTTGTTTCGTTCGGTGAGTGAGAGTGCCGGAGGTCCAATCCCCACCTTTCCCCCATCCCGCTCATTCTCCTTCCCACTTCCTTTCCTAAAGGGTCGGCAACGCGCATGTGATGCCTCTGGTGTCGCAGGCGTCCATAGGCTACGGTGACCACTTACCATCTATGGTTGTTTGCCACCTTAGTTGTATATAAAAAAAAGATAGTAATGAAGATAGAATAAAAGCCATTTCAAAAATATTACGCTGAAACACTAATTGAACCTTGAAGAAGAATAAATGTTTCTCTATTGTCACATATTGACGTCTTATCGGAAAAAAAATAGAAAAACAACAATGCGACACAACTAATGCCACAAATGGTCCTTAGCGAATATGACAGAGAGACAGTGCAACGCCATTTTATAATTAGAACCACTGTGTAACACTCCAAACTGATTGTATTAGTCTCATCGTCCTTGTGTGTTCTACATGTATTTGTAAACGAATGTGAAGTTATTAATATTACTAGTGTTCACCCGTTGGTCGAAATTCGACTATAATCATTAAAGAAAATTTTAAGAAAATATATATTATAATTGCATTAAAAAGAACTGTTTAGTTTTATAGCTAACTAGATGTTCCCGCGGTTTCACCCGCGTTTATCGTTACTGCGCCGCCCCCGTGGGTCGTAGCGTGATGTTATATAGCCTATAGCCTTCCTCGATAAATAGGCTATCCAACACTAAAAGAATTTTTCAAATCGAACCAGTAGTAATCACGCAGAATAAACCAGGAGAAACATCGTTTGTACTATGTTTGTAATGGGTAATTATTTTGCTGCAATGTTATTTTAAAACAGCGATATCTCCTAAGATATTCATTGAAATCGAATGATGTAAAGGGCAATTTTGTTTTAAATTAAATACTTGTGACGAATAACGTATTTATTTGGATAAGGATTAATATCATGTTTCTAATAATACCATAGCAAATAATGCATTATTTTAGAACAAATTTGGTTAGCATAAAAATGGTTATAGTGAGCCAATCTTAAAAGATAGATATATGCTGTCCCGGACTTTTTTTTAGAACTTTTAAAGGGGAACAATTGTCTCATACATGATTTTTGCGAAACTTTAACTGTTTACGCAGCGCATGCAGCGGAAGCTCTCAAAAGGAAAAAATACCCTCCGATTTTGAAACATTCTTCATTGGTGCTCAGCTCCTATTGATCTTAGCGTGATGATATATAGCCTTTAGCCTTCCTCGATAAATGGGCTATCTAACACTGAAAGAATTTTTAAAATCGGACAAGTAGTTCCTGAGATTAGCGCGTTCAAGCAAACAAACAAACAAACAAACTCTTCAGCTTTATAATATTAGTATAGATGAACAAAAAATACAACCAAGTTGACAGCTAGGAGAAAATACTTCCGTACCGTTTTGCTTTTACTATAGTCGATAGCGAAGGTGGAACCTATTTTATTTACCCGGCAGTTGTTATAATAAGGCTTATGTTTAACTTATCACCAGATATAGTAAAATATAACAGTCAAAAATAGTAAATGATCACCAAATTGCACAGCAAAATATATTTAAAAAGATCAAAATAAGTCGACGGCTCCTATTTTTGGGTGGGTTTAAGAAGGAACCTAACATAACCTAATCCTTCCGAGACGGAATATATATTAGTAAGCATATTTTGGTGCTCAATTACTATTTTTGGTGGTCATTATATTTAATCCCTTATAATAATAGCATAAAGTGCTCTATATGTTCGCCCATATGAATGAAACTACAGTGATCCAATCTAAGAATAAACCAAAATTATAAACGAGATTCTGAATCGGGCTCTACACTTAAACATGATAGCTATCGACAGGAACTCCCATGAAACACAACCAGAAAAGGCTCCCTATTCCGGGAACTATATTAGGTGTGCAATGTCGGCAGCGAGAAACATCAATAATTCCGCACCGCATCGGACGGATTCCACAGCATCGAGGGGATTGAGGCCGTACTCGAATTTCTAAGGCCTCCCCAGTTTCAATTTTATGGTTCGATTTATTATGGCCAGTTAAAGCTGGTACCAATGCGCCCTAGCCAGGCTGTTCGTCTTACTTATTTGTCAAGTGTATGGATAGACAATATGGAATGGTCAGTGTTCTCTCGCTCGCTCTTTTATTAAACAGATTGTTGGTCCTGTGGTGTAATTATAAACGTATTGGCAACTACCGATTGTGCTCCGAACTATTTGCCAGTAGCAAAAAAGTGTATTCTTATGTATTTTTAGAGATGAGATTTTGGCCTTTGCTCCACCCGAAGTGGGCTTTATGGCATCATAAAAGTGTAATAACACCATCATAAGAGACTTGTATAGCCAAAATATATAATAAATAAATTTCTAAAAATTTAACTTTTCTCCGAGACGAAAAGAATTCTTCTACTCCAACAATAAACTTTTGGTAGAATATTTAGCACGCAGACTACTACCAGCTTTCTTTATTTCATCATAATCCATTTAACAACTCGGGTATAATTCTTTTTTTTACTGTTTTTAGCTAACTAATTTTCTTACCGTTGTTGTTGTCATGCCCCGTGAGCCCAGAATCGTGCACACTGGATGACCTGTACCAGGCTAAACCAAATGCAATCCGCGTTGCCGAAAACTGGTCTAAAATTAAATAAAATGTGTTGCCATCGACACGATAAGTAACTACCGTTGCCTAAAGACTAGAGTGCTATCCTCACATCATCGACTCAACAAAGAACAAGTCGCTCAACTAACGCCAGAAATAGATATCCCTCTGCAAAGAGCATAGCTACTCGGGCGGAAAACCAGTAAAATTTTAATCAATTTTTAGATAAACACGATATTAACCACAGGGATACAACACAACATTTTTCCACTATGATCTTGTGTAGGGTAGTGGTACTACTCAAGGGCTGCTCCAAACATAAGAAGAGATTCCATTGCACCCTACTGCTTCTTACTTCCAAACCCTTTACGTGGGACCACAAAAACTGTGACATGTTGTGTTCGTTATTCAAGAATACCAGTTGCCCTCATTTATTCATAAGTAATAGTTTATCATATTGACCGCAATATTTTTCTTTTTCTAGCTAATTTACACCATTATGTCATCCAGTCACGTCGAAGTTGTACATACATATATGTACATATAAATGTCGTAAATATGAGTCCAGTATATTTTTTTATGATTAGCAATAAATGTAAAAGTGAGTTAGACAGTGCCAAGTGACAAAGTTTTATATATAGATCCTAATATCAGTTGGAAATCAGTTTTTGTCTCGGATATGCTTCGCAATCCATCGAATAGCTCGGCCTCAATTCTCGGCTAAACACCGAAATGCTGCCATGGAGGTAATCAAGCCTAAACTAATATAAATCGATATAAAACTTTGTACCCTTTTTTAAGATTCAACAACATGATTTTAAAACCTCTAATATGATGTTTATATCTTCAATCAAAATGGATTAGTCATTTTAATTTGCTATGTCCATCGATGGCGTCTAGACACAATGCTTTTATTATGACAGAGGTCAATTAAAGTGAAATTTACGAAATAGGGTTCAGTCTATAAGCATCTACCTGCCTAAAATTTACGACCACTTTTTGTAATCCGCTATATCCAATTGTAGCGGATTACAAATATCATGTTCTAAATATATTATGACCTAACTTCTAATTATATTCCAGGTCTAAATATAACCAATGTGGATTGGTCCAGACTCTGATGGTAATGTTTTATTCAGTGGTTAGTTTTACGGCCGAATTTCGTCTCCCTGAAGGATAACGTATTGTCTGTTATAATTGATTTTCACGTTCCAAAATGGACATTAAAATAAGCTACACATAATATGTGCAGAAACTAAACACCCCCGTTGGTCCTGTGACAAACGTATGCTTATGTTGCCGGCCCATTATGCTTCTCAGATTAGAAATTGGGTATAACAAATTCTCTCCACCGGCACATTGTCTGGAAATATGCTCGGCAGACGATATACCCTTTACATACTGTAACTAATCACATAGTTCACTATATATAAATATATATAGAACCCCGCCTGGTCCCAGGAGTGGTAAACAAACTACGAATTTTTAGTTGCTACGATCTGAGTGATCGTAGCAACTGGAAATCATCCATTCGCATTATATCCTAGCATTACATTACTTGCAAAATGTGGGTATATTATATTCTGCATATCTTTTTAAGATCATACAGGCGTCTCTGTATGTAAGCTTAACTCCTCTGAAACAGGTTGCGTTGTCGTCTAGCATGTGACGTGGGCAGTCGTCCATCACGAAACCCTGAATAATGCAAGAATAAATACTTTTGATAAACAAAGCAGTTTAAGATACGAGCAGTTGAACTCGTTCAAAGTTCGAATAGATCTTTTATCTGATTCAAGTTTGAATCTTTATTGAACGGACGATGTTCTTTTAGATTTGAAAACTCATATCTCTAAAGCCTTTGAGACGAGGGGATTGTGAGTCAGACATCAAACGGTTTTACTACAATAGTATTTCAATGATTTGATATTCGTTTTTACACAATTGTTAATAATGGTAAATATACGAATGACGCAGGTTAGGTAAACATTTCTAGATTCGTTTAAGTGATAAAACCATGGTATCATTATAAACTACTTAACATTTTGTTCTAACTAATTACAGAGAATAGAACTAGAGACCCCGCTTATCTTTATATATAAATATTTAGCAAGTCTTGAAAAGTAGTAGATAGATTGCCTTGAAATCTTTCAACCTTTGCACAACACAACAGCATTTGTATATAAAAGTGGTTTTAAATACTTTTAATCCCGAATTTTCTACGGGACGGGAACGGGCAAAATATCAGACTAAGCCCCAAAAAAGCGTGGGCCATATGCAATTCAAGCATGTCAGTGGCAACCATACAGCGTGTAGTTGGTTATTTTAAAATCCATTTATATTTCGAGAATAGACTACAGAGATTATTAATAATATGTATCATTAACTAGATGTGCCCGCGGTTTCAGCCACGTTTATGATTACTGCGCTGTTCCCGTGGGTCGTAGCGTGATGTTATATAGCCTATAACATTTCTCGGTAAATATAGGCTATCCAACACTAAAAGAATTCTTCAAATCGAACCAGTAGTTCCTGAGATTAGCGCTTTCAACCAAACAAACAAACAAACTCTTTAGCTTTATAATATTAGTATAGATCTTCTTCTTTCTAGCCTTTATTATTCCCAAGTCACTTGGGTCGGCTTTCTAGTCTAACCGGATTTGACTATTTATCAGTTTTTACAAGGAGCGGCTGCCACCTGACCTCCGCAACCTGAAGGCTAACGATACCCTAAGGCTAGACCAGTGTCAGGATATTATAGGGCACTGACTTCCCAATAACGACTGCCATAGATGTTCATGGCAGCCGGGGCCGACGGCTTAACGTGCTCTCCCTTTCCTACAACTGGTATTTAAAGATACATCGCTGTCTGCCCGTATACGTTGTTTTAATTCACCATAAATACGATGTTTATGTTAATTTAAGACAAACCATAATGCCCTAAATACAAGCAACCATACATGAAAATAAAAGATGGAATTCAATTTGGACTTACAAAAAATATTGATGAAATAGTTAGTATGAAAACCACAACGTTACCGATTTCTTCATACAAAGCGTGAACTTCATTCGACTTGTCAAATGAGAAAGATTACATTAGCAAGGAATGAGATGCATGCATAAATACATAACAAATCTTTTTTTATGACATCCACGTCCTTTTTATAACTTTTACCTAACCTAATCATACTGCTGTATGATTGCACGACTCATACAGCAGTATGATTAGGTTAGGTAAAAGTTATAAAAAGGACGTAGATGTCATAAAAAAAGATTTGAGAGACTCAGAGGAGTATTGTGCTTCTTTTCCTATCAGGGTCGGCAACCCGAGATCGTATAGTGGGTTCTTCTCTTCGCATTATTTTATCGACAGTATCGACAATAGACAACGAGTCTGTCAGTAGGGATTACACCAAAGCTTTAGCATAATCGCATCGAACACGATAACAATTAATATTTGATTGTATGGGTGGATGTTCCGCATGTGATTGCACACGTTTGCATACACGCTTTAACTGCAGTTAGACAAACGCGGGTGATTAAAATCGTATGAATTCGTCCGAATTCGCCACCCGTATGGGAAATATGACGATAATTGATTGAATTTTCGACAAAGCCGGATTGGGCCTATTCAATCGCCAGTTGAAATTATCGATGTTAAACGCGTGTTCGATAATCGTTGTGGTTTCCGGTCATTTTGTATAAATGCATTATTACAAATTGGCTTCTGTTTGTGGCTTTGCCCGCGTGAATCCTGTGAACGCATTATCGAAATAAAAAGTAACGTATGTACTTAGTCTGGCCATAAATACTACTATTTAATACAATAAAAATAATAAAAATTTGGGGCAGTCTTTGGGGACTGCCGATAGAAGTGAAAACTTTAATTCTTGATCATAAAGACTTCTTTATAAAAAGAAAAAAATAAAAAAGCAGCGGGTCGGATTCCCGATAGTCTCTTGGGGATTATTAAGGGGGTCAAAATTTCGTTATTTTTTGCGTAGGACGCACCATTTCTGAGATATTGTTATTATTGTAAAATAATTCAAAAATGGAAAGCGTGGAAGCGTGACGATGACGAAGCGTGACGATGACGCGAGTTCTATGATTTTTGTTCACCCAAGAAGTGCTCAAACGCGCGTAAAGAAGTCTGTCATTCTAATGTGAATATTCATTGTGTTTTCTCATTTTCGCGCCAATCAGTGTTAAATATTTTTATGACATGAAAATAGAGTGGGGTAATATAGAGAACCGAATTACTGTGATAGCATTACACAAAGAAGGTATGGACTTGAGAATAATAAAGGCTAGAGAGCAGATGTGTGATCAAGTAACAAATATATTTTGTTTTTACTTATTTATGATATTATTAGTTTTTAATAGCGTGTAGTCCACGAAATCGCTTTCTCAAGATAAAAAGTATTATATGTATTAGTTAAACATGGTTTATCTATGTGTCAAGTTTCATCCAAATCAATGGAACGGTTGACGTGTGTTATTTGACACTTTATTACAAAATTTTGAAAAACTGTTACACTACTATTACTATTAAACTGTACAAATTTTTAAGATAATTAAATTATTGAAAGTATTAAAACTATTTATACTATTACTATACTATTATACTATTTATATTTATGATTACACTTTCCCCGACGTTTCGGTTGCTTTTCAGCAGCCATGGTCAGCCATTTTAGTCTCCCCGTTTATTAATATATTATATTATATTAATTATAGATGGTCCCACGGTTTCAGCCGTGTCTATCGTTACTGCACCGCCCCTGTGGGTCGTGGCGTGATGGTATATAGCCTATACCCTTCCTCGATAAATAGGCTATCCAACACTAAAAGAATTTTTCAAATCGAACCAGTAGTACCCGAGATTAGCGCGTTCAAACAAACAAACAAACTCTTCAGCTTTATAATATTAGTATAGATATGATTTATGATATTACTATAATATTATCTTACGTTTACGCGGATGTTACACATTGAAATTAAGCTACTTTATACGGATTTTATCGCGTTGTTTATTTTTATAAACACCTCTTCTTCTCCCTAGCCGTTATTATTCCCAAGTCACTTGGGGTCGGCTTTCTAGTCTAACCGAATTTCAGTGGATATCAGTTTTTACACGGAGCGACTACCATCTGACCTCCGCAACCCGAAGGCTAACGATACCCTAAGGCTAAACCAGTGTCAGGATATTGGCCAGTGTTAGGGCACTGACTTCCCAATAACAACTGCCATTGATGTTCATGACAGCCGGGACAGACGGCTTAACGTGCTCTCCGAGGCACGGAGTTTATTTTATTAAACACTATATTTACATAATTTTGAAACTTTCACCTACTATTGTTAAAAACAGTTACTAGCTAAATGTTCACTTCTATTTAAGCTTTTTAAATTATACGAAGGATTTAGATTTAATTTTACCCTTTCACGACGTTTTGGTGACTTTTCAGCAGCCATGTTCGCAGGGAGACTATTTTTAAAGTTACAAAATTATTGAAATTAAACTACTATATACGGATTTTATCGCGTTGTTTATTTGACACTGTTATAGTAGTGTAACAGTTTTTAAAAAAATTTTGTACAGTGTCAAATAAACAACGCGATAAAATCCGTATATAGTAGTTTAATTTCAATGAATAACATTCGCGTAAACAGAAGACAATGTTACAAAATTATGTCAAAATTGTGTTTATATTAATTAATTACTCGATAATATCCGTTTAATATAGTTTAATATGATATTAGTAGTTTGCCGCGGCTTTGCCCGTGTGAATCCCAATGGAAAGCATGACCTAGATAAGCAGCATCCTATATGGTAATCCTTCCAATTACCTGAGTGCCACTGCATCCAAATCCTATAAACAGTTATCGCTTGATTGGGTAACAAACATCCAAACATCATAACAAACATTCACATCTATACTAATATTATAAAGCTGAAGAGCTTGTTTGGTTGGTTGGGCGCTAATCTCAAGAACTACGGGTTTGAATTGGAAAATTCTTTTAGTGTTGGATAGCCCATTTATCGAGGAAGACTATAGGCTATATAACATCACGCTACGACCAATAGTAAAGCAGACGAAGTTGCGCGGGTCAGCTAGTTAATAATATTAGTAGGATAGTGTTACTTAAGGCAGAAACATACTTACGTGTCGTGGACGTCGTGGTACTTACTGTCATGACGGTGAGAGTGCACACTAATGTGTCGTGTCGTGGCGTGCTCTGGCCTTATTTCTGAACAGTACTTATCGAACCTTTGCAGCGTTTAAGCGTACATCATGTTTTCTTCTGATTCGGATAGTAATTTTTGTTAACAATTAAACTTATTGAGGGCAAAACAAGAAAAGAAGGTACTGGGTTCACCCTATAAACAAAGGGAGACAGATAAAGGTGAATTACATCGTCTTGTTAAAGAATTAGAGAGTGACGAAGAGAAATTTCATCAGTAGTTTAGAATGAACAAAGCACAATATGAGGAAGTCCATTCGCTGATTGAAGGAGACACTTTGTGTCACATAAAACTTTTTGTTGACGTACAAGTTCAATAAGCTCGTCAGTCATTTTTCAGAAATATGCTGCAAATATAATAAGTTAAAAAGTGTCCGCTACATGTTCGCACTACGAGCCACGCACCCGATATAGAAACACGTTGGCAGTTGTGTCCTGTCACGTCATAAACCGCCCCCCTCCCCGCCCCGCTCTGGCACTCTGGCGAGAAGTTGACGCCACGACAGAACGTGTCGCGTGTGTCGCGACATGACACGACATGCAAATATGCCCCTAACCATATTAAATGTATGAAACCGATATGCTTCTGGCGCGTCACGACACGTAAGTATGTTTCCGCCATTGCACGTAAACTAAGCTGCATATTAAAATTTATATTATCTTTTATCACCTCGTGGCATATGACTGTCTTTAATTAGCATGCGATCGTGAGAACACTGTTTCGATTCATGGGCCGGGAATTGGTGTTAGGTCAACCTAAGCAGTTTTCTAGTCAGATGGAGAAGATTTTGTTTGTAACCTGACAATAAACAGCTCTTTTTATAAAGTTAACAACGCGTAAGTGACCCTTGATATTGCAAACGCCATGACTACTTCTCAAAGATAAATAGTGTGTTTGTTAGCGCTCTTGTCAGTATGAAAAACAGACTCATATCGGTTATTTGCTTTCAATAAACATATAAACAATTCGTTATCTGATTTTTTTGTCTGTACGGAAAAATCTTAGAAATGGCTGAACCGATCGTGATACACCACATTGCTTAAATTTTTATAACTCATAAAACCTTTCAATTTAAATTTCACTCAAAATAAATTGCCGGCAAAAGTTAGTCTCCAATAAACATAGTTTTGTTGCTCCATTAACCTATAAATTTCGGAATTCCAGACACAATTGAAAACACATTGTATCTAGCTGCCGGTGTTTCGCTGCGACTCAATTAATTATTAAGGCGTAATTGCACAGCAAAACTACTTATTTAATACTAAATCTATAATTTACCCTGTCTTTATTTTCTAGCCTTAATAATATTGCTTTCTATTCAATCACTTCCATTTAAACTCCCCCTATCTTATCTTACGTGGAGGTCAGCCAGTGCAGACCGGCGACACTTCGAGCCAGTGGGATCTTTTGTGTCGACACTCTCCCAATAACGACTGCCATAGATGTTCATGGCAGCGGGGACCAATGGCTTAACGTGCTTTCCGAGGCACGGAGTAGGCGATAATTGTCAATCAATACGCACATAATTTCGAAAAGTCATATATTATAACTTCCGAAAGTCAGAGGTGCGCGACGTGGGTTCGAACCCGAGACCCTCTGCATTGCAGTCTGTTGGTCTCCCCACTGAGCTATCGCTGCTCAAAAAACTCCCCCTAACTCAATCATGTATCCTAACCACTTATTCTACGAAAACAATAATTCACTTTTATTTAACCGAAACATAGTTCCATTCTAACATTAAAGTAATTTACTAAAGCAGACGCCCACCGTGGCTTTCCACTAACTATGTAAAAGGGTTAAAATTATCAGTTTGAGGGTAGTAACAATTTGGTGTATTTATGAAAAACACTCAGTATTTTAATCCTGTCGACATGTTTTCTTGCCGCATGGTTTTATTAAAGAGGTTTCTAAACTGGCAATGTTATTACAGCAATGTGTGGCTGCAATGTTTTCAAGTGTAGCCCGGCCACTCAAATACAATTGATTGTATCAGGCACTACCACACATAGTTATTTGGATAGCCATATGGAAAATATTGACGAGTATGCTAATATTAAATAACTGTGGAATGAACTGACGCCTGTAGTATTTCCGGACCAATACGACCTACAAACTTTCAAGAAAAGAGCGTACTCCTTTTTAACAGGCCAGCAACGCATTTGTGACTCCTTTGGTGTTGCGGGTGTCCATGGGCGGTGGTAATCGCTTACCACCAGGCGATCCGTCTGCTCGTTTGCCTTCAATCTCATTAAAAAAAAATATGACTGTTGCTGCCGGCCTGGATATTGCAAAAAAGATAGGGTCCGTTTATAAGCTTCTTTACATAAACTTTATGTATTCTACTGTCATTCAGCCAACTGTGTTTCGGGTGCTTTGCTAGCGAGTCTAAGTATATTTCCAGACTCCGTGTTGCTAATGATAATGTTTTAACAGATAATGCCAAATAGACGGCCAGACTTCAAAAGCCAACCCGGGTCTCACGTTATAACCCAAAGAAACTGCAGGATATCAAACCCGAGACCTCAAGAGCCACGCCACCAGCGAGGCTGTTTTAATGTAGAAAGATATAAAACAAAATAAATGAACCTTCTCCAAAACAAATTTAAACCGAAAGCAATATCTTACATCCACCATAGATTAAAACTCGTCTAGTAAACTTAATAACTTGTCTATGACGCCACATCGGACTACAAACTCTTTACTTGGAAAGTTTGCTCCTCACAATCTCCAGTAAGCTGGTGTTTTAAGTAGCACAGAGGACTTAGTCTGTTCTTAAGTTGTTTCAGTTTAAGACGGTTTAAGGAAAATATATTCTGTATTCTTAAAGGGATCGTTTGATTTACTTTTAAAGGAGTAATAAACAAAATACATACATTGTCGGCCTTGATGGCGTAGTGGTTAGTGTAACCGACTGCCATGCCTGAGGTCGCGGGTTCGATTCCCGCACAAGTCAAACATTTGTGTGCATGAACATGGATGTTTGTCGTGGTCTGGGTGTTTCTATGTATAATATGTATGTATTTACAAAAAAAAACAAGTATGTATGTATGTTTATCGATTGTCTAGTACCCATAGTACAAGTTCTGCTTAGTTTGGGCTAGTTGGTGTTGTGTGTATGTGGTAGAATATTATATTATTATTATTATATTGATCCAGGCCTATATTAGCAAGTATTTTGCACCCATATTTCGCCTATAGCCGTCTACTGGGCACAGTTCAAGAAATACTTATTGGCAACACGAGATGCCTCTAAGAATTTCTTGCCAGAAAATTCCTATTTTAACCGGACAGCAGTACCTATTAGTAATTTATTTTTTCTGACAACGATAATAAAACATTAATCTAGTCAGACATCTCGATTTAATAAAAGCTTTTTTACACAATAGAAGAGTTCATGCAACATAAAACCAATGAATCTGATTATTTATAAATGTTAATATAATGTAATATAATAATGATTAATATTCTAAATAATAATAAAGTTTGCCATTTTGTTACTAATATTTTAATTGTTTTATATAATTATTAATATTTGCATGCCTAATATAGGCAGATATAGCCTGAACTATTCACCATTGTTAAATCTGGTGCCACCTGTATTCTGTGCAAATAAATGTTTCTTTCTTTCTTTCTTTCTTTCTTTGATAACGTTATAGAGAAATACAAAATCAGATACAGCTAATGAATACTTATGTGACTCCTTAGTAAAGTTTTACTCAGTAATCATTACATGAATCCGAATGCGACAGTTAGACATTAAAATTATTTAACCCTTACTTAAATCTCTTTACCACACGACATCGTAAAAAGGTTAATCCGTGACACTTGGAAACGTTCTCATCCAACAAGCAACAACTTACTAAAACTTATCTTTATTTCTAACCCGCGTTTATCGTTACTGCGCCGCCCCCGTGGGTCGTAGCGTGATGTTATATAGCCTATAACCTTCCTCGAAAAATAGGCTATCCAACACTAAAATAATTTTTCAAATCGAAGCAGAAGCTCCAAATATTAGCGCGTTCAAACAAACAAGCAAACAAACAAACTCTTCAACTTTAGGTATAATATTAGTATAGATTAAAAAAGCTAACTTTAGGGCATCATGGGCCACCGGTGTATGGTGATGAAATTTTTGTTCGTTTCAGCTATGTATAAACTTAACCGCAGAACGCGTAATAGACACAAATATTATTATTCTGTTACAATATCCGAATCAGAATCAGAATCAGAAATCATTTATTTGTAGAAACATAGGTTAATACAAAGATGTTACAAATTATCTGTCCTCTATGTTCTGTCATTGAGACATACAAATTTATCTAAACATAGCAGAGACGGAAATAGGCTTATGCCCATGTTGTGTACTTAAGTTTAAACCACGGGGCAAGTATATTTCCATCTGTCACATATAGTTCTTAAATCTATGCTATGATAAAAATCCTAATAACTCTTAGACGAATCTAGAAGTCCGATTCAGGAACTCGTTAATTTGCTTAAAACAAAACACCCTTTAATATACAATCCATACAATACGCTCTATACGCAAACGTTTATGCTTATTTTACATGCTAATAAAAAAAAACATTTTCATATTGCTGCTTTGTTATTGCTTCTAGATTATATTTATCCTTCCTTACTAATATTATAAATTCGAAAGTAACTCTGTCTGTCTATCTGTCTGTCTGTCTGTTACCTTTTCACGGCTAAACCACTCAACCGATTTAGATGAAATTTGGTACAGATATAGTTTAAAACCTGGGGAAGGACCTAGGCTACTTTTTATTGATGTAGGTACCACGCGGGCGGAGCCGCGCGTAAAAGCTAGTCTCTAATAAATAGAGGTGGCAAAAAGAAAAACGACAGAAAAATAGCTTAGTACGTATTGTCTCCAGCTACCAGTACGCCTTATTTGTTTACTACATAAGACAGGTAAGGAAAATGGCCTATACAAAGTCACACAGCATCATTAAAATAAGACAAGACTCCTGTCCATCTCTACAGAGACAGTCGTTATCATAAAGACTACTGTCGACAAGTTAGGAGTTAGTTCGTTAAGTACACAGCTGCTAAATTATTCAAGATACCCTCACTCCGGCTTAAAACTTTGTCTCGGCGGGAAATGCAGGCGTGTAAGACGACTGACTTGGACATCATAAATACGAATGTATTAATGTATAATTCAGCCAATCACTGCACCATAACGACGAGCATTTCCTTAAGGAATTATAGGAATGAGAATCCTAACAAATATTATAAAAGCGAAAATGAGTTTGTTTGTTTGTTACCTTTTCACGCCTAAACCACTGAACCGATCATCCTGAAATTTTGCATATACGTTGACAGGTGTACAGAAACGGACAAACGGACCTTTCATCCCGAAAAAAATTACTGTTCCCGAGGAAAACAATAATAACGTTCTTATGATAATAGATGGCGCCACGTGTCTTTCGAATCATGATTGAATTATATTATTACAAGCAGAGTACAACCCGAATTGATTTTCAAATTCTAAATTAACGCGAGCGAAGCCGCGGGCAAAAGCTAGTATAGAATATGTTTACGAAGTCACGCTCGTGTACCCGAAATAGACCAAAGTTCACATTTCCCAGCTGTTTTAGGTCCAACATAATTGAGGGCGAACTTTTACAAATGCTATACAAATTGCTAAACGCCATACTGGTGCTATGGATTTTAATTTTCGTTATCTTTTTCCTAGCCTTTATTATTCCCAAGTCACTTGGGGTCGGCTTTCAAGTCTAACCGGATTTGACTGGATATCAGTTTTTACACGAAGCGACTGCCATCTGACCTCCGCAACCCGAAGGTTAACGATACCCTAAAGCTAGACCAGTGTCAGGATATTAGAGTGCACTGACTTCCCAATAACGACTGACATAGATGATCATGGCAGCCGGGACCGACGGCTTAACGTGCTCTCCGAGGCGATAATTGTCAATAAATACGCACATAATTTCAAAAATTCATATAACATCCGAAACTCAGAGGTGCGCGACGAGGATTCAAAACCGAGACCCTCTGCATTGCAGTCTGTTGGTCTCCCCACTGAGCTATCGCTGCTTAATTTTCGTAATATTGATGGATATTAAATAAAGGGACAATGCAGCCATCTCTGAATTTTTTTTGGGTGACGTTCGATATATGATGTCTCTACGCTAGGTGATCTTGCCTGGCGGTCAGCAGACCAACGATTGATGTCAGAAACTTGTTTATAGTGACAGGTATTGCAAACTTTGCTTGCGTGATTCAGGCTCCAATACAAGTTGTATAGGGTAGTGCTTATTTCAGTAATGCGCCATCTCTTGTCGTTAGTTGTAACTTCGTCGCATTTATGCTGAACGCCACATTTTATAAGGCAACAAATTGACCTTTGTCCTATCCAAAGATACCTAGTCCATCAACCATGCACCCCATTGCCCAGTTTAAATTATAATTATATTCGTTATAGTTATTTCTTCATTATATTAGTTGCCAAAATTTCCTGAGAATGGCCCGCGAAGAGGCGAAACATGTGTCGAAACACATTTTGTGGTAGAAGCTAGTCGGGTCAGCCAAAAGTTATTAGGTTATTCTGTCTCCATTAAAAATAACCGTTGTGAGCAAAAAGCAAAAAGCGATTTGGAACTGCCTCCGTGGCGCAGCGGTAGTGAATGTGACTGCTGTGCATGAGGTCTCAGGTTCGCATCCCGAGTCGGGCCAACAAAAAGTTATCGGATTTTCTGTTAAGAATTCTCAATAGCAGCCCGGAGTTAGGAAGTTGACAGTGTTAGACACCCCCGTGCCTCGGAAAGCACGTAAAGCCATTGGTCCTACGCCTGATCTCTCTCCGGTCGTGTCGGATTATTGTCTCATCGGATCATGAGAGTAAGGGAACAGAGAGTGCTCTTGTGTTTGCGCCCACGCTTGTGCACTATAATATCTCCTGCGCAGATGACTAGTATCTGCTAAGATGGGCCGCTGTGACCGAAAATTCGGTCTGGAGGACATTATTATCTTCGAAAATCCAAAGATGCGTTTCTTGCGATCGAACCCTTAGTATCGCGTGGGAACACGCACCTCCCCACTAAACCAATTAGCGCTTTAGACTTCACTATTTAATTCAATCCTAAATCACAACGCAATACAGATTAACGCATTACAACCGGTAACATGTATTTAATATGTATGTAAATTCCTAATCAAAATAATTTAGCATAGAATATATGATCGTGTGTTTGAATTATTTAATTAGTTTAGAGTCCCCTTGTCAGGCGAAACGCGTCGATAACACAGTTTGAATTTTAACAACTCGCTGTCCCGAACAATGCGCAATTGTAAATTTACGATGTGCCTATGTTTGGTAATTGAGTTTGTTTACAACTTATAATTATTCCAGGCTGCCTTATTAGCCCAGTGAGGTTTGAATGCTTGAGTAGGTTCCGGGTTTGGTGCCTGACATCAGGCAGTGTAATAAGGTCTTTATTCAGTTAACTGTTTTTTTTTTTTATAATTCTAAGGTGGCAAACATGCTTACAGCCCACCTGATGGTAAGTGGTCACCGTAACCTATGGACGCCTGCACCACCAGAGGCATCATTTGCGCGTTGCCGACCCTTTAGGAAAGGAAGTAGGAAGGAGAAGTAGCGGAAAGAGGGAAGAGGGTGGTTGGGCCTCCGGCACTCACTCACCGAACGAAACATAACAGTAGGAATACTTCTATTTCCCGTCGATATTCTGTGAGAGGGTAGTCCTTCCCCGGTCGAGCCGGCCCATTCATGCTAAAATCAGCGAGGCTCTACTACTCGAATGCTAAAACTGTATGCCTGATAGTAACTGGTTATCGTAGCTTAACCTGATAGCACAACAATGTAGAGACATAATCAGAAAAGCATTGTGCCTCTTCAAAACATGAGAAGGGTAAAGCTAACCAGTTCACCTGGCCCAGCACGGTTTAGCAGACTTCGCATTTCTTTGATAACATTTTGAGAACTCCGACATGCCGGATTCGACAAGTTTTTCTTCATCTATGATACAGAAACGTGCTTTGGCTACGCATATCAACTGGTTGTATTAAACAAAAAGAAGAAGAAAAATGATTGACTGACTAATGCCCGGTTTCTGAGGCACTTTTATCGATGGTTTATCTATTCATTAGCGCTATTAGCTCGATAACTTGCGAAAGTGCGTTTCCGAACACCGCGATGTAAGATGAACTTAACTGACCAAAGTGTGGCGGTTATCGGTTCAATAACTATTTGAAGATCCATGTCATAGCAAATTACATTAACTTTTAGGTTATACTTGCGTGTATTATTGTATTATATTACTTAAATTGCCAGTAAAAACTAAATATTAATATTATTCAAAGGACAAAACAATCAGTGTTAGCATAATGAATACAAGCAGCTCATCACAGTCTGATTTGGAAGTAATGGAGTTTATTTTTAATATATCAGTACCCAGAAACTTAATATGTAGGAGAAATCCTTTCGAAATGTTTATAACAATAATAATAATATAATATACCTACATTGTCTGTTGTGGAACAAATTTTTATTGCATTATGAAAAAGATGTTTCGTTTCATAAACGATTGACATTGACAATGATCAATTGATCACAGATAACCATAAACTAGTCGACAATGATATCGTTCATCGCCCATAAATAATTACTTATTATATTATAAAAAACAGCGTTAAACCACTTATTTATCCTCGAAAAAAATATTATAATTAATAAATCCAGTACTAAAGACGGATTAAAACAATAATATCAATTTTAGACGCGATCTCTTAAACAGCGCCATCTAGCGCCAACTAAGGAACTAGTTAGCGGTTAGATAGTTATTGAATGGTCTGTTGCGTATTCAGAAACGCAGTAGCAGTTAACCGACGTTTATCCTAAGCTTAACTTTAACGAATCAATAGTTAGTGAGAAGTTTTCTGGGGACTTCAGAAACCGGGCATAACAAAATCAAAATCATGACTAATGGTTTGATTAACAATAGCAAATTCGTCAAAAACCTCGTAGAATAGCCTTTCAGAAACTGGGTGTATACCCCTACAGTTAGGGTTGCCAACCATACTTTATAATAACGTATCCCACTTTATTTTTGGTAATTATACTTTATACTTTTGCATACAAATAAAGTATATGAAAATACTTTATTTCCAACGTTTACTGTGCTGCTTTTACTTACTCTTTTCAGTGATGAATCTAAAGTGGCGAGAAGAAAAAAATAGAGCGTCAATAAATTTAATTAAAAACGAATTGTTTATTTATTTGAATTTAAATTTTGATTGTCAAACAAGCTTTGAAAATTTAAAGATAGCAAAAAATTGTTAGCTCGTGCTAAAAGCACACAAAATACGTTTTAAAGAAATAAAAACATAAAATTTTAAAAATACTTTTGTTTCTTCGCAATACTTTTTTTTCCTATTCAAACCATTTTATACGTTTTTTTTGTCAAAAAAAGTTGGCAGCCCTACGGCTACAGTATCCATTTATATTGAGTCTACTACTTACTATTGGTCCTATCTTATCTTTATCTTAAAGACACTTGATTTACTTATGAGATCTAAACAGATAATAATAACGTAAATAGGTTTTTGTTTGTTTCTTCGTGCGCGATTATCAATTATCTATTGATATAAGGCGTCCCGCACATTAGGCGTGCGCGTTCCTCGGGCGTGTGAGCGACGCTGGCGCCGCGCGCGCGCCGCGTGCACTCTCGGCAGACGCCGCAGGGCAGTAACGCCAGCAACACGCGACGCTCGCGCAGCGCGCTCGCGGCGCGCGCGTCGCGCCCTCGCTAAGTAGCGGGCGGCGAGGATAGCGGGTGAAGGGGTAAGAACGCGACGCGAGCGCTGTGTGCGCGCCGCGTGCACTCTCGGCAGACGCCGCAGGGCAGTAACGCCAGCAACACGCGACGCTCGCGCAGCGCGCTCGCGGCGCGCGCGTCGCGCCCTCGCTAAATAGCGGGCTAGAAGGGGTAAGAACGCGACGCGAGCGCTGCGTGCGCGCCGCGTGCACTTTCGGCAGACGCCGCAGGGCAGTAACGCCAGCAACACGCGACGCTCGCGCAGCGCGCTCGCGGCGCGCGCGTCGCGCCCTCGCTAAGTAGCGGGCGGCGAGGATAGCGGGTGAAGGGGTAAGAACGCGACGCGAGCGCTGCGTGCGCGCCGCGTGCACTCTCGGCAGACGCCGCAGGGCAGTAACGCCAGCAACACGCGACGCTCGCGCAGCGCGCTCGCGGCGCGCGCGTCGCGCCCTCGCTAAGTAGCGGGCGGCGAGGATAGCGGGTGAAGGGGTAAGAACGCGACGCGAGCGCTGCGTGCGCGCCGCGTGCATTCTCGGCAGACGCGCGCCGTAGGGCAGTAACGCCAGCAACACGCGCCGCGCCCGCGCTACTCACACGCCCGAGGAACGCGCACGCCAAATGTGGGGTCAGTCTAACCTAGATTTAACAATAAGTATTTGTTTCAGAGAAATATGTTGACAAATAAAACTATATATACATTTTCTAAGTAAGGATACGTAGGTGATTTACGTTTAATAATTCGTGCATATTTGCGCGATTGCGGATACATCCTTTGTTAATATAAAAATAAGTTACAAAATCTATATTATTTTGCCTGGAAAAGAAGCTTTGCATCGCACCTAAATCTACAAGACCTAAATAAACTGAAGCCGGCACATCCCAAAGTCATAAACAGAAATGTATTACAACAACATATGGATAAATAGTTAGATAGATAGATAAACAGTAGATAAATAGTTAGATGAAACAAATAAATAAATTAAACATTTAGTTAAATAATGCCGTCTACCGAACACATTTTCCTGACTCAGTTCTAATAATAAGAACTAGCGACCGCTAGTTAGTAGCCTAGTGCTCGAAATTCGACCAAAATTTGGCTGTAAGATATTGCTGATATATTATGTCATTATATATTGATATATGTAACCATAGTAACGCGCTTCGACTGCATATGTCAAATGCATGGTTGTGTGCGTGGAGTGTTTTTTCATTAATTTAATGTATTTCTAATGCATATTTTTTTTTAATATTAGCATTCGTCACTTCTTCTCTGTATAAACTATAGGTGTGCGAAATTTCATACTCCTCCGTCCGCTCAATTTTCGTAAAAAGGGATCCTAAGATTTCGCTTCACGTATTAATATGTATATAGATTTCCTAACCGAAAATCAATCTGCGAAAAAACGAACATTGTGTATCTGCGTAAACATGTAAATGGTGCATAGTTTTAACACATGTTGTATTTTCTGTTATATACATACACTGTATGTTTTCCCAACAAAATAAAAATAAAAATAAAATAAAGCGAGCGATAATTGACCATTTAATACGCTCATAACTTCGAAAAGTCAGAAATGCGCGCCTTGGGATCGAACTTGAGACCTGAGCGTATCAATCTAACGGTCCCCCACTAGGCTATCGCTGCTTACCGGCCCCATGTGGTACAACAATCATACCAGTCTTTAACCGGTATCAAACCCCTACAATAGGAAACCCAATCCATATTGGAAGCAATTAGTTTCTGTTGTCTGTAACCGAATATGCTTCGAAAACTGCGGTGATTCTATTCTCTGCTGAAATTCTGAAGCCCCTACATTAAACTGCGGTGAATTGAAACTGATATTTTGGTAAATATATAAACATTGGTAAATAATTGTATGAAATTCATATTAATCCTAACTTCCTAACTAATATTATAAAAGCGATAATGAGTTTGTTTGTTTGTTACCTTTTCACGCCTAAACCACTGAACCGATCATCCTGAAATTCGGCATGTACGTTGACAGGTGTACAGAAAAGGACATAGGCTACCTTTCATCCCGAAAAAAATTACTGTTCCCGAGGAAAACAATAGTAACATTCTTATGATAATAGATGGCGCCACGTGTCTTTCGAATCATGACTGAATTTTATTATTACAAGCAGAGTACAACCCGAATTGATTGTCAAATTCTAAATTAATGCGAGCGAAGCCACGGGCAAAAGCTAGTATTTTATATTTGTAGATATTAACTCGAGTTTTAATTGAAAGTACTATGTCTTAGAACACCAGATATAATTAAAAACTATTGCGTCTAACCATCGGTGTGCCGCTGCGATTCGATAGGTTAAACTAGTTTTTACGGATTTTATCGCGTTGTGTATTTTAAAATACTTACATAATTTTGAACTTAACTACAACTATTTAAGATAAACATTACTACTATTTAAGATATTTAAATTATAAATCAATTTAGATTTTACACTTTTTTCGAAGTTTCCTTTGCTTTTCAGCAGCCATGATCACGGGGAGACTACCATTTATAAGGTAAATTTGGAATTGGCAATAAATATATGTATCAATGCAAAACTGCGTTTCTTCAAGCTTTTAATAAATAAATTAATGCTTATATTGGCGTGCCTTCTTGAGGTACCGGACTCGATTCCCGGGTCGGGTGAAGGTTTATTAGGTGTTAGACGTGAGACTATGAATGTAGATATTTAGCTTGACAACCAACGTGTAGAAAACCAAAAAGAAAAATACACAAGCCTAATAAATAAAAAAGTAAGTCTGTCAAAAGGAAACATATTCAATGAGACGTAAAAATCTCGTGATACATTCGATATCAAAGCGAGATTTACGCGCACAGCTTCCAAATCAATCGGCGGGGCGGGATTAATCGTTCGGAAATGAAATCGTAACGGTTGGGTAGCCACGCCGTCGGATGCAAAGGCCTCGGCTGTCATTTCACCTTGCTTAACGGTGACATGGTCGCTATCTGTACCTCGCCTGGACGCTCTTTGAAACACCCCAATTATTTTCTGTATTGGTTTTCATAGCGTCAAAAATTAAATGGAACATATTATATGAACACAGTCTGTCTGTGGACGGGTGATTTTAGGGAATTATGAATGTAATGAAGTAGTAAGTCAAACCCAAGAAGCAAACCACAGCTAGGCTTTATGGCTTTAGTAGCAGACAAGGCAGATACCCATTTAGTGGCTATCGCTTATAGATTTCAGAAGTATATGCAACCAAGTCACTGTCTACTGTATGTATATATATGTATCACAATACATATACATAGATTAGCATTTTTGTTTGAATAAAATCAAAAGCTACTGAAAATTCCAAAGAATTTTACGAGTGAAGTAGCATTGTATTGGTCTTAAAACCAGTAGAATGCTACTTCACCCCAAAGAAAAAACTTTATTAACAGTCACCACTTTACCATCAGCTTGGGATCCAGTAATTCAAATAGTCAAACCCAAGAAGAAACAAACCACAGCTACACTTCATGATAGAGACTTTGTGCTCATTCTGCGTAAATAGAAACACCAATGATTAAATTATGTTCGGGTACTTTGAAATAATTACACTGGAACATTGAGACAACTACCATCTTAGTCTCCTCGTGATCATGGCTACTGAAAAGCAACCGAAACGTCGGAGAAAGTGTAAACATAAATATAAATAGTTTTAATAGTTTCAATAATTTAATTAATAATAATAATAAAAATTTATTTATTTCTCTCTCACACAGAATGGTTACAAAAAAAATAAAAATCAGGTCATAAACTAGGTAATGATAAGCTTAAAATTAGTAGTTTAATAGTAATAGTAGTGTAACAGTTTATAAATTTTGTAATAAAGTGTCAAATAAACAACGCGATAAAATCCGTATATAGTAGTTTAATTTCAATGAATAACATTCGCGTAAATAGAAGACAATATTATGTAATGAAGTAATTAAGCGGCATTAGCAATGCGCCGAGTATTGTGGATGATACCCGCAGAAGATTAATTATTGTGTCACCCGATGCTGGGTGTTTTTTGAATGTTTTTTAAGTCCAACACAGGACTTTTTTGAAGTGAAAACTTCCTTAGGCGCATTGAGCACTTCTTGGGTTAACAAAAATCATGGAACTCGCGTCATCGTCACCGATCGCTTCCCATTCTTGAATTATTTTTGGTTTATAAAGAAGTGTTTATGATCAAGGATTAAAGTTTTCACTTCTATCGGCAGTCCCCAAAGACCGCCCCAATTTTTTTTAAATAGGACTTTGAAATGATTGATTGTTTATTTGCATAAAACGTGGAAGTTACTAAAATTACATAAAAATTATTCAGATCACATTTTTCGCCATCACTATATAAATAGCGAAATATTATGTATAATATTTCTGTATATAAATACAGAAGTATCGGTGATAAAACGACTTGAGCCAGCATGTGTATTACACCAATATACTTAACTAGCTTTTGCGCGCGGCTCCGCCCGCGTGGTACCTACATCAATAAAAAGTAGCCTATGTCCTACCCCAAATTTTAAACAATATCTGTACCAAATTTCATCTAAATCGGTTGAGTGGTTTAGCCGTGAAAAGGTAACAGACAGACAGAGAGAGTTACTTTCGAATTTATAATATTGGTAAGGATTATAAAATACTAGCTTTTGCGCGCGGCTCCGCCCGCGTTGTAGTTACATCAATAAAAAGTAGCCTATGTCCTTCCCCAGGTTTTAAACAATATCTGTACCAAATTTCATCTAAATCGGTTGAGTGGTTTAGCCGTGAAAAGATAACAGATAGACAGACAGACTGATAGACAGAGTTACTTTCGAATTTATGTATAATATTAGTAAGGATTATAAAATATTTTGTTTGTTGTTGTAGTTTCGCCAGCTAAAGTATTAATGTATTTTAAGTGACCGTGTATGGTTGTATGGCATGTTAGCATTGTAAATGGATCTGTCGCTATAGGAACAGCTCAGCCACTTTTATGCTCCGTGAGCACTGCAAACATTATCTAAACAAAAGTTCTCCTTCAGATAAATAGGCTAATTAAAAGCAACGTAAACTGACAAGAGTACATGTAGCATATCAAGATCGTAGGGATAAAATCCACCGCAATTGTCGCCTTTACTTCCACAGTAATATGCCTAAATCAGATCAAGAAAATAAGAAGCAAATATATAGGCTGACTATATCTGCCGAAGCAAACGAATCTTAGAGTAAAGACCACGAATTAGTTAACGCTAGTTAAGACCCATCCCAGCCAGTTGGACTGATGATCTGCAACAGTTGGCTGGGGTAGTCTGGAGACGGCAGATTCAGCAGTAAACAGCAATAGCTTGACTGTTTGGTTTATCATATTCTTCATTTAGGTATGCATTACGTTATCATTAGTGTCTTATCCCGTTCTGTTTTAAATATTTAATACATAAAATATCAAATATTATCGCGTATCATTTCCGCTAAATGCGAAGTGCGTGGTTGAGAGACTCAACGAAATGGCTAATGATCATAGTTGATGTTGAATTTCATTTTATTTGTAATAAAGTAATAAATTAATTATTGCTTTGTCATGCCAGAACTAATATGTGTAACACTATCTTTTTTGTACTAATATTAATTTTGCGGACAACGATGTTGGTTGTGCATATATTTAAGTACTTTGGTAATAAGTCGTTTGGTTTAGCATAGTGTACAATTGTTTGTTGTCCTGAATAAATAAAATAAAATAAAATAAATCATATGCGCAGAATTTTGGATTTACATAATATATCTAATTTGAGTAATGGCTGTTTAGCTTTTTCGATATTGTACTTAAAATTAAATTTGATATATTTGCTTTCGAATATCCTATATTACTTTTTTAAAGAACCTACCTTACTTGCTATAATACCTATGCCTCAACCTGCGTCGACCGATACTTTTATTTCCTTCTTTTTTTATTTAAAAAGATAACTTCCGCACTAGGAATAATTCCTGTGTCGCGGGGGACTTTACAAACATTCAAACAACGGACACAAAAACACCTAGACTCGGTACAACCATATTATGCGAATCATACAATTTTTTATCCCGTGTGGGATTCGAACCCACAACACTCGGTGGCAGTGACATGGCGAAGCCATCCGTGTAGTCAAACATACTTTACACACATTTAGACAACAAAGAACACCTGGACTTGGAAGAACTACTTGAGGAACGCATTTTTTTACTAGTAGCGGCGAGGTGGCCATTTAAACCAATGCGCCTTTTGTTCAGTCTACTTTCATTAATAAGTACCTACCTTATTTGTAAAGTTGGATGGCGTAGTGGTGAGTGTAACCACAGTACATAAATATATGTGCTGTGGTGTAACCGACTGCCACGCCTGAGGTCGCGGGTTCGATTTCCGCACAAGTCAAACATTTGTGTGCATGAACATGAATGTTTGTCTTGGTCTGGGTGTTTCTATGTATAATATGTATGTATTTACAAAAAAAAAGTATATATGTATGTTTATCCATTGTCTAGTATCCATAGTACAAGCTCTGCTTAGTTTGGGCGAGATGGTGTTGTGTGTATGTGGTAGAATATTATTATTATTATTTATGTGCATGGACGTTGATGTTTGTCTTGGTCTGGGTGTTTCTATGTATAATATGTACGTATTTACAAAAAAAAAGTATATATGTATGTTTATCCATTGTCTAGTATAGTACAAGCTCTGCTTAGTTTGGGCTAGATGGTGTTGTGTGTATGTGATAGAATATTATATAAAGGACAACTTTACAAACTTTGACTGCACGGATAGCGAAGTGGTTTAAGAGGTCGCCTCGTCACTGTCGTTGTGCCGAGTGTTGTGGGTTCGATGCGGGTGGATAAAAAATTGTGTGATTTACAGACAGTTGTTTCGAGTCTGAGTCATTTTATGCTCGTTATTTGAAAGTTTCTAATCTCCCGCGATACAGGAATTATTCGTAGTGCTTTGCAGGGAGTTGCTTTCTTTAAACGAAGGTAAAAATAATTAAATACCCTCTAGCTCTAAAAAGTTATGTAATTATATTTATGAAGTACTTCTATCATATATATCATATAGTTTTATTAAAAGTTGAACTATAAGGCTCGTTAAAACCAACACAAACTGCGATATTTTTGCAGACGACTGAAATATAGCCATGTGCCTGTTTGTCTTTATATTGTGAAAGTTTGTTTGTAGAAATTATTTTTATTTTAGATTAATTACTTATGCACATAACCGTTATTTTTTATAAATTTATAATATCACATTGGATGTATTATGTAAAGACGCATAAAAATGTAACCTATCAAATATATTAGAATACTATCATGTCATGATATATACGCTTTAGAAAAAGCTCATATTGGTATATTTTGTAGTTAATTAAAAATAAATATTTTAATATAAATATTTTAAAAAGAATATATTTTTTTATAAAATAATACAACAATATAGTCTAAACTATTCAACAGACGAGGCATTGGACTCAAAAATATTGACCACGTCACAGATACTATAGAGAAATTAAAATAAAATAAAACTTACCAAAGCACCAAATACAGTCTATGTAAGCGAGAATTAGCACCAACGTTACAACTGAAACCAAAAATATGTAGTTGTAAATAAATCAAATTGAAATAAAATATTTCACTTCAAATAAATGCAATAATGATTTATCTAAATTAATCACATATTAATTTTGAATAAAGAACGCCTCCGTACCTCTCGCGTACATATTCGCGGGAAACTTGACAGCAAAGGGCGTGCGCCACCCCTGCCACACGAATCGGTACTGGCGGGCCGAACGGCGAAGTGCGCTGTGCGAACATGATTTAAGTTTGTTCATAATTCGCGAGTTACGCAAGCAATGAGTGACAACGACACAGCCGTAAAGCCTAATAAGGAGGATATTGTACAAAGTATTTAATGTGACTTGAACTATAATCGACTTAAGTAACTAGTTCCTAAAATGTGTAACTGAACGATATGGTCAAATATGAGGCATCTGAACAGTTTAGACTGGATGTATTAAGTAAGACCTGAAAAATCATATGCTTCTTTATTCTAAAATCCATTTAAAGACTGCGCAGAGCGTAAGACAGATAATGACAGAACTCGTGCGGGGCGCATATTACCACATAAATGATAGTACTTTTATACTGATAATTAAAGCAATTCGTGCAAAATTATTGCCTAACCATTCCAAAATATCAACAATGCACAACGTTAATATTCAAGTTTTCACTTCTGCCGGCACTCCCGTGCAACCAGTTGTTTTTTTTATAGAAATTAACAATCGTGCGATATGTAGAGATCTACATATCGCATAGATATAGATTGTTATTTCTATTTTTCTATTGTCTTCAGATGAAGACCTTCAGGAATTAATGAAATGGATTTGCACGGTTGACGTAGTGGCGAGGCGCCTTTTGCCACTACGGCGAGTGTTGCGGGTTCGAATCCCACTCAGGCCAAAAAATTATATGAGCCACAAATGATTGTTTCGAGTCTCGGTGTTTTTTGTGTCCGTTGTTGCATATTTGTAAAAGTCTACCGCGACAGGATTCATTTGTAGTGCGGGCAGCTTGTTTTTCGTACAGAAAATTATAAAAAATAAACAGTTGTGGTCATGAGTAGTCATGACTTTACAGCGTGCGATATGTACATAGATCTAAGAACTAAACCCCTTAAGGACTAAATTAAATGCACGTATAAACTAAAATTGAAGAAACATCTAAATCAATTTTTTTAGGAACGACGGAGAACCTTCTTTACACAGATACCTACTTGCGTAAGTAACGAAGTACTGAAGAATAGCTTCTATTCTGTAACATTTTCTCATGGATTTAACCTATACTAATATTATAAAGCTGAAGAGTTTGTTTGTTTGAACGCGCTAATCTCAGGAACTACTGGTTCGAATTGAAAATTATTTTAGTTTTGTATAGCCTATATATTGAGGAAGGCTATAGGCTATATAAAATCACGCTACGACCCACAGGGGCGGCGCAGTAACGATAAACGCGGGTGAGACCGCGGGAATCTAATAAACAGATACATAAGTACAAGCTTGTTGACCAAGGCATACAGAGTCGGACCACCTCGGGCTAAAGTGCTCACAGAACTAATCGATTCGAACTTAAGTAATTAATTGTAAGTTGTGTCTCATTTACTTTGTTATAAACGCGGTGTATCGAACCATGTGTTCCTTATTGCACGACACCGAAAACATTTCTTAATTCTAGTCATTCTGATAAGTCAGTCTTCTATTTTGGTTTTATTACGTTGTTTATTTTTAAACACTATTATTACATTATAGATGTTCCCGCGGTTTCACCCGCGTTTATCATCACTGCGCCGCCCCCGCGAGTCTTAGCGCGATGTTGTATAGCCTACAGCCTTCCTCGATAAATAGGCTATCCAACATTAAAATAATTTTTCAAATAGAACCAGTAGTTCCTGAGATTAGCGCGTTCAAACAAACAAACTCTTCAGCTTTGTAATATCACCTTCAATATGAATGAACTAAAATGTGTAAACGATTAAGGAAATCGCCGCGAAGAAGCCTACACATCTCTATAATGTTCATAGATTTCTCGTAGATATACTTGATGGACTATAATATCTAGATATACTAATACGTGAAGCGAAAACTTAGGATCCCTTTTTACGAAAATTGGGCGGACGGAGGAGTATGAAATTTCGCACACTTATAGTTTATACAGAGAAGAAGTGACGAATCCTAATATTTATATAAAATATGCATTGGAAATACATTAAATTAATGAAAAAACACTACACGCACACAACCATGCATTTGACACACGCAGTCGAAGCGCGTAACTATGCTTACATATATCAATATATAATGACATACATATATCAGGAATATCTTACAAGCAAACTTTGGCCGAATTTCGAGCACTAGGCGACCGCTAGTAATATTATATAGCCTGTCTTTCGTACCCTTAGCATATTGCTCGGGAAGACCGCATCTTATTCTTATCAGTAACGGGACACAGGACTGATATTTGATATAACATCCACAAACTTTGTGACTACAGTTAAAAAAACGAATGTCTTCTATCTTGTTTACATAATTGCTAATAGAAAAAGATCTAGTATAATTACTTTACTAAATAATAAGAGAATAGTCACCACAATCGTACAAAACTCCAATTGACTCAGACGCAAATTACAAAATCAATCACGTTGATTGGCCTATTCACAACTTCCCATTGTTAGTGTACAAAATGAAGATTTTTTTTCACTGGCAACTCCATTGAACAGTACGAAACAATTGAAAAGCGCGTCGAAAGTACTCGACTAGCTAGTAATTAGACTAATTAGTCTAAAAGAGTCGTTGACAAACTGAATACATACTTCTGAAATCAAGATGGAGGCTTGCGAGCGGATATGGTTATTGATTATTTGCACACAGTTCTCTTGGTACCATTTTTTAATTTACCGTTACTCAATTTGTTTTTAAATATAAAGGTTGGTTCGTTGGCAGATAACCTTTTTCTAGTAATAACAGAAATATTTCAGACTAGCAGGTTAAAAATGAAGACGCCGCGTCTTCATTTGCAAAGTAAGTATAAAAAATATATCGCTTGGGTTATACCGAGATAGTGTGATTTTCAATTAGCCAAGAGGTTTTTAAGAGATTGAATGTTAACAAACGTATAAACAAAAAATATCTCTTTAAATAACTACTGGTCGCCAAGCGATCGGTATACAAACGACATTAATTTTTGAAATTATTTATTTTATAAATATCGTTTTTTTTAATATTTTTTTTACTTGGAGCAATGCTGTGCCTCATACCTCTCCGCGGGGGCGGGCGGAGGGGTTATGTCGGGCTCACCCGGGGAAAGATAGAAAGTCCCAAGTCCTACCGACTAAACCTACCACGGTGTTCCTTCACACGGTCTATGGCCGGGGCGCAGGGATCGCTCGCGCATTCATCCTGCAGCCCCGGATACCAGCCTGCATACTTCCTGCCTTCTTCATGTAAACTTTAACTATCCAAAATCCCTCACAATCGCCCGAGCGCGAAACGTGTTTAAAAAGGGTTTACTTAAAACATTTTAATTATAGATTACGTTTACAGAGCGCGCAATCTACGATGGCCGGACTGAACATAGCGTCTCCGAATTGTTGCGCATGTACAGTCGCTAAGACGCGTAACGCCCCCGCCCCCTGTCACCAAAGAGACCTAAAACTTGTAACTGCGACGCCACTCGCGCAATGTTCAGACCGGTCATCATACAGTGCGCGATCTGTACAATTGAAATTAAACCACTTTAAAATGTGTAATGCAGTAAAATTAAATTACTTTGTAAATCAGGGCAAAGCTGCCAGTCTTTTGGGCACACTACCAGTCGACTGTGTGGCGGAGGAATTTTATGACGCCCATTGGACAGTTTTACTTTTACGGTTCTAATCATATTATTTTTTTATATTCATTATTGTTTTAATTCTAATATATTAGATACTAGTTACGCGCGGCCCCGCCCGCGTGGTACCTACATCAATAAAAAGTAGCCTATATCCTTCCCCAGGTTTTAACCTATCTTTGTACCAAATTTCATCCAAATCAATTGAGTGGTTTAGCCGTGAAAAGGTAACAGACAGACAGACAGACGGAGTTACTTTCGAATTTATAATATTAGTAAGGATAACTTATTTAAATTTTATTATTAGTATAAGTGAAGTTGTATGTATCTATACTAATATTATAAAGCTGAAGAATTTGTTTGTTTATTTGGTTGAACGCGCTAATCTTAGGCACTCCGAATTGAAAAATTATTTTAGTGATGGATAGCTCATTTATCGAGGAAGGCTATAAGCTATATAACATCACGCTACGACCCACGGGGGCGGCGCAGTAATCATAAACGCGGGTAAAACCGCGGGCACATCTAGTATAATGATATTTGTCTTATTTAAAATAAATATAGGTACTTAGACATTTTATATAAATAGTTTAATTTCAACCTCTTTATAACCCACGTGAATACAGATTATACAACTAAGGACACCTACCAACAGACTACGGCATGCGTTGCAGCTAAATCCAGAACCGTTATACATTCAGCCCAGCTTGACATGAAGAAATTGTGAAAAATATTTCAGTATGGAATAATATAAAACATGGCACTGAACATTTTGCGGTACCGTGCCACGTAATACTGGCGAGGGAAATTCTGCCAGACACGTCTGCACAGTAAAGTGGAGTGAACCTGGTTTTGAAAACATTATATTTTATGAAATAGCTCATAACGGCCACGAGTTTTAAGTTTGCAGTCTGTCTTCGTGTCTGCTTGGATTGGAGGAACGCGGATAAGAATATAGGAGGCAATCTAGCATAAATAAATAAAAAACATTTAGTTTGAATTAAGAATTCTATTTTGAAGTCTGTTTCAAAAGTAGGTATTTATAGCGGGAAAGAGTAGCACATTATGTGTGTCATGTCGAATAAAAATGCGATTGACCGTGATAAATCGATTTTGGTACACAGATTTATAGATGCAGGCATCGTGCTACTACTAAAAACTCCTTAACAAAAAATCTTTGCCCGACTCGAGACTCGAATCCAAGACATCACACCCAATGTCTACAATCACTACCGCTGCGTCACTGAAGTATAACACCAAACAAATGTGTATATACGATCTTCGATCAAATAAATTGGATATCGTGGCAGCGCTTAAACCGTCTCTGCTAATAAGATCTCACTCACGGAGTGTGGTTGCTCTGCTCGGGCGCAGGTGAGATCTTATTATAGTGCCAGCAATATTCAGCATTATGTAATAGAAATAGTATAAAACTTTCACACCAATTCTGCCATCATAAGAAAAAAACACGTACCTGCCAGTATTTTTATATTAAATATAAGTCTTAAGAGTCACGTTTTACTAATTCCAAATACGTCAAAATTTCAATTTGGAAAAAATTTAATACATTTTTTTCCTTGTTACGGCAGAATTATTATTGTAGTCTGATCCTGTAATATAGAATCCGGGTAATATTCATTTCGCCGTAGTGCAGACTGACCATTGACGACCCATCAGTGTGATTACTTGATTCTCAAGTGGCTGACGAAACTTCCTTCGCCGCTCACGTCAAAAAGCTATATTTTAAAACTTTCAACGGTACGTTCCACATTCAAGTTTTAGTGGAGAAGAACGTGACGTAATTGAGACCGCGCAGTCGATTTGTAAGTTGATGCAAAAATATCGAAGTAAAGTTTAAGATGTGTTACCATTTTTAAGTTTAAATGAAGAGTTACGTTTGTGATGTCAGAGGTAGAGAGAGCTACATTTTTAAGCAAGAAACCGCTCCCCGGGCCTCGCCAACAGCAGTCACCCAAACGCTGCCATTTACCCCAAATTAGTGCGCATACGCCATTTGACTAACGTTGGGTCAATAAATGTAAAACTTCTTCATGTTAGTCCTTCTCCAATCCTTACTTCCTTACTAATATTATAAATTCGAAAGTAACTCTGTCTGTCTGTCTTTTTGTTACCTTTTCACGGCTAAACCACTCAACCGATTTAGATGAAATTTTGTACAGATATAGTTTAAAACCTGGGGAAGGACATAGGCTACTTTTTATTGATGTAGGTACCACGCGGGCGGAGCCGCGCGCAAAAGCTAGTTTAATTTAAAATTCGAAGTAAATTTCAACATAGGCGTATATTGGCAGGCCAGGTTGGACGTGCCCTAAATATGTAGTGCCCACAACAGGATATTAGGTTGTAAATTCTAGGATTGTATATAGACCATCGCTTTATATGGGTCTGAAAATTAATCCTAGATAAGCTATTGAATCTCGACGTTCGTTTTTAATATGTAACGTTTTATAATTGCGCAGCCAGTAACCATGCATGAATCCATTATTTTTTCGAATATCCATTAAATGAAATGCAACTTTTTGTATAATTTTTGCAGGAGCTTTAAAGAGGGTGGTTTATTGGCGGTGGGAGGGTCGAGCACAGAGCAGACTCTATTACTCGAGCCGAGTTAATAGCTTACGTGCATATTGCATTGCTTCCATTTCGTGATTGGCTTTTTAAGTGTCTTTCTCATGCCTTTTTGCATTCCTATTTTTTCTTTTAGAATGGTGATTGTATTGAGATTGCTTTGTATGGCAAATTACTGTTATTTTATTGTTGGTTGCGTTGTATTGTGAAGCTAATGTTTTCATAATAATGTGGATTATGAGAATTGACGACGATGTTATTGTAATTCAGTCATGTGAAAAGAAGAAACGAAGAAAATATAAATGATTGTATGGAATAATAATATTAATATAATATTTTACCACATACACACAACACCATCTAGCCATCGATCAACATCTAACCCAAACTAAGCAGAGCTTGTACTATGGGTACAAGACAATGGAGAAACACACATATAGACTTTTTTGTAAATAATAATAAGAATAAAAGAATAATATAATAATAATATATTCTATCACATACACACAACACCATCTAGCCCAAACTAAGCAGAGCTTGTACTATGGGTACTAGACAATGGATAAACATACATACATATATACTTTTTTTTGTAAATACATACATATTATACATAGAAACACCCAGACAAAGACAACCATCAATGTTCATGCATACAAATGTTTGACTTGTGCGGGAATCGAACCCGCGACCTCAGGCGTGGCAGTCGGTTACACTAACCACTACGCCATCGAGGCCGTCAAAGGAATAGTCAATCGGATGGGAACTACCTTAGCTAAATCAGTAGATAAAGTTCTAGGAGTGCCGGATAAAAATAATAATATATACTTACTCAGTTATCTCAGTTAAAAAAGACAATTTTCGCATTAGTAATAATTCCAGTGTCGCGGGGGACTTCACAAACATTCAAACCACGGAAACAAAGAACACCGAGACTCGGAACTACTATTTGTGCATCACACAATTTTTTATCCCGTATAGGATTCGAACCCACATCACTCGGCGCATTATAATATTAGCCCGCAGCCCTGGTAATAAACATTCCAACTGGTAGTGATATATCTGAACGAGAAGGTATATAGTTAATCTATATCACTTCTCATACTGAAAGAAGTAAGAACATAATCCACCACAGTGCCGGATTAAGCAAGCGCGGGGCCCGTAGCATATTCTTTCGGGTAAGAGCGCTTGCATACGTCAGACTTTTGTAGAGCTAATTATTGGGCCGACTGAAATTCTACACATTTATACGAGCGACTTTTTGTTGAAGTTTATTTACGCTAAGGAAATAGTCGGTTTCCGATTGTCTGATGTGGATTGTCTTAGTAGGAAAAGTTGTAACATTTCAAGTCTTTGTGACATCAAGTAAATTCAATATACCACATCTTAATAAGTTTCACTCAATAAATTACGCTCAGGCAGAGATGAGTGGGTTTAAATATGCGGGGCCCCCTTTCGCGCAGGGCCCGTAGCAATTGCTACGCTTGCTACGTGGTTAATCCGGCACTGCCACCACCCTGACCATGTGCAAGTTGTGAAATGTCGTATCTTCCAAAACATTATAATAAACTTTTAGATACGCAGTTTACTTCATGTCGTCGTCATCTACGTTAAAAAGTACAATAGTACATAGCCAGTCGCACTCACTGGTAAACGATTAGCGAGGTTATCTTATGTTATCTTGGGGCCAGTCAGTGCATACCAGCGACACTTTTTATTACCACAATGTATGGCTTTTGACAGCAGCTATGACAGAATTGACAGGACTCTTTAGTGCCGCCGACTGGTGAGCACAAAAACTATAGCATCAATGGCCAATGCGCTGAGTGTTATGACTTTATGAGCTCGGTCCCCATTATTATTATTATTATCTTATTTGGTGGCCAGTCAGTGCAGACCGGCGACACTTCGACCCAGTGGGATCTTTTGTGTCGACACTCTCCCAATAACGACTGCCATAGATGTTCATGGGAGCCGGAACCGACGGCTTAACGTGCTCTCCGAGGCACGGAGCAGGCGATAATCGTCAATCAATATGCACATAATTTCGAAAAGTCATATAACTTCCGAAAGTCAGAGGTGCGCGACGTGGATTTGAACCCGAGACCCTCTGCATTGCAGTCTGTTGGTCTCCCCACTGAGCTATCGCTGCTCGTTTAGCGAGGTTGAGCAACGTTGGGTGCGGTCAGTCTATAGATGGATAACCGCTTAGTGGTATTTTGTCTGAGAGTCTCCATGCTTCGGAGGGCACGCAAAAACAGTCCCAGTTGTTGTCAAATTGACAGCAGTCGTTAAGCCATGTCAGAAGCCTATGGGCAGCTTGAACAACTCTTGACAACAGGTTGGCCACTAACCACACGAAAAGAAGAAGATTGTATGGGATTCCTTAGTAGTGATTGTATTATGATTACCTAGATGTTATTTTACAACCTAAATTAATGAATGGTATTTGACTTTTGTTTTACTGTGCAATTAATCATGGGATTATGAAGCAAATTAAATAATTCTAAAATTGATAAATTAAGTCTGTTTAAAAACAAATAGATTGATAGATTGTCATAGTTATTAAATTAGTGGAAAATACTTTCCCTAGTTTTTAATATCCTTATAATATATGGAACACTTTCATACAATATATTTCCAATTTGATAAATATAAGATTTGAAATGGCAAGAAGGATTATTATCCTTTTGGTCAAGATGGAGAACAGGTGCAAATACAGTAAAGATCATAGAGGGTCAAATACAATTTTCTTATTTAATAAATTTATGCTCAGAGCTGTCAAAAGTTAACTGTTAAATGCTAATCTTTATTTAAGTAATTATAAAATTCTCATTTAATAATTTTATAATATTTTACTAATTTTCCAAGAAACTACATTTTCTAAATATTTCTATAGATATGATAGAAGCAAAATTACAATAAATTCCACACCAAACCCACCTGTCTGGAAATAAAAAGTAGAAAGAATGAAATTTAGGATTGTATTGCATTTACAAATACTTAGTGCCTGCCCAGCCAGACAATATTTCAAATACAAGAGTTACTATTAATATGTCAATTATTGAAATGTGTCCATCGATTGCCAGATATAATTAAAAATAATTGTCATAAGTGACTAATGAGCTCCGGCAGCATAATGCCTATTATAAATTTTAAAATATATATTTTTGATGAAATCAAATATATAATGTAAATAGTATTTAGAATAGAGTGTATTCTAGATATCATTAGTATGCAAATATCTGTCTTATGTGAAAAACAGATTATAAAATAGACATATTCTTGAATGAATCTACAGATTATGTTATTTTTAAGGGTTACCTATTTTATAATAATTGTATTATGACCATGTTTAACTCTGCAAAGTTCAAAGCTACGAAGTTTTAAACTTTTAAAACTATTATAACCTATATTCTTATAAAGTAAATAAGTATAATTAGCACAACACAAAGTCATTTCATGTTCTTTAGTTATAAACCTCGAAAAACATATGTTAACATAATTTTGATAATAACATTTTGTAAACAAACAACTTTAGTTTGTTTTTATTTGACCAGTGTACGATAAAACAAATTATTCGCTAAGAAAGCATAGTAGTATAATAATACTTACCTAGGTAAACTTTCACCATGGCTGAGATACACAGCACTTATCGAACTAAACTTTACTTTAAATTAGCACAATAATCGTACAATATTGTATCCTTCAGTTCAAATAAATAAACGGATGTTATTGACATCCTACAACCACTATAAAAAAAAATAAACAATGTTAAAACGAGATAACATTATGTCGTTTCGTTTTGCTCAAAAAGAGATATACTCAATGTATGCTTAAAATTATAATTTAGCGGCAACTGGACAGCAAGACATTGACATATTTCAAAATTAAAGTCACCTTACGTATCTAGTGACGCTCTAGGACGATTACTATGTAGCTTTTATTTACTTAAGTTATCGACTATTGTAATATTCTTCCGGGTTGGCAGACTTCAGTCATATCTGCGAGATTATTATGATTTTTGTAAAACTTTCAGACATTTAGGTTTATACAAGATTATTGAATGTTTCCTTCATCGTTAGGTAAGCAATAATTAACTATTTAATAAGCATTTGACTTTAAAAAGTTCATACTACTTATTCTACCTCTGCGTGGCAGTCTTACAAACTCCCACCAGGCCATTGTTGCTTTTTTGAAATCTAATTTATCTTTTATGATTCCACCAGAAGCAGTGACATTTAAATGTTTACAAAAACATATAAATGTCATTGCTAAACAAAAACACAAAAACAATTTTTGTTTAATTTGAACAGTTTTTATACAATAAACAACGCGATAGTTAATTTCAATTTATCAACTTATTTAGGCGATATTCATTTAAATGTCAAATCACTCAAAGACGTAATATGTCAAATCAGTGATGCCACACTAATTACTTTTTAGGTAAATGTACCAAATATTAAATTCTCGACAACCACCAAAAATTAAATGCCTGCCTGATGATAAATGTATTAAAATGTAATTCTAATTGTAATGTACAACCACTTTTGGAGGAACGAACGTGATGTCCCTCCAAGACAAAGAGAGAACCCTCCAACTCCAACTAGGCTGGGTAATCGTGCCTGGCGGGCCGCGGCCCGACGGTTGATGCCGGGAACTTGTATATATAGTTAGTCGATTTGTAAATGTTCCTTGTGCGATTCAGGATTTTATGATGTCATTTTAAGCGCTTATTGTACATAGCGCTATCTATTGGATATAGGCTGAACTTCTTAGCCTGTGTGGAATCACCACACACTATTCGTGGATTTGAACAACTTCGAACCTTGTAATTATACAAGTCATGCTCGATAACCACCGAAGCAGATAATTTAATCTCCAAAGCCAATACGAACTTGGGAGAAATGATCGCTGAAAACGGATAGTGCTGTTGTATAATAACGATACCATGCGGATCCGACACTACGCCAGACTACACACATCATATACAAAAATGTATGCTATGTTTGATTTTGTATGTTACTTTACACTAAAGAGCAAATTGCAAACAAAATAAATCTTTTTGTGCAAACAGTGGTAGTAATTGGTCGCTTAATAAGGGAGTAATAAATAATTAAATTAAATTTAAGAGCAAGTGAGAGTATACTGGGGAGATCTTTCTATCTCCCTTGGATAGCTGGTTTTACATAGCGGTGACGTCATAGTTTGTATTGCGGATCCTTTTTCTGTCATTTAACAGTTATATCTACTACTAGATTTAAAAACAGTTGTACCATATTGAATTGTTTGAGTATATTTTTAAAATTCTTTATATTCAAATACTCTAAAAGTTTGGGTAATGTAACTATTTGAATTAAATATTAAAAAAATGTGAGTCAACTACCTTATTGAATAGAGTGGCTATACATAGTTCTTTTCATAGAAACTCTACTCCTTGAGCTGACTTATTACAATAAACGATTTAATTTTCGGTTTGATTTTATAACAGTAATAATTATGTTATATATGTTATTGACATGTCTAAGAGGTGAATATACATTTTATGGAAATAAAGGTTATTAACAACTGAGCTCACTGCGGCTTCGACTGTTAGAAGTAAGATATTAGCATTAAATAGAATAGTTTTACACAGCACTCCCTGTAAAGGCGACAGTAGAACATGTATAGGGATCTAAAATTTTCTGTGTTGCTCTGAAGCCTCCAATCGATCCGTGAAATTGGAATAGCTCGTAGTTCAGCTACGAGTTCGTTCACAAGTCTATATTGCCTGGCTCAAAATGCCCACCCTTTTGTACCAATTAGACTTTACTAGCGTGTCAATATATATCCTTAAATTACAACAAGACGTTGATATACAGGAAGAACAGCGTTCGAGAGAACATCATAGTTTGATTTGGTAGCGAGAGCCGTTGGGGATAACTTTGATATTACTTCATGCAGAAGCTGGGCACCCACATGCAGAGTCCTTAAAGGATCTCTTAGTCTTAATTAAGCTCCCAGCTGATTAATCTTGTCATTTTTAGTGGTGTTAACGAAGTTCAAAAGCTAGATGTGTGGTCTAGTATTGCTCATATAGATACATACTTACCAATAGATAAAGCTGGATAAAATATATTAGAGTTCAGAGAGAGTAGATATCAGAAAATAATATGACATGAGATGAGAGAGACGATCTTGCCAGGCTCCTCTGGAATAGTAAGGTGCGATAATATATTAGTATGTATCTGTATCATCCCAAGAGACCCACATACAACGTTTTCATTACATTTTGCTATTAATCTCCTTAAGAGTTTAATTACCTATATCCGAAGCCTATTATTACATTTTGCCCAAAATATGATGCCACACTGTAACTGTTCTAAGAAATATGTAAAAGAAAAAAAAATCAACGGTTGCACTCCGGGAGTGCCAGCAGAAATGAAAACTTGAATATTAACGTTGTGCATTTTTAATATTTTGGAATGTTTAGGGAATAATTTTGCACGAATTGCTTTAATTATATCAGTATAAAAGTACAATCATTTATGTGGTAAAATGCAATATTCATTTATTGCACCATCGTACACAAACATGACAATTCTCCCTCCGTCTTACGAATTTTCGATCAGGTCACGTGTCCTGACGCGAGTTTTACAATTCTCCCACCGTCTTACGAATTTTCGATCAGGTCACGTGTCCTGACGCGAGTTTAACATTTTTTACCCATCACAAAAAAGTGCACAACGCCGCTAAAGAAGTTTTCACTTCAATAATATGGTTATAAAAAGGTCTTATTGAGAATACTTTTCACTTCTATAATATGTTATTATCTCATATTAATTTGAAATACAGCTTTAAAATAATCAACTAAACTGTATACTTCTAGGGACAACAAATAATATACCATTTTATGAATGCAATCAATGTGTAATCCAAGGATTGTATATACTACCAGAGCTTTTCTATCTTTTAAAAACCTCTTGGTAATACAAAATAGATTAAAATCTCTTATTTTATACAAAATAGATTAAACCAAATGGACTGAACCATAATTATTATAGTTCTCAAGACCAGACGACTATTAATTCGACCGAAAACTAAAAAAATATGCACAAAACTTAGAATGAGAATTACTTTTTTATGTGTCTGCAAAGATAAATTACATACATAAATTACATTTCACATCTGCCGTGATAGCAAACCTGGTCCGTGTGGTAACTGGTAAATTTAAATGTGAGTACTATATTATCTGTGTCTGAGTAAATCACAAAAACTTCACAAAAACTGTGTTTACTTTCCTTTAATTAATTTTATACTCTTTGGTGTTTACTAATTGACGTAGATAGTATCGCAATTTAACACATATTTTTTGTTTTAATTTATAGTCGAGTCGTGACACAAAACCAACAGAGAATGAGAATGAGATATTTATTGCTAGTTGCTAGTTGCTAACTTGCTAGTTGTTGCTAGTCGTCACGTCACTCGTTCGTTAGTTAGAACAGTTAGTATTAGTAGTCGAGCAAAGAGACAAGAGTGGTCGAGCGAGACTTCGACGTACAGAAGTCGAAAGTTCAGATTGTTTATTGCAAGTCAGCATAGGTAGTGTTTTTGTAATTATAGTTGGAAGTTAGCGACCACAGAGTACTTTTGTATTACTATATTAGCGACTGAACGTCTATCTAATCATATCATCGAATTGATTTATTATGGATATAAAATAAGTACAACATTATCACATAAATAATAATCGTTATTACTCCTACAGTTGTTATTTTAAATAGATAAAATTACTTAGGGCAAAGTGAGTGAAGATAAGTTAATTATTTGGGATTAACCCAGTCCAGAGTTCATTTACTTGTACTTGTATAAAGTTAAGTGATTGAGATTTACGTGCCAAACTTACAGATAATTTGTTTTAAAAATGGAAAAGCAAAGGCAACACGTTACGGACGAAGAACTAAAGGAGTGTATACCTGATTTACCAAAAGGCCAGTTAGATAATTACAGGAAACGAGCATCTTTTGATTGGCGTCGCATGAAACTTGTTTACGAAACTCTTAACACTATTAAATTTAAAGTAAGTTGTCTGTATTTTTATTACATACGTACATATCAATTGTATAAGAACTATTTTCTTTTAAATTGAACCTGTAGCTATCAACCTATTTATGTCAATTATTATAGAGGTTTAAAATTTTGTTCTTAAATTGTTGGATAGTAAAAATATTTACAGTTTAGTTTGTTGCTTGCACAATCTATTTATACCAAATTCAGTATTTCGGAAATTATTTTATTTTAAGGCAGTAAAACACTATTGTATCCATGCAACTTCAATCAAAAAACATGCCGAAGTTTAAGCACAACAGCTGTTATTAACTTTAATGTTAATGTTTATATATTAAATCACAAAGCTCCAAAGGGTTAATTACATAGTTTTACAACCTCTTGTCTATAGAATTATTAGTCTAATTTTTGGTCTCATGTTTGTTTAATTTTATATAATAGATATATTTATAAAAAAAGAAATTCCACTTAATATCTAGTACATTAATATCTAGTAAATTAGTTTTTAGATTTTAGCTTCAGTTATCACTTATTTTGGTGAATGTTGGTTCACCTGTTATTGGCAACTGTATAAGCCTATTACTTATTGCAACTTTATTTTATAATTTATATACAGAAGCTGTTGGTGTACCTTTATTAAATAAACAAATAAATAAATGTTTTAAGCTGAAGTTGCCTGCCAATCCAATCACCCAAAAATCAAAGATCCAGTTACATTTCAATTATGTGTTGCATTCCAGCAATTGACAGATTATTAAATATTGTAAAACTAGCTATATAGTTACACATGACATTATTCCTACGACGTATTACCCTATGAGACAGGTCTCTAAAAGTATGAGACAGGTCAAGAAAATATTTGGTATGGTTTGAACTACAGGCAAAGTCAGGACTTTGCCTGTTGTTCAAACCATACCAAATATTCTCAAGTACACAAATATTGAATTTTTTAGAACTTTATTAGGGGAAAACATTAATAATATTTTCAACATCATTCACTTTAATTTACTATTCAAGTTAAATATGTCCTGCCCAATATGTAGCCACATTTCAGCATTGAATATGTATAAATAAATAATTTATAGCATTATCATTTCTAACACTGTGTTCCATTTCTAGAATGAAATATGGGGATTCATGGAAAGCCATCCTTTGTTCAAACACACAGAAGCCACCCGAGTCTTGGATGATGAGAGGCATATCACTACCAAGAGGATGTACTCTATCTTCAATGAGAACTTTTTGCCAGTTGAAAAGGTATTTAAATATGTATAATATAATAATAATAGCATTTTACTTAGTTAACCTTTTGGACGCCATTGTCACATATACGTGACAAACGAAATCTTGCCCTCAACACCAACGTCACATATGTATGACAAAAAATACGTTGCACCTTAACATAAAAATAAACAATAAAACTAAATAAAACATTACTTTTGTGGTTAAATAAATATCAGTGTCTTGAGTAGGGTTTATTAGAAAATTTAAGACGAAAATAAAAACACAGTTGATATTCGATAAAGTTTTGGAATCCCTATACTTCGGAAGGTCATTTTACAGAAAAAGTGGCTTGGCGTCGGGGGTTCGGCGATGCGTTTATACTCTGGCGTTCAAAAGGTTAAGAATACAGAGAGTTAAGCTTTGTAGCTTAAAAATATTATGTTGCTTTTAATTAATTACTAGCTGACCCATGCAACTTCATGTGCTTCACATAAGAGAATTTTCACTGCAACATTATTCATTGATGCTTCGCTCCTATTAGTCGTAGTGTGATGTTTTATAGTCTATAGCCTGCGTTAATAAATGGGCTCTCCGACTCTAAAAGAATTTTCAATGCAAACCAGTAGTTTCTGAGATTAGCGCGTTCAACCAAACAAACTCTTCAGCTTTATAATATTAGTATAGATTTGTCTCTGCAGCTCCAATCGGTGTGCCATTGAAGGCAAAGGCCTCTCCTAAATGTCTCCACACCTTCCTGTCTAAGGCTTTTCTAGTCCAAATATGTATATTCAACATCTATTGATATAGAACATACTCTCACACCTGTAGCTCCCACGGGATATCCAGAGGTGTATTAAAGCCACATTACACCAGCTATGGTTTTAGTTTTACACAGGCAATATTCTTAGTGTAGGAGTAATCTTTAAAAAAATATTAATAAGGTGCCCATGTAATAGAGCACTAGTCTATTTCTCTTGACTGTGTATGTTTAAAATTCTGTGAGAATATAATATTGTCTTCTGTTTACGCGAATGTTATTCATTGAAATTAAACTACTATATACGGATTTTATCGCGTTGTTTATTTGACACTTTATTACAAAATTTTGAAAACTGTTACACTACTATTACTATTAAACTTTACAAATTTTAAGCTAATTAAATTATTGAAACTATTAAAACTATTTATACTATTACTATACTATTTATATTTATGTTTACACTTTCCCCGACTTTTCGGTTGCTTTTCAGCAGCCATGATGGTCATGGGGAGACTAAGATGGTAGTTGTCTCAATGTTCCAGTGTAGTTATTTCAAAGTACCCGAACATAATTTAATCATGGGTGTTTCTATTTACGCAGAATGAGCTCAAAGTATCATAAAGTCTAGCTGTCTAGCTATTTTACCAGAATAATCCAATAACACTTACTCCAACATAGCAACTAAACCTGAAATCTTATGCTCAGCAGTCATAAACATCACCACTGCTCCTATATTACAGACTAGATGTGCCCGCGGTTTCACCCGCGTTTCTGATGACTGCGCTGCCACCGTTTGGTCGTAGCGCGATGTTATATAGCCTATAGCCTTTCTCGATAAATGAGCTATCCAACACTAAAAGAATTTATCAATTTAGACTAGTAGGTAATGAGGTTAGCGCGTTCAAACAAACAAACTCTTCAGCTTTATAATATTAGTATAGACTAGGTGTTACCTGCGATTTCGTCCGCGTAGATTTTAACTAAAAAGTGTTTGTCTCCGCGGTACCCTATTTTTTTTTTCTAAAATCAAAGTAGCCTAAGTTACTCCTTATAACATCAGATATCTGCCAGTGAAAGTCCCGTCAAAATCGGTTCAGCCGTTTCGGAGATTAGCCGGAACAAACAGACAGGCAGACATACAAAAATTTTAAACATAGATGATTTCGTATAGGTACCTTATATACTTTCATATGCATTAGATAAAAAGCTGTTATTTTGACAGTACAAACAGACACTACAATTTTATTTATTTGTATCATCATCATCATCATCATCATCATCATCAGGCTATGATAGTCCACTGCTGGACATAGCCCTCCCCCAAAGAGCGCCATAGCGCCCTGTCTTCAGCTTGCCGCATCCAGCATCTGCCTGCAGTCTTTCGCAAATCGTCATCCCACCTGGTCGGAGGGCGTCCTACACTACGTTTGCCGAGTCGCGGTCTCCACTCAAGAAAACGCTTACCCCAGCGGTTGTCTGTTCTTCGCGCGATATGGCGGATTTGTATAGATGTAAAAATTTTTTACTGAAGTACTAGTAAGCAAATAGAATCAAAGAATGAAGAGTGAATCTTATTTACCTAGTGATGACTAATACAGATTGATCAGTTATCGAGAGCCATTTTAATGCATAGGGTGTGGTCCTATTACGTTTTTACCAGCACACTCCCAGCCTCCAGGTATAAACAATTTTCTACTGAATCAATCAATCATAATTATTTTTTTGCTTATATGTAGGTATAATTAAATAATAATTTATTGAGTAATAATAATGGATCACTTTTAATGATTGATTATTGAACTGACTCAACTTCTTTTGTTATGATAATTTATTTAAAGCGCTTTGAACAATGGCAGTCTACCGACTGCCATTGTTTAAAGCCAAAGTAATACCTTACTACTGACGCCTGTGACTTGCCCCGGGTGATACTTAATATTTCAAAAACTCCGTTGGTGTTGGATAGCCAAATATCGAGGAAGGCTATATAACATCACGTTATGACCCACGGGGGCGGCGCAGTAACGATAAACGCGGGTGAAACCGCGGGAACATCTAGTTTTATATAAATACTAGCTTTTGGCCGCGGCTTCGCTCGTGTTAATTTAGAAATTGACAATCAATGCGGGTTGTACTCTGCTTATAATAATATAATTCAATCACGATTCGAAAGACACGTGGCGCCATCTATTATCATAAGAACGTTATTGTTGTTTTCCTCGGGAACAGTAAATTTTTTCGGGATGAAAGGTAGCCTATGTCCGTTTCTGTACACCTGACTATGTATATGCAAAATTTCAGAGTGATCGGTTCAGTGGTTTAGGTGTGAAAAGGTAACAAACAAACAAACTTATTTTCGCTTTTATAATATTAGTTAGGATTAGGATTCGCCACTCCTTTTCCATATAAACTGTAACAGTGCTAAATTTCATACTTCTCCGTCTGCGCAATTTTCATAAAAAGGATACAAAGCTTTTGCTTCACGTATAAAAGCCTAGTAGTACGTGGGACTACGCCCATGTAGTTTTTGGCTACATGGGATATATAGTATAGCTAGCGAAATGTGGCTATTGTGTACACACACCAGGTTACTGCACACCGATTCGCAGCTGAGTGCCAACTTTTATCTATACAAATAAATAAAATTGAAGTGTCTGTTTGTAATGTCAAAATAACAGCTTTTTATCTAATGAATATGAAAGTATATAAGGTAACCATACGAAAACATATATTTTTTAAATTTTTGTCTGTCTGTCTGTCTGTTTGTTCCGGCTAATCTCCGAAACGGCTGAACCGATTTTGACGGGACTTTCAATGGCAGATAGCTGATGTTATAAGGAGTAACTTAGGCCACATTGATTTTAGAAAAAAAATAGGGTTCCGCGGAGACAAACACTTTTTAGTTAAAATCTACGCGGACGAAGTCGCAGGTAACAGCTTTTAGTAAATACGACGCTATGTTAGAGGTCTCGGGTTAAAAATAGATATTAGATTTTCCGCAAGAAATTCTCAATATCAGCCTGAAGTTAGGAAGTTGGTGGTGTTAAACACCCCTGTGCATCGCACTGCGAAGGTGCGCTTGCGGTTGTGCACACTCTTGTGTATTAATCGCCTGCGCAGATGTGTCGTTCTCGAAAACATTACGGATCCAATTCCAAAAAACTTGGTATACTACCAGAGGTGAAGTCTTACCTACTGTCTGCACTATCATAATTTATTCACCAGCATTCATACCAGACTTCCTCTTCCAGATAGCTGAGGACCCGATGCTCTTCCAAGCGGAAAGCGAAGCCATGTTCATGTTCGACAGTTCCTTAGCCGTGAAGGTATCCCTCACCTTCCGAATGTTCAGCAACGCTATCCAAGGCAACGGTCGAAGCCACCATTACCAATTGATCGAAGATGTTGCTAAAGCGAAGATAGGGGGGTGTTTTGCTCTAACCGAGGTGTCCCATGGGTCAAACGCAAAGGGTATGAGGACAACAGCCACTTATTTTCCGGAGAAGAAGCAGTTTGTGATGCATAGTGCGGATTTTGAAGCTGCTAAATGTTGGGTTGGCTCGTTAGGTAAGTCTCTTGTTTTTCTTTTAAGTCTAATTTTATTGTAGGGTCAGCGCTTGTCAGCTTTCTCCACCTTTCTTTTCCTCTCTTTATTGTGATGTGTTCATATATCACCCTCCTTTAAGTCTTTTTGGACCATGCTGCAGACGGATTTCCGTGTTTCGACGTTAAGTATTTTTAGTATAGGTTTCTGGCTTTTTGAAACCTTCGTAAGATCTCTTGCCCGATGGCGGAGCCATTGTTCCTGTTAGGAAATCATCAATAGCCGCACGGAGTATGGAACTCTACTCGGTATAAAGGTAAACATCCTAATATAATAGATAAACATCATATAATACGGTAAAAGATATGACAAATTAGTCACCGTTCGAAGTAGATTTCGAAGGATATGGTAATTCTTCACGAATTATTGAACTTCATTATAACGGAGGTAACTGTTGCTGAAACTATTATGAGAAGTGCTACAAATTACTTATGCCGTGTAAAAAGAACTTCCCGGATAGCATTTTAGGAGTGTCTGGGTTACTAACTTATTAAATAAACAAATTGATGATGTCTAACGTACTCTGATTAGATCAGAGAGGTTCTGATGAAAGGTCATTAACTTCCATATCAGTGCGTTGTCAATCCTGTAAATAAGTCAAACTTCGCTGTCCCCTACATAACATAAATTAAAATATTTTCTCATTCTTAGAATAGTAGACATAATAAAAAATCTATTGTGTCTGGCCACCGGTGTGCCGCTGCGACTCAGTGGGTTAACGTTGTCGAAATGTGATTTACTTTATACCTACCAGGTTTTGCCCAATTTGGCCTAATCCTTTGGCACACTGAGAAAAGGCCCGTGCCCAGGACTGGGATAGCTTAATACAGGGCTGATATTATTATTATATCTTAATATATATAAATTACGTGTCACGTTGTTTGTCCGCTATGGACTCCTAAACTAGTGAACCGATTTTGATCAAACTTCGTAACCATCTGTAATTTGGTCCAACTTAAAAGATATGATATTTTTTTTATATACGGGCAAAAATTATCTAATGTGAAGCAGACGAAGTTGCGCGGCACAGCTAGTATATCATAGATTTTTCCCGCGGGTTCGCACGCATAAATGTAAGTTAGGTTAGATGAATAACAGATTTTTTTCTGGATGAAAAGTACCCTGTATCCTTTTCTGTTCCCCTGACAAAGTGTATGCGATATTTTATGATGATCGGTCGAGTAGTTAAGTCGTGAACACGTAACAAACAAACAAACTCACATTCGCATTTATAATATTAGTTAGAATTAAGGTTTTTCAAGCAAAATACCAATATAATTATGTGTTCTTTTTATATAAGTCTTATGATAAAAATAACAGTAGGTATCTGTGCTATTTTTCAACACGGATTTATTAGCTTGGTATATATGTATCTGATTATCTATAAATCTATGTAACGGAATCTTTGAATGTGATTTTCATCCCTTTCAAACCGACGGATTGATTTGAAACTATGCACACTTAACGAGGACCGATGACAATACAATAATTCAGAAAGAAATATATTTAACAAAAATAAAAATAAATAATAGTTTGAAAAAACAAAAAACACGCTTTATTAAAAAAAAAAAACTAAAAAGTAGAAAATAATTTTAATGTAAAAAAGCGTGGGGTGTTTACTAAGATATTTTGATAACCTCCACCCCACGCTTTTTTACATTAAAATTATTAAATTATTTTTTACTTTTTAGTTTTTTTTTTAATAAAGCATGGTTTTTAGTTTTTGAACTATTATTTATATTTGTTAAAGTGCGGTCTTTTGAAATAACCGAAGTGTAATTACCATACATTTTAATTTTAAAATACTGCAGTCTGTTTATTTGTGTACTGTACCTAACTAGAATGGTAGGTATTGAAGTGAACTAACGATATGGTCAGGTCAGAGTTTGTTGACTGACACTGACGTCGTAAGCGGCACAGTTCAATAGTCTCTTAAACGAATAATTATAATCTATACTAATATTATAAAGCTGAAGAGTTTGTTTGAACGCGCTAATCTGAGGAACTACTGGTTCGATTAGAAAAATTATTTTAGTGTTGGATAGCCTATTTATCTAGGAAGGCTATATATAACATTACGCTACGACCCACGGGGGCGGCGCAGTAACGATTAACGCGGGTGAAACCGCGGGAACATTATTCATTATTAATATAAAAGATTTTATTTTTATTAATCACTATATTTTGCCTGGGAACAGTACTTTTCCTGGATAAAACCCTTGTAACCTATGTTTTTTTACTACTAGATATCGCTCGTTTTAATGTAGATTTTATCAATTTTTTTTCATCCCTCGAGTCCTGTACTTTTTTCTGGATGAATGGTATAGGTCCCGTCACGTAAAAAGAACGCTGAGCGACAGTGGAGGGGATGTGTCTGCGCATGGGTCAACTGAGGAACCAATAGCGTGCGCGCATAGACATACTGCCGGACCGTCCCCCCGTCCCGCGCCTTCATACCGCCAATTTGATCGATAAATCGCTTAGTGCGCAGGTAAACGGGCAGGGTTCTTTTTACGTGACGGTCGTTATGTCCTTTTCTGTACCACTGACAACGTGTATGTGAAATTTCATGCTGATCGGTCGAGTAGTTAAGGAGTGAAAGCGTGACAAACTAACAAACTTATACATTCGCATTTATAATATTAATTAGGCAGTTAGTATTTCCCACGCAGTTACTGTGTTTGTTTTAAACTCAAACCTTCAACAAAAGCACAAGCCTCTTCTCAGTGTGAGAAGGCCTAGATCGTCTTGTTATATTATTTTATGCCAGTCAATGCAGACCGGCGACACTTCGACCCAGTGGGATCTTGTGTCGACACTCTCCCAATAACGACTGCCATAGATGTTCATGGCAGCCGGGACCAACGGCTTAACGTGCTCTCCGAGGCACGGAGCACGCGACAATTGTCAATCAATACGCACATAATTTAGAAAAGTTTCGAAAGTCAGAGATGCGCGACGTGGATTCGAACCCGAGACCCTCTGCATTGCAGTCTGTTGGTCTCCCCACTGAGCTATTGCTGCTCAGGCTTAGATCATAGTTCACCAAGCTGGTCTAGCGTGAAGCGGCAAACTTCAGATTATCTTCGAGAACATTATGAAGAACTTTGAGGTATGCAGGTTTCCTCACGATATTTTCCTTCGCAGTTAATTCAAGCAATAATTAACTATTTAATACACACCTATCTTTGAAAGATCAGAGGCAGCACGCGCCTTGTGATCGAACTGAAGAACTCTTACGTGGCAGTCCAACGGTCTGAACCTACTAATAAATAAATTATTATTCATACCGATGATTGACAATCCTCACAAAAATGTTTTTACAGACAATTTAGACTGCCTCCGTGGCGCAGCGGTAGTGAATGCGACTGCTGTGCATGAGGTCTCGGGTTCGAATCCCGGGTCGGGCCAACAAAATGATATTGGGTTTTCCTATTTAGAAATCTCAATACGAGCCCGGAGTTAGGAAGTTGGCGGTGTTAGACACCCCCGTGCCTCGGAAAGCACGTAAAGCCGTTGGTCCTGCGCCTGATCTCTCTTCGGTCGTGCCGGATTACCATCCCATCGGATCATAAGGGTTAGCAAACAGGGAGTGCATTTGTGTTTGCGCACAAGCTTGTGCACTATAATATCTCCTGCGCAGATAGCCAGTCTCCGTTAAGATTGACCGCCGTGGCCGAAATTCGGTCTGGAGGACATTATTATTATTATTATTATACAAGTTATTGAGAATTAGAAGAAGGCATAGATAACTTTACTTAATCAGCAATTGTTAATAATACATTAGTGCCAATTCTGTTGTCACAAAATTCTCTAAACTTAACTAAAAATCACTAAAATTTAGTTTGGTCCTGTCACTTTTAACGATTTCAGAATACGAAATGTCGTTTGACAGGACTAAACAAAATTTTAGTGATTTTTAGTTAAGTTTAGATAATTTTGTGACAACAGAATTGGCACCACTGTCTCAGGTCCCACGTTATAGGGGACGACCCATTGCACTTTACTGGACACATTTTCAAAGTCCATGCTGTAATTGACAATTTTATGACAGGATATAATAAAACTTTTCTCGGCCAGAGACTCGAAACCGACACCAGACACAGGACGCAGGGCTCTAGCATTCCCAACAGCTGTGGCACATTGAGGCAGTTGACAATATATGAATTACTAGCTTTTGCGCACGGCGCCGCCCGCGTGGTACCTACACCAATAAAAAAGTAGCCTATGTCCTTCCCCAGGTTTTAAACTATATCTGTACCAAATTTCATCTAAATCGGTTAAGTAGTTTAGCCCTGAAAAGGTAACAGACAGAGTTACTTTCGATTTTATAATATTAGTAAGGATTTTATTTATTATAATTACAGGAAAGTGCGCGACCCACGCGATAATATACGCCATGCTGATGTCAAAGGGCAAGAATCATGGACTCCACACGTTTGTGGTGCCGATCAGGGACCCGAAGACCTTGAAGCCGTTCCCTGGGGTCATCGTTGGGGACCTTGGCGAGAAGATTGGCCTGAATGGTGTTGATAATGGGTATGTTGTTACAGTATGTGTAAGTGGTCGCCTCGCCATTACTATTTTGCCGTGTGTTGTGGGTTCGATCCCCGCACAAGACAGGTAGGTAGTTGTTCAGAGTCTGTATGTTCTTTGTGTCCGTTGTTTGAATGTTTATAAAGAGCTTATTTTTAACTTATCACCAGATATAGTAAAATATAACAGTCAAAAATAGTAAATGATCACCAAATTGCACAGCAAAATAAATATATTAAGATAAGTTTTACTATATTTGGTAGTAAGTAGAGTAGTAAGTGGCTCATAGCCAGTTGCACTCACTGATCGGTAAACGACGTTTACCGATCGGTTAAGCAACGTTGGGTGCGGTCAGTCTATAGATGGGTGACCGCTTAGTGGTATTTCATCTGAGCGTCTCCGTGCTTCGGAGCGCACGTAAAAAGTCGGTCCCGGTTGTTGTCAAATTGATAGCAGTCGTTAAGCCATGTCAGAGGCCTACGGGCGGCTTGAACAACTCTTGATAACAGGTTGACCACAAACCACACGAAAAAAAAAAAAAAAAGAAGAAAAGAATAAGTAAGTAGAGTTTAAATATAAAGAGATCAAAATAAGGCGACGGCGACCCGCTATTTTTGGGTGGGTTTAAAAAGGAACCTAACATAACCTAACCCTGCCGAGACGGAATACAGTGATTTGAGGCGTATAGGTGCTCGTTATGATATATTTTAGTAAGCATATTTTGCTGCGCGATTAGTATTTTTGGTGGTCATTATATTTAATGTCTTTATAAAGTCGTCTGTGTTATAGAAATTACACCTGGATTGCGATAAGTCTTAAAAATAGTTTTGTCATTTTTGGGCTAAACGTGTTGTGGAAAAATGAATTAAATAGGTACTTAGGTTCTGAAATTATTGAATGTCATGCCCTTAAAATATATAATAGAAATATTACGTTATTATTGTTTTCCAAATAAGTTGTATTGCAAGCCTTTTACGACTAAAATCCTAACTAATATGCAAATGTGAGTTTGTTTGTTACGCTTTCACGCCTTAAGTACTCGACTGATTATCATGAAATTTCGCATACACTTTATCAGGGGTACAGAATAGGACATACGTACCTTTCATCAAGAAAAGTCCCTGAGGGATAGCAATTTATTGATGAACTAGATGTTCCCCCGGTTACACCCGCGTTTATAGTTACTACGCCGCCCCCGTGGGTCGTAGCTTGATGTTGTATAGCCTGCCTCGATAAATAGGCCATCCAACACTAAACAAATTTTTAAATCGAATCATTGGTTCCTGAGATTAGCGCGTTCAAGTAAACAAACTCTTCAGCTTTATAATATTAGTATAGATTGAAAATCAATATTAACGCGAGCGATGCCGCGGAAAAGTAGATTTTCTAGTAATAAATATACAATAATAAATGATAAATGAAAATCTAGTAATAAATAAAAATCTAATAATAAATGAAAATCTAGTAATAAATAACATTAACAAATAAAAATCTAGTAATAAATAACAATAATAAATGGAAATCTAGTAATAAATAAAAATAATTATTCATAGTGATGATTGAAATTCCTCAAAAATAAAACTACAGTTTACTCAGACAAATTATAATACACTGTTTCCGCGGTTTCACCCGCGTTTATCGTTACTGCGCCGCCCCCGTGGATCGTAGCGTGATGTTATATAGCCTATATAGCCTTCCTCGATAAATAGGCTATCTAACACTAAAATAATTTTTCAAATCGAAACAGTAGTTCCTGAGATTAGCGCGTTCAAACAAACAAACTCTTCAGTTTTATAATATTAGTATAGATAAGGATTAGAATTTTTATTTTATTTATTTATTTATGCGTATCAACAACTACTTACACTAATACACTTTTCTTTTACATAAAAAACAACAATACAGTACAGGCAAGCACAGCAGGCACAAGTTTTATTTTGATAGAATAAGATATACTCGCTGAGTGACATGCGATCGGTGGGCTAGTTTCACTGTCAGGTTCCACGTCTCGGCTCCGTATGTCATGACTGGCAGAACGCATTGATTGAATACCTTGGTCTTCAGGCATTGTCACTCGGCGAGCTATGGAAAAGTGTATGCTCGGAATCTCGTTAAGGGACAAAGTCCGGAACGAGATTATCCGACAAAAAACCAAAGTCACTGACGTAGTTCAGAAGTGTAGCAGCCTGCTGGCTGAAGTGGCAGTGGGCTGGTCACATCTGTCGCAGAACCGATGATCGTTGGAGCAGACGGGTTCTTGAGTGGAGACCAGGACTCGGCAAACGTAGTGTAGGACGCCCTCCGGCCAGATGGACCGATGACCTGAAAAAGGTGGCTGGAGGTGACTGGATGGTGAAAACGGGAGATCGGGCCTTGTGGCGCACCCTGGGGGAGGCTTATGTCCAGCAGTGGACTGCAATAGGCTGAAATGATGAAGATATAGGTATATACCTAATAAGCTAATTGTTTATAATATCATTTCAGTTTCGTGATGTTTAACAACTACCACTTGCCGAAAGAGGCAGCATTAGACAAATTGGGTGGCGTGGACGACAATGGTGACTACAAGACTCCTTTTAGGGATCCCAGCAAGAGATTTGGTGCTGCACTTGGAATTTTATCAGGTAGCTTTTTTAATACACACTTTGAACTATCTAAAGTTTGGGTTCAATAGCGCAATGGCTTAATTGGTCACTATTTCTTCGCGGGTTCAATTCACGGCACACAAAATTGTGTGAACAACAAATGTTTGGAGCCTAGATATTCTTGGTAACGCTGTTTGAATGTTTTTTAAGGCCACCTGGACACAGAAATGAATAAATATGTTTAATATGGCTACTCATATTCTCATATTGATAACCATTTATCAAATTAAATTTTAGAAATGTTAATTTTGTGATGTATAAAAGGGATGCAAAAATCTTCTGATAAAAAAGCTTACTATTCCGTTAAGAAATATTTGACAAATTGTTTTAACTTACCTATAATTATTTTAATTAATTTATAATTGTGAAATGTATGGCAATGGAAAAATGTTGACACATTAGAATATTAAATTGTAAATGCAAGCACCATTAAGTAGGTATATCAATTGGTTAAGGCTTGTGCTTTGTACCAACTGAGTGCCACATACATTTATGTAGCAATTATATATTAAGTTTTAATTAAATCCGTCCAGCCATTCACAAGCTTTTAGAGAACAAACATACAGACAGACATAAATTAAAAAATAAACTTAAACTCTATTTTTTTTTAATTTTGTACGAATTTTTCATGGCAATCTATTCACTGCATTTTGTTTATATAGAATACTAGCGCGGCTCCGCCCGCGTGGTACCTACATCAATAAAAAGTAGCCTATGTCCTTCCCCATGTTTTATACTATATCTGTACCAAATTTCATCTAAATCGGTTGAGTGGTTTAGCCGTGAAAAGGTAACAGACAGACAGATAGACAGACAGAGTTACTTTCGAATTTATAATATTAGTAAGGATAAATAGAATTACATAACCATTTTATAATCTACTAAATACTATCTATTTAGCTTAAATTATTATGTTTTTTGTGTTTTAGGCGGTCGCGTGCATATAACTTCGATATCAACTTATTACCTGGTGAAGGCTATCGTGATCGCGGTGAGGTACTCTGCGGTCAGGAAGCAGTTCGGACCTGAGAACTCCACCGAGGAGACACCTGTCTTGGAGTACCAGCAGCAGGTATATATTACAGACATAGTACATCATACTTATGGAAGGAGAAACTGACCGGTTGAGTGATTGACTTCCGTTTTAAGGCCCTGGTCAAACTGCAACGGCTTATGTATGAAAGCTAACCCAGTTGGCAATCCTAAGATGCTGGATGCCCGGGCTGGACAAAATATTCACAGATTTCTCTGTCAAAAGTTAGAAATAATTTATTAATTTAGGTCACAATGTAACATTTTTTATAGCAGCGATAGCTCAGTAGGGAGACCACCAGACTGCAACGCAGAGGGTCTCAGCTTTAAACCCACGTCGCGTACCTTTGACTTTCGGAAGTTATATGACTTTTCGAAATTATGTGCGTATTGATTGACAATTATCGCCTGCTCCGTGCCTCGGAAAACATGTTAAGCCGTCGGTCCCGGCTGCCATGAACATCTATGGCAGTCGTTATTAGGAAGTCAGTGCCGTCTAATATCCTGACACCTTAGGGTATCGTTAGCCTTCGGATTGCGGAGGTCAGATGGCAGTCGTGGTTTAGCCGTGAAAATGTAACAGACAGACAGAGTTACTTTCGAATTTATAATATTAGTAAGGATTATATAGTAGGTTGAGCCACCCCTTAGATACAAAGCTACGCGAATGCCGTAGTATTCTTATTCTTATCTTATGTGGGGGCCAGTCAGTGCAGACCGGTGACACTTCGACCCAGTGGGATCTTTTGTGTCGACACTCTCCCAATAACGACTGCCATAGATGTCGATGGCAGCCGGGACCGATGGCTTAACGTGCTCTCCGAGGCACGGAGCAGGCGATAATTGTCAATCAATACGCACATAATTTCGAAAAGTGATATAACTTCCGAAAGTCAGAGGTGCGCGACGTGTGTTCGAACCCGAGACCCTCTGCATTGCAGTCTGTTGGTCTCCCCACTGAGCTATCGCTGCTCTCGAATGCCGTAGTATGTGCCAGTTCGATGTCTAGTTTTTGTGTCGAATTTGAGTAATTTTTGTATCTGCTACTGCATCTAGTGTAGTAAAAACTAACATTTCATATCTAGGAGTAGTAGAGCCTCGCTGATTTCAGCATGAATAGGCCGGCTCGACCGGGGCAGGACTACCCTCTCACAGAATATCGATGTGAAATACCAGTATTCCTACTGTTGTGTTTCGTTCGGTGAGTGAGAGTACTGGAAGCCCAATCACCCTCTTTCCCCCTTCTCGCTCCTTCCCACTTCCTTTCCTAAAGGGTCGGCAACGCGCTAGTGATGCCTCTGGTGTCACAGGCGTCCATAGGCTACGGTGACCACTTACCATCAGGTGGGCCGTATGCTTGTTTGCCACCTAAATAGTAAAAAAAAAACTTCAGAGGTAGTTTCACTTCAATATCACACTGACAATCTTTAATATGATGTTTTTTTTTATTATTCCAGCAAATCCGTTTGCTTCCTTACTTGGCTGCAACGTACGCGATGAAAATATTCTCAGTATGGCTCAGTAATCTACACATTAATTTGGCAATCAACAGCATTTTTGGTGAGTCTTATATTATTTTATTATTAATTGGACGTACTTTCTGAAAAACGTTCCAACCCACAAAGTTAACATTTTGATATAATCGTGATTGAAGTTCAATCCTGTATTGCTTCTTCATACATGTAGGTGGTGGGCTACTAAGTCATGATTTCATATTTAGAGTGATAGTAGAGCTATCAAATTTTTCCAGCTAGTAAATAGTAACCCCGTGACTAAAATAACTCGATTTTGTCCCGAGTGTAGGTTGGAACATTTTTCAGAAAGTACGTCCAAATGGAAAACTTCCAGCTATACGATACAAGTAATAAAAAATTAACAACATAAATAAGGCAAGTTTTCACAAACAGCTAAAAATAAATAAAATCACTCATAAGTAGATATTCTAAAACCTTAGTTCTCAATGTGGTGCAGGTGGAACCCCAGGGGTCCACGGGAGACTAGACGGGGGTCTACGTTGGCGTGACGAAAATATGGGAGTTCACAATTCGTAAGCGGGGTCCACTAAAATTTATTTGCTTTCGATACCAGTGGTCTTGAAACTACCGATTCTTTGATGGAGAATTACTAAAAAAAAAGGGTTAGCCCGTAGAGATATGATCAAATTTTTTAATCGCATGAACTTCACCAATATAAATGCCAATGCCAAGGAATATAGTAGAAATGTAGCTGCACCGGAACCAGCTAAATATTGAAAGTGGTCTATGAGAAATAAAGTCTGGGAACCTCTGCAATGGACTATAGCCGTACCTCTTCTTAAACTAAGAGATTCATGCCCAGCAGTGAGGTAGTTTACAACAACATATCCACTGTTGTATACATTTTGTATATTAATTTATGGTATATATCAGGTGCCGAAGACAACAACTCTGCGGAGCGTGGCATAGAGCTCCACGCGTTGTCATCGGCCGTGAAACCGATCTTCGGTTGGACAGCGCGCGACGGGATACAGAACTGTCGCGAGTGCTGTGGCGGACATGGCTACCTCAAAGGTAACTTGATAACTACATTAAAAATAATTGCAAAGCTAGATTTATTATAATCCTAACTAATATTATAAAAGCGAAAATGAGCTTTTTTGTTACCTTTTCACGCCTAAACCACTCAACCGATCATTCTGAAATTTAGCATATACATTGTCAGGTGTACAGAAACGGACATAGGCTACCTTCCATCCCGAAAAAAATTACTGTTCCCGAGGAAAACAACAATAACGTTCTTATGATAATAGATGGCGCCACGTGTCTTTCGAATCATGATTGAATTATATTATTACAAGCAGAATACAACCCGAATTGACTGTCAAATTCTAAATTATCGCGAGCGGAGCCGCGGGTAAAAGCTAGTATATTTATATAGCCGGCCTCGATGGCGTAGTGGTTAGTATAACCGACTGCCAAGCTTGAGGTCGTCACAAACAATTATGTTTTAAACCTGTTTAGATTTATATATGAATTGTCGGCCTCGATATATAAATCTAATCAGGTTTAAAACAAAATTGTAATATGTAACCATCTGAAGTATTTTACTTAGTAATAAAGCTAAAACCATGACTGCTAATTTTTTTGTACAGGCGCTACGTACAAAATTAAAAGTATTACTTTGTACAAGTATTTAATTGATATTACGTTTGATTTTAACCATCCTATCTATAAAAATCGTTGTGGCCGGGCTGCGGCGTACACGTAGCAGCCCGGCCACTTTGTTAAGTATATTACGAGTTATCCTTTGAGGTACACAAAAAATCTCTTCTAAGTACATTAAGTACACCTGAAGTACATGACTTTTACATCACTTGCGATAACGAAAGCGATTGTGGCCGGGCCAGAACGGAACACGGAAAACCTTTATGAAAATTTGTATGAAATATCTACAAAATGTGGACAACTGCGCACACAGCTGTCGAGGCTAATGACCTTTGATAAGAAAAGGATTGGCGGTGGTGCAAATTCGGGAGAGTGCGGAGTGCGGTAGCTGGGGGCGGAGGCGGAGGTTTTGTTTCGCTTTGGTATATGCGCAAGAGTGTCCGCACATTAAGTTTTTATTGGATAACTAGGTCAAATATTAAGTACCCATTTTTTTTTTTTTTAATTTGGGTACATAATCGAGTACTGAATACCCTCCTTCAATATACAAGTCTTTTACCAATCAGCCTGTATATGTATGGTCGCATTATTGACCTATTTGCTGACGAAGCATTATCTATTCTAATAAAACTATGTCAATAATTTCCCTTCAGCCTCTGCATTAGGCGATCTACGTAACGACAACGACGCGAACTGCACATACGAGGGAGAGAACAGCTTGCTACTGCAGCAGACCAGCAACTGGCTCCTCAACGTATGGGCGAGAAGAACTAACATCACTGCGAAGGACTCTCCGCTTGGCTCGCTAACATTCCTCGATAATGTTGACAAGTTACTCAGTGAAAAGTGCCCATGGAATACAGTGGAAGACTTCCTGGAGCCTGCCAGTAAGTATAACCCAAGGCACCTTAATTATTACAATTATTAGTCTAGCAATAATTTACAAATTAAGAATAATTTATGATGTTAATGTGTTTTTGATTTTAATTAAGATTTGCATGTCACAGTTTGACAAAATGTATATGGCTCCAATTATATAATATTCCATCTTATGTACCTACATAATATGCAAATAAAAATATTCTATTCTATTGCACAACAGACTTTTAACAGCCAGGTAACATGACTAGTAGAGCCTCGCTGATTTCAGCATGAATAGGCCGGCTCACAACAATATATATTTAGATTATTATCATTATATTTAGTCAGTGTATTTTAATTCATTCAATTTGTATTGTCCGTAAGGAAATCATTTACAGAATAATAGTCTTTTCTATTAAACATGTCTTAAGCATATGTTCAAAAACAATAATATAATTTTTACTTCGTATAGTCCTTGGGCTCCTATTATAATTTTTTATATACTCAACTTCTGTACCAAACAGAATTAGAATTCTAATTATTTTTTCCAGATTTAATCGACATGTACAAATGGTTGACTGCATATGTATTGAAGATGACCGCTGAGAAGGTGAGCAAGCTTAAAGCGGACGGCAAGAGTAACTTCTGGGCGAAGAACGAGTCGCAGTCCTTCAATGCTGTCACTCTCTCCGTTGTGTATGGAGAGGTAAGTACATACTTAGTTCTAGTGTCGTCATCATCGTGACAGAAAAAACTTGCACTTCATTTAAAGGGAAATTCCAATAGGTGATATTTTTGTTAATATTTATATGAGAAAAATAGATTTTTGTAATATAAGAACCAGTGGATCTAATGATGCAAAACATTTTATCTATACTAATATTAAAAAGCTTAAGAGTTTGCTTGTTTGAACGCGCTAATCTCAGGAACTACTGGTTCGATTTGAAAAATTCTTTTAGTGTTGGATAGCCTAATTATCATGAGATTAGCGCGTTCAAACAAACAAACAAACTCTTCAGCTTTATAATATTAGTATAGATAATAATAATAAATTTTTATTTAATAAATAAAAGTCTTTACAAAACACATTACAGGTTACTTATTAATATGTTTAAGCACTGAATCCAAAGCAATGTTATATATTTATTTTTCAGAATTACGTATTGAATCACTTCTATAAGACAGCGATGGAATTTGAAGATGTGAAATGCAAAAACGTGTTACTGAAGTTAGTGGCGCTGTATGGCGCTTTCCTGTTAGAAAAACATATGGCGACTTTGTATATTGTAAGTATTGTTCTTGTTTAATGTTTAAATATCATAGTTTTATGATATACTAGCTGTTACCTGCGACTTCGTCCGCGTAGATTTTAACTAAAAAGTGTTTGTCTCCGCGGAACCCTATTTTTTTTTTGTAAAATCAATGTAGCCTAAGTTATTCCTTATAACATCTGCTATCTGCCAGTGAAAGTCCCGTCAGAATCGGTTCAGCCGTTTCGGAGATTAGCCGGAACAAACAGACAGACAGACAGACAAAAATTTAACAAATAGATGTTTTCGTGTAGGTGCCTTATATACTTTCATATGCATTAGATAAAAATCTGTTATTTTGACTTTACAAACAGACACTTCAATTTTATTTATTTGTATAGATGTATAGATTGCCTTTTTAAATTAATCTGTCAAGTCTTAGCATACCAAACTTTTCTAAAAACGATTATTTGCATTTCAAATAGTAAAATAAAATTAAACATGAATGCACAATTGCATTTAGTCACGGACTGCCTTTGCATTGTCACAAAGTGTAAGTGTATGCGCCATCATGCCATCCTACTGTCTATTACAGATTAATATTAAATAATTTTACTAAATTCTTATTATTTCATCTCCTTTACATTATTCAGTAATTATTTATTTAAAAATTATTGTTATAATCTTTAGATTTATATCATCATCATCATCATCATCATCATGTCAGCCAAAAGACGTCTACTGCTGGACAAAAGCCTCCCCCAAGGTTTTCCACACAGACCGGTCTTGGGCCACCCGCATCCAACCGCTTCCCGCGACCTTTATCAGGTCGTCGGTTATATAGATTAGACTTATACAGTCAGTAATATATGGCATAATGGCTGCAACACCTTTTTGATAGGAGTTGTAAAATACTGAAATTATATTTAATTGGCGATTTAAAAGAGTGGCCAGGAGTTTCTTGCAGGTTTCTTCTCATAGGCTCTATCTTTTGCCTGAACCTAGCAACTAACCTAAATGTAGCTTCAGTAACTTAGTAAACTCACTAACCTTTATACTTTGACGTTCATAAGTGTTACTTTGTGACCTAAATGAATAAATGATTTTGACTTTGACTTATTATGTTTGGCCACCGGTGTGCCGCTGCGAGTCAATAGTTTAAGCTACTTGAATGAAGAATGTTTATATAGTACGATAGTTTGCCTGTTTACAAACTTCTTCTATGATTTGCATAATATGATGTAGGGATCAGGCATTTAAGGCTCTTGTGCAGACTTAGAATAAATCACTGATGTGTATCACCCAAGTAGGTAATACGTGAAGCAAAAACTTTGTATCCCTTTTTACGAAATTGCGCGGACAGAGGAGTATGAAATTTGGCACAGTTAAAGTTTATACGAAGAAGGAGGGGCGAATCCTAATATTTTTATAAAATATGCATTAGAAATACATTAAATTAATGAAAAAAAACTACACGCACACAACCATGCATTTGACACACGAATGTTTGAAGTAGTCAAAGTCAAAAATCATTTAGGTCACAAAATAACACTTATGAACATCAACATCTATTGGTCAGTTAGTTTACTAAGTTACTGAAGCTACATTTATATTTGTTACTAGGTCCAGGCAAAGGGTCGAGCTTATGAGAATATATCTGCAATACACTGCACAGTTACTACTCTTTAAACAGTATGCTACTTTCAATTTTAGTAACTTTAACCTGCAATTTTATAAAGTATAAGTGTCTTCAGAAATCAGGGGGTTAAAGTAGAGCTTATTTGCAGCCAATTGAATCATGTGGTACCTTGTCCGAAACCTAGTCATTTCTGAGAGTTTTCTTAAAGTGTTTTCATTAAAAAATCCGATTTTCAAGTTAAAACGTGCCTTTGTAGTGACTTATGCGGCATTTTGTTTTTTACCTATTTTATTTTTTTCTGATTAATAAATAACTAGAAAAAAATTCATTAGCAAAAAACACTGCGTGTTTTAGAGATAAGGCATAAAATGAAGCGTTAATTTACGAAAATAGTCATGTTTTAGGTAAATAAATAGTCATTTTCCAAAAAAAAATGAAAGCAATGTTGCGTACAAATTACTGAATTTACTTTAATTCTTTAGCTATTCAAAAATATATTAATTTCAACAAAAACCTATAAATAACAATCACCTTAAATTACTTATTAGAATGTAACCCAACCTGTCTTGTTCCAGGGTGGGTATGTGTCCGGGTCGGTAGGCGCTTGCTTACGTGACGCGGTACTACGGAGTTGTTCTCTGCTGGCGCCTGACGCGCTGGCGCTAGTGGACTCGCTGGCTCCGCCTGACTTCTGTCTCAAGTCTGTGCTTGGAATGGCTGACGGCGAGGTACGTACCTTTATTATTTATACAATATTATGTTGTAGACCATTATTAGTTCCCAAAGTGGTCCAGGTGAACCCCTAGGAGTCCACGGGAGACCAGGGTCTAGGAAGGGTCTACGTTGGCGTGACAAAAAAATGGGGGTGCACAATTCGTAAGGTCCACGAAAATTTATTTGCTTTCAATAGTCTTTTCCTTCTTCTCCTTAGCCTTTATTATTCCCAAGTCACTTGAGGTCGGCTTTCTGTCTAACCGGATTTGACTGGATATCAGTTTTTACACGGAGCGATTGCCATCTGACCGCCGCAACCCGAAGGCTAACAATACCCTAAGGCTAGACTGACTTCCCAATAACGACAACCATAGATGTTCATGGCAGCCGGGATCGACGGCTTAACGTGCTCTCCGAGGTACGGAGCAGGCGATAATTGTCAATCAATACGCACATACTTTCGAAAAGTCATATAACTTCCGAAAGATAGGCGCGCGACGTGGGTTCGAACCCGAGACCCTCTGCATTGCAGTCTGTTGGTCTCCCCACTGAGCTGTGTATAAAGTCTCGAGTTCAATTTCCGTTCCAGATAAAAGTTTTTTTTTTTTAAATTTAATGTTATTATTATTGTTGCAGGCATACAAACATATTCAATCCAACGTGATGACATACCCCGGAGCTATGACAAGACCGGAATGGTGGCGAGACGTAGTATACTGGCAATCGTACACGCCATCCAAGCTATAAACAACTTTAATACAATAGCAATAAGAACGTGTTTTACTTAACTGCATGTATAAAAGGAGCTTGTGAACAGGCATTATTTTTACTAGAATATGTGGCTGCAATATACTGGGTTATATCAGCCATATTATAGAATACACGTCAATATTTTACACATATCGTACTGTTAACCAGATGGGTGTAAAAACCCAGGATTCAACCGTAGAGCTCGTTAGGCCGTTGGGCTCAGTGCCCTATTGGGAAGTCAGTGCCCTCTAATATTCTGACATTGGTCTAGCCTTAGGGTATCGTTAGCCTTCGGGTTGCGGAGGTCAGATGGCAGTCGCTCCGTGTAAAAACTGATATCCAGTCAAATCCGGTTAGACTAGAAAGCAGACCCCAAGTGACTTGGGAATAATAAAGGTTAGGGAGAAGATATCATTTGGCTATTGGGAATATAATGAATTTCTATTCCAACAATTTATATAGATATCTAAGATTTTATTTAAGTAAGTGATAAATGGTGCAGGTATAAATGTGATGTTTTACATAGATAACAAGTTGTAATTTTACAATATTTTATATTGTTAAATAATTATAAATTATATTGATACAATATTTTTATATCGTTGATATTTTATGAAAATATTATTATACAATAAAATATTTTTACACAGTTTTACTTTTCATTGTGCCAATCCTTGTTTATATAAGAACCGCAGGTAATTAATTGCTGCAATATTGATGCGCGTAACTTCGTTCGAAAGATATTGGAATAAAATCGTACATATCACGATATCTACTTTGTGTCAGCAATATGCACTAATGAGTATACTGTGTCTTTAACTATGCAAAGTATGTATCGCCTGTGGTTATCGTTCTGCACGACTATATTCGAAAATTACTCGAATGTAACTATGCTAATCACAGCTTGTTTAAAAATAATATCTAATACCGAAGTATAATTCCATAAGGTAACAACTGTATATCCACTCAGTAAGAAAAGGAAGGACCAGATAACAATAAATCTGTCGGCCTCGATGGCGTAGTGGTTAGTGTAACCGACTGCCACGTCTGAGGTCGCGAGTTCGATACCCGCACAAGTCGAACATTTGTGTGCATGAACATGGATGTTTGTCTTGGTCTGGGTGTTTCTATGTATAATACATACATAGAATCACGCCTGTTTCCCAGAGGGGTAGGCAGAGACTACGGCTTTTCATAATATGTATTTACAAAAAATAAAGTATATATGTATGTTTATCCATTGTCTAGTACCCATAGTACAAGCTATGCTTAATTTGGGCTAGATGATGTATGTATGTGATAGAATATTATTATTATTAATAATTTCTTTCAAAACACTATGAAATTGAAAAGTATTCATACCAATCCAGTCTGATTAGTTCTAATGGTATTTCCTAGCTACCTAAATTAATGTCAGTCCATCTATTCCTATAGTGGTTTAGCCTTGAAAAATCTAATTTCCTATCCATGAATATTTTAACTCTATTAATTTGTGAGTAGAAACAAAATAGGTTTGTGATAGACCTTTACATATATAATGTATGTGCCAATCAAAGTGTCCGTTTGAATTAATTGAAATCCACGGTTTGCTATCCTTAGCATTTTTACTTTAGTTATTTCTATTCGTATATAGCCTCCAAGCGAATGTCTCGGTAATTTTTAAAATGCTAGTAATTTCGAAGTTATTTATCGTGGCGCTGTTAGTTGGTTCGTAAGTATAATTTTTAATTAATTAATCGAAATGATTTTTATTGGGTATACAGGATGATTTTGAAATCGTGTAATTCCTTTTAACCACACATTCTACTGGTGGTATAAAATAACCCTGATCACTTTTTTTTTATTAGAATTATTTTTTTGGAAAAATTAATGTACCGTTTTTTTCGTGAAATGGTTTCAAATACCCCACTTATAGATGTTTGCACAATTCTTTCAAAACATAAATAATTGCACTATTTATTTTCCTTAAATACTGCACGAATGAAAGTAGTGTCACCACTGCCAGTGTGTCAAATGCTGTGACGAATGTGAGTTCGATTCCCACACAGGACAAAATCTTATCGAAACCATAAATGGTTAAGCTGTCTTAGTGCTTTTTGTATTAGTTGTTTATACAGTCTTGTGCTACACAGCGATTATCCCAGGGTTATAAGTTGCCCTAAAATAAGGAGAATATTGCAGAGTAAAACCGGCTTCGTTTTCCATCTTAAAATTTGTCAACGAGCGAAAAGATTTGGAGTTTCTGCTTATTGATCTGCTGAATGTTCTGAATAAAAATTATGAAGTCACCTGCATGGCTATTATATGCGATGAGGTCTACTTGAACGTGTTCAGTGGGACTCTGTTCAGAAGGATTGCTGCAACTCCCTTTGTCATGGTAAGTTTATTTTTGGCAGGATATTACCACAAAAGGCTAGCAAATTCGACGTTTTGGAAAAGAGAGCGTAATATTGCGTTTGCTGTCTGCAAATTGATAGACTTGACGCACAATACCTATATACTTAGAACTTTTTCTAATATTTAATAGGTACGTATAAGGAACCTCTCCGTGGCGCAGCGGTAGTGAATGCGACTGCTGTGCATGAAATCTCGGGTTCGAATCCCGGGTCGGGCCAACAAAAAGTCATTGGGTTTTTCTGTCAATAGTAGCCCGGAGTTAGGAAGTTAGCGGTGTTAGACACCCCCGTGCCTCGGAAAGCACGTAAAGCCGTTGGTCCTGCGCCTGATCTTTCTCCGGTCGTGTCGGATTATTGGTCGCATCGGATCATGAGAGTTAGGGAACAGAGAGTGCACTCGTGTTTGCGCACTATAATATCTCCTGCGCAGATGGCCAGTCTCCGTTAAGATTGGCCGCCGTGACCGAAATTCGGTCTGGAGGACATTATTATTATTATAAGTACCTACACCTACGTTTACGGCATATACTTAGCAATACAGTGTATAACACGTGCCAGGAGATTTTATTAACGACACGATAAATATTTTTGGTAGTATTACCTACCAAAAATATTATACTTACGAACCAACTAACACATGCAGAGCTTATATTAATGAAAATTATTCAATCATTTTAAGATCGTCGTAGAAGATTACGAAGACCTGTTATCACCGAATTTTGAAACCCTAGAATCACTGAGAGAAGCAAGGAAGGAAGGGTGTAACGTTTATATTATTCTGTTAGCTAACGGGCTTCAAGCTTCGAGACTGTTGCGGTTTGGTGACAGGTTAGTATACCTATATACCTGCTTGACATGTGACGAAGTTATCAGATCCTGAACTGCAAGGTTCTACACACAAACCTGGAATTATGAAATCTTACGTCCAAGGGTGGGCTTTCAAACAGTTTTAGGATAGGAACAAGACAATTATAGGGTGGGCGCACGATACGCCAATGAAAGGTATCCCACAGGGCCCTACAGGGCCAGGCAACAATGAAGTGATGGCTCCGAAGAATGTGAGATTTAGAAATGGATAGTGGAGGCTTTAGTTCTGGATCTCCACTTAGATTACAATGAAGTTACATAAAGAGCTAGATTATTTTTGGTCTGGTATTCCAAATGAAATTTTAAAACAAACGTTTTAGCTAAATCTATACTAATATTATAAAGCTGAAGAGTTTGTTTGTTTGTTTGAACGCGCTAATCTCAGGAACTACTGGTTCGAATTAAAAAAATATTTTTTTGTTGGATAGCCCATTTATCGAGGAAGGCTATAGGCTATATAACATCACGCTACGACCAATAGGAGCGGTGCAGCAATGAAAAATGTTGCAAAAACGGGGAAAATTCTCTTATGTGAAGCAGACGAAGTTGCGTGGGTCAGCTAGTATTATAATAAATACGTTGCTAAACGTTTCGTTTGTTCTTTACAGGTATCGTATTCTAGACACTAGAGCAAAATACATTATGCTCCACGATTTTCGCCTTTTCCATACCGATTTACACTACATTTGGCGGCGAATCGTCAACATCGTATTCTTAAAATATCACAAGAAAATAGCGAGCTCAGCTAAAGGTAAAGCTTGGTTCGAGCTTTCAACTGTGCCTTTCCCGAATCCAATTAAAAACGTGTTTGTACCAAGAAGAGTAGATATTTGGAAAAATGAAAACTTCCATTATAACAGACCTCTGTTTAAAGATAAGACGAATAATCTTAATGGTGAAGTATTAAATGTTGTGTACTTAGACCATGTACCTTCTGTAGTAGTCGTAAAAGGCAATGATAGCAACAAGATCGGAGGCGTCGAGATTGAAGTGAGTAGGTACTTATTTATTATTACGTAGCAGCCCAGTGTAGGTACTACTTTAACCTTTCATGGATTAAAATAAGCTCTTATAGAAGTCTGAAAAAAGAATAACCGGAGTAGGTAATTGCCCTTATTGGAGTTTCTATGTTTTGATATTTTCACCAAAAGTTCGACAGCAAGATCACAGAAGCTTGATCTTGCTGTCGAACTTTTGCAAATATAAAACAATATTTCAGTAGGTACTTTAGGTTACGTTAGGTTATATAAAAGGCAGATAGCCCCGATAGATATAAACCTAATGAGGTATGCCAGTTAGCCCTTGCAGCTTTGGACTAGTTACTTACATTGGCGTATCTAAGTTTATTTTCCAAGGAATTCCAAAAAGGCTGAAGGGCCTTACACGACGATAAGCTAAATACCGCTATAGAAATTTGAGTTGAAACAAAAATTTTAGGTAGGCACAGACCACACAGCTTTATATACCTACGCCAATGACTACTTGCAGACATATGTAAGTAAATTAAAAGAAATTTTTTTTTTGCCTGATTCGAATATGAGTTTTCATACAGATTTATTCATTCTTGTAGGTATGTCGAACTTCAGCTGCTTCGCCATAGTAGTTCCCGAGTTAACAGCTGACGAATGTTGTTTTAAATGACGCTAACTAAAGTGCATACTCTGAACTGCTATAAATACTACAAACACTGCGCAGCAGAACTTAAATATTGTTCATGTCTTATGTCCACTCTAACTAACAAATCACTTCCAGATACTGCATACATTATCTGAGAAAATGAATTTCAAACCGAAATTGTATCAGTCACCAAACGCAGAACTGCACAAATGGGGCCAGAAGCAGGCCAATGGTTCATTCTCAGGCCTCTTGGGCGAAATGGTGAACGGCGCAGGAGACATGGCTTTAGGCAACCTTCAGTACAATCCATACCACCTCGAGCTGACAGATCTGAGTATACCCTACACTTCTCAGTGCTGGACGTTTTTGACACCAGAGGCTCTTACTGACAATTCTTGGAAAACTCTCATTTTACCTTTCAAGTAAGTGGTAAGGTCTACCTACTAAAGCATAGGTTGACTAGCTTTTGCGCGCGGCTCCGCCCGCGTGGTACGTACATCAATAAAAAGTAGCCTATGTCCTTCCCCAGGTTTTGAACTATATCTGTGCCAAATTTCATCCAAATCGGTTGAGTGGTTTAGCCGTGAAAAGGTAACAGACAGACAGACAGACAGACGGACAGACAGATAGACAGACAGAGTTACTTTCGAGTTTATAATATTAGTAAGGAAGTAAGGATTAAAGGTATACTTTGGTGAGACATTACAAAGCAAAACAAAGATTGTACCTCCGACCGACAACGACTTTATCTCAAGCTTTCCAATAAATAGTAACCAGAATGGCGTAATCTATACTAATATTATAAAGCTGAAGAGTTTGTTTGTTTGATTGTTTGTTTGCCGCCATTATCGAGCCATTTATCGAGGAAGGCTATAGGCTATATATCATCACGCTAAGATCAATAGGAGCGGAGCACCAATGAAGAATGTTTCAAAATCGGAGGGTGTTTTTTCCTTTTGAGAGCTTCCGCTGCGTGCGCAGCGTAAACAGTTAAAGTTTCGCAAAAATAATGTATGACAGAATTGATCCCCTTCAAAAGTTCTAAAAAAAAGTCCGCGACAGCATATGTCTATCTTTTAAGGTTGGCTCACTGTAACCATTTTTATGCTAACGAAATTTGTTCTAAAATAATGCATTATTTGCAAAGGTATTTTTATAAACATGATATTAGTCCTTATCCAAATAAATACGTTATTCATCACAAGTATTTAATTTAAAACGAGATTGCCCTTTACATCATTCGATTTCAATGAATATCTTAGGAGATATCGCAGTTTTAAAATAACATTGCAGCAAAATAATTACCCATTACAGACATAGTACAAACGATGTTTCTCCTGGTTTATTCTGCGTGATTACTACTGGTTCGATTTGAAAAATTCTTTTAGTGTTGGATAGCCTATTTATCGAGGAAGGCTATAGGCTATATAACATCACGCTACGACCCACGGGGGCGGCGCAGTAACGATAAACGTGGGTGAAACCGCGGGAACATCTAGTGTTTAAATGAATGCCTAGTCATTTGCATTGCGCGGAGTGATAGCACTTCGCGCAATGCATCCCACAGTGGTTTAAATCACTTCGATCTTTACACGAGACAGAAATGTAACTACCTATATGATCCACAAACATTTTTTTTTGACATTTGTCCCGAGTCTGGATGTTTGTTTTGTCCGTTGTTTCAATTATGTTTAAAAGCCTTTGCGGTATATAAACAATTTTACATGCCACCATGAGCTATTATTCAAAACTTTGAGCCTATAATACCACTTATAAACACACTAAACAAACTAAACTAAATCTCTCCGTGTCTTTTTCAGATTGTATATGTGGATCGCCGTTCTTCTAGTGTTACTAATAACAGGAACTATCTTCTACGGACTAGCAAAATATTACATGAATCTTCAACAATTTAAGAAAGATTATAGAACAACCAAGACCAAAACTAAACATGCAATTGAAGATTATGGTACGTATAAGTTGTGGGTTTCGTACATATGTAAGTAGATATATTCCATCACGACATTTGCTAATGAAGGCGAGATAATAATTCATACAGATTACTGACAACTAATCATAAACTTGTATTTAAACAGAATATTATGTTATAAAGATAATAATATGTATTTTTGTGACCTAAATGAATAAAATATTTCTACGCCAGTTAATGGCAGAATATGGACAGAACTGTCATGTAATTTATCTTAACCTGACCATTGATAATAATTTGATATATGTAGGTAGGTAGATAAATTATTTATTATGAAATTATTTTTGTCTATTAGGCTTTTAGTACTGTGTGATAATTGGTCCGAGGGTTTTTATTAGTAAGAAATGTCACCCAATTTTAGTCGTCAATAAAAAGATTAAATAGGTTATACAATTTAAATTTTCTAGGATTTTACTTTCTAGACCCACGGCATACATACATATATACATAGATTCACGCCTGTTTCCCAGAGGGGTAGGCAGAGACTACGGATTTCCATTTGCTACGATATAAGATAATGGCATAAGATTATGCTTATGCTCCTGTCCAATAATGAGGTATCGGATTCGATTCTCAGGTCGGGTAAACTGTTATTAGGATTGCTTTATAGGAAATTCGCGGTACCAGCACAAGTCTGAAAAAGTTTTTATTGACCAATCCACTATTACATAGAATTAAAAACATGGCTAGCGAAATATCGTTCCAATAACCCATACCTGCCTCTGCCTACCCTTTCGAGAATATTATTAGCGTTATTCTGTATATAGTGCGGGTTGGCAGACTTCACATATCTTCGAGAACATTATGGAGAACTCTCAGACATGCAGGTTTCCTCACGATGTTTTCCTTCACCGATAAGCAAGCGATAATAATTAATAATTTAATACGCGTATAACTTCGAAGTCAGAGATGCGCGCCTTGGGTTCGAACCCGAGACCTCTGCGTGGCAGTCCAACGGTTTCCCACTAGGCTATCGCTGCTAGTATTCTGTGCCCTTTAGTAAATATTAGAACTGCAATAGTTCAGAGTCCTATATAAAAAGAGAAATACATACATGTAACAGTCAAGTAAAATTTGCATAGTTACACAAGTAGGTACATTTGCATTTGCATTCTGGAACGCTCAGACATGCACGTCATCCGAGTGAATGCACTTATGCTTATTACATGAATCAACAATACCCTGCGCTAACGACGTCATTATTTACTTTACAGACGCAAAACCGGGCCTCTACCTGTTTGGAGAAATAATAAACAGCATTCTATACACATATGGCATGCTCCTTGTAGTTTCCTTGCCTAGACTACCTACAGGCTGGTCTATACGCCTACTCACTGGTTGGTATTGGTTGTACTGCATACTCCTGGTCGTCTCGTACCGGGCCAGCATGACAGCAATACTCGCCAATCCAGCCCCGAGGGTGACAATCGACACTCTTCAGGAGCTAGTCGACAGCAAAGTAACCTGCGGCGGTTGGGGCTCCGAAACTAAAAAGTTCTTTGAAGATTCCTTAGACGAGTTTGGACAGAAAATAGGCGAGAAGTTCGAAACTATTGACGATCCTTTGCAAGCTGCTGATAAAGTCGCGCAAGGCGTTTACGCCTATTACGACAATTCAGACTTTCTAAAATACATAAGTGTGAAAAGGAAAAATGCTTTCATGGATCTCCAGCAAGACAACTCAACTAATGCAACAGAAATAACTGTTAAAAAAGATGTAGAAAGAAACCTACATATCATGTCTGATTGTGTAGTAAATATACCTGTGTCTATTGGATTCCATAAGAATTCTCCACTGAAGCCATTAGCTGATATTTATATGCGAAGGGTGGTTGAAGTAGGGCTTGTACAGAAATGGCTGAATGATGCTATGCATCCTATACACATCCTGGAGACAAATGAAGAAGAAATCAAGGCTTTAATGAATCTCAAAAAACTCTATGCTGCATTTATTGCATTAGCTATTGGATATTTTTTAAGCGCTATATGTTTGGTTGGTGAATTAATCCATTGGCAATTTATAGTTAAACGGGATCCTACTTTTGACAAGTATGCATTAGATGTGTACTACAAAAATAAAAATAAAAAACATTAATATTTGAAACTATTATAATTATGTAATTAAAAATTATTTACATCAACAACATGATTGTCTAAGAGGTTTGTGAAATAAATATTTGTGCAATCATTATGTCATTTTATATTTTTACATTATAATGCCATAAACATGAAAACTTCAGCATGATTAAATACCATTTATAATACAGAAATTACTAAATATAAGATTAAAAACTAATTAAGTATTCAAAAATTGACTAACATATTATAATAAAGAAGTAATAGACAATTATTTCATAGCAAAAAATATTCTAAACTGTTTGTGCATCCTAGAGATAGCATACAAAATAAAGAGGAATAATTTATAGAGTTACATAATTTTTGTATTTAGAACTATAGGGCAGATTACAAAACAAACAATATGTATCTAAAAGGGCAGTCTATGCTTGTTACATGAAAAGTAGCCCAGCAATCTCCAAGATAGCCATTGCAAACAATATCTCTATATTTATATTTGAGACTACTTTTGTTCAGGATTAAATGCAGGTGGTTGGGCTCCTTCCGGAGCATTTTCTGTGATCCAAGGGTGTTGTAAAACATTTGCAAGGCTCAGTCGCAACTCTGGATTAATTACTAATAATTTGCCCATCAAATCTTTAGCCTTATCTGTTATAAAATCTGGATATTTTATGATAACATATCTTATTTTTCTATAAGTCTGGTGAGAGTCTTTGGCATCAAAAGGTGGTAAGCCAACTAGCAGCTCATAACACAGTACACCAAGACTCCAAATGTCAACAGCATAGTTGTGAGGCTTTCCTTCAACCATCTCTGGAGATAAATAATCTAAAGTGCCACACAGTGTCATTCTTCTAGAAGAGGGTGAGTGCACGGACCAGCCGAAGTCAGCAATCTTCAGTTCCCAATTGTGTCCAATCAGTAAATTCTCAGGCTTAATATCACGGTGGATTACTTTCTTTGTGTGACAATATAATAAAGCTTTGGTTAAGTCTCTGATGTAAATGGCTACAGTTTTCTCATCGAATCTCTCCCGCTCCTTCAACAATTTGTACAGAGAACCATGTTTAGCATATTCCAAAATCAAATAAATTCGTTTCTCATCGTGAAAGTATCCGTACATTCGTAGAATGTTAGGATGTCGGAGACGGCACTGAATCTCCACCTCGCGTCGCACCTGATGTTCAATCTCAGAATCCAATATTTGACTTTTGAAAAGCACTTTTAAGGCAACTACATAGTGTGATTCTTTTTCGCGAGCTAAATAAACATTGCCAAATTTACCTTTGCCAAGCGGACGACCCAAATCGAAATCGGAGAGCGACCATGATTTTTTCTTGTCGTTTTTTAGTTGGCCATCATTTGTGGATGAAGTTACATGGTCTTTGTTTTCAGTCAAATTAACTTTAGCACTTAGGGTTCGACTTACGGGAGCAGCTGGCACTTTGAAACTATCTATAGGCATTTTTTGCGGGCCTAAATTACAGCTGCAACCAGACCGGCCACCAGCTGGTGGACGATTTTCTTTACAACTACACTTAGCACCGTTCATTTTTACTACCTATTAACTTATTACTTCTTTTAAGGCAAAATAAACAGCAACAGGAGAAATATTTTCCACTACGCAAATTCAAAGAATAACGTCTTCTGAAAGTTCAATTCAAACTTTTGCAGATTCAGTGTTCTCCAGCTATAAGTTAAAATTAGTAGGACCACAGATAAAATTGGTAGATTTTAATTTATTACATATTATCTTTACAATAAAGAAAGTGTATTATTGTAATAAGTAGGAGGCTCTTTAAATAATGGTAAATTAATGGAAAGAAGATAATTTGTGTAAATTCTTAACCATTTATATAATTTATTTTAATCAGTATAAATTAATGGGACTTAGAAACTAACTAAGTCGCTACCTATTTAAAACACTTTACATGTTATTATAAATTCTTTAAAAAATCTACTCGTTATACGGTGGAATTTATTGATATACCAATCGATTAGAAGGTTCTTCTAATTCCAGGGATAAACAAAATTTGTATACCAATTATTTAAAGAATTATTTAATAGAGTGTGAGTGATATGGGTTCGATCTCCGCGTGGGACAAAAAATGTGAGATCAACAAATTGTTCTTCATTAATATTATAAATATTAAGTCACCCTGTTTATGCAAAGAGCGCAAGTGTTTAGCAATATTTACGAAATATACGTACATAGCTATCTACATAGTCGTTCATATCCTCGAAAGGGTAGAGCTGAGAATTTATTTACAGAAAAATTTGAAACGAGACCGTGAGAATTCACTATTGCTGCAGCCTGCACCACCAAAACAGTCACGACTTCTAGATATGACTTAATTTAGGTTTATACATATGGAGCCACAACTGTCTCCATGGCGCAGCAGTAGTGAATGCGACTGTTGTGTTTCGGGTTTGAATTCCGAAACGAGTCAACAAAAAGTAATTGGGATTTTCTGTTAAGAAATCTCAATAGCAGCCCGGAGTTAGGAAGTTGCCGGTGTTAGACACCCCCGTGCTTCAGCAAGCACGTAAAGCCGTTGGTTCTGCGCCTGATCTCTCTCTGGTCCCTTCGGATTACTATTTCATCGGATCATGAGACTTGGAGAACAGAGAGTGCACTTATATTTGCGCACACACTTGTGCACTATATCTCCTGCGCAGATGGCCAGTTTCCGTTAAGATTGGCCGGCACCGTGACCGAAATTCGGTCTGGAAGTGGTTAGTATTATAGCAGCAAGGAGTTCCGTTCGGAAGCAATGTCTGCTACCAGGTGATAAAAATTTTGAAAATAATTTGATCAGCTGATTGGTGGCATTTCTGCTCCACCCATGTCATTGTCAAACGAGATACATCGTACCAAAGAGTATGTAATACGTAACGTATGTAGGTTTAATATAGGTAGCTCATAATGTTTAGACTTCAGCCAAAGATATTATATGGTAACAATATCTTTGTGTTCAGCAAATCAGCAATGTAACTTAAATTGTGTTGTGACTTTGTGAATCTGACCACGGAACAGAAAAATCTGACAGACAAAGTATAAAGTCAAGAACTGTCAGAAAATAAGAACCACAGACAATGTGAAAATTATATATGTCAGAAAGACTGAAAGCCGGAAGGTTGTAGAAAAGTAAAAGCTTATGATTGTCATTTGTCATGTCATGTAAATTGTAACATTGAAGCGTAATGATAAAATGATAATGATACCGTACATAATGACTATGAGCAAACATTAAATAATATTTTAGATACTTAATCAAGGATTTTGCTAGTTGAAGAACTGTTGTTACCATCGCCGGCATATCCACTGCTGTTTTTATGATAATTTTATTCATTTATTGAATAGTGATGTACAGCTGCTGTTGTGGCCACCAGTTATTATCCAACAACTGCCAACAAGTGTTCCATAATAAAATTTCAAAGACATAAGAATAGTCATTAATATTGAAGGTAAAATAGTTATAGTGTTATCTTCTATGCCTATATTAAGTGTTATATAGATTAAACGCACATTATTACTGTGTTTTGATTTGTAAGAATTTTAGAGGTTAGGTGGTGTTGAAAAATCTCATTTATTTTCGATAATAAATTGTGACATATTGCAGTTTTTGAAATATAAATAGTAATTATCTTTTACGCCTTTGTTAGGTTAGGAATCAAATACAAATTAGAAATAATGTAACACAACCTCTATGTGCTGGTAATACAATAACTAACATCTACTTAGTCTTTATATGTATTTCGTGAAATTAAATAATCGTAAGATTCTATAAAATCTGCCAAGGCAACCATATGAAGATAATTCACACAACTTGGTTTTTGAACAATTTATATGGAGATGTTATATTTATGTTTCTACGAACATTAATATACAGAATACCTGAGGTTTTGTATATATCAATGTCTAGGAATAAAGATTAGATACATAATACTAATGTATAGCTTATTATTCTACTGTAATTATGTAACTTCTTTGTTATATAGGGTTAGCTAATGTAAGTTTTTATTTCATAAATAAATAACTAATATTAGCTGCAGTCTAGCTGTGCACAAATCCCTATGGCAATGCATATCCTAAGACCTTACTAATTCTTTTAAACTTAAGTTAAATACTGATATATTTATTTTAATTTTAGAAACTCAGTCTCAGTTATCATGTCTGATGATGCAGAGCAACAGGCTGAGGAAATAGAAGTACTGACATCAATATATGAGGGAGACGACAACTTTAAACAAGTAGATGCTAAAACCTATCATTATAAGGTATGATACATTTTTATTTACATAAAATTTAATTTATCAAGTCTTTAAATACTATTTAATTTGAGGAGTTAATATGATCTAAGTACTTATACTAAGCAATAGCATAGGATTAAAATAAATACATTTGCTTAATAATAATTTATTTTATTCTTTATCAATGTTACAAATAGATAACACTTATACTAGAACATAGTATTGCATTGTATACATGTAAGGATTTTGAGTGAGCCATAGATTCTATAAATCACTGCAGCATCCAAAATACAACTATCTTAATTACTTTACATCCAACATTCATTTAAAGGCCTTCAATTCGTACACAGTTGTTACAAATTAGTTGTTTCTAAATACCAAGCAAGAGCTCAAACTTGTGTGCAGGTACAATAATAAATCAAAAGAAACAATCAGTTTTTACATTTACTTCACCATGCTTATCTCTTCAAGCTATCTACTTATGTACATCTACATCAAGATAGATGTATATATACCCCCAGGGTACCTTATGGGTATGCATACCACTAATTAGGACAAAAATTAAATAGTTTCATACTATATTTGTCATTTGTTAGAATGCCAAACATAATTTAAATTGCATTGTGCCTAGTTGCATGTGTGCCACTCAATATTACTTAGCACATAAATTTATATGTACTATCGACTTCAGCGACGGATGACCACTCCTAAGGTTAAAATTGCATAGCAGGCCAACACTTGGTACCCGTACCCGTGACACGCCCCTTTCTTTGTTTGAGTTTTTTTTACACTTTACATTTGTTTACTGATTCTAAGGCGATACAAACTCAACTGGTCAACATGTGCAAGCGAAATTTTTCTGAAATGGTCAACCATCGCTCAAGCCGATAGTACATTAAAATCAATAACCAATAAAATCTTTTTTTCAGTACATAGATGGAGACAAATCCTTTATATTGGAGATAACATGGGGTCCTTCATATCCAACAGATAAACCCAATTTTAATCTGGATATATTCTACAATCAGTGTTTGTAAGTATATCAAGTGATATTCTAATTTTCACAGCAATTTTAGCTAAACAAGCATGTGCGAGCATGTATTTTAGCACTTAGACAAGAGTTTATTACTGCAGGTACTTGTAACACTTGTGCATTGCCAATTATTCCAATGCCCATTAATAACGAGTCAACTCTGTTTTTTATATAACTGCTCCTGCTTTATAGTTCAAATCCTGTGTTATTAGGGCCTTGATAAGCAATAAATGGACACAATATACATGCAGAGTCAGACCAGTCATGTTAACCTCATAACTGGTCTGACTTTAATCAGATCTAAACAGTCAGTTCACACACATGATAACTGTCCAATGTGGGGTCTGAACCCACAAAACTTAATGATGACAGAACATTTATCCATCTGTGTTATCTCCACTTTGGGTTACCAGTGCTAAGGGCAACATTTGCAATGGGCTCTCTGCTGTCAACACAACACTGTTTTCTCAAGACACTGATCAAGCACATTGCCAGAAAATTCCTGATTGATGGGCAATTACCACTGTGCTATATCTCTCACTATGAGACATTGCCATGGTCAATTATGTTTATGTGTCACATAATGAAGTGGCCAGGTCTATGACTGTTTCAGAGTTACATGATGCTATTAATAATTTTCCAACAGAAAATTACCTAACAGCCATGCCATCCAAAGTGTCTAATCCAGTAAAATTTTGTTATGCCCATTGTAAGCCCTAGTTCAGTGAGGGCTGGATACTTCTTTATTTTAATGTCTTATGTTTGTAATATAATATAGACGAAGTAATGTGTCTGAGTACACATCTAAATGATTTTAGCAAAGCTGAGATTTTACAAAAAAATTTTGGACTTTGGAGTCCAGTCCAGACACATTACTTTTTTGATTGGGTTTGGTTTTTAGCTAATTGCTGACTTAAATGCATACTCGCAACTTTAAAACTAGGGCATTTCATTATGTTCTTTTTTTCTCTGGGCAATAAGCCTTTCTGATTGGTCTGTCCATTACCAATTAACTTAATATAATCACTTAAATAATAAATAAAGGATTCGAGCTTATATAATATGTATGGTACGGTACCACACACCTTTTGATTAATACGATGCTATTGAATGATACGAGTAGATAGAATAGAGAATAATATATGTTTATTACTGATTAAGTTCTAATGCTAAGTACAAACTGATAGAAAATGATATAATGATAGTGAGTTACACGCGACGCGGTTAATGACCGGTACTGAACTGATTTTTATATATAGGTAAATAATGAATTATGAATGCGTTGTGGCGAAAATGCTGACATAACATAAATTAGTTTTGCAATGTACGGTTGCACCGTACATAATAACATAGTGCAAATTATAATATAACAAAGTTTAGTCGTACTACTAATATAACTTGCTACATGATACAGGATATCTCTTAAACTAGAGTGGCAGACTGAACACAGATGTGTTTAGCATTAGAACATAATTCTAGTCTATTTTATTCTATCTTTGGCAAGTTTTAAAATAGAGACAATTAAAATGTATTGTCTCTAGCGGCACACCAATGCGACTCAATATATAATAATATCAATATCAACTAGTGGAAAGTGTGTTCTATTTACAATTAATTTTTCTGCAACACATTAAAAATCCTGGATCGCTATTGTTTGTATTCCATCGGCAGTTTCTATGTCCAAATACAGAGTACCGTAAAACTCGTCACACTGGTCAGGAACAATATTTTGCGTGTTAGGAGTTAAGTGATATCCATTGTTTAGATAATCTTCACTAATACCATTAGCATATAAAGTCGGAGTTGAATAATCAATCAGTTGAGTTTGAGAATGATCATAAAATGATTGAGAATTGATAGAAATTAAATTATAATCATGTGATTGTAAATTATGCTTATTATCAATTAAAGGTTGATGATCATAAAGTATTATATCAGATTTTTGTGAAGGTACTATATAATGGCGATTAGAACCAGATTGATAATCATAAGGTATTATATGGCTTTCACGTGAAGTTACAAAGTAGTGATCATTTGCAGATTCATAAGCATAAGAGGATTGAAAATAATCTTTTAGAGATAGGTCTAAATATTGATGTTGCTTAAATGTAAAAGGATCATATGTGTGGCGAAAGAAAAATAACATTATAGACAATTTTGCGTTGATTCTGAAACAAAAAGAAAGTTTATATAACAGCGTCACATCTATACACTATCTCAATGAGGTAGTCAGAATATATTACGCACATCTATACAAATAAATAAAATTGAAGTGTCTGTTTGTAATGTCAAGATAACAGCTTTTTATCTAATGCATATGAAAGTATATAAGGTACCTATACGAAAATATATATTTTAACATTTTTGTCTGTCTGTCTGTCTGTTTGTTCGGGTAAACTCCGAAACGGCTGAACCGATTTTGACGGGACTTTCACTGGCAGATAGCTGATGTTATAAGGAGTAAAATAGGCTACTTTGATTTTAGAAATAAACAAAATTTTAACAAAAATAAAAACCGACTTCATAAAAGAATATTCTAAAACTTAAAATGCACTAAAAAGTTAATAAATAATTGCATATTCTTGTGAATAATTAAATTATTGTTATTTTTGGAGTCGGTGTCAGCCGCCCGCGCCGCATGCTGCATCTATGTGTGTAATTTTGCATGCCAATGTTATGTTATGATTAAAGTAAGACATCTCATGTTTAATTAGTTACAAACCTACCTTGGCTGACACCGACTCCAATACCGTTGAATGTTAGCAAAAAAAGTGAAAGGAACGTCCTCCGCGCTTATAAACACCATGTGTGCATAAGACACGCGAGGAGTTAAATCTAAATTATCCTACATTTACGCGAGCGAAGCCGCGTGCAAAATCCAGTAGTGTAATAAAAGAGCGTTGTATTGTGAAGTCTCATTTCACATATACACCTAATCCCCCCTATAACACGGTAGATTGGTTCCGCGTTGTAGGAAAACGCGTTGTAGGAGTATTCCCGTATAACGCGTTTCTACGACCCCGTATAACGCGTTGCGTATATAAATTATTCATGTTTATTTTTTCTCACTAAAGGGGGTTTAAATCGAATATTAAGAAAAACTATATTATGAACGAAATATGTACGTTTTATTAAAATCAAACTAAACTAAGAACATAATATTGTCTTCTGTTTACGCGAATGTTATTCATTGAAATTAAACTACTATATACGGATTTTATCGCGTTGTTTATTTGACACTATTACAAAATTTTGAAAAACTGTTACACTACTATAATCACTATTAAACTTTACTAATGTTTAAGCTAATTAAATTATTGAAACTATTAAAACTATTTATACTATTACTATACTATTATACTATTTATAATTATGTTTACACTTTCCCCGACGTTTCGGTTGCGTTTCATACTTTTACTTATGCATATGAACTAAAAAAAAAAACAGTTAATTTCAAATAAATTAACTGTTTTATTACATGTTTATTCGCTGTCATTATAAATTTCACAGTACAGGAATATTATAATGTTGGACATCCCCGCGTTATATGGGGGAATTATCGTGTTATACGGGGGATCGAAATCGCGTAATATGAAAATGCGTTATAAGACTACCGTGTTATAAGGGGGATTACTGTACTTGTCATGTATAATCATGCATATTAATCGCATACAATAATGAATGATGAAGCAGCGATAGCTTAATGGGAAAGCAGTTGCACTGCCACGCTAGGTGTCAAGAATGATCTCAAGGCACGCAGTTTTACTTTTCGAATCCTAACTATCCTAACTAATATTATAAATGCGAAAATTAGTTTGTTTGTTTGTTACGCTTTCACGCCTTAACTACTCAACCGATCAACATGAAATTTTGCATACACATTGTCAGGGGTACAGAATAGGACATAGGGCACCTTTCATTCAGATAAAATAACTGTTGCAAACCTAACCTAACCTAACCTACATTTACGCGAGCGAAGCCGCGGGTGAAAACTAGTAATATTATAAAAGCGAAAATGAGTTTGTTTGTTTGTTACCTTTTCACGCCTAAACCACTGAACCGATCATCCTGAAATTTTACATATACGTTGTCAGGTGTACAGACACGGACATAGGCTACATTTCATCCCGAAAAAAATTACTGTTCCCGTGGAAAACAACAATAACGTTCTTATGATAATAAATGGCGCCACGTGTCTTTCGAATCATGATTGAATTATATTATTACAAACAGAGTACAACCCGAATTGATTATCAAATTCTAAATTAACGCGAGCGAAGCCGTGGGCAAAAGCTAGTAGTTAATATTTCTTCGCTTTAACGGTGAAGGAAAACATCGTGAGGAAACCTGCATGTCTGAGAGTTCTCAGTAGTAGTGTCTATGGCAGTCGTTATTGGGAGAGTGTCGACACAAAAGTTCCCACTGGGTCAAAGTGTCGCCGGTCTGCACTGACTCGCCTCCACATAAGATAAGATAGATAAGATACGTACATAAGTTGTCACTTGGTGTTAAACTGCTACAATATTCTTGCAACAACATGCTACATTGTGGTATGCGGTACTCGCATCCCACAATGTAGCATGATGTTGCTCCAATATATTAAGTTTTTACTTACTTGTTCATGGTGGCAATTGTCTCTGGATCTTTCTCTTGCACAACTGAACTACTTTTGCATCGTTGGAAGATGTCTTTGGTATTAAATATACGTAGCCAGTTGTTTATTAATAATTCATATTTTGTTTGTTTGTAAATAATGCAAAATCATGTTGCGATGTAAGGCTTAATTTGTATATGGCAGAGACTGCGCTGATTTTCTGTTTGTATGTACTAATCCTCATATTTGTTCACTCTATTGAGGATGGTAAATCCTTCCAGGATTATTCGATAGACTGGCTGCTTCTACTCTCATGGAGAGCTTCTGAAGTTCTGACATCTGTACCACGAGTTTTTCAGACGTACGATATGAATCCCCCTCTCACAGAATATCGACGTGAAATAGCAGTGTTCCTACTGCTGTGTTTCGTTTGGCGAGTGAGTGCCGGAGGCCCAATCACCCTCTTTACCCCTTCCCGCTCTTTCTTCTTCCCACTTCCTTTTTTTCCTAAAGGGTCGGCAACGCGCAAGTGATGCCTCTGGTATTGCAGGCGTCCATAGGCTGCGGTGACCACTTCCCATCAGGTGGGCCGTATGCTTGTTTGCCACCTTAAATGTATAAAAAAAAATGATAGATTATCTTATATAGTAGGTATCTTTTTGAGCTATTTATAACCCAAGAATTTGATCATAGTCTTAAGCCAATATCCTTAAAGGATATGCCGAGATGTGATACATCAAAATTTAGGTTAGGTTTAGGTACTATAAGAACTGCCATTGCCGGAAAGTACAGCATTATTTCTATACTCAGATCATATACAAACATGCTACGGACTCCCAAACTGAATTTCGACAAATCGTTCTACGACAAGATTTTACTTCGACAACATGGAACTCCGATACGTCTTCATTTCGACAATATTTTAGTTCGAAACAACTTAAGCGCGACACTACTGTACTCCGACAAAGCGTTTCTTCGACATGACTTGACTAAGAAACGATGTGAGTTCGACGACATTCTTCTTAGACAACGATGCTATAACCTAACCTAACCTAACCTAACCTTTTTTTTTTTTTTTTTTGGGAGGGGGGAAATGCTCCTGATGCATACCGCCCCACTCGGGGAGGTGGGACGGTTATGTCGGGCTCTCCGGCCTAGAGCGAACGGCCGGCATACCGACTAAAACCCCCCTGTGCACCGTCGCCTCGCCTTAGCGGGTGGGCCACCGGAACCTGATACAACATCAGCGACCCACCCAGCGACTGCCCACGACCCGCGGGCACCAGCACTTGCGGCGGCGTCTGGGTGCACCAGAGACGCCGCGCCTACACGGAATGGTGCGGGTGGGAGAAAAAATACCCCGATCTCCCACCCTCAGCCATCGCTAGGGGGGCATCAGACGCGCATCGGCGCGCCGACGCCGCCCAGCTCGCCGGCGACGGATCGGGTCAGCGAGGAGACTTTCCTCCCTGGCCCGCTCTGCCGCCTCCTTCTGCGAGATGACGTTCTCGCAGAAGGATGCGACCGCACACCAATTCCTGTCGCTATCGGCCATGGAGCGGATTATGGCCGATAGCGAGAGATCCACACCGATGGTCTCGACGAGGGCACGACGCTGCTGCGCCCACGCCGGGCAGAACTCCAGCGTATGCTGCGCCGTGTCCTCGCCACAATCACAGTGGTGACAGGCGGGACTCGATTCCCTCCTCGCGACCTTGTGCAGGTAGTATCCGAAGCACCCGTGCCCGGATAACACCTGCACTAGCCGGAAGGAAAGGGTCCCGTGCTGTCGCCACACCCAAACCTAACCTAACCTAACCTAACCTACTAGCATCGTTGTCTAAGAAGAATGTCGTCGAACTCACATCGTTTCTTAGTCAAGTCATGTCGAAGAAACGCTTTGTCGGAGTACAGTAGTGTCGCGCTTAAGTTGTTTCGAACTAAAATATTGTCGAAATGAAGACGTATCGGAGTTCCATGTTGTCGAAGTAAAATCTTGTCGTAGAACGATTTGTCGAAATTCAGTTTGGGAGTGCATGCTACGGTTCAGTGCTGACTAAAAAGAAAAGACAGTCAAGTTCCCCAACCTGCAACCCTGATCTGACTTATCTTGATAAGTGAGATCAGGGTTGCTGTAGAGACTTGAGACTGCAGAAATCGCGGTTAAGGCATAAATCATTAAGTCGCTCAAAATAACACTTATAAGTGACACATACATATATACAGGATGTGTCGTAAATAGTGGTCCAGAGTAAAGGAGTCGATACACTGTATTCTTATGTATCACATACCGAAATTTTAAGCATTTTCAGTTAAGGGTCTCCCAACAAAAAATAAGTTATTTTTTAAAATTTCTGCACTTTGCTTCACGAATTTGGTTGTCATTTCAACAAATATCAATATTTTTTAATTCTGTTTTTATATTATTACTCTTGAATATGTGTACTATCATACCCAAACCCTTTTTTTATGTTTTAAAGTCAAAGGTACTTAAAGAAATTAATCTGTTTCCAATTTCAATACTCATTTTCAGCAAATCATATGACTTTAGGGGCATAAAAAAAATGGTTATAATTTCGGTATGTGATACATAAGAATACAGTGTATCGACTCCTTTACTCTGGACCACTATTTACGACACACCCTGTATATATATATATATATTGATTAACTTTTGCCCGCGGCTTCGCTCGCGTTAATTTAGAATTTGATAATCAATTCGGGTTGTACTCTGCTTGTAATAATATAATTCAATCATGATTCGAAAGACACGTGGCGCCATATATTATCATAAGAACGTTATTATTGTTTTCATCCCGAAAAAAATTACTGTTCCCGAAACAGTAACTTTTTTCGGGATGAAAGGTAGCCTATGTCCATTTCTGTACACCTAATAACGTATATGCAAAATTTCAGGATGATCAGTTCTGTGGTTAAGGCGTCAAAAGGTAACAAACAAACAAACAAACTCATTTTCGCTTTTATAATATTAGTTAGGAAGGATTAGGATTAGGATTACTGGGTGAACTAATTTAATGAAGCTGAAAGCTATGTGCGGTTAATCCGCCGTATATAGTGCAAGCCTTATATTGAGATACAAAATATTAATAATGTGTATAATGTATATATTATGTATTTGTAAACATATTTTTGTCAAATTACGTGTCAGTTGATATTTAACATTTTCACAGTATTGTTACATAGTTTAACCTTTTTACCGCTTGTGTCGCATTTATGTGACACATATATCCGTGCCTCTACCGCCCGTGTCGTATTTCTGCGACAGAGAACATGCACGATACTTTTGTTTAATTTCGTTCTATTAACTGCGTGGTACAACTAAAACCATTATTGAATAATGGTTTGAATTTGAGATATGATTTTCAACATTTACTTAAAATTCTGTGTTTCTGCACCTCCCTAATTATTGTAGGTAATATTTTATCGATTTGTAGCCGGGCGCTACGTGCACGGCAATCGATATTTAGCTAAACTCTTAAAAGGTTGATTACCTACTGGAGCTAAATTTAAAAACGGAAACTTCTTGCGGATTTTTTGGTCGGACTATCACAGATGCTTATTTCTTCTTTTTTTCTTCTATTAAAACTATTCGTATTAGTACGAGTAGATTTCGACTTAAAATTTGGAATAATTTTAGTAACTGGTTGCCTGTTGAAGGGAATTAAAAATGCAAATCATATTAGGTAACTTTTTTAAAGTAGGTAGTGTTGAGAAATGCTTAATAGCACAATGATGCGACTGAATTGTCGAAGTAGGACTTGCGTTTTGCGTATCTGGAGGCCGTACATGTGCAAGAATATTGCGGTTATAATGTGCACTATATTATGCTTACAGATATAGGTAAGTATATATAGCAACATGATAATTATCGAAAGATATGTGTGAAATGTAATGGTTGACGGCAATAGACCAAGAGGCCGCAGTCCAACGAGATGGTCGGACCAAATCCGATCGTCGCTTAACACCAATCCCCACAAAGCTCTCCACGAAGCAAAAGACCAGAACAGATGGAGGGAGATAGTCAATGAGAAAGTGAATCAGCGGGGGAGTCACGACTCTGAATAATAAGGAATACGACGCGAGGAGTAGGATGTGTGTAATACATTTCTGGTCGCTCTTTCTAAAAGAAATACAGACGTAATGTTTATATAAACTTTTGTATCACATTAAATTTTGACTTTATTAATTTCAGTGTAAAGTTTATACAAAATAAATAGATATTTAACCACTTGTTATAAATTTTTCAGATTAAATTCGGTGAAAGATAAGATTTTGTCGATATTGAACGCAGAGGCGGAACAATGGCTTGGATGCGCGATGACGTACACCCTGTTCGAGTGTCTGAAGGAGAAAGTGTCCGAAATACTCGCCGAACAGACCGAGGAGGTCGTGGTGTCCAATAGAATGGAGAAGATAATTGTAGATGACCAGGTAAGCAATTGACCCTATTGGAGTTTTGTTTAGGATTTCTCAGTAGCAACAAGGTGCTAGAAAATGTACCCTTGACAATGCCGGAATTCATGAGCGGCGGATGACAGTTATCTTAAGGTGGGTTAACAGCACATCTGCCATTAGCAGCAACAAGAAAAGAACCTATTGAATGGTATTAAATACCATTCAGGTTTTTTCTTGTTTACGCTCAACTTAAAAGAAGGCTAATTATGCCATTTTTTAAGTTGAGCTTAAAATGTAGCTGGCAATTTTAAGGTGTAAAATGTCTCTACCTAACCTCTGGGATTTACAAGTGTAAAGGAATTCGAATATTCGAACTGTTATACACCCAAAATTTTAGCATAAAACCTAACATCATAGAAAGCAAGCTGACAATCCTAACTCCACGGTAACATCATTTTGCTGCATCAGCAGTACGGCATTCAAGCAGCGCACATTGCCTCGGAGAGCCAGTCTACTCCAATCTCTCGTCGCGATACATTCATTTCCTAAATCTACTTGTGCCAATCCAATAACTCAGTGTCGAATTAATATTAATTTAACCTTGTGTTTGCTAAATCCAAATATATTCTCTTTAGCGGTATAAATTCGTTATTTTTAAAAAGCCTTTTGTAAGGGCTCGTATAACAGAACGTTATTAAATATGAATGATATTTATGGTGATGGTGATCAAGACTTCGTAACTGACGACTTATATTTTTTTTGCTTTTAGAGTTCGAAAAGCTCTTATACAACAGCTTTGTCAGTCTGTCTGTTATACAACTTTCAACTCGAGAATCATAGACTCGCGGTCAACGCCATTCGACTCAGCATAGTCTATATACACCGAAATGATTATGACCTTTGACCTCCGACCTCAAGGTCACGTGATACAATTTTTTCGAACTCTAAATTTTGTGGCAATTTATTGTCGTTTCTCACTTGTTTAAATGTACAAATCCCATACTAGGATTGTCGCGAGGATCTTTACAAACATTCAAACAACAAACACTAAAACACCCAGACTCGAAATAACTATTTATGGACCACATTTTTTTTGTCCCGTGTGGGGTTCGAACCCACAACACTTGGCGCAATGGTAATGGCGAGGCGACACTTAAATCTACATCATCCGTGTCAAAACTAGTATAGTAATTTGAAATTTGATTTGATGATGTCACTATTGAAAGTTGCAGTGGTTGATGATCGTTCAAGCAATATTCGTATAACCTCAAACTACATAATCTAATTTTAATGTTTCAGAATGAATCAGTCAAGAAACCAGAAAAGAAGGAACAACTAACGAAAGCCCAAAAGCGTAGAGCGTGGGACAAGGCGGAAATAGGAAGAGCCGGCGAGAAACCCCGCGGATGGGACTGGGTAGACATCGTCAAGCATTTATCCCAAGCGCCCCACCAACCTGCCTCATGACACACACAACCGTAACCTATATACACACAACACGCACACTGACATACAGCAATAAAAACAACTGCACCTAGCATGGGATCATGTCACGGATAACTGTCAAACGCTCTGCGGCTATTGGACGACAAGATGTCACGTGACTCGTCGACCAATAGCGTTAGAGCATGTCTCGCTTGTGTCATGGCCGTTGTAACTATTATTAAGCGGTGTGCGATACGATCGATCGTCAGATTATTTATTATAAAGTGTTAAACGCAACGATGCGACTCAAATGGTTCAGCTTTGCGTTTTGCGCATTTGATGGTCGTGTATACGCAAAAATATTGCGGTTCTAGTGTGCAATATATGCTTACATATATAGATAAATATACAGCTTAACGGGACAATCAGGTGCAGTAAGATATTATGTTTCGTGCTTTGTATAAGCGAAGCTAAAGTTGTGACAAACGATCTTCATTTAACATTAAATATTGTTTAATAAATTATCTAGCTTTTTGTTTTATTTTTACACATTTTCCGTAGTCTTTTTTTTCTTTTCGTGTGGTTAGTGGCCAACCTGTTATCAAGAGTTGTTCAAGCCGCCCGTAGGCCTCTGACATGCCTTAACGACTGCTATCAATTTGACAACAACCGGGACCGACTTTTTACGTGCCCTCCGAAGGACGGAGACGCTCAGATGAAATACCACTAAGCGGTCACCCATCTATAGACTGACTGCACCCAACGTTGCTTAACCTCGCTAATCGTTTCTTGTAACCTCGGAGATTTTACAAACATAACAACGGATGCAAACGAAACAACTATTTGTGTATACACAAATTTTGTAGCGTGTGATGATCAAACCCACAACGCTTGGCGCGCCATAATAACGAGATGACTACTTAAACTATTGCATCTTCCGTGCAGTATATGCCTGTTAGATTATCTATACAAATAAATAAAATTAAAGTGTTTGTTTGTAATGTCAAAATAATAGCTTTTTATCTAATGCATATGAAAGTATATATGGTACCTATACGAAAACATCTATTTTTAAATTTTTTGTCGGTCTGTCTGTTCCGGCTAATCTCCGAAACGGCCGAACCGATTTTGACGGGACTTTCACTGGCAGATAGCTGATGTTATAAGGAGTAACTTAGGCTACATTGATTTTAGACAAAAAAATAGGGTTCCGCGGAGACAAACACTTTTCAGTTAAAATCTACGCGGACGAAGTCGCAGGTAACAGCTAGTCTATACTAATATTATAAAGCTGATGAGTTTGTTTGTTTGTTTGAACGCGCTTATCTTGGAACTACTAGTTCGATTTGAAAAATTCTTTGTGTTGGATAGCCTATTTATCGAGGAAGGCTATAGGCTATATAACATCACGCTACGACGCACGGGGGCCTTGCAGTAACGATAAACGTGGAAACATCTAGTTAGTATATACCTACAATGTTTAACCACAATTAATATTCTATCTCTTGTTTAATCTTCTAGAGTCAGAAGTTTCATAGTGATTATGTCAAATATCTATGTTTAGTAGACCGAACAATGAAAATGATAGATTATGTATTAAATTTTACACATAAACCACTTTATACATAATTATGTGTTTGTTATCTAGGTCACAATTAAATTAGTATTTAGATAAATATTAGAACTATGTTTGTCCATTAATACTTGCATTACTTACCTATATTAACATATTTCTACGAACATTAACACCAGAGGTTCCCAGACTTTTTTCTCATAGACCACTTTTAAAATTTAGCTGGTTCCGGTGGACCCCCTGCAGCTAAACAAGTGAATGCAATTAAAAATTTTATGAAATCTCTACAGGCTAACCTTTTTTTTTAGAAATTCTCGGGCTGAACCTACCACGGTAGGCGGGCTACCCATTTTTTGTTTAGTAATTCTCTACCGAATAATCGAAAAATCACTGGTACTGAATATGTTTTTACAAGTAACAGTCGCTGAGCTTGTCGAACAGTCGTGGATCCCCACTTACGAATTGTGAACCCCCATTTTTTTGTCACGCCAACGTAGACCCCCGTCGAGTCTCTCGTGGACCCTTGGGGGTCCACCTGGACCACTTTGAGAACTAATAATTTACACAATAGAATTAAATTTGATTGTTTTATTTTATTTTAAGAGAAGATTCCTTGTGATCCTACAGCCATGTCTACTTATTAGCATTTGATGTATATTTATAGGTGCTTATTAAATAAACAGCTATCAAAAATATATTAGAAACTTGTAAGTCCTTATTATAATGTAATGTGTAAAAAGTAGTTGTCTTATGTGTTATTATTAGTTAAGTGAGTTGAGGTCATATATTTGAGGTCGAGAATAGTCAGGCAAACCCAAATATAACAAGAGAGTCTAAGGAGCCTATCCAGTACGTACACGTAAATGAAACGTGGAAGCAAGACTTTCATACTAACCATAGTTTATTATTGACACCACAGCTACTCAAAAAATTGTTATTGGTTAAAATATGGGCAAGATAGCTACGAGTTAAAAACCTGCCTAAGTAACCACAATCTAAACTTCATACTCGCTGATCGTTCTTGCCTGTGTTGGGGACATGCACAGAGAAACTCTCACCTTTTATAAAATAACAAAGGTTTGGCCGTCGTGGGCTCTTGGGCTACAAGGTATGTAAGTACCTACTTATTGATTCTCTGGGAAAACCATCTTATTATGTTTATAAAGAGTTCTAATACTTATGGGTTCATTTTCGTGTGTTGCCATTTAAAAAGTCAAGGATAAGCGTCAAAACAATGTTTAGAAACTATGATTTAGTATATTCTATTTTTGGTAAAAAAACAATGTGTACCTATTAAATTAGTAAATTGTATCGACATTGTTAAATGTGTATTTTGTTAGACGTCTGTGGAATTAAATATTTGTAAAAACTGTTTGTATGTATTATTTATGTATTTATAAAAGTAATCTCAACATGTTTATTGAAAATCTTGTATTCATTTTTACTTATTTCCCTAATAAAGTGCAATAAAAGGATATGCTACCTTTTACTACTTTAACATTGCGCTGATGAACCAACGTAATAGAATCACGCCATCTACTTTCTATTCGAGATATCATGGCATCACTGTTCGTGCTAACTTTAACTGCCGCTGAAGAACCAAACATAAAAAAGTTGTGTCTTGTTTACAAATTATTGTTGGCAAAGGTTATTATAAAATATAATATTAACTCAATAAAAGATGGTCCAATGAAGATAATTAAAATAGTAGTACTTACTACTTACCTTCTCCCTAGCTTTTATTATTTCCAAGGCACTTGGGGTCGGCTTTCTAGTCTAACCGGACTTGACTGGTTATCAGTTTTTACACGGAGCGACTGCCATCTGACCTCCGCAACCCGAAGGCTAACGATACCCTAAGGCTAGACCAGTGTCAGGATATTAGAGGGCACTGACTTCCCACTATCGACTGCCATAGATGTTCATGGCAGCCGAGACCGAGGCGATAATAATATTGTCAATCAATACGCACATAATTTCGAAAAGTCATATAACTTCCGAAAGTCATAGGTGCGCGACGTGGGTTTGAACCCGAGACCCTCTGCATTGCAGTCTGTTGTTATCCCCACTGAGCTATGACTACTTATATACATAGTACTGCTAGTATAGTATTATAATTATTATCTGTGGTACTACATAAAATCGCGAGAAATTGCACACACTAAGTACCTAATCAAAATATAAGTATAGCAACACGCATCGATGTTTACTTTGATCCATGTGAAACCTGTAATGCCGGCAATGCATATTGATACCTATACAAAGAAATTGGTTTTACGTAAGACCTTAAAGATTTAATAAACGAGCTAGCTACACTGTAAAAAAAATTAACGGTTTGCACTCCCGGAGTGCCGGCAGAACTGAAAACTTGAATATTAACGTTGTGCATTTTTGATATTTTGGAATGGTTAGGGAATAATTTTGCACGAATTGCATTAATTATCAGTATAAAAGTACTATCATTTATGTGGTAAAATACAATATTCATTTATTGCGCTACCGTACACAAACATGACAATTCTCCCTCCGTTTTACGAATTTTCGATCAGGTCACGTGTCCTGACGCGAGTTTGACAATTCTCCTTCCGTCTTACGAATTTTCGATCAGGTCATGTGTCCTGACGCGAGTTTAACATTTTTTACCCATCACAAAAAAGTGCACAACGCCGCTAAAGAAGTTTTCACTTCAAAAACAACTTATATAAAAAATATAAATTAGACAACGTCAAATACTGTCTGTCTTTAGCCGACAAAATTACGAAAATCTGAAAATATCATAATCAATTTATGTCACATAATGAAATATACAAAACAACAATGGTATACTCCTGGAGAAGTGGCGATCCACAACAGAGTGAAAGATTGCTGGGTATCGATGAATGGGACCGTATACAACCTCACTGAGTGGTTGCAAAATCAATTCCGTTTCTGCAAATGTACAAAATCTTGCTCTTGTGCCGTCAAAGACATGTTTTGTGAAGATAATTGCAGGGAGTACTGCCTATGTTTCAAACAAGGCTTCTTTTATTGCGACGCAAAGAGGGTGCGTATTCTTTAGAATGCTTTGTTTTTTGCTGTAATTATTTAATGCTATGGGTGAAAACTGAGCTTCGTGAGCAAAGTACAGTTTATCAATCTTTTGCTCCTCAAGCAGTAGGAATTAAGAGAAAACAGTAAGGGGGAGAGAATTGAAAAATGTAGATATAGCTATTTGTAAAATCTATTACTGTCGCGTAGTGCCATGTAGGTATAGTATCATGAGCGCGATAGAGACAACTGCAGCTTGGGCCGAAAATACCTATTAAAAGTACACAAAATCAACGTTTCGTAGTCCCCTGATTCCTTCTCCAAAACTTGACCGATTTAACTACTATTTTTATTAAAAATTAAAGAAAGGCTTTGGCCGTGTTCCTATGTTTTCCTTTTTTATATAATCATGTCAAATTTGTTTTCTGGATGTTTGAAAACAGCGGAAAATCTGGCCAATTTTTGAAGGCTCATGTCTCTTTTAATAATTAATTTATGAAAAAAGGAAAACATAGGGAAATGCCAATAGAGGCTATACATTATTTGGAAAAAGGTTATTGCTCTACTGGCATTATTCAGGGATGAAACGGGGGACTACGTTTGTATGGAAAAACGGCCTTTGTGTTTCCTCTTAAAGTGTGAAACAAATGGATTTCGGCATTCATCTGCAGTAGGACAACAAATAAACACAAAATTAAACAAATACTTTATTAATAACAGCTAGCTTCGACAATCATCGCGTACGCAGGAAAGGACGTGAGCCACTGGTTTAAAGGTGAGGAGTGGGTCCAGTACATCCATCCCATCGTCGGCACCTCGTGCACTTATATGGTTCACGGGTTCGGCCACCGCCAGCCAGTGGTCCCGTCTACTAAATGGAGACCTCTTGAGAAACCTTGGTGGTTGAGCGATGAGTACAAGATTGGTAAAGCGACGGCTAAAACTAGACCAATTAGGATTACAAATACCATGACTGGCAAGTATTTTGATTTTGGTAGACTTGTATCACCTCTAGACTTCTTAAATGTGGCTAATCACTAATAACCAAATGCCTACTTGAAATGTATGCACGTACGTTCATTAGATAGGTACTTAAGCTGGCCGCATACATACGTTTTCCGTATTCGATTTCCGAATTAGTTTTCCATATTCGGAGCTCCGAATGCATGAAATCAATATAAAATACACTAACTGCCGCACACGTCCGCTTTCTCTCCGAACGGAAAAAATTCCGCATGTACGTTTCGAATGCAAGCCCGTGCGTTCGGAGAAACCATTCGGAAAAAACCTAATGACGTCATGCGGAATGCAGCCCTTGCATACATTTTATTTGTGTCTGCGCACACGTTCGGAAATTCTCATTCGGAACAGCGCCCGCGCCGCGCGCATCGTACGTACGTAAACGATAGTTATAATGTGTGAGGTAGAAACATTAATATTGTCTATTGAAAAATACCCTTGCTTGTGGAATATACATGACAAGGCCTACCGCAACAGAGATATAAAAGACTAGATGTTCCCGCGGTTTCAGTCGCGTTTATCGTTACTGCGCCGCCCCCTTGAGTCGTAGCGTGATGTTATATAGCCTATAGCCTTCCTTGATAAATAGGCTATCCAACACTTCAAAGAATTTTTCAATTCGGACCAGTAGTTCCTGAGATTAGCGTGTTCAAACAAACAAACAAACTCTTCAGCTTTATTATATTAGTATAGATAGTATAGATTTGGCCTGGGAGCAGGTATTTAAAGAGGTATAGGTCATACTATTCACATAATTTCGTTTAAATATGTTTGTTTTATTTAATGTTAAACTGTTAAATATTGTTATAATTGTTTACTATTGAAATGCAATTGCTAATAAATCATCGTCCTCCATCGACGTGCGCTCACTACGCTATCAATATTCGTACTGACAGTATACATTCCGAATGAAAAAAAACTAACGTGTGCGCTAGTCTCACGGAATTCCGAATCGAGATTACGTGTTATGAAATCGAATTCGGAAAACGTATGTATGCGGCCAGCCTTATCCTTTGTAAATCTCACTTAATAACTAGACCGCCCGGATTGAGCATTATCTCGGTGCATATTACATTTGAACCCGTAGATGTCATGAAAGCCAGAAAGAGGATGAAGCGTGGCAAAGCTCCGGATCATGATGGTCTCAATGTGGAGCATCTGGTCCATGCCGGACCCTTATTGCATAAAATACTTGCTTCCCTATTTAGGTAATGTTTGTTTAAAATATAACTATCTCCTCTTGAACATGTTAAAAATAATTGTAACGCCAATTATTAATAATAAAACGTGTAACAGCACACATTCAGCAAATTACAGATTCTGATCATTAGGTACCTACTATCAAAACTTTTCGAAATATTATTGTTGCCATATCTGACTGATAACAATACAATTGATGACAAGCGGTTCGGCTTTACAGAAGGTTTATCAACGGACATGGCTATAATACACTATAAAGCGTTGTGCCTTTAGATATGTCGATCGTAATACCTCGCTATACGCTTGTTTTCTTGACCTCAGCAGGGCATTTGATCGATTTGACTACAATAAATTATGGACGAAACTTACAAAAACGGACGTACCTAGCTCATGAGTTGATAAAGATTTTGGTATGAACATCAAAGTAATGTGGTTAAATGGAGAAATAGTATGTCAGACACTTACAAATTACAATGTGGTGCCAGACAAGGGGGAATTACATCCGCTTTTCTATTTAACTTCTATATTAATGACCTTATTGTGGAGCTCAGCAGAGTGGCGTCGGCGCTCATATTGGTGACACCTGTGTGAACAATATCAGCTAAGCCGATAATATGGTTCTGCTGTGTCCTTCAATAAAAGGCTTTGTAATTGCTTTATAATATATGTGAATTCTATGCAATGAAACATGGCTTGATGTACAACACGAGCAAAAGTGAACTGCTAGTATTCAAATCTGGAAAAGGCCCTGATATTATACCAACCATTTGCCTTGACAGTGTGCCGCTCAAACTATTAAACATATTTGTATATTTAGGTCATCATGTATCTAGCAGCCTGATTGATGATATGGATATGGAAAGAGAACGTTGGGCGCTAGTAATCAAAGCAAATATGCTGAGTCGTAGGTTTAGCAAGTGTACTGTTGAGGTTAAGAAAACACTGTTTAATAGCTTCTGCTAGTCATTTTATACCTGTAGGCTGTAGCCTATGGCTTCAGCACACAAGGCGTGCACTAATCAGAGTTCAGTATACCTAATAATGCTTTTAGAACCCTTATGCGTCTACCTAAATTCTGTATTGCCTCAGGCATATTTGCTGACGCCAGGGTGGACGACATCTGAGAGTGAGAGTGCCGGAGGCCCAATCACCCCTTTTCCTCCATCCCGCTCCTTCTCCTTCCCACTTTCTTTCCTAAAGGTTCGGCAACGCGCAAGTGATGCATCTGGTGTCGCAGGGGTCCATAGGCTACGGTGACCACTTACCATCAGGTGGGCCGTATGCTTGTTTGCCACCTTAGCTGTATAAAAAAAACACTAATTAAAGGACTGCATGACAATGTATATAACACAGTTGACATGACTTGGATTAAAAACTTGACATGTAACAATGATAAAATATAATTGAAATACTAACAATAGGTTAAGCATCCACTGTAGGTACTCCTAACAATTTATGGGACAAGAACCTGAAATAAATGACTATTATTATTATTATAACGTAATTTTATTTCGTCACGATCTCCTGTACCTAGTTATGTAAACTAGAGTACTCAAGCTGCAACAGAGAATTATTTTTTTACGTCCCACTTACTCAAGTTCAGTTTATTCAAATTTTAAAGAGGAAAACATTTATGCGTTACTAGCTTTAGCCCGCGGCTTCGCTCGCGATAATTTAGAATTTGACAATCAATTCGGGTTGTACTCTGCTTGTAATAATATAATATAATAATATAATTCAATCATGATTCGAAAGACACGTGGCGCCATCTATTATGATATTCTTTTTTATTGTTTTCCTCGGGAAAAGTAATTTTTTTCGGGATGAAAGGTAGCCTATGTCCGTTTCTGTACACCTGACAACGTAAATGCAAAATTTCAGGATGATCGGTTCAGTGGTTTAGGCGTGAAAAGGTAACAAACAAACAAATTCATTTTCGCTTTTATAATATTAGTTAGGAAGTTAGGATTAGGATAGGTAAGTAGGTATAGAACGGATCGATCTGTCTCGATCTTGATGGTATTCATTTAATTCTTTTTGTAAATGTACAGGTTCAACAGTAACACTAGAGGTGTGCTCTGAAGAGACATTGTACGAGATCATGATGCGATATTTCCCTCACAACCGTCACCTTAATTCGTACACCTGGCGGTACCTCGGCAAACCCTTGTGCTACAACCGAACTTTGGCCGAAAATGGCATTCCTGATGAACGTGAGAGATTCAGCGACGTAGCTTTGCCAGAGAACATTCATATTCCAGCGATTCTAATCTATTATGACGATGATTTGACTGAAGGTAGGCGGCAATCTTTCTTTGAAAAGTATAATATTTAATAATATTCCTGAGCCGATCTAGAAGATACAAATACTTATTCATGCAATTAAAATTATGCAATATTAAAACTGAATCTACATTTACAGATACCCCTGTATCTGTAAATGCATACGCTGAAATTGGTTATGATAAGGTGTCTAGGTATGTTAATAGTCCAGTCATCGATAGGTATATTATGCTTCTACCGGCGGCAGTTCTCGCTAAACTTAGAAGTCTACTACACCGTGTAATTTTGGGGTTTTAAAGTAGTCTTCGGTTCATAAGCCATCTCTATGCATAGATGAAGCCGATTCTTTGCTGCTTGAAAGCAGGACAAATCAACCGAAGTGTTTTAGTTTTACTAAATTAGGATTTAGGAAGGATAATCCGCGTGTTTCAAGTTGTCTCCTAGAGACATTAGTGTTCAGTTTCTGACTCCTAGATTCACCTGTGTAATTAGGTTGTTATAGAAGTTGGTAATTATAAAATTGTTTTTTTTTTGTCTTTTTGTCATAGGCATTTCGAAGAAGACCGACGCGTTTCTGATTACTTAACATAATTTAATTTATCATAATCACATGTTTCCAGATCCACCAAGGGTGTATTGTTTTTGTGGAGATATCGACTGTATCCTGGGACTGAAGAAATGCCCTCCAACCAGCCCTGTCGGCTAATCGGCTAATAATTTATTGTTCAGCTTTATGATACTTAGTTATAATAACGATTTTATTATTTATTTTGTTTTGCAATCCATTTCTTTTTTGAATGTTTTGTTTGTAATAAATGCATTTATTAACAGAGTGACCTTTGTTTATTCAAATGATGAATTGGCTCTTTGATAGGTACAGTTAGTCTATAATGAAAATATATATCTGATAATTCGGGACCAACCAAAAAAAATTGGGGCAGTCTTTGGGGACTACCGATAGAAGTGAAAACCGTAGTCCTTGATCATAAACACTTCTTTATAAACCAAAAATAATTCAAAAATGGAAAGCGTTCGGTGACGATGACGTGAGTTCCATGATTTTTGTTCACCCAATAAGTGCTCAACGCGCCTAAAGTTTTCACTTCAAAAATTTACATGGAAGGTTTATCGTGTTTCTCTCTTTTAAAAAGATTTTAAGATTACTCCGTTAGTCGGACTACTTTATGAAAGGGTTTAGCACAGTCAAGAGGTTACGTACTCTGGAAGAATTTCGGTAAAAATGTATTTCACGGTACAAACAGCCTCACTTTGTTTTCTTATTTCTTTTAAAATCACAACTTCCGCACTATGAATAATTCCTGTGTCGCGGGGGACTTAACAAACATTCAAACAACAGACACCAATAACACCCGGACTCGGAACAACTATTTGTGGATCACACAAATTTTCGTTCCATGTGGGGACATCGAACCCACAACACTCGGCGCGGCGGGAGCGACGAGGTGACCACTTAAACCACTACGCCATCCGTGCAGTCGGCCTGAAACTCCGACATTTAAGTTTTATGGTAGGTCTATAATTGTACAATTGTAAGTGCAAATGACTCATTGCCGAATATGACATGAAAGAAAGAAGAAGAAAGAAAGAAATATTTTTTATTTTGGCACACAAAAGAGCACACCCAAAACAAAAAAAAATAAATTTAAAAAAAGAAAAATATGAATCTATACATCTATACAAATAAATAAATTGAAGTGTCTGTTTGTAATGTCAAAATAACCGTTTTTTTTCTAATGCATATGCAAGTACCTATATAAGGTACGAAAACATCTATTTTTAAAATTGTTGTCTGTTTGTCTGTTTGTTCCGGCTAATCTCCGAAACGGCTGAACCGATTTTGATGGGACTTCCACTGGCAGATGGCTGATGTTATAAGAAGTAACTTAGGCTACTTTGATTTTAGAAAAAAATAGGGTTCCGCGGAGACAAATACGTTTTAGTTAAAAATCTACGCGGACGAAGTCGCAGGTAACAGCTAGTACAAAATAAAAAGCAGAACAATACGTAACTAAAAAAATAAAACATATACTAATACTAACACTATAACTATTTCATTTCATTTCTGCTCACTGGCAACACCACACCCATCCCATCAAGTCAAGGCTAGGCTAGTATTGTCAGTGAGCATACATTACATACTAAGAATACAAACATTATTCAATTATTTAAGTTTGACTTAAATTTCAAAATCAATACGAAAATGTGTGTCCCATCAGTGCCAAAATTTGGACATCGCTTAGCGTACGTTGCGATTGTTGATTAAAATAAGGTTTTGGCTATGCACTTGATGGTAAGCAGTAACTGCCGCTCATTGCTGTGTTTTCTTGGCATCACAAATAATTTCGAGTAAACATAACCTTGTCTTCGACCGGCGGCCATTTCTACAATATTTTGCAGTCCATGCTGTGATTTTCTAAGGCGATTATAACACGGCACCGCGTACCGCCGCGGAGGGCGGTGACGGTAAAGCGAAGGAGCACCGCTCGACCGCGCGGTTGGGCGGTGTACGTGTGTGGCATCAACGGATTTAGTAGAGGCCAATGCGACATGAGATTCGCTTCACCGCCTACCGCGGCGGTGCGCGGTAAATCATGACATGGTAAATCACTTGGTAACCTGTGCTTTCATTATAAGTGCAAAGAATTTTTTAGAAAAAATTTATGGTAGGGCAACTTTTTGCGCGTCTCGTGCCCAGGTCAGTGACTATTGAACTTCAACACCCTCTTTGAACTTTTTATAATGACACGCTTTTGACATGACGCATGGATTTATTTACATTAGTATAGATACAGGGAGTTATATAATAGTAAGGCAGTAATCTGATTAAATTTTGGCTAGACTTATGCGACAGAGGATTTATTACGAGTGTGGACGTATTTCTAATTATTTTCAATAAATATATCTATTATGTATTTACTTTTTCTGTTTGGTTAGTTGTTTTAAGTTTTTTTTTATACAACTAAGGTGGCAAATTAGCATACGGCCCACCTGATGGTAAGCGGTCACCGTAGCCTATGGACGCTTGCAACACCAGAGGCATCACTTGCGCGTTGCCGACCCCTTAGGAAAGGAAGTGGGAAGGAGAAGGAGCGGGAAGTGGCGAAGAGGGTGATTGGGTCTCCGGCACTATCACTCACCGAACGAAACACAACAGTAGGAATACTGCTATTTAACGTCGATATTCTGTGAGAGGGTAGTCCTTCCCCGGTCGTGCTGGCCTATCCATGCTGAAATCAGCGAGGCTCTACTACTCAAAGTCATAACACAAGCCTAAGCAAAGCAAAAATCTGTCATTTTTTTATCTATATCCATACCTATTATTTGGGTGACTATTTAAAACTTATTTTTAAGCACGGATTCCGAACGTCTAATATGAATATAACCACGCCTATTAGTTCCAAGAAAATATAAACGGTTATATTTCGTTAGCAATAAAGTTGAACAAGCATTATTTATAACTATTTGTTGGATTAGCAGTTGCTAAGATAGTCAGCTGTGACACATAGACAGACGGACAGACGAAGATGCATCATAAATTCATAACAGTTCTATTTTTTACCATTTTGGTACGTATTCCTAAAATAAAAATACTGCGAGGCTAATTCTTTTTAAATTGCATAATAATGTGTTTGCACAATAATGCTACGGAAGCTTTAGCAAAAAATATTAATTGTGGCGGTTTTTGCGTGTCTCGTGCCCAGGTCACTGACTTTTGAACTACAACACCCTCTTTCAACTTTTTATAAGGACACGCTTCTGATATTATGTATGAGACGTAACTCTCTGGATACTTGTAAATAAATCCATGTATGGGTTGGATTGGAGCTAATTTTAATATAAAATAATATAACATTATTGATAGAAATTTATATTTGTCAACGGATAAAGGAATCTGAATAATCGGCCACCGTTCTTAAGATAGAGTAAAAAGGAAAACTATCACGGGAGTTGTAATACGTTTCTTGTAGGGGAACAAAACTTTTGGAATTATTTTTATTGATACGAGTATTATGAATTTATGACGCTAATACGGTAGTCTGGGTCCAGTAATGGACTGCGGACTGTGAAATGCTAATTTATTTACCTTAAACCTAATCATACACATTTTGCCAACCATCGATTTTAGCAGTTTACCGGGCACAATTCTGGAAAATTTTGTCCAGATGTTTTTAACAAGAAATCCCAAATACATATGATCCAGGAATGGGGACCTCACATACCACAGTGGCATCAGCCACCGCTGCGCCATCCAATACAAAAACCCTAAAACTAAAATTAGTCAAAATTAAGTTAATATTATGTATTACGTATTAGAGGAGATGTCAATTCTCTAACTCACTTAGCTCAAGCCGGTCACTGCATCAACACGATTGACTGCAAATTTAATTAGATATAGAGTACCACAACACCTAATAAAGCATATTTTGAACATTCAAATGTTGCACTGAAACGTGTCGTTGCAGGTAACGCATACCTCAGACTGAGTTTTCTTTTTATACAACTAAGGTGGCAAACAAGCATACGGTCCACCTGATGGTAAGTGGTCACCGTAGCCTATAGACGCCTGCAACACCAGAGGCATCACTTGTGCGTTGCAAACCCTTTAGGTAAGGAAGTGGGAAGGAGAAGGAGCGGGAAGAGGGAAAGAGGGTGATTGCGCCTCCGGCACTCTCACTCACCGAACGAAACACAACAGTAGTAATACTGCTATTTCACGTCGATATTTTGTGAGAGGGTAGTCCTTCCTCGGTAGAGCCGGCCCATTTAAGCTGAATTCAGCGAGGCTCTACTACCTATAATATCAGGGGAGGGGATGCACTCAAACGTACAAACAATCTAGTTAAATTGTCCCCGCTAGTACGGAGTATATAATAGTCAGTAACATACTTAACATTATTATTCTATACTAGATTTTGCCCGCGCCTTCACTCTAATGTAGGTAGATTGTATTGTCTTCTGTTTACGCGAATGTTATTCATTGAAATTAAACTACTATATACGGATGTGTCAAACAAACAACGCGATAAAATCCGTATATAGTAGTTTAATTTCAGTAGGTAGATTGTTCAATAAACTTCCAACCCTCGGGTACAGTACATTTTTCTGAAAATAACGCAAATCAAATTCTCACACGTGTGCATCGACTTTCTGACTGTACATAGTGTACAACTCAATTATATCCATACTTAATTATTCTTACATATCCAAAATAACACGCTGTATTTATCTAAAGACGCTATCAAACTTATTCAGAGCAATATCAATTAATTATTTATAAAGCACCATAGCTATATGGGAGCCATAACTCGTGCAGCATGCTTCGCCAAGCGTGATTCCTACCGACCCGCCATGACACTCGGCATGAGCTAAAGAATAAAAAAATATTGGAATTTTATTCTCTTGAGTTTGATTACATTTATGTGGAGACGGTAATTTTTTGATTATAGAACTCAAAAATAATATATTGTACATATATCTATTCATGCCTGTGTATTGCCGAACGATGCAGTTGTTTTACACACATTGCGCTAGTTCTATGGTTTTTTGTACTTACCGAGTGTTTTCCCATCAATCGGACTTTTTGCCACACTTCATGTTGCTATTAAACATATCTAAGTATATGGCTTTGACCGAAAGGAATTAAACCCGGGTCACGTTCGCCGGCAAACATACTGCAAACTTATGTAAACGAGAAAGTTTTCAATAAGATTATTAAATAACTGGATGTTTTCCCGGTTTTTCCGCGGATTCACCCGCGTACATGATTACTGCGCCACCCCAGTGGGTCGTAGCGTGATGTTATGTAGCCTATAGCCCTCCTCGGTAAATAGGCTATCCAACACTAAAAAAATTTTTCAAATCGAACCAGTAGTTCTTGAGATTAGCGCATTCAACCAAACACACAAACTCTTCAGCTTTATAATATTAGTATAGATTAAAATTGGTTTATGTTAGAACTTACTATTTAAGAACATCATTGATTATTCCGTTCATTAGAGAAGTTAAATTAACTCGTCAAAAATATATGTTTTGCTTATGTGTGTGTAGGTATACGCAATCTCACAGATGTTTTTGGATTAACATGAATCAATAGTTTTTTAAGTACCTACCTACTTAAAACGGACAGTCTAATTCAGTCTACAACTATTTATTTACGATACTAAATTACCATATTTCACACGCACTTATAATAGTACGCGCACATGTGTATCAATAAACATCAATTAATGTGAAAGAGAGCTTTCATAATTTTTGAAATCATACAATTTGCGTCGACCCCACGCGATTTCTCTATTTCTAGTCAACAATATACCCGCTTATTTGCGTACTTACCCGGCGAGACCACCACGCATGCGCGGATTCGATAATTTCACCCACTTGTTGCCCCAAATTAAAGCCACCGCAACCCCATGCAAAGTTTCCATAAAAATAAACAGCCCGCCATTTTTGTCCATAGACTAGAGTGAGTGACGAGACGCGCGCCCGTGTGACGTATTCGTGCGGGATTACCGCCTATTTTGAAGTTTGTTTTCTGAATTTATTGCCGTGATATAATGGATTTAGTAAAAGTGTTGTTTATATAATTAATATGCATTTTGGTGCAATAACATATATTACAAAAGCTTTTTTGTTGATTGTGATTTATAGTGTCTTTAAGAGTTTATGTTTTGGTTGGACATAATAACTTGAGTGAGTTTATTTTTATTTATTCCGTTTATAGGCATTAAGCATGTATTAATGATTTTAGAACTGACAGTTAAATTAATTCGTTGTTATTAGGTTTAAAATATGTCATGTTCTGTTTTACCTATATCTTGAATGTTAACATTATCACACAAATTAATCTATTTGTTGATTTATATATAGGTATTTGGAAAACATACAGAACAAGCTCTTTTAAGCTTATGTTGTGAAAAATTGTTTCTCAGTAAGTGAATCATTGTGAATTCTTATGAGGAAATAAAAAAATTTAACAAAAAAGAAAACCGACTTCATATAAGAATATTCTAAAACTTAAAATGCACTAAAAAGTTAATAAATAATTGCATATTCTTGTGAATAATTAAATTATTGTTATTTTTGGAGTCGGTGTCAGCCGCCCGCGCCGCGTGCTGCGTCTATGTGTGTAATTGTGCATGCCAATGTTGTTATGATTATAGTAAGACGTCTTATGTTTAATTAGTTACAAACCTACCTTGGCTGACACCGACTCCAATAATAACAATAATTTAATTATTTACAAGAATATGCAATGATTTATTAACTTTTTAGTGCATTTTAAGTTTTAGAATATTGTTAACTGAAGTCGGTTTTCTTTTTTGTTAAAATTTTGTTTATTTCTCGGTTTTTAGTGAACCTTGCCAAATATGAGAACATCATCAATGTAGCCCAATACGCATTATTAAGTATAACTCGAAAACGAATGGTCAAATCTTGATCAAAATTAAATGGGACCGCACGGGAAGCACCAGCTTTCAAATAAAAAAAGAATCATCGAAATCGGTTCACCCAGTCGAAAGTAACGAGGTAACAAACATAAAAAAAAAAATACAGACTAATTGAATACCTCCTCCTTTTTTTGAAGTCGGTAAAAAATCTTAAACCGTAACAATATTACATACTTAATTATAATTATGCCATTACAAGCAACACTGCATGAATAATGATTATGCAGCGATGAATTACAAATGTTAATTTAAAAATTAGGAGCTTTTAATTACTTTGAATATTTTGACTACTATTCGTGACATTCCGTGTAGCTATAGAGTACACGGGATGTCACGAATATGGCACGAAAATGTCATCAAACTTATACATTTACTTTAGAGCCACTTGCGATTTAACTGTAGCGATACCACAGATAATACATACATAAGTACATAGATTCACGGCTGTTGCCCAGAGGGGTAAGTACTAGGTAGAGACTACGGATTTCCATTTGGATTTCCACAGATAATATACCTAATATATATTCTTTAGTATACATATGTTTAGTATGAGAGAGCAAGTGTTTAAAGCGCAGAAGCGATGTATAAGAGCAATGTGTGGTTTAAAAATTACAGACAGTTGTGTACCAATGTTTAGGTCTCTTAAATTATTTACATTTCCTGCATTGTATATATACGAAATTGCGGTCTTTGTTAAAATTAACAAGAGTTTATATAAAACTATAACAGAAACCAGAAAAGACCCTGTTAGAGCTCAGTATAAAAACTTACTGCATGTTAACAATTATAATACTATCTTACTCAAAAAAAGTGTCTTTAACATGAGCACTATTATATATAACAAAATACCAGACTTTATAAAAACTGCTCCAATCCAGTTGTTTAAAACTAAATTGACATCACTACTACTCGAAAAATGTTATTATTCTATCAATGATTATTTAAATGACCATACAATTTAGATTTTTTTAAATGTAATCCTATCTTTATAATGCGCAATTTCATTTTGATTTTTATAATTTTGTCATACCTAATTATATTATTTTTGTAATCTTATAATTATAATGTTTGCATGCCTAATCTAAGGTAGAATGTACAAGGATCTTATAACCTCTTGTTAACATAATTATTTGTTTTTACCTACATTCTATGCAAATAAACTTATTATTATTATATTATTATGTAAGTGTATATTTCATGCTAATGTATGCCCTACTACTTTTTATCTCTGCATCACTAATGGTTGACAGGTAGATAACACCTGTGACAAGTTTTAAATAAATAAATATAATACTATACTAGTGCGATTATCCTCATCCTCTTGCCCTGGTCCCAATTTATTTGGGCTCGGCGCAGTATGTCCTTCGCTTCCATACTTCTCTGTCACCCGTCATCTGATCATTAGTCCTTTCCCTTTCATAATATCCATCCTCACACAGTCCATCCATCTTTTCCTTGGCCTTCCTCTCCCTTTTCGTCCCTCAACCCTCATATTCATCACTTGCTTACCTACATACGTATCATCTCTTCGCATAACATGTCCATACCAAGCCAAACGATTTCCTTTCACCTTCTCGTCTATGGGCACCTTTTACTACAGATCGCGCACTGTATGATGACCGGTTTGAACATTGCGCGAGTGGCGTCGCAGTTACAAGTTTTAGGTCTCTTTGGTGACAGGGGGCGGGGGCGCTACGCGTCTTAGCGACTGTACATGCGGAACAATTCGGAGACGCTATGTTCAGTCCGGCCATCGTAAATTGCGCGATCTGTACTAGTGCGATACTAAACCGTAATGCATCTTAGGTACTCGGGAGTACATAATGTACATCTGGAATAGAGACCTTAATTGCGCTTTTTTAATTTTATGTTACACACATAAGTAGGTAAACTCGCTCTAAAGATAATTGTATAGCGGCAGATTTTCAAAGACAATACGAATTATTGCAATTATATGTCTATGAGAACATTCATGATAATTGGTGCGCCAAACATGCGATCTCAGCTGTACCTACTAAAGTTTGTTCTTAATATTTACATACATACATACATAGATTCACGCCTGTTTCCCAGAGAGGTAGGCAGAGACTACGGATTTCCATTTGCTACGATCCTGACACACTTCTCTGGCTTCATTCACTTTCATCACATTCCTCATACACGCCCGTCGGTTCAAGGAGCTCTTAATCTGGCCTTTGTCCAGAACGCCTCCGATCTGATCGAGAAACGTTCGCCTAGGTTTTCCTCTTGCGACTGTTCCATTCACACTAGCCTTATAAATTTTCTTAGTCAGTCTTTCCTCGTCCATTCTTTCTACATGTCCAAACCAGCTTAACATACCCTTTTCTATTCTTGTAACTATATCCACTTTCATGCCGCATCTCTCTCTAATCACACTATTTCTTATTCTATTTCTTAATATTTGTAGTATTGTATTACATTGATGTGGACAGCAAAAGTATCCATCATTTTGGGATATGCTTCGATAAAAAGTTAAGTTGCAAGCGTTATAGATGCAAATTAGTCTTTTTAAAATAGATAGTTTAATAACTTAGTTTAGAAGGATGCGTACCAAAGTTTGAACGACTATAGAAATAATCTGACTTAAAGGAATTGAAAGAAATCAAATTCGCTCTTAGGTTATCGTACGCGTTGTAACTTAGTGCTTACATTTTAGTTCCGCCCTCAAAAACTTATGAGTCATCTGGGTAGGTCAACATAAATAAAGGGTCGGCGAGCTTTGAAAGCTTTTACTGCCCATCGCATAGGTCATATCGATTTTGCCACCCCCATTTGCAACCCCATTCGTTGCAAGGTGATAAATCTTTCTGTTCAACTCAAGGTCAACTGTCATTCCGATTGGAACTCACCCTGGGTCTATTAAACCAAATGATTGTAATTGAAAAAGTTCGATCCGGTTTTACGGCGTTCTTAAGCGCTGATATTAAAACAATTATCTATTCTATTCGTGTGGTACCAAGCGGGTGCAGTGTATTGTTTTGATCGAATCACTTCTGATTATTTTATAAGAAAATATTTAACAAACTAAAACAGGTAGTCAATATCAATTCTATTGGTCGGTGTGCATTGTAGTCCAGTTGCTACTATGTTGCAATCATTCAATATTTTACCTATCATTTTTTATCTATTGAGTCGCAGTGGTATACCGGGGCGGCTAGTACCTATACTACGAATTAACAGATTATCCTTACTAATATTATAAATTCGAAAGTAACTCTGTCTGTCTATCTGTCTGTCTGTCTGTTACCTTTTCACAACTAAACCACTCGACCGATTTAGATGAAATTTGGTACAGATATAGTTTAAAACCTAGGGAAGGACATAGGCTACTTTTTATTGATATAGGTACCACGCGGGCGGAGCCGAGCGCAAAAGCTAGTGATTATATAAATTGAATACTTTTAAAGTGCCTTTTTATAAGTTTCTAGTATGTCTATAGTAGCCGTTTGTGTAAAGTAATTTCAATATGGAAATTATAATAATTAAACTGACGTAACAAGTCCATAATAATATCACAGCCATTTCTCAAGTATTTTGTCCAGAAGCGTAACTAAGCCTGTCAACTAGCAACTGTCTTACGTAGTTGCTAACCAGTATTTACTGGCATTGAGATATCAAATAGCTTGTATTCATGATGCGAAACAAAGACATTAAAAGACAAACCATTGTGATATCTGAATCGGAACAAAAGATAAGGTGCCTATCGAATCGCTCTATTGTCTATGCCGGCTATAGACAACGCATCCGGTGGTCAAAATGGTTGACAAATTACAAAAGGCGGGACAATGAGTTGAACTTATTTTTTGTGTAAAGTTCGGTTTTTTTGTAAAGTGATAAGCATTTAATTTATTGTTATCAACAATTCTCTACACAAAAAATCATGATACACTTGTTTTACATCCTTTGAGTAGAGGGTAATTTACAACAGCATAGCTACACCGTTCGATAAGATAATCATTTTAAACAAATTATACACCTAAACCCTACTCATGATTCACTCTGTCTATTGGTAAAAACCGCATGAAATTCCGTTCCGTAGTTTTTGAGTTTATCGCAAACAGACAGACGGAAAGGCGCGGAGGGCTTTATTTTATAATATGTAGTGTATAGGTACCAATCATAAATATTTTTTTCTAAAATTTACTTTATCTGGATATGATATCATTGATATTTACAAAGTTATCTATATTACAAATACAGAGTTAAGTCCTTTTTGTTAAATAAGAGTTTTAAAGTTTTGACAGATGTCTTTTGAACAACAATATAGAGCAAATAATACTTTAGTATCATTTTAAGATATTGGATGCATCTTGGCATAAGCGTTCTCAAAATTCAAAATTTTCTGTTTTCAGGTTACCAAAATGGCCACATTGCCGATATTTTTATCGCTTAGCAGGTAATTTTACTGTTTATTTATTTATTACTTACTATATGTAGTGTGAATTAGACATAAAAATGCGCATAATTAGTGACGGTAACTTATGTTCATTCCAGTGGACCGTAAATGGCTGATTGATTGAATTAGACATTTTAATTGCATATTGCTATATATACCTACATATGGTCTAACGCCTACATCTTTAATGGGCTAAGCAGAGGTGTAGGATGTCAGATATATATTCATTTTGGGACCCACATATTAGGGGGCAAGGCTATTGCCATCTGTCTACAAATGCAGACGCGCTGTGCTGATGGCAAGAATTGTAACTGTGAATTGAATTAAGATATTTCAATTCTAAAAACTAACTGAATATCATCACAGAAAATTACAATAACACTTTGCTTGAACCTGACCTAAAAGATCTATCAAACCTGAGAGCTCATGCAAAGCAGTCGCATTCACTACCGCCGTCCAACGAGGCAGCTGGATAAACTAAATATTGTTAATTAAGTAGACATTCTATTAAACATTTTGTAGCAGTACCAGCTCAAATTCATAATTATGCAACAAAATTTATGGCATCCTTTTGTCATACATTTTCAAGGCGATGTGCGTTTTTACTATCATTTTATGTGTTTTTAACGACCATCTCTGGAAATGCTGCCCTCTAATTGAACAAAGTTGTCCCTTAGGACTGAGGAAGCGTATTGTAAATACAGATGATGGTAGTTTGTTAAAAATTAACAAGTTATTATCGGATTTTACGAGCCGTATGTATGTTTTTCTTCTATTTAAAAAGATACGTCTCGCGTTAGAGATAATCTCTGTATCGTGCTTTTATAAATAACTAGCTGTCACCTGCGACTTCGTCCGCGTAGATTTCAACTAAAAAGTGTTTGTCCCCGCGGAACCCCATTTTTTTTTCTAAAATCAAAGTAGCCTAAGTTACTCCTTATAACATCAGGTATCTGCCAGTGAAAGTCCCGTCAAAATCGGATCAGCCGTTTCGGAGATTACCCGGAACAAACAGACAGACAGACAAAAATTTTAAAAATTGATGTTTTCGTATAGGTACCTTATATACTTTCATATGCATTAGATAAAAAGCTGTTATTTTGACATTACAAACAGACACTTCAATTTTATTTATTTGTATAGATGACACAAAGGTCATATAGAACAACTATATCCAGAGCTATTGTTTAAAGTTTGAGAATAACATATAATATTTTTATTGTGTGGCATTCATACAAAAAAAACTAAAATTTTACTTTTTTTTTTATACAACTAAGGTGGCAAACAAGCATACGGGCCACCTGATGGTAAGTGGTCACCGTAGCCTATGGACGCCTGCAACACCAGAGGCATCACTTGCGCGTTGCCGACCCTTTAGGAATAAAAGGAAGTGGGAAGGAGAAGGAACGGGAAGGGGGAAAAAGGGTGATTGGGCCTCCGGCACTCTCACTCACCGAACGAAACACAACAGTAGGAATACTGCTATTTCACGTCGATATTCTGTTAGAGGGTAGTCCTTCTCCGGTCGAGCCGGCCAATTATTGCTGAAATTAGCGAAGCTCTGCTACTCAAAGCGAGGCTCTACTACTCAAAATCATAAGTCATAAGTTCATAACACAAGCCTAAGCAAAGTAAAAATCTGGCATTTTTTATCTATATCTATACTTATTATTTAGGTGACTATTTAAACTCATTTTTAAGCACGGCTCAAATAATAATATGTACCTAATACAAAAAAAAACTAAAATATATCTTTTTATTCATACTGGTTCTAACTTCGTCGGGAATGCTTTGCCTAATAAAGTTACTTCTATGGCAGAGTCTATCTGCGTACTAAATATTTTCTGTTCAACAGTTTATACAAGAAGTATATTTTGTACAATATTTAAAATAGGGATTAAATATAATGACCACCAAAAATAGTGATTGCGCAGCAAAATATGCTTACTAAAATCACAGATAATATAATACTATACTAGCAAAAATATATCATAACGAGCATCGATACGCCTCAAATCACTGCATTCCGTCTCGGAAGGGTTAGGTTATGTTAGGATCCTTCTTAAACCCACCCAAAAATAGGAGCCGTCGACTTGTTTTGATCTCTTTAAATATATTTTGCTGTGCAATTTGGTGATCATTTACTATTTTTGACTGTTATATTTTACTATATTTGGTGATAAGTTAAACATAAACCTTTAAAATATACGTACATGCACTTACGCTTATGTCCAAAGGGTTCCTATATATATACAGTTATGTTCTTTATGTCCTATGTAATAGGGGTCGTCGCTATTATATCCTAATAAGGTTATCAAGTCCGAGACCTTAGCACAGCGTTCGCATTTACTATCTATTACTGTATTAAGGCCAATAGTAAGTGCAAGAAAGCGATCCCGTGTAGCAGTCTGGGGGAGTAAGTAACTTCACCCTATAGAAGGTGTCATCATGTCTGTCATGCTGTGCTTTTACTGTTTTTACTTTCTAGTCTTCTTCATATTAAAGGTATTATATTGACAGCGGAGATTCTTTTTCTGCATTTGCAGCACAGCTGCTTTTTAATAAAATAATAATAGCAAAGACCATAGAATCCTTTTGAAACGTCACAAACACACATAAATAATATAATATTACAAATGTGAAGATTTATTAATATGTTTGTAAGTTTGGTCAACTGTTAAACAGATTTAGAAAAAGTTCGCCAGACTGATAGACTATAATATCATGTATTAACATACTAGATGCGTCCGCGGTTTCACCGGCGTTTATGATTACTGCGCCGCCCCTGTAGATTGTAGCGTGATGTTATATAGCGTATAGCCTTCCTCGGTAAATGAGCTATTCAACACTAAAATAATTTTTCAATTTCGATCAGTAGTTCCTGAGCTTAGCGCGTGCAAACAAACTCTTCAGCTTTATAATATTAGTATAGATAGGTTACTTCTTATTCCGGTATGAGTTCAATGGTATTCTCACAAGCCAAACCTCAGGCAGAAATTAGTATTCTATATCACGGCCGGCCGGTCTCGTCAAAAACACATTGGTCAAAAATATAGACTACTTTTATTCTATTATCTAAGCGTCCCTATAGTCTCCGCGCAGGCGAAGCCGCAGTCAAATATTAGTACTTGATATTACAGCCAGTCTTAACAAAAGCACGTACTTTAAGTAATGAAAGCTCTCATACAATTACACGGTATGTATGTGTACACGAGCGCTGTGTGCGAGATTTGGCGTTGTTAACGTCCGGCTGCCGAAGCGCGCTTCCTGCCTCCCTATTAGGAAGTAAATACCAAGACGTGCGCACGCGCAGGGCTGCCTAAAAACGTTTTTGGGGTTGTTGGCGTAGTTAGAACTTAAAGAAACTTACCGAGATATGTACCTATGTCACTATCAGTACATAACTACACATCTATACTAATATTATAAAGCTGAAGAGTTTGTTTGTTTGTTTGTTTGAACGCGCTAATCTCAGGAACTACTGGTTCGATTTGAAAAATTCTTTTAGTGTTGGATAGCCTATTTATCGAGGAAGGCTATAGACTATATAACATCACGCTATGACCCACGGGGGCGGTGCAGTAACCATAAACGTGAGTAAAACCGCGGGCACATCTAGTTATAATTATAAAGTCCCCCACCGCGTCTGGCTGTCTGTCCGTTTGTTCGCGATAGACTGAAAAACTACTGAGCAGATTTTCTTTCGGTTTTCACCTATAGACAAAGCGATTCATGAGGAAGGTTAAGGTGTATAATTTGTTAAGGTTTTGTACTACCCTGGCGAAGCCGTGGCGGATCCCTAGTTTATATATGTATATAACACAAATATATTTCGGTAAGTTAATTTGATAGTATTCTCAATGGGGTAGTAGTAGTATATTATACCTACACTGCGCCAAGAAAACACCCAAAAAAATATTATTGGCCTAGTAATCGAACCTTATACTCAGCAGTCACATACACAACCACTGCGCCGTCAAGACCATCACCGTAAAGCTTTCGACGTCCCTAACTCGCACTTGACATTAATTCACAGCATGGTACCACTTCCACCATGTTTCGTACAGTCGAATGGCTTCCCACATACAAATTGCGATACATTCGCCCCACGTGACACTGTCTCCTCACCGAAAAGGAAGTCCAGCTTTTATAAGCTTTTGTTTGACATAGCATCACGCCGCGATAACCATGTAGGGATAGGCAAGTGTGACATGCATATTTTGGGAGTTGTATGTTTAGGTCCCATATTATACTGTTTACTTCTATAATAATATGGTTCTGTGGATTCCTCTATCCTTGAACAATCAATATGGGTGATTTGAGATTATCCGATTGTTCCTGAGAGAAAATGGTGATAGCGAAAGCAAATATAAGGACGAGATTATTGATATCTACTGGTTATGTATTTAGACTGCATGCTAGGTGACCGAAGCAATTGCGCTTATCCTATCTAATATTATAAATTCGAATGTGAGTTTGTTTGTTACGTTTTCACGCATTAAATACTCAACACACGTGATCAGAAGTACAGAAATGGATATAGGGTACCTTTAGTCCAGGACAAATAATCGAAATTTATTGAAAATATCTTGATAACCGCGAGGGAAGCAGGCAAAATCTAGTTTACAATAAATGCAATCGCATTTGCATGTGTTGGTATTTTTGGAATAAAAAAGTAATGCAAGTTCCCTCTAGGGAGCAGACTTGCCAAGCCTATAAGGAAACAAAATTTTGGGTTATAAATAATCCCATTTTTAATCAACTTTATTCGGGAGGAGAAATTGTACAACAACGAAATACAATACATCTAAGTTTACCTTTACGTAGTTTACTGCAAAATCCAGATTGCCCAATCTAGAGGAACCTTACTCTGTTGGTTCATAGATCCCAAGTGAGTCTTAGCTGCCGATACGAGAGAACGCTATTTTTCAGTCATTGCATGATGGTGATGTTGGTTTGAAGCTCTTGCAGATTCGTTTACACAGTACAGGCTATGTTATTAGTTGCAAGGAATAATACGCTAGCCTATTGCGGTCTATCCCGCACATTTCCAGACGACGTAGCGTTCCAAACTGCTAATAATTATGTATTTTATAGTAGGAAGACCCAAAAACACTTAGCTCGATCCAGGAATTGAACTCAGGACCTCATAACCTGCCCCATAATCATGCAACGGAATAAATAAGTCTCAGTTTTATAATAATTAGCGGTCGCCAAGTGGTCGAAATTCGACCATAATTGATTTAAATTTTAAGTTTGATCGTTGTTACGGCTTTATTGCATATAGTTATAATCACATTTAATTATAATCACCTACTCCACATACATAATTATTATGTAATATGAATTTTACGACATCAGTCGAACAATGCCGAAATACTACGAACGCGATTCGACTGCGTGTGTCAAATGTATGACTATGTGCGTGTAGTGTTTTTTCATTAATTTAATGTATTTCTAATGCATATTTTATAAAGATATTAGGATTCGCCACTCCTTCTCCATATAAACTTTAACTGTGCCAAATTTCATACTCCTTCGTCCGCGCAATTTTCGTAAAAAGGGGTACAACATTTGTGCTTCACGTATTAATATATAGATAATAAATTATAAGTTATAATTATTATCAACGTACAATCTACATCCGGCTACGTTCCGCTGGCGCTCAGGCTAATATCTATCCGTTTTTGTCAATATTTTATAATAAAAAGTTTGAAAACATTCTTATCGTGAATTGCACATTTCACCGCTCTACAAAAAAAAAAGTAATAGTATTTTTCTTCTGGATTAGTGGTACTCTATTTCCTTTTCTGTGACAACGTATATGCACAAATTTATGATAATAATCGATCGAGTATTTATGGCGTGAAGGCGTAACAAACAAGTACCTAAAGTCACATTAGGATGTAAAGATAACAAAATATATTGTCAATAAAACATTATCATGAGACAATATACTCGCTCATAAAAGTCAAGGGCGGCCAACTGCACCATTACCATATTGAGAGTCGAAACGGTAAATGTTTAGCAAAAAGCTGGTTTAGTGTACGTACGTCCGGCAAAGCCTGCCATTATCCAGTTCCGGTTGAAACTGGTTGTACCGCCCTTCGTATGATACAGTTAAAACATAGACTCCATTTTATGTCCTTGTAAAGGTGAGCGTTCATTTGCAACCAGCAGCGTGGTATCTATCGCAAACACAAATATACATAGGCACACAGTCTCAAGACAATGTATCAGAAGGGTTAGGCTGGGGTATGTTACACCCCCATTTGGAAAAATATTTTTTTAAGTGCCACGTAATAAAATACTCTATTACGTGGGACCCAGACACATATTTTGCAAAATGTGAATGTGTGAGCCTATAACCCGATACAGTTGCAAATTCACGCTATTATTAAGATTTTCTTGATAGAAAAATTCTATAACACGTTGCCTGACCCGAAAATCGAACCCGAGATCCGAGAACATGAGAGTTCTCGGATTGCCCAGCAATCACATACACTACTACTGTGGAACAGAGGCAATCACAATAAATTAATCCTTTCTAATATTATAAACGCGAAAGTTTGTATGGATGTATGGATGTTTGTTACTCTTTCACGTAAAAACTACTGGACCGATTGCGATGAAACTTGGTATATAGATAGCTGCAGACCTGGATTCACACATAGGCATACTTTTTATCCCGAAATTCCCACGGAAACGGGACTTACGGGGGTGAAACCGCGGGGTAAAACTAGTATTACATATTTCTAAATTATTGCTAACGATTTGGGTTATAAATTACGAGTATTATTGTTAACTCTGTCAGCCAAGCTAGAATGATTGTGTTAGATAAGTTCTCGTCGGTAGTGTCTTCTCCTTAGCCTTTATTATTCCCAAGTCACTTGGGGTCTATTTTCTAGTTTAACCGGATTAGACTGGATATCAGTTTTTACACGGAGCGACTGCCATCTGACCTCCGAAACCCGAAGGCTAACGATACCCTAAGGCTAGACCAGTGTCAGGATATTAGACGGCACTGAATTCCCAATAACGACTGTCATAGATGTTCATGGCAGCCGGGACCGACGCCGACGGCTTAACGTGCTCTCCGAGGCAGAGAGCAGGCGATAATTGTCAATCAGTTCTTGTCGGTAGTGTAATGGATGAAATTCGATCCTGCGACAATCGATCCAGCAATCCAATGACCTATTCATTGGGCAACCACCTTATGACCCCCGACAACACTCACATAAGGCAAAATTAGTTTTGTCACTTTATAAACATTGAAGCGAAGATTATAAAGAACTTGCAGATTTGGTTGTATTACACTTTTTTTTTCTCGTGAAGGGTTCGCTTTCATCCCTGCGCTATTTGCATTTCAAAACTTCGCCTGACCCTAACAAACTATGAAACTGAAATGAAATTACTTTATACGGTGTTTGTCACAGTTAAGTACATGTTGTTAAAATAATATTTAATCTTATTATTTCCTCAATGTTGTAATTGCTTTACAGCAGCCATGTTCACGGAGAGATTAATATGTTGATCATCTCAATGTCTTAATGTATATTATTTCAAAGTATCAAAAAATTGTTTAATGCTTGATCTCTATTAACGCAGAATGAGCTCAAACTATCATAAAGTCTTATTTAAAACTAATATGTAAGTGTTACCTATGAGACCTGAATGCAAATTTTATGCGTCCTTATGTGTCTTAACGATCGATAATTATAATCAAACCAGTTTAAATTAGTATCTAAGACAAAAATTTGTTAATTTTAAAAGAGAATATGACTAATATTTCTTAAAAATTTCGACCTTAACCTTTTAACCGCCCCACTTCATAACAGTTGTCGTGCCCCCAGCGCCCGGCACTGTGAATCGAAAATAAATACTTACAAAAATAAAAACTTATTTTAGCACTTCTAATTATGAGACTAAAGTGTATTAAATTGTAAGTGATTACTTAATTATCCATTTACACAATATAAACATTTTTTTGATAGAAAATACCGTAATTAAATAAAAAAGCAGATTAAACGAGCTGTGGGTAGAGTCTGTCAAGCTAGTCATGTCCCATGAAAAAGGCGGCAAATTTAAGAAATCGTGGTATGGTATCCCTGATAGTACTGTAAAAAAACCGTCTTGATACCAGAATTCACACTAGAACTAAATATACAATATATATATATATATATATATATATATATATATATATATATATATATATATATATATATATATATATATATATATATATATATATTAGTAGTATCAAGAGGGTTTTTACAGTACTATCAGGGATACCACACCACGATTTTTTTAATTTTCCGCCTTTTTCAAGGGACACGACTCGCTTGACAGACTCTATCTGGTCGAAAATATACGACGCTGGCGAAATGGACGAAAATATTTGTCGGATTAATCCGACGTAAGCGATTAAAAGGTTAAATAAATGTTATTGATTTTTAGTTTGAAAGTAATGTCCTTCCATTATAAGTGTGTTGGAGTTGGTCGTCGGTGGGCGCGATGTGGGCATGTGTACGCCTACCTTTAAACAGCAGCTATGAAAGGTTAACGATAGATATTATGTAGCGTTAGGTTCTTAGAAATAGGATACGGTTGAACCTAAAACTGCTTTGGGTACTGTGGGAACTCACTGGCGTAGTGATTTAAGTGGTCGGCTCGCCATTGCCACAGCGCCGAGTGGTGGAAGTTCGATACCCACACAAGACAAAAAATGGTGTGATCCACATAATATACTCGTTGTTGTACCGAGTCTGGTTGAACGAACGTAAAGAACATGTTCGTTGTTTGAATGATTGTGAAGTCTTTCGCGATACAAGAATACTTCTTAGAGCAGTAAATAACTATAAAAAAAAAGATTATGAACCGTGAACTCTACAATTTCGTCGGCCTCGATGGCGTAGTGGTCAGTGTAACCGACTGCCACGTGTGAGGTCGCGGGTTCGATTCCCGCACAAATCAAACATTTGTTTGCATGTACATGGATGTTTGTCTAGGTCTGGATGTGTCTATGTATAATATGTATGTATTTACAAAAAAAGAAAGTATATATGTACCTATGTTTATCCATTGTCTAGTACCCATAGTACAAGCTCTGCTTAGTTTGGGCTAGATGGTGTTGTGTGTATGTGTGGAATATATTATATATAATTTGATTTTCGAGTTAAGCTAAAAGTTTATGAGTATTTCTGGCTCGAACCTGAGACCACTTCATTCATGAATAATAACTAGAACCATAGAAATCACGTAAAGCCGTTGGTCATGCGCCTAATCTCTCTGGCCGTGTCAGATTGCTTTCTCATAAACTGAGAGAGCGACTGAATAAAGAATGCAAATTAAAAATTGTGTGCGCAAAGGCGCAACACAATTGTGCACAATAATATCGCCTGCGCAGATGTCTAATTTAAATTCTTAGGACATACTTGATATGTAATTACTGGTTAAAGTTCTAAACAAAACATGTGATTTTTTGCACAGAAAATAGTACGAGTACATCTATTAAGTACTAGATGTTGCTGCGGTTTCACCCGCGTTTATCGTTACTGCGCCGCCCCCGTGGGTCGTAGCGTAATGTTATATAGCCCATAGCCTTCCTTGATAAATAGGCTATCCAACACTAAAAGAATTTTTCAATTCGAGCCAGATGTTCCTGAGATTAGCGCGTTCAAACAAACAAACTCTTTAGCTTTATACTATTAGTATGTATAGATTTTCTAATATATTTTCTGCGTATTTTAATAGCACTGCGCCACTGAGGCGTAGACTGCTTATACCAGTACTGTATGTGTCTACTGTGTATAAGAACTCGGGTTCGATTACGGGATTAGCCAAAGTGTTATTGGGATTTTCTACCAAAGAATAAATCTCAATCGCAGCATGGAGTCTGTGCCCGATATATGCTAATAGGCTCGTCTCCTATTACGCAGAACTTCAAATAGACCTCTACCTTCCCCTTCGAGGATATAGGCTTGAGACTTTATAATTATGTAACAAGCTGACCAGCGCAACTTCGTCTGGTTCATATACGAGAATTTTCTCCGATTTTGCAACATTTTTCATTTATGCTCAGCTCCTATTGGTCGTAGCTTGATGTTATATAGCCTATAGCCTTCTTCGATAAATGGGCTATCCAACACTGAAATAATTTTTCAATTCGAACCAAACGTTCCTGAGATTAGCGCGTTCAACCAAACAAACAAACTCTTCAGCTAATAATGACCACCAAAAATAGTAATTGCGCAGCAAAATATTATGCTTACTAAAATATAATCATAACGAATACGCCTCAAATCACTGCATTCCGTCCCGGAAGGGTTAGGTTATGTTAGGTTCTTTCTTAAACCCACCCAAAAATAGGAGCCCAGCGAAGCGGAGCTCCGTCGACTTAGTTTGATCTCTTTAAATATATTTTGCTGCGCAATTTGGTGATCATTTACTATTTTTGACTGTTATATTTTACTATATCTGGTTATAAGTTAAACATAAGCCTTATAATATTAGTATAGATTTATTAACAACTAAATTGCAACAGTCGGATGTAATATAAAATTAACACCGATGTATTGCATGTTCATTTTCATACATCAAGATGTAGATAACGATTGTAAGTAATAATTAATTAACATGTCTGCGGGTGTCAATGCACTTGACGCTGTGTCAGCATCGCCCACGCATGCGCGATAAATTTAATTTAATGGAAACTAAAGTGAATTATCGAGGATTTGTATGAGTGATGAATATGGTGAAGTATTGGTTTATTGGATGTGGTATAATATTTATCAGGGTCAGTTACATTCAAAAAATAATTCCCGCTGTAACATGCTATTAACGAACAAAGTATTGCCGAGTCAGAAAATAATTTGTTGGCCACACTATCCATTTTATTTTGTAGGATTCGAAACCATAACACTCAGCATGACGGCAGCAGGCCATACCACTTAACCCATACACGTGCATTTAGTAATACACTCTCTTTGGTAATAAAGAGAGGGTACTTGGCGATAGCTTAGTGGGGAGACCAACAGACTGCAATGCAGAGGTCTCGGGTTCGAACCCACGTCACGCACCTCTGACTTTAGGATGTTATATGGACTTTTCGAAATGATGTGCCTATTGATTGACAATTATCGCCTGCGCCGTGCCTCGGAGAGTTGGTCGCGGCTGCCATGAACATCTATGGCAGTCGTTATTGAGAAGTCAGTGCCCTCTAATATCCTGACACTGGTCTAGCCTTAGGATATCGTTAGCCTTCGGGTTGCGGTAGTCAGATGGCAGTCGCTCCGTGTAAAAACTGATATCCAGTCAAATCCGGTTAGACTAGAAAGGCGACTCCAAGTGACTTGGGAATAATAAAGGCTAGGGAGAAGAGACTTGGTCACTTAAATATTTCATCTTTTTGTTGATAAAAACAGTGTTATTTCGTAGGTAAAATTGATGAAAGATAGAAATTCAGGCTAGCTTTTCTTTAATAAATAAAGGTTACAACTTCCACCACAAGAAACAGAGGGAGAACGTGACTGGTACTGCATAATGAGAAGCATAGTACTGATGATTCTTGTTATGAATCTGAATATGATGATACCAACTATTGGTCCTATTTGCTAAGATTGACAATCTCATACCTATATATTCATTATTTTATTTTATTTTATTTTTATTTTACAATTTTTAGGAAAACTTACAGCTAGTAGGTATATATAATAAACAGAATTGAGCACGAAAAATGAAGGCCAATTAAAAGTTTTCACAGATAACAGAGACAAATATAAATAATTATAGATATAAGTAGAAATTTTGACTTGTGGTATAAACGGTAGATACAGGCAAGAAATTAGAAGGAAAAGATAAGGAAACATTACATTGCAACAGAGAAATCGTCAATCACCAAAGAAAGTGGCACATAAGATTTTTTTAAGTTGGCTGTTACTATTTGTGAATAAGTCTATATCCTTACTACAACGAGCGCTTATTATCCACTGGCGTTAGTTGTTAATAAAAAATATCAGTCAACTTACATAATTCCTTTTGATGATAACGAGAGTGAATTTCTGCTAACATACTCTCTTTCACAGTTGAGTGATGTTAAGTTGCAACTCAAAATTCTAAGATCTCTTTATTATACAGGGAGGAGAATCGTGAACCCCATTCCTTACCTATACATTATATAATAGAATTGATCGATGTATGTACAAAGAAAAATAATAATGTCTTTATAAGAGCTAAAAACTAAACCCAAAATAATAATATTGGAATTTTTGTTTGCCTGTTTGCATGTTTGTACGCGCATTACTTAAAAACTACTGCACTCAATTGAATATGTCTTTCACAGTTGTATTGCTGGAGGTCTAACTTAAAATATGGTGTATATCTTAACTTCATACGCCGCGCCGCCTAGAAATCGAGTACCTATTAATAATAAGCTTATAACTACCCTCTCACAGAATATCGACGTGAAATACCAGTATTCCTACTGTTGTGTTTCGTTCGGTGAGTGAGAGTACCGGAGGCCCAATCACCCTTTTTCCCCCTTCCCACTTCCTTTCCTAAAGGGTCAGCAACGCGCAAGTGATGCCTTTGATGTTGCAGGCGTCCATAGGCTACGGTGACCATCAGGTATGCTTGTTTGCCACCTTGTATAAAATAAAAAAAAATAAAAAATATGTAGATAGTTGGAGGGTCAGACCACGCGTACGAAGCCGCGGGCAAAAGCTAGTAACTCATAAAGAGGTACGCTGAATGCTCTCAACAGAGTCAGTGTAGCGACTTACTTCGTGGCCTAATGGCGTGTTGGTAATTAATAATTGTTATGTAGGTTAGTCTAAGAGATATTCGAGACCGATCCGGACGTAATTGACGTATTTCTAACAATATCGATATAATTAACGGGTAATTGTTTTCTCGCTTTGAATGTATACTGGGTTTACTTTCAGTTTGCCAACATGGTTGGAATAAAGAACAGCGCGTAACAAATAAGTGTGGTCATATGTAATGCCCGTAAAAATGTATGCCCGTTTCTTATGTAAACTTTAACAACGCGCTTAAATGGTTATCTACTTACTTAGTATTTTTTTTTATTCAACTAAGGTGGCAAACACGCATACGGCCCACCTGATGGTAAGTGGTCACCGTAGCCTATGGACGCCTGCAACACCAGCGGCATCACTTGCGCGTTGCTGACCCTTTAGGAAAAAAAGGAAGTGGGAAGGAGAAGAAGCGGGAAGAGGGAAAGAGGGTGATTGGGCCTCCGACACTCTCAATCACCAAACGAAGTCTTTCGTTAGGAGCAGGAATATAATAAACTGACCCGCGCAACTTTGTCTGCTTCACATAAGAGAATTTTCCCCGTTATTGCAACATTTTTCATTGCTGCTCCGCTCCTATTGGTCGAAGCGTGATGTTATATAGCCTATAGCCTTCCTCGTAATGGGCTATCGAACATTAAAATATTTTTTCAATTCGAACCAGTAGTTCCTGAGATTAGCGCGTTCAACCAAACAAACAAACAAACTCTTCAGCTTTATAATATTAGTATAGATATGGAATCTGAAAATCTGGGCTATGGGATAGGTGTTTGGTGGACTGGTATGTGTGTATGTATGTTACAATAAAAAAACAAAAAGAACGGCACCTGCCGTTAATAATTTAATATCATAAATTCGGATGGGCAGATAGTGACTAGTAGGGTCACTAGATTATCTATACTAATATTATAAAGTGGAAGAGTTTGTTTGTTTGTTTGCTTGAACGCGCTAATCTCAGGAACTACTGGTTCGATTTGAAAAATTCTTTTAGTGTATGGTAGTCTATTTATCGAGGAAGGCTATAGGCTATATAACATCACGCTACGACCCACGGAGGCGGCGCAGTAACGATAAACGCGGCTGAAACCGCGGCAACATCTAGTTATGTAATAATCTATACATATACATCACAGTCTCACGCTTGTAGAGCAGCAGACGAGTATTACATCCACATTGCACCAGCTAAAAGAAAATGGAAAAACACAGATATACCATATCCATTATTTTGTATTATTCATTACAGAACTTCGGTGAGCCGATATCCTTTACTTCCAAAAACTGCGCCTACGCATCGTATGACCCCTACGAATTAGGATCTAACCATATATAGAACGCGGTATTTCTGCATTATCGTATATTTGTATAATCGTTTCCAATTATATCTCTTAGCCGTTCAGCTCAAAAAGTGGAGCGTCTGAAAATGATAGATAAATCCACTCTTCGAAATTTATTGATCGTTACATTTGTGTAAGTCCATGAGAATGTGGTTTTATGAAGCTTTCTTTAGAATAAGTTATTGGGTTTTTTCAAGATATTTTTAATACCAGCTCGAAGTAAGCTAGCGCGTGATTTCTTGCGCCTGAACTCTCACCGGTCATGTTGAATGACCGTTCCATCGTACCATGAGAGCGAGGATATGTCGTGTCTATGCACCTAGCAACTAACATAATCCTAAATTTAGTAAACTGACTAACCGATATCTTTACCTTCACAAGTTTATTGTTACTTTGTGATCTAAATAAATAAATAATTTTAAACTGACTATCTTAAATGTTAAGGGCATCTTAGCTGTAAGAAAAGTATGAGTACTCACCAAAATCGGGTACAGGGTCTAAGCTGCCGATGATTAATTAGATTATATATTTATTTGTGTCTCTTTCACGGCTATTTTCCTAGTACATTAGGCAAATACCTGGTACTTTGGGAGACTTACTAGGACATGGGTCTAACGTGCAAAGGACCTCTAAGAGTTTTAATTTAGTATAGTAGTACCTACCGAGACACTATCCGCGGAGTGGAGTAGAGGATTATAGTCTGTTGTATGGAGTTGAGTATTTGTTTTTTTTTATACTTCTAAGGCAGCAAACAAGCATACGGCCCCACCTGATGGTAAGTGGTCACCGTAGCCTATGGACGCCTGCAACATCAGAGACATCACCTGCGCGTTGCCGACCCTTTAGGAAAGGAAGTGGCTAGGAGAAGGAGCGGGATGGGGAAAGAGGGTGATTGGGCCTCCGGCACTCTCACTCACCGAACGAAACAACAGTAGGAATACTGGTATTTCACGTCAATATTCTGTGAGAGGGTAGTCCTTCACCGGTCGAGCTGGCCCATTCATGCTGAAATCAGCGAGGCTCTACTACTCTAAAAATAGGCTAGTGTAATAGAAACTATGGATAAAATATAGTAGCTGCCAGAAATGTATGTCTCAATATAAAGTTGGTATGGTAGACGATAACATGCCGACCCACATGTAGCATATATTATACATATACATGTAGTATATATTATATACATATAGCATATATTATATTGAAAATGAAAATGAAAAATATATTTATTTCTGGCTTGTTTTTGGTACATAATTGTTACACTGTTTCCCACATTAGGTTTCCCTGTGTCGTGGAAAACAGGCTCAGTACAAACGAGTGTTAGGAATCAACCACAAATAGCAATATATGAATGTTAAAAAGGTTTGTGTGTGTGAGAGAGAGAGAGAGAGAGAGAGTGTGTGTGTGTGTGCGTGTGTGTGTGTGTGTGTGTGTGTGTGTGTGTGTGTGTGTGTGTGTGTGTGTGTGTGTCATGTCAATTAGTATATATACTTACATGTACTGATTATTTATATCATTAAAGAATTAAAGCTCATAACACTATATCCTTAACAGGCTCTCAGTTTCCTCATAAGCAAATCCTACCAGCCAATTAAATACTATATTATGAGGTATTATTATTGTGTGGCCATGAGTTTCTTGCCTGATTCTTTTCATGAGAGCTCGACTTCTTGAACTGGTTTTTTAAAATTATTAACTGATTATTTTCAATATTTAATTACTTACTGACTGTTTAATTTTAATGAAATAAAATATTTTTATTTATTAGGTACTAGCTGTCCCGACAGACGTGGTCCAGTACACACGGAAAAAAACAACTATCCTATCTTTTAAGTTGGACTAAATTACAGATAGTTACAAAGTTTGATCAAAATCGGTTCAGTAGTTTCAGAGTTTATTCCGAACATACATCGTGACATGACATTTTTCGATATTAATATTATACCTCCTAAGAAATACGAACGAAGTCGCAGGCAATCACCACTGTTAAAGATATCAGAAAAACTTCTTACTTGTGTTCACTTCCCACGGGTTTCTCTTGAACAATGTCAACTGTCAATGACTATGGTGAATTTCACCGTTAACTGAATGTACTTGTATTGTATAGCTTCCATGGGATTTCTACTGTTTATCACTATTGTAAGAAATCGTTATGGCTGTGTATCCTCGAGGGATAAAGCAGCAGTGTATCATCAACTCCACGGTTTCAATTTGACTGCACGGGTAGATGTTTATGTGGTTGCATCGCTAGTGCCTTTGCTCCGAGTCTTGTGGCTTCGATCCATGGCATATTAATATATGTATGTGATCCATAAATGCTTGTGCTAAGACTAGGTGTTCTTTGCCTCGATGGCGTAGTGGTGAGTGTAACCGACTGCCACGCCTGAGGTCGCGGGTTCGATTCCCGCACAAGTCAAACATTTGTGCGCATGAACATGGATGTTTGTCTTGGTCTGAGTGTTTCTATGTATAATATGTATGCATTTACAAAAAAAAAAGAAGGTATATATGTATGTTTATCCATTGTCTAGTACCCATATTACAAGCTCTGCTTAGTTTGGTCTAGATGATGTTGTGTGTATGTGGGAGATTATTATTATATTATTATATTTGTGTCCGTTGTTTAAATTCTTATAAAGTTCCCCGAGACACTGGTATTCATTCCGAGGCCAGGAGCTGTTTTAAATAGGGTGTTATTTAAATGGTTAGCATAGTATTGGTATTTTTTTGAGCAGAAAAATATAATCTGTGAGCAGAAATAGCTAATTGATCAGCAACTCATGGCCAGCAAACTTTAAAAAGATCAAACTAAGTCGACGGAGCCCCGCTAGGCGGGGCTCGTAATTTTGGGTGGGTTTAAAAAAAGGAACCTATCATAACCTAACACTTCCGAGACTGAATGCAGTGATTTAAGGCGTATAGATGCTCGTTATGCTGTGCAATATTTGCTGACCAATTAGTATTTTTGATGATCATTATATTTAATCCCTTTTAAATATAGTCCTGGGCTGCTACTATGAAGTGTCTGACATACACATAGTGAAGCTTTGTCCCATCTCGGGATCCACTACGCTCACGATCTTACGTAAATATAAGTGCAAATTTAAAACGCCACGGGATTATCGAGTCATATCTTCTCTTCTTTGTAACGTCATAATTATGTCGTACTATCTTATTTTAGTCCAGGGGGTCACCACCCTTCCTCTACGACTAGTCCAGTTTATGATATAGCGTTCCGCCTACACCTACCTTTCGGTTTATTAAGCAGAGCTGCTGTACCTTCCAGCGTCCGAAAGCACCTTCCGGGACCAGTTATAGACAGGTCTTGTCCCCAAATCTCGACTCTCCACCCTATCCTCAGAGATTCGGTTCTCGTAAGCGAGCTACCTCGTGCCCAAGTGACACTACCTATTCTCCAGATAGGTACCGGAGGAATAAAGCCGCTCACCACTCGCAACTCCTAAGAGATGCTAACGAAAACCTCGCTGAAGCCGACGGAGAAGCCGCCTCCCATATCTCCAGTATGGTACCGGAGCTGTATAAGGCACGCTCACTTCCCGACGTACGTCCGTACGCCTACCCATATAGGCCTACAAACCGGGTAAGGCCCGAGTCAATCTAGCTATGACTCTTACTTGCTAAGCAGGCAAGCACCCGAGATGCGTTGCGGCAGCGAAACCACGCTGCCACTTCGCTAAGACAACCCTGTGCCTCGCGCGACCGACTGGTTCGCACTAGCCGCGCCTGAGTCCAACGCTCGATCGCTACGTGCTTGCCGAGCAAACAAACGTGTCGTCCTCAGCGGCTAACCACATACCCCTGCGAGTCCAACACCATGTCAGGCACCGCGCACTCTAGTCAGCGGCCGATAGAACACGCCTTTCGAGGCGCAGTGCGCTTCCTGACCCCGCAGTACCCTGGTCCTAAGGGGGAGACCCGTAGTTCTCCCCCCGAAACCCTATCTACTCGGGTCCTGTAGATAGGGACAGTCAGTCCAGGGGGTCAGTCAGCGCAGACCGGTGACACTTCGACCCAGTGGGATCTTTTGTGTCAACATCTATGGCAGTCGTTATTGGGAGCAATAACGACTGCCATAGATGTTCATGGCAGCCGGGACCAACGGCTTAACGTGCTTTCCGAGACACGGAGCAGGCGATAATTGTCAATCAATACGCACATAATTTCGAAAAGTCATATAACTTCCGAAACTCAGAGGTGCGCGATGTGGGTTCGAACCCGAGACCCTCGGCATTGCAGTTTATTGGTCTCCCCACTGAGCTATCGCTCCGCCTATGCCGTACTAAGAATAAGCTTAGTGTTAGCTGGAGATGATTTTACTAACATTTGAACTAGTAAGTATCCTAAACTTAGAAAACGATTGAGACGGTATTTTCGTTACGCGGCCTGTCGCGGTGGCGCAGCGATAGTCCTATGCATAAAGTCTCGGGTTTGATTTCCTGGTCAGGCAAAGAGTTATTGAGCTGTTATGATAAGAAAATCAACAATAGTCCGGGTTCTTAAACTGTTTAGTAAACGTCCAAAGGCTCGATCTGTATTAAATGGGACCTAATAATACTTTTGACTGACCGATATTGATATAAAAAGTTTAAAAACTATAACCTGCTACGTAAAAAAGGGGTCTAAAATCTATTGACACCTCATTCATTAAAATCGGTTCAGTATTTTAGGCACTATGGTGGAACATACAAACATACATACCCAGACTGCCAAAATTACCCTTCCTTTTGGCTTCATAGTCGGGTAAAAACATAATTCGCGAAAAGTCGGTGTAATACACTTTTCCACCCTTTTGGGGATATTACTCTTAAACAAGACAACTCGACTTTCTAACAACGGAGCCAAAAACACCGAGACCCGGCACAACCATTTGTAGATCACACAATTTTTTTATCCCGTGTTAAGACCGAACCCATAACACTTGACGCAAAGACGAGCCCTTACACCGTTAAGCCATGCGTGTGTAAAACTATTTACATGTTTGCTAATACAATTAAACATTGCCCGTGAGAAAATTATTTGCATACAAAAGCTTACGCTTCAAGTGATCAAGTTAACAAAAGTATAGTTAAGCATTTTCACTTAAGTAAACATTGAGAATAGATTTTTATGTTAATTGTAAAGCGCTGTGTGTTCGATAGATTACAGAAATTTCGCACGGTGTTATTTTCTTTGTTTAGCTGTGTGTGTTTGTATAACGGAATCCTATTTAGATGGATAAACTCTTGGTTTTTAAATCTTTGACTTAGGTAAGAGTTCTCTAGATGCTTGAATATTTCTGACTTAATTGTATAGGTCTAATACAATATTTGTATATAGGGTTAAGACTGCGCGGGCGTAAGACAGATAATGACAGAGTTCGTGCGGCGCATATTCAAATCGGCGCGCAGCCGCCATGGTAAAATTGTATGAAGGATTTGAAGTGCTTTTTTGATAAATATGTATCTTTATTGTCAACCAATAACTTAAATATTTGGGACGAACAAATTGTAATATAACTATTTATGTTTCGTTTAAGCTGTAAAATAGGATACATTTCTACTGTTATAATCTAAAAATCATGTAACACGAGCTTACGTTTTTGCATTTTTCGTGCAAATTTATTTACGTAATTTTGTAGGCAAAAATATTAATTATTTAAAATTTTTACACGGAGTAATTGTAAACACATTCATTGTTATGGTAAATGTATATTTTATATTTGTATTAAATAAAAAGTGTTGATTTTATTCACTTAACTGTGACCGCCTGTTTTGGCACATTGCGCTCGGCGCAGTCTTAATTGAAAATATTAAAAACCTTTTGTCTTAGTAACTTAACTTGTGACTTAAAAACTTACTCAACAATTTTTGTTCTACCACTTTTATTACTTGTTTTTTTTCCATAAAAAATACAATATTGAAATTGGTTGTTCTAATCAAAAAAGGCAAAAGAAAGCAGCGGTAAATCTGAAAGGCGTGCCTGAGGCGGGGTGCATGCTATGCATTTTTAAGCTTCGTTTTTTGAAAAGTAGTTTTTTTCTTTCACTTACTTATTTGTTTTAGACTTGCCAACAGTATATATGTATATACAACATTACACACAATACAGTTCCTTAAAACTAGTTCTTATACATACACTAACATATCATGCACTAATTATGCATCAAGATGTTGAGTATTATGTAAATAACTTATCATCAAGTTATTAGTATTTTTCATTTAACTCTGTAGGTATATCCATTTAGGCAATACTATAATGAGTACCCTTTTTCCTGTTCTTGTATGTTGTAAGGTGCAGCATGCCTCTTGGTAAAGGCTTTATCTGTTTCCATTGAGTTCTCTCAAGAGACACTCTCCTCCAACAAGGAACCGCTGTGAATTTTATCTCATTATATAAGCTCAGAATATAAACCTGAAATTATGTACGTCTTACGTTTATAAAAGACAGTTCTACCTCTAAGCGAAATTCCGCAGCAGTTATTATAACAGTATTTCAACAGTTTCTCATGTCGGACTATAATGTTAGCTTAGCACACATCACATGTGTATTATGCTGGCATGGTCAGTGGGTTCGATGACCAGGTTCCTTGGGAAATATGCAATAATATGCAGTGTCGCGTCACGCTCTGATGGATGAATATTGTCATTCAATTGAATGTACTTCGTGGGTTGATTATTTTGCTTGTTGATGTAGTGAGGCTTAAATACTGGTGGTGTTATAGCCTTGATTGTTTTATTAAGACAGGCAATTTAGGATCACTGAAGTAATGATAGAAAAATGTATGTAGGCATTTCTTTTTAAGAATTGATCCCTAGCGGCAACATTTTCAGACTTGGAACTTGGAAAGTAACGGTACTCTGGTATAGATTTAATGGAATGAAAACGCGGTACCGCACGATGGAGCGTATACTTCTACCGCAGAACCAAAGGGGTAGTATTTCATCACCTCCGTTATAAAACTTTTTACCTAAACAATTAGCTAGAATGGCAGCTGTCACATTCTACGTTTAATCTTTTTCTGATTAATTCTCAGTATGCTTACAATAAATAGTACAAAAGTACTAAACGGCATTGAACCTCGCACACACAAGGTCGTTCGGGAGTATTCCTAGGAACCACACGACATATATGGAATTGTAAGGACAGGTGGACTTATATGGTCCATGGTTTTTGCTTGGGGATGCTTACTGGTTCTCAATCTATATTATTATATATTCATAGTCTCCTTATTCTCAAATGGGGTTAGCAAAGGTGTGTTGTATACTTATTTTGCCAACTTTGTTTATGGTCCTTCGTAATAGGGGGCAAGCTTATTGCGTTTACACTTTTAGAATCAGGGACTGTGCCCAGAAAATGGAAATATGCACTGTTACAAGGCACTTATTACCATAAAAATAGAAATACTACAAAATACATACATAAATAGATTCACGCCTATTTCCCAGATAGGAAGGGAGAGACTACGGATATCCATTTGCTACGATCCTGACACACTTCTCTGGCTTCATTCACTTTCATCACATTCCTCATACACGCCCGTCGGTTTAAGGTGCTCTTAACTTGACCTTTGTCTAGAACGTCGCCGATCTGATCGAGAAGTGTTCGCGTAGGTCCCTTGCGACTGTTCCATATAAACTTTATTAGTCAGTCTTTTCTCGTCAATTCTTTCTACATGGCCAATATCTTTCTACAAAATGAGGTTCAAAAATTAAGAATTTGTTTACAATGTTCAAAGTTATTCTGATTCAATGAAATTTTCCTCTCTAGGCTAAGCCTGTCCTGCTGGGTTCATAGAATAGTTGCCCAAATTTCGGTATACTGTATTACTCTGAGGTACCTCAGCCTATCCACTCCGACATATAGATGTACAAGCGACTATACTATATGTGTACATTATTAATTTAAAAGTTGTACAGATGATTGGGTAAACTGATAGACTGAACAAAACTTGCACAGTGAGAAGACCATGTCCTGGAGTATTACTTAGGTTATAAGTTTTTTATCCCGGTATGCGTTCTAGGGATATTTACAAAGACGAAGGCGCGTTCAGAAACGACTAAAAGAACACAGATTAAATAAATTACAATTGACATTGAAACTAATATTTAGGAGGCTCTTAACTTCATTTCTTATGCTAGAACATTTTTATAGTTGCTTATAACAAGAATAAACTCCATTTTAATAATTAAATAAACAATTAAATACATAATATTGCCAGCTCACGTCCGCTACTAGGCTGAATAACGATTGTCTTTAGTCCGAACGACGCTGTTTTCTCACAACCAGTCCAACTCGCTGCCATTTTAATTGCCAGTTTTGTTTTTGTTAACATAATGTAATGTAAAAATAACAAGCGTTTATTTAATTTTGTATTTGACTTAAATTCTGGCTCTGAAGTTTTATAGCAATAGGTTTGTTTATCAGTCAAAACATTCTTAGCAATAGAACCAACTCTGACGTAGTTCCGATAGACGGCAAAAGAATCTCTCTATTAGGTTAGACCTAAAACCAGTCATCGTCCGCAGGTATTGGTTGCCTATGATGAGCACTGCTGGGTGGGTCGCTGATGTAGTTTGATTTCCAGCGACCCACCCACCATTCAAGGCAGCGAGTTGGACACCGCGTGGTAGGTTTAGTCGGTAGTACCCGGGACACTCCATCATATCCCGGGTGAGCCCCCTTTCCGCGGATAAATATGCGTCAATGTATTCATCCAAGTAATGAGGGAGTTGTGAAAAAAATTTAATTCAACATTTTTTGGTGGCGACCGTCTTGGATTTGAAATTTATCATAGTGTATAGTATTCTACTAGTTAAGCCCTTTCATTTGATACCCATATTGAGGGAGTTGTGAAAAAATATGTATGTAGGTAATCCGCCAATTTCTGGCGGCGGCCATTTTGGGCCGATTTTCATCAAACATAGCTAAGAACCCTCCCGACTAATTCGCCTTTCAAACAAAAAAACAAAATCAGAATCGGTTCATCCGTTTAGGAGCTATACGATGCCACAGGCAAACACACATACACACACACACACACACACACACACACACCTACACACACACACACACCCACACCCACCCCCCCACACACACGTCAAACTTATAATATATTTTTAACCCCCCCCCTCCACACCCCCCTCCCCCACACACACGCACACACACGTCAAACTTATAACATATTTTTAACCCCCGTCGTTTTTGCGCCGGGGGTTAAAAATAAAAAATGCCCTAAAGCGAAATGTGGTTGTTAGGCGTGAGACAACGTGTGTACCTATAAGTGAAGGTAGTTAGATATAATTGAAATAACTCAGACTGCATATCGAGGTAGGAATTGTTTATCGTTTAAGCAGTTGTCCGCATTCCTGTCTGTTGAATAGTGTTGACTGAACGTTCGCGTCACTTGACGGCCGGCGTGCATTGTTGCAAGGTCGTTCGACCGGGGTAATGGCCGATAACTGTGAGCTTAGGGCCTAGGTAAATGTACTAGGGGTACCTAGGTAGCTGAACGATCTAGGTACCTTATGTTGGGTGGTCGTTTACTTATGAACTCTAGTTATTGAAATTAAACTACTATATACGGATTTTATCGCGTTATTTATTACAAAATTTTGAAAACTGTTACACTACTATTACTATTAAACTTCATTAATCTTTAAGCTAATCAAATTATTGAAACTATTTATACTATTATACTATTTATATTTATGTTTACACTTTCCCCGACGTTTCGGTTGCTTTGCAGCAGCCATAGTTAGTTATTGAGATCTTTTGCATATGAAACTGTTACGAGGTATCTTCGCTTCAATAACTACAATGTAGACAGCAGCTATATTGTAGTTATTGAAATAAAAACTTCTTTAGGCGCATTGAGCACCTCATGGGTGAACAAAAATCATAGAACTCGCGTCATCTTCACGCTTCCACGCTTTCCATTTTTAAATTATTTTAGAATATTAACAATATCTCAGAAATGGTGCGTCCTACGCAAAAAATAACGAAATTTTGACCCCCTTAATAACTACTAAGAGATTGTCAGAAATCCGAACCGCCCATTTTTTTTTTGGTTTATGTGGAAGTGTTTATGATCAAGGATTCAAGTTTTCACTTCTATCGGCATTCCCCAAAGCTAACCCAATTTTTTTTTTAAAGATTATGTATTGGTTTGAATAAACCTACAGTTGGTCTGTTGTCTGTCTGTCTGTTTGTGTAGACAGGTACATGACAAAAAAAAATTAAGGTACTCTATATGGATTCTTTAGGTATACATTTTCCCCGACGGACGTTTCGGTTACTTTTCAGCAGCCAGCCATGGGAAGACTCCTCTCCGTGAACATGGCTTAAAAGCAACCGAAACATCGGGGAAGGAGTAAATCTAAATATGTATGTAGTTTTATAATTTAAATAGAAGTAAAGTTTAACCGTATTATTTTAATAGTTTCAATATAATAATAATAATATCAGCCCTGTATTAAACTGTCCCACTGCTGGGCACTGTCCTCTTCTCACTGTGAGAAGGGTTAGGCCATAGTCCACCACACTGACCTAGTGCGGGTTGGCAGACTTCACATATCTTCGAGAACATTATGGAGAACTCTCAGGCATGCAGGTTTCCTCACGAAGTTTTCCTTGATAATTAACTATTTAATACGCATATAACTTCGAAAAGTCAGAGATGCGCGCCTTGGGTTCGAACCCGAGACCTCTGCTTGGCAGTCCAACGGTTTCCCACTAGGCTCGGGCATAGTATCTTTTTTCCTGAATGAAAGGTCTCCTTTTCTGTAGTCTTGACAACGTGTATGTGGCATTTCATGATGAGAGGTAGATTAGTTAAGGCGTGAAAGAGTAACAAACAAAACTCACGTTTATAATATTAGTTATGATGTCACTGGACAGTTGCGTAGGCTAAAGTATATCCGGGGCTTATTATATACTAGATGTTCCCGCGGTTTCATCTGCGTTTATCGGTACTGCGCCGCCCCCGTGGGTCATAGCGTGATGTTATATAGCCTATAGCCTTCCTCGATAACCTCGAACCAGTAGTTTCTGAGATTAGTGCATTCAACCAAACAAACAAAGAAACAAACTATTCAGCTTTATAATATTAGTATAGATTTCTACATTAATGGGTTATATTTATGATTTTCTATATTAATTATTATTTTATAAAATACTAGGTTTTCCCGCGTCTCCGCTCGCGTAAATGTAGGCTACCTATGTTAATTTGCTTATGTCCTTATGAGTACCACTGACAACTTATACAGAATTTCATGATGATCGGTGGAGTAGTTAAGAGGAATCACAAGGGCCGTTTTTCCATACAAACGTAGTACCCTGTTTCCTCCCTGGATAATGCCAGTAGAGCAATAATTTTTTCCAAAAAATGTATGGCCTCTATTGGCATGTCCGTATGTTTTCCTTTTTTACATAAATTAATTATTAAAAAAGACATGAGCCTCAAAAATTTACCAGATTTTCCGTTGTGTTCAAACATCCAGAAAACAAATTTGACTAAATTATATAGAAAAAGGAAAACGTAGGAACACAGCCAGTCTTTCTTTAATTTTTATGGAAAAGTAGTTAAATTGGTCATTTTTGGAGAAGGAATCAGGGGACTACAAAAGTTGATTTTGTGTACTTTTAATAGGTATTTTCGGTCCAAGCTTCAGTTATCTCTATCGCGCTCATGATACTATACATGGCACTGCGCGACAGCAATAGATTTTACAAATACCTATTTTTCAATTCTCTCGCCCTTAGCGTTTCCTCTTAAGGCGTAAAAGAACAAACAAACAAAGTCATATTTACATTTATAATATTAGTTGGGATAATTCGCCGGGCATTGTATTGAAAAATTATTAACATGTTCTTTTTCTTTGTAAGGCTCCAAAATGTTCTAGATGACTTTCAGTCATCTATTATGAACAGAGAAAAGAAAATAAACTTCTGCCTAACCTTTCGCAAACATATGTACCGTCACCGTCGTCGCGATGTTACACAGTCTGTCTCCAAAACAAACAATATTCACAATCAGGAATACCTGTGGAATGCAAATGAGCTTTAACTCGATCCGTCAATAAGCGACCAATCAAACAGCCCATTGTTCTTCGTTTACGAGCGGCGTCGGAATGCAAACAGGAATCGAACCGGTGCCGCTGCGATAACAAACAAACTTCCTGGTTCCTGAACACGGGTTCTTAATCAAATCTTTATGGTTGAACCGGCTGTTGAATGCTGAAGATTTCATTTTATGAAGATGCGTCGGTATGTTGTGTTTGAACGAAGTTTACTCGTATACAATGTATGAGATGGTGGTTTGATCATGTAAGGAGTCGTAACGTGCTAAACAATCAATAGTTATTTAAGTTTTATGAAAAAGTATTGCATGTTTGCCTGGTTTTTGGTTACGTTAATTTTAAATGGGTTTTTGTAATATCAAAATGCCGTTATTAAAAATTAAATAAGAAATAGATGACAGAAGCGCAACGTGCATACGTACCTGTTTTTATATCATTGATAGAAGATAAAGAACTTGCCGAGATATTTTTCTTCCAAATATCAACATACAATTATACTAGCTAATATATACTGAAATTTTCCGCGCGATATAATTAGCAAAATGGCCACATTAACCAATATTTGAAGTCAACGGCACACCGGTGGCAAGACACAATAGGTTTTTAATTATGACTGGCATTTCAAGACTTTATAGGTTAGACATTGGATTAATAATTATATATAATATGCCTATTTTAAACACTTGCTCAGTATTACACACGAACAAACAAACAAAACAAAAATAATATAATGTACCTATAATAATATACTTTGTTATATCGATAAACAGTTAAACCAATTTCCAACCTCAATTCCTTCGTAGTCATGTACAATCATCAAACTGTCCAACACCAGACACAATTCCCATAAAATCCACCCATAACCTTGAACCTTATATTTTATTTAAACAATAATATTAAATTTATAACGAGGAAACATTCGACCATGACATCATAAAGGGTCCTTTTTGACAAGAGTAACTACCCTCAAAATTTTATCGAAATTCAACCTTGATGTGTAAGTAATAAGGGTGAATTTGGTGGTAGGTGTAAGTTTGTTTGGTTGAACATCCTGTGGTGTGCGCGTGCGCGGATGTGGTGTAGGCAGGTTCATAATAAAGCCATACATAGAGTCGATAGCCTCAAGACTCGAGTATTACGTGGGCTATAAGCGTGAATAGTTTCACGGTGTGATAAGTAATATAATTTTATTTTTAGAGACCCGTTCTTCAAAAAATAGAACCTCAAAGGAGCGCTTCGTTGCCCGTCTGTCTATCTCTCTGCCTGTCTGTCTGCCTATTTATCTGTCTAGACCCCTCTTTCTGATTGACGCGGACGTATCAAGTTAAAATTATATCAAATACACAAGTCTGCAATAATCTTGAAGCTGTGAAAAATTAAACTTCTAAGTCAACAACTTCAACAGATACGGCCGTTTATGCCGCAAATTTTGACACTTGAAAGGCAAGCAAAATCTATAGGTTACTGCCCGTTGTCGTAGAAGCAAGTCACACAGCAGACTGTCTTGTGGCAACCATTTGGTCATGACTTCTGCCAATTAGTGATATCTGCCTGCACGGAAGGTGTAAAGATTAGAAATTTTGAGTGATCCACAAATTAATGTGCTGCGTCTGGGTATTCTTTGTGTCCAATGTTTGAATGTTTGTAAAGCCTCCGCGACACAGCAATTATTCCGACTGCCGACTGCTGACATAAAACTTCGAAAAGTCAGAGATGTGCGCTTTCGGATCGAACTTGAGACCTCTGCGTGGCAGTCCAACGATCTTCCGCTAGCCTGCTATCATATCACTGGTATCATAGCAAGTTTGAGTTGTTTCTTCCTATCTCTTGGAGAAATAAGCGTGCGTATAAGTTAAAGATATTAAAAGCCAGTATTACTCATATTTTAAAATTAATAGGACCATATACAAGACTTTCTATTAGAATGGTTCTATCCTGGAAGTTTAGTTAAAATAACAACCTTCGAGCGCTATAAACGTCAATACAATATAGGTTTGATGTCAGCTTCAGACAACTTACATACATACATACGTTTTGTATGAGATCGTAAAATGTCTTCATAGAGTCGTAGTAGGTAACTAATATTTGAAGAGCTACATACAAAATCATTGCAGCCATAGCCTAGTGGGAAACCGTTGGACTGCCATTTCTGACTTTTCGAAGTTATGTGCGTATTATATAGTTAATTATCGCTTGCTTTTTGTGAAGGAAAACATCGTGAGGAAACCTGCATGTCTAAGCGTTCTCATTAATGTTCTCAAAGGACTACTCTCTCACAGAATATCGACGTGAAATAGCAGTATTCCTACTGTTGTGTTTCGTTTGGTGAGTGAGAGTGTCGGAGGCCCAATCACCCCCTTTCCCCCATCGTCCCCCATAAAGGGTCGGCAACGCGCAAGTGATGCCTCTGATGTCGCAGGCGTCCATAGGCTACGGGGACCACTTACCATCAGGTGGGCCGTATGCATGTTTGCCACCTTAGTTGTATAAAAAAAAGATATGTGAATTTTGCCAATCCGCACTGGGCCAGCGTGGTGGACTACAGCCTAACCCTTAACCCTGAGAAGACGCCCGTGCCCAGCAGAGGGACAGGTCAATACAGGGCTGATATTATAAACAAAATCTCACGCTTGCATCTCCGAAAGGGTAGGCAAAATTGTATCAAAATCCATATTTTACGCCTATTGTCGTTTACCGGTCGCAGTTTCCGACTCCGTGCTGCTACTATGAATTACTTGACAGAAAGAAAGAAGAAGAAGAAAACCCAGCAAACGTTGTCCAACCTGGGAATCCAACCCGAGTTGAAGCAGTTGCATAGCCCTTGCCGGCGCGCTACCGAGGCTTTCATAATGAGAATATGTTTGCGATTAATCTTTGAGCTTGAATTTCTTCATGTACTTTTTAAATTTACGTAAAAATGTGAGACAATTAAATCTATTACCTTACTAGCTTTTGCCGACGGCTTTGCTCGGAAACATTGTTTTTTTCTGGGTGATATCCAATATCTTTTTCTGTAAACCTGACAACGTAAATTCGAAATTTCATGACCTTTCATTACGTAACCTTTCAAACCACGGTGGCAGACCGGTGCCGCGGTGGCCAGAAACAATAGATTTTTATTAGGCTTGAAACAAACAAACAACCAAATGCATATTCGCATTTGTAATATTAGTGAATATTCTCATATAAACAACCTGTTTTGATAGTCCAATAAATCTGTCATAGCTTGCACGAAGAGCTAGTCCAATATCAATAAAAAGTTTGCATAAACCTCATTATCAGCAAACAATCACGACATGCTAACAACGAGTTACCTTTACTTGTCCGAACATTCCACGTAGCTACTAACTACTTAACTAAGAATGCCGACGCTGTCCTAAAACTGTTACCAAGACAACACTGTTCGAAGGGTTCCCACCTGTTGTCTCTACTAATAAAGAGAACCTGTATAATTAGTCTTCAAACCGAGGAACGGAGCCATTGTTTGTCACTCGCGCAGAACTGACGCGAACGCCGAGCGGCGAGCACGCTTGCAACCGATCATACGCTCTGACAACAGAGTTCGATATTTGAATCGATACCAACATTCGCGGAATCGTCAAAACTCAGTGGTAATAAAAAAAAAAAGTGAAATTTAAACTCGGAACGTTTTTCGAAAATTTGAACGCAAGTGCATTCGTTATTGGAAATTACTGTCGCTTTTATTTGAAAATTGGGCTTGAAATAGAAAAATTGGACTGTTTTTGTGGCGGAATTGGAAAAATTGAAGTGTAGTGTTTATCTTCTTGTACCGAAATGACCCCGGTCGGGCTTCTGTTCAAAGTGAACAGGTAGGTTCGTTTGCATGTTACAAGAGAGTGTTAAATATTGAACATGAGATGTTAATGCGTGTCGTGATGTTTATTTCTTAAACATTGTTATTCTACTGATGTCCCTATTGTAATGCTTTGGAGACGTTCAACTTGGGATGGCTTAAGATTATATTGTCTATCTGTTCTCATGGTGAATGCAAAATAATATTCTATTGAGTATTGTGTGGGTAGGTGTTGTCTAATGCAAGTTTGGTATGTTTAACTTAATACTTGCGTACTGAAGTTGTTTGTTCGTTTATTTGAAAGCTATGGCGGGTTATATCACTGGCGCGTTTTATTTTAACTTTGTGTCATGCTCTCGTTACGGTTCAAGTAATTACTAAAACTATTAGGTACAATTAAGTGTCTCGTAAAAAATAATATGTACCGGTTTTGGTTAATTATACGTTCATACAGTCTTACTGTAAGTATAATAACCATTATTATTTAATATACTTAGGTTTGGCCTGTTGAGTCCCTGAAAGGGTAGGCAGAAATATACTATAACCACGTTTTGCCAAGTATGCTTTATCCCACGCAACAGACGATGAGCCTATTGGCATCTCCTGGCTTAGTTCCAGACGGAGAGAGATGAGCTTTTACTAAGAGCTTTATGGTAGAAGAACCCAAAAACATTTTGCCTGATTCGGGCATCGAACCTAAGGCATTATGCATAACAGTCACTTTATTATCGCTATGCCATGGATGTTTGTTATTTATTGTATTAGTTACGCGATAAGAAAATTGTAATATTTTCGACCGATCGCAAGGTCTCAGATGCTCGGGTTAAGCAAGGCGTCATGAGCCCAACATTGGGCTAGAAAGCAAAGCTTTTACGAAGCATTGTTCCCGTGCGGCGCTGTATGTTTTTTGTATGTTTTGCATTGTTCCGTTCATATCTATACTAATATTATAAAGCTGAAGAGTTTGTTTGTTTGTTTGAACGCGCTAATCTCAGGAACTACTGGTTCGATTTGAAAAATTCTTTTAGTGTTGGATAGCCTATTTATCGAGGAAGGCTATAGGCTATATAACATCACGCTACGATCCACGGGGGCGGCGCAGTAACGATAAACGCGGGTGAAACCGCGGGAACATCTATATATGTAGGTGTATTTTGTAAGATAATGTAAAAAAGGGCGCAGCATAACAACCGTCCTTGTGACCATGCTTCAGGGTGCCTCGCATCATAGTGATCCAAAAAATACTTAGTATTTTCAGTAGCAGACAAATTTCCAGACGAAGTCACTCTGTCTGCATAGATGGCGGAGTGGTTTAAGTGGTCGCCTCGCCACTGTCCTCGCGTCGAGTGTTTTGGGTTTGATTCCCACATTATACAAAAATATGCGGGTTCTACAAAAAAATTTTTTTTTTTAAAGTCATCACGATGGTAGTCTTTAATACGTTTGCCCCCTATTGCGTAGAGCCTAGAACCGCAGCGGGATTTGCGTGTAAAACACTTCTGCCTAATTCCTAACTCTTGGGACACAAGCATTATGTATCTAGATATCTAACAGGGAAATAACTTCGAGAGTTTACTTTTTGTCATCCTGAAATATTATTCGGCGCTGCCATTTCTTTGTTGCCAAGGTCTTCAAGTCCTCCATCCAGGTTTAGAGCTAGCTAGAAGACGAATAATATAACAAAGATATAAGTTTCCTTCGTCCATTCCCACGTTGTTAACTTGTAACACACAATAAATTCAAGTTTATAGTTTACGTGAAACGTGTGAGCAATTCGTCATGTCCGCGTCGTCACGGTCCGCTATCATGCCAAGGAGGCTTTATTAATTGTTTTTTTTTTGTAAGAATAATGTACGGAAGACCGATTGATGGTTACATGCAGGCTCAAGCTTGTATACCTTAATAGGGTAAGCAGATGCATAGTAATAATAATCATTCATTTATTACGGTCTTAAGACTCGGTCTCGCTCGTGTAAAAGTAGCTTAGGTTAGGCTACATAAGAAAAAGTACTTAAAAAAAAATGTCACCTATATTACTCAATGAGATACTATAGATTTCTAATGATCAAGCAATTTTTCAAATCGTTTAAGCAGTTTTTGAGTTAAATCCTTACAAACAAACAAAGACACAAAATATATAATTTTCCCTATTTATAATATTATGATGATGGTTTTTGTCGGCCTTCTTTGTTTTCTTCTTCCACTTCACCCTGTATTTGACGTCTTCTTCTTTCACTTCATTCTGCCTTTGACGTCTTCTTCAGAAGCATTACATGCATGTTTTAACAGAATTCAATAATTTCTTATCTCGTCATTAAAAAGACAATTTCCGCACTAGGAATAATTCCTGTGGGAGGGACTTTAGACACCTTCAAACAATCGACTTATAGGCCACGCTCGATCCGGAACAACTATTTGTGGATCACACATTTTTTTTGAAGTGACATCTTTAGGCGCGTTGAGCACTTCTTGGGTGAACAAAAATCATAGAACTCGCGTCATCGTCACGCTTCCACGCTATCCATTTTTGAATTATTTTAGAATATTACCAATATCTAATATAAATGGTGCGTCCTACGCAAAAAATAACGAAATTTTGACCCCTTAGTAACCCGTAAAAGAGTATCAGGAATCCGATACGCCTCTTTTTTTTTTCGTTTATGAAGAAGTGTTTATAATCAAGGATTAAAGTTTTCACTTCTATCGGCAGTCGCCCCCAAAGACAGCCCGAATTTTTTTTATACAACTATGGTGGCAAACAAGCATACCGGTCACCGTAGCCTATGGACGCCTGCAATACCAGAGGCATCACTTGCGCATTGCCGACCCTTTAGGAAAAAAAGGAAGTGGGAAGGAGAACGAGCGGGAAGGAGGAAAGAGGGTGATTGGGCCTCCGGCACTCTCACTCACCAAACGATACACAAAAGTAGAAACACTGCTATTTCACGTCGATATTCTGTGAGAGGGTACTCCTTCCCCGGTCGAGTCGGCCTATTCATGCTGAAATCAGCGAGGCTTACTACTCATTTATTTTTATATGTGTAAATCAAACATACGACACTCGGCGCAGTGGCAGTAATAAGGGAACCACTTCAACGTTACTTGAACTACGCCATCCGTGTATTTAAAGTTTTAGACTTCGTGCTGATACCTTACCTTACAGGTAACCTTTTTGATTTAAGAGAACTGTACCTACCGGTGTCCGTGAGGTCTTGAACTACGCTTGTACGTGGTACCGTTACAAGTGGTACTAAGTTAATATTACTGTAATTACCTACTACAAGAAATTCTTGATAACTTCATGTTGATTAACTTCAGCAATATAACTTATAAGTATTTATATCTCGCTTATGATTTGCTTGATTGATTCTTGAGAATAAAACTATATCACAGGTAAAATAAATCTTACTAGCTTTTGCCTGCGGATCCACTCGTTCGGGCATAGTATCTTTTTTCCTGAATGAAAGGTCTATGTCCTTTTCTGTAGCCTTGACAACGTGTATATGACATTTCATGATGATAGGTAGATTAGTGAGGCGTTCATAGCCAGTTCCACTCACTGATCGGTATACGATTAGTGAGGTTAAGCAACGTTGGGTGCGGTCAGTCTATAGATGGGTGACCGCTTAGTGGTATTTCATCAGAGCGTCTCCGTGCTTTGGAGGGCACGTAAAAAGTCGGTCCCGGTTGTTGTCAAATTGACAGCAGTCGTTAAGCCATGTCAGAGGCCGACGGGCGGCTTGAACAACTCTTGACAACAGGTTGGCCACTAATCACACGAAAAGAAGAAGAAGGTAGATTAGTTAGGGCGTGAAAGCGTTACAAACAAACATACTCACATTCGCATTTATAATATTAGTTACGATGTCACTGGACAGTTGCGTAGGCTAAATTATATCCGGGGCTAAATTATATACTAGATGTTCCCGCGGTTTCACCCGCGTTTATCGGTACTGCGCCGCCCCCGTAAGTCGTAGCGTGATGTTATATATCCTATAGCCTTCCTCGATAAATAGGCTATCCAACACTAAAATAATTTTTCAAATCGAACCAGTAGTTCCTGAGATTAGCGCGTTCAAACAAACAAACTCTTCGGCTTTATAATATTAGTATAGATGAGGCATATCTCTAATGTCAAAATTGATGCCCTCTCGCCTCCATTTCTATGCTAAAGAAAAACAACAATACATTTTCGCATTTATTTTAAGACAGTAAGAATAAAAAGTACGTTATGGGGCTTTATGGTCATCCTAAAACCAGCTCGCTGGGACTTTGGCCAATGATTATGTGGTCTCCGTTTCAATGCCTACGTCGCTTAAATGTTTTTAAGTTTTCCTATTAGAAAATTTCTATCAGCACGAAAACTAAAAATCCCGATCGCGGCAGTACGTTCGACCTCCATTTCTTGATATTTAAAATATAGCAGGTCAAATGTGAATGTGTAATACCCATATACACCAGTTTTCGTTTTTGCCTTTGGAGATATCTATGGAAAAAATTCTCAATATTATAATTATACACCTATATTGGTGTAAGTATGTATATGATCTAGATGTGCCCGCGGTTTCACCCACGTTTATGATTTCTGCACTGCCCTCGTGGGTCGTAGCGTGATGTTATGTAGCCTTCCTCGGTAAATAGGCTATCCAACACAAAAATAATTTTCAAATCGAATCAGTATTGCCTGAGATTAGCGCGTTCAAAAAACAAACTTTTCAGCTTTATAATATTAGTTTCAGCTGACGATGAATTTTTGAGATTTTTTTGAGATTGTTTGAGATTTAAGAATTTTATTGAAATAAAACATATTGTTACAATAATTTTAAACCCACCAAACTGCATAACAGTTTGTCGGCGGGATTAGCGCTCGATTAAAACATATGTGTTACATATATGGAACCAGTTTTACGCTCTCGGTTTACAGTGGTTTAATAATTAGTATTTAATGGCAATAACAATCAAATCAAATACAGACAATAAAGCAAGAAGTAAGTGCTTTTGCATTGCTTAAAAATTAATCTACTAACATTCTTGTTAACCAAACAACCCGGTCAACTAAGGTAGAATGCTTGTCTTAGGAGTAAGTTCATGTCGTTAATGCAATAGCAAAGATTGGAACGCACGTCTTATTAATCGCACTGTCAGGCGGAGGCCGCGGATTGTCTTTTTAAAAAGACACTTTTAGTTGAGCTAAAACCACAGTTTATTTCAGAAAGACATGTACAAACACCTATAACCTCACTTTTCTTTAGTACAAAAATAACTATTTGCGATTGTTCTAACTGCACTGTTGAAATATCTATCTGCAACTGCTTTGACCGCGTGGCTTTTGGCCGTATATATAATACTAGCTTTTGCGCGCGGCTCCGCCCGCGTAGTACCTACATCAATAAAAAGTAGCCTATGTCCTTCCCCAGATTTTAAACTATATCTATACCAAATTTCATCTAAATCGGTTGAGTGGTTTAGCCGTGAAAAGGTAACAGACAGATAGACAGACAGAGTTACTTTCGAATTTATAATATTAGTAAAGATAAATGGTGCAGATGTCAGCATTTATTTACGAAGTAATTATGAAAATAACATCACGTTTAGACTTATCCATTCCTTGCACTAAATGAAACAAACTTGCCCCCTACGTGAACCATATCAGGCGAAATGTGGTTGTAATAAATATCTGCCTACCTTATCAGGGGAATAGGTGTGAGACTATGTTCCTTTGTAATATTACCTAGAACTATCCGACCTCCACTATAGAAGGAATCCTCTACACTGGATATCTAGATGCAAAGAAAACATTACTAGTGAAGTTTTTACGGATTTTAAACGAACGCGTTTAGTTATTTTAAACGTACTTCCTGTATTTCTATGTGTTATCACAGGTACCTATTAACATTATGTGTAAGAGATACTGTCAGGGTTGTCACACAGCAAGCAGTGATAGGCTAGTTGGTTGCACAAATCAAGCAAGCAGGTTAGCCTCGTAGATAGAACGTTGGACCATTAGAGGTTTCGAGTTTGATCACATATCAAATATCTCTGATGAAATATTTATCTAATAACTTTGAAATTGTCGCGTTACATGATAAATATAATCCTTACTTCCTTACTAATATTATAAATGCGAAAATAACTCTGTCTGTCTGTCTGTTACCTTTTCACGCTCAAACGCTGAAAAATTTGATGAAATTTAGAATGGAGATAGCCTGAGACCCTGGAAAGGACATAGGTTATATAACATCACGCTACGGCTTACGGGAGCGTCGCAGTTACCACAAATACCATTGACGCGGGTGAGACCGCGGGCACAGCTAGTACCTATATAAAACATATAAAATTAAAATAATAATATACGTCACGGGTATTAACGCGATCATGCATAATGTTTACTCTTTTAATGCTTGATGTTTCGACCAGGTTACACTGGCCGTGGTCACAAGCAGACTGTATTTATCGATTCGTTATAATAAGACAATTGTAGTAGAAGCAAGAGTTTGGACAATTGTTCTTGAAGATCTGTATTTTGTTATCCATCACGCTGGAATAATGCAGATTACAAGAAAGCCTTAAATTTCTCATGCTGCGATCAATTCTGTATCCAGCAGTTTATTTATTTATTAGAAACTCCACAGCTTGTTTTCTATACACATGAATAAGAAAGTAGATAGTACTAGCAATATTGAACAACGCCATAAACACTAGGATTATCGTAGAATTCACAACTACCTACCTAATTCATAACCTATAACAAACGGTTATACTTAAGCCAATTACAGAGTTTACTGGCATGTTTAGCGGTAAGAAGTGAAACACAGAGACAAACAATTAATCAGTAGTAATTACTAGACCCAAGCAATACCACAATGATATGACATGACATGATGTGACATGTCAGTTAGACAGTTAATAAGGCTTATACAAACAACAGGTAATGCCAGGTAACTAAATCCAATCTTTTTCAAAACAATGCTTACGTCAAAGCCACAAACACCCAAGCCGGAACTTGTGATTTTTTTTATTGAGTTGAGGCTTGTCTTTTGTGACATCCCTACGTCAAATAAGGCCAGACTAGATGTTTGAACGTTAAGTAGACTGAGGAGGATCTAATTACTTGTCAACTAACGGTTATCCGATGTTAACTTAACTCGATACTTGCATGACGAGTGCGATGTAAGCACGATGTGACATGATACCTTGCTTTTTTCGTTTTGTACTATTAAGGTGACAAATATGCATACAGTCTTTTAATAATGTGTTGCCAATGATTCAGCGCTATTCTGGGACAACACCTATGCGAAATTTCATGACACTGCGCCAAGCGTAAGACAGATAATGACAGAGCTCGTGCAGCGCATATTCAAATCGGCGCGCGGCAGCCATAGTAAAATTGTATGGAGGCTAATGGAGGATTTGAAATGCTTTTTTGATAAATATGTATCTTTATTGTCAACCAATAACTTAAACATTTGGGACGGACAAATTGTAATATAACTATTTATGTTTCGTTTAAGCTGTAAAATAGGATAGATTTCTACTGTTATAATCTAAAAATCACGTAACACGAGCTTACGTTTTTGCATCTTTCGTGCAAATTTACGAATATTTAATTTGCAAATTTTGTAGGCGGAAATATTAATTATTTTAAGTTTTTTACACGGAGTAATTGTAAATACATTCATTGTTATGGTAAATGTATATTTTATAATATTGTCTTCTGTTTACGTGAATGTTATTCATTGAAATTAAACTACTATATACGGATTTTATCGCGTTGTTTATTTGACACTATTACAAAATTTTGAAAAACTGTTATAATACTATAATCACTATTAAACTTTACAAATTTTTAAGCTAATTAAATTATTGAAACTATTAAAACTATTTATACTATTACTATACTATTATACTATTTAGATTTATTTTTACACTTTCCCCGACGTTTCGGTTGAACTTAAACTAGATCTAGACGTTAAACAATTAATACCAGCTTGCGTAAAACCTCCAAAGCTGTATGGGTTACCAAAAATACACAAGGAAAACGCCCCCTACGTCCTATTGTGAGTCAGATCGACACACCAACTTACAGACTGGCTCAGCATGTAGCGAAGATACTCTCACCACTCAGGGGCAACTCGAGAGCACATGTAAAGGATTCATACCATTTTGTGAGTGAGATTAAACACCTATGTCTCACAAACAATGAAAGAATGGTTAGTTTTGATGTACAGTCATTATTTACATGCATACCTGTACATGACTGTATTGAAATAACTAAAAGGAAGCTAATAGAGTACAATATGCCTGAGGAATATGCAGAACTACTGAAGCATTGCTTAACAACTGGCTATCTGTTGTGGGACAATAAATTCTACATACAAGTCGATGGTATGGCAATGGGCTCCCCAGTATCGCCTGTTGTTGCCGACATATATATGGAGGACTTTGAGGCTCGAGCTATGCAGACTGCCCCCATCACACCCAGGATTTATAAGAGGTTTGTAGATGATACTTTTACAATATTACCAACAGATAGTGTAAGTGTATTCCTAGAACATCTTAATTCCATTAATAACAACATACAATTTACTATGGAATTAGAGGCAAATAATTCATTAGCTTTCTTAGATGTACTTGTCATCAGGAATCCTGATCATACTTTGAGCCACACTGTGTATAGGAAAAAGACCCATACAAATAGGTACTTAAACGGTGAATCTCACCACCATCCTAAACAGTTAGCTACCGTGGCAATGTCTTTGTTTCAGAGAGCCCATGGGATCTGTGACAAGAAACACCTGGACGCTGAGCTTCAACATGTCAAGCAAGTACTGCAAGACAACAAGCTCAAACAGCCGCGCCGCTGTCACAGATCCCGAGAAAAGCCAGCCACAGTCGAGCGCCAGCCTGCTATACTACCTTATGTAAAGGGTGTCACTGACAAGATTGGCTACATCTTGAAGCGAGCATCAATCAACACATACTTCAAGCCGCCAACGAAGATAAGTCAATTTTTACCATCCGTCAAGTGCCAACTACCTTTACAAGATGCAGGGGTCTATAAAATAGATTGTGATTGCGGACTCTCATACATTGGTCAAACCAAGAGAAGCATAGGCACCCGCATAAAAGAACACATAGCTGATGTAAAACACCAACGCTCGTTGAAGTCTGCTGTGTGTGAACATGTGCAACAGGGGACCAACCACTACCTGAGATTTGACAAACCACAGACGCTCGCTAAAGAACACCGATTCCTACCAAGGATGCTTCGCGAGGCTATTGAAATCAAGAAACATCCTAATTTCAATAGAGAAGATGGTTGGAATGTACCACCAGCTTGGGATCCAGTAATTCAACTAGTCAAGCCCAAGAAGAAGAAAACCACAGCTAGACTTCATGATACTTTGAGTTCATTCTGCGTAAATAGAAACACCCATGATTAAATTATGTTCGGGTACTTTGAAATAACTACACTGGAACATTGAGACAACTACCATCTTAGTCTCCCCGTGACCATGGCTGCTGAAAAGCAACCGAAACGTCGGGGAAAGTGTAAAAATAAATCTAAATAGTATAATAGTATAGTAATAGTATAAATAGTTTTAATAGTTTCAATAATTTAATTAGCTTAAAAATTTGTAAAGTTTAATAGTGATTATAGTAGTATAACAGTTTTTCAAAATTTTGTAATAGTGTCAAATAAACAACGCGATAAAATCCGTATATAGTAGTTTAATTTCAATGTATATTTTATATTTGTATTCAACAAAAAGTGTTGATTTTATTCGCTTAACTGTAATCGCCTGTTTTAGCACATTTCGCTCGGCGCAGTCTTAAGTAGCTAAAGCATGAAACGTAACAAACAAACAAATTCACATTCGAGTTTATAAAATTAGTTAGGATTTTTAGGGAAGCTGTCTACTAAGAGGCTGTCTAACAATAAATTAAAAAAATAACTTATAATTGATACCTCGATATTTGCAAATGTTAGTCACCAACATACCTAACATCATTAGTATCTACTTGCTTACATGCATACAGACTATAAAATCTTTTTATTGTCGCATCTATCTTATGTCGCTCTGTGCATACGCAACCAGGTCGCTTCTAGGTAGTACCAACGATGACACGCTTGACTTCCTTCTTTAAAAACTGGTTGTAAGTTAAAAATAAGATTAACACGCAAGCCGAGTGAGGCTAGCTTAAGATAGTATTATCTTGAAATTGATACTAGCATAAAGGATGCATCATTGCTCGTTGTAATTTGCGCTTGTTTATAGTCGTTCGTGAGGTCCTCAGTTTGATACCTGGGATGGATAAAGTGTTATTGGATGTTTTTGTAAAATATGGGCTCGGTGTTTGGATATTTGCTAGATTCCTTGATGTTTTGGGCGTGTCTATTACGGGGACTTAAATATAGGTAGCTTTCGAAATTTTGAAGTAGGTACTATACCTCTGCTTAGCACTCTGAAGATATACAGACATGAAACTATGTATATGTAATACAATTGATACTATAGATTTCGAAAAGATGGAAGCTCTATTTTTCAATTAAAAAATTTTTTTTTTCCTTCGTGTAGTTAGTGGCCAACCTGTTGTCAAGAGTTATTCAAGCCGCCCGTAGGCCTCTGACATGACTTAACGACTGCTGCTGTCAGTTTGGCAACAACTGGGAATCGACTTTTTACGTGCCCTCCGAAGCACGGAGACGCTCAGATGAAATACCACTAAACGGTCACCCATCTATAGACTGACCGTACCCAATGTTGCTTAACCTCGCTAATCGTTTACCGATCAGTGAGTGCAACTGGCTATGGGCGCCAGAATTTATGTAGGTATGAAGACTATGTAGGATGGTATAAATGTGCATTACAAAACTTTTTTCAAACTGGGAAAAGTTTCCATTCTCTTTCAGTTTTGGTAGAATTTACGCGCTTTCGCGCATATAATACCACAGCGTACAACTGTCAGATATGCATATGCATTAGAACTATATAGATCTTTAATACCATATTAAATATGTAAAACTTAGTCGGCAAGTACGACTTGATACAACTATCTAAAGAATACGACACATATTTTCTTTCCTGCGGGCATCAAACTACACAAAACAATGGAAGTCGGTACGAATATGCTTAATGAAACAACGCTTAGTCAGATTTCAAAGCACCTTATTGCAAATGAGAATAAATATTATAGTCAGCGTTAATAACAAGCTGAAGGACACTCCTGACAGGTTATAGGTTGCCTTTTCAGACAGTATTACAAAATGGATTTTCGCAAAATCGCAGCTCCAATTTATGATAGGTGAAACAAAAATTTTATAAAGCAGATTTCTAGCTCCTTTGAACTGGTTTTTCTTTTTGTACCTTCATAGGACAGACCAGGGGGAAAGACAGAAACAATGGGTCTTTTTTTAGTAGTCTATTTTATTTTCAAGTTAGAACTTCGCTATTTCAAATCTTACTTATTAAGCGTTTAATAATAATAATAATAAAAATCATAGCCGTTTTATCATCCATAGTTACCAATATACCAGTCCATCAAACACCCATACCCTTAGCCCATATATTAGAATCCATACGTAGCAATAGCCCTACGCCTGCTGCGGCTAGTGCCGCTGTAGTTATTCCATCCCACCTTTGATTAAAACTCTCGAAGGGCCTCTTCACGTTGGACCCATGTCTCCGTGTAAGCCTCACAAAGGGCCGGGTATTTTCCTAACGTATTAGGAATATACCCGTGAAAGAGAAACATATAATAATAATAATTTATTTTCAGAATAACATTCCATAGTAGGTTAGTAAAAGTTAACTTACATCTAGTGTTAGTACTAGGTACATACATCTAATACCTGACCGGTTCAGACTGTCATCTACTTGACTGCGTGCAGTTGTATCCAGCGTTCCAGGATCGGCGAGTCCCACCGGTCAGTTTAGCTTTATCTGCTTTCGTTAGAGTGGTGTACCTTACGCCTAGAGTAGTGTACCGATTTGGTTAGAAATCGAAGGTATCGTAAAATTGAAACTTCAACTATTGGCAAATCGTATAGGTATATAATTAACCACAGTTTTAAAAGTCTTTACAATAGACTTGCGCCTCTAAAATCGATGTTTCATGCATAAAAATTGCGTTTATTATATCCTAGGCCTTTGATAATCTAGCGAAACTAAACGAAAGTCATGCATGCATCGTAAAACTAGATACAAATGAAAAAGAATTGACTATTTTGCTCAATTTCTAGGCAAACATGGCTCTGATGGCGATTTTTGAAGTGAAAACTTCTTTGGGCGCGTTGAGCACTTCTTGGGTGAACAACAATCATGGAACTCGCGTCATCGTCACCGAACGCTTTCCATTTTTGAATTATTTTTGGTTTATAAAGAAGTGTTTATGATCAAGGATGAAACTTTTCACTTCTATCGGCAGTCCCCAAAGACTGCTTCAATTTTTTTTTTATTTAGGTTTAATTCTCGTCTTAAGGACACGGGCTTGCGCTCTCTCTGATGGCAAGTATTGATCACTGCTCAATGATTTCGGCAAAGTCAAGGATGTTTAAGGCGTACCCACAGTGTACCGTCATAATAATATTCTTTTTAAACCCTATTAAAAATTCGACAGAAAACAATACTTCCTACAAAAGATTTTCTCAAAAGCTATAAAATACCTTCCCCAAAAGATCAGGATAACAAAGAAACTATTGCACTAGAATCCTAAAGAACAATTATTTTCATACAGCAACGTTGGGACTCAAGTATACGGTTCGCTTAATAGAAAATGGTTACCGTAATCTACGATCCATCGCAATACAATCACACTCACTCATGCGTTGTCGATTCTAAAGAAAAGGAATTTATTTATTTACTAGCTGTTACCTGCGAATTCGTCCGCGTAGATTTTAACTAAAAAGTGTTTGTCTCCGCGGAACCCTATATTTTTTTCTAAAATCAAAGTAGCCTATGTTACTCCTTATAACATCTGCTATCTGCCAGTGAAAGTCCCGTCAAAATCGGTTCAGCCGTTTCGGAGATTACCCGGAATAAACAGACAGACAGACAAAAATTTTAAAAACAGATGTTTTCGTATAGGTACCTTATATATTTTCACATGCATTATATGAAAAGCTGTTATTTTGACATTACAAACAGACACTTCAATTTTATTTATTTGTATAGATTTACTTTATTGGGACACAAAACAGTTACACATTAAATGTAATGCAAACATTTTATATATGTAAAGAAAAGCGTTAATGTGTAACCCACACCAATGTCCGAGAATTAACATTAAAAAAAAATTGGAATAAAATAAAATAAAGACGCGCGATAATTGAGAAAGGGCAAATCTAGAAATAATTATTTTAACAATTCAATAGCTGGACTGCAAATATATCTAAGTCTATAAGGTGTGTATTATACGTTTCAACAAGGCGACGAAGAGGCGCCTGTGTGCCGGCGTTGGTTCTGCACTTTTCAGTGTAGAACCGCAACGTGTTGCAATACGGTTCTAGCTACAATGTAACTTAATTGATTAGTGACCTATTGGTACATAAACTGTACAACATTGTGGATGAAAGTAATTTTCGTTAAGATTCCAGGTTCAAAAGTTGGTATTTGCACAGTAGTTGCGTATATGATAATTTGGGAAGTCGGCATTTAAATTGTGTTGTTAGTAAAAACTTTTTCTGAATAATTTCGAGTCTTTTTAAACACGATATGAAAGAATAATAATAGCATAAGTATTCCAGCCTTCGGAACTCTTACAGCCCGCGCGAAACGCAATAACAATACTCTCACGTCGGTTTTCTGTTTTAAAGTAATACTTCAGACCAGCCGACTCATTTGTACTGTCATCAATTATTTGCAAACAGCATTAGAGGACTTTTGCGTTCAATGTGCTGCTACGAAATGCTACTGGTACTTCTGTTGACAATATTATCTCCTTAAAGGCCTTTTGAAATCCTATTTACCGCAGGAATATAATCTTATTTTCCTACAGACTGCACGCCGCATTTTCAGCCACATTTGTGATTAATACTCCGCTCCTGTGGTTCGTAGAGTGATGTGATATAGACTGTTGATAATAATATTTTCTTCTACTACTATATATAGGGATTTTATTGCGTTGCTTATTTGACACTTTATTACGTAATTTAGAAACTGTCACACTACTATTACTATTAAACTTTACTAATTTTTAAGCTAATTAAATTATTGAAACTATTTATATTTATGTTAACACTTTCCCCGACGTTTCGGTTGCTTTTCAGCAGCCATGGTCACGGGGAGACTAAGGTGGTAGTTGTCTCAATGTTCTAGTGTAGTTATTTCAAAGTACCCGAACATAATTTAATCATCATTGGTGTTTTTATTTACGCAGAATGAGCTCAGAGTATCATGAAATCTAGCTGCGGTTTGCTTCAAATAGTCAATCCCAAGGATTGACTATTTGAGTTACTGGATCCCAAGATGTTTTTTTTTTGGGGTAGTAGCATTCTACTTGTTAAGACCAATAGAATACTTCTTCACTCGTAAAATTCTTTGGAATTTTCAGTAGCTTTTGATTTTATTCAAACAAAAGTGCTAATCTATGTACCTATATGTACCTATCACAGCAGGCAGTGACTTGGTTGCATATACTTCTGAAATCTATAAGCGATAGCCACTAAACGGGTCTGCCTTGCTTGCTACTAAAGCCATAAGTTATATATTCTTACCATGCAATTACATAAACAGAAGAAACCAGCATACATACCAGTTACCATATCCAGATTTCTGAATGAAAATTCAACAAATTAGAAGAATCTAATCCTAATCCTAACTAATATTATAAAAGCGAAAATGAGTTTGTTTGTTACCTTTTCACGCCTAAACCACTGAACCGATCCTCCTGAAATTTTGCATATACGTTGAGATGTACAGAAACGGACATAGGCTACCTTTCACCCTGAAAAAAATTACTGCTCCCGAGGAAAACAATAATAACGTTGTTATGATAATAGATGACGCCACGTGTCTTTCGAAACATGATTGAATTATATTATTACAAGCAGAGTACGACCCGAATTGATTGTCAAATTCTAAATTGCCGCGAGCGTAGCCGCGGGCAAAAGCTAGTCCTTACTATCCTTACTAATATTATAAATTCGAAAGTAACTCTGTCTGTCTATTTGTCTGTCTGTCTGTCTGTCTGTTACCTTTTCACGGCTAAACCACTCAACCGATTTAGATGAAATTTGGTACAGATATAATTTAAAACTTGGGGAAGGACATAAGCTACTTTTTATTGATGTAGGTACCACGCGGGCGGAGCCGCGCGCTAAAGCTAGTAGTATATAATTTGACGTAACGTTTGTTCAGTTAAATAACTTCATGAATATTTACACTTGCAATGGTTGTTCTATGATTTATTGGTTCGTTCGATGATTCGATTATGTGAGATACGAGTTATGTAGATCACGTGCGATAACAATCGTTTCATTGGCGTATTCGAGTCGGTCATGTGTGGTAGCGATAAATTGGATGTTTACGTGTTGACATGTATATATGTTACGCTTGTGAGTCCCTGAAGCCATCGGTATGCGGCTGCAACTTAAGAGGTTCAATATGATTACGCCTACTCAAAATTCAAGTCCTGCAATAATGAAATGTCTTTTTCCTCTCCCTTCTCCTACAAATAGTTATAGCTGACCCTAAGGCATAAATTGGTTCATTCATCTATCGATACACCGGCTTTACTTTCTTCTCTCAGCTTTAATATTTCACATAGATCTCGTAATCCTAACATAATTTGCAATTCAAGCATATAAAAATAATAAATAATTTTATAATCCAATAGTAATAATGTGCAGACCTTATAATAAAGTAGCACCTGTAAATAAAGAGGTCGACATTTTTGACATAAATTTCAATTTAATTTTTTAAATTTTTGATGGAAGAAGATTGTATCAGGTGTGTCAAATCTAGTTATAATGTAAAATAAGAGTTATTAAGTAAAAACCTACTTACAATTACCCACTTGTATCCTACGCTAACGAATTTAAGATTTTAATAATGTTTTTTGTTTTGCATGAGTAATCTGCTCTAATATGTACATGTTGTGTACACTGCCTTAAGATTATTGTCCGGTTTATATAATATTATGTTCATTATTACTACTTAGTATGTTAAGACTGTAATCTGTTTGTGTACCTATTATAAATAAATAAGGACCTGGTGTCCTTGACTTGGAAAACTATTTGTAGGTAACACAATTTTTGAATAGAGATTGAATCCACAATACCTAGTACACTGGCAGTGTCATCGCGACCACTCGTATCACTGCTCTACTTGTCTAGTGAATCCATGTTTCGCGTAGGGTACGTGTCTATTGCCGTATACGGGCCCCATTGTCAATCTCCGAGCTTCTATTGTGAACTTTATAACAGAAAATGCACAACACTATTATTAGGTATACACACGGGCACACCTCTCCCATTCAGCTGCAAACATAAACAAAATCCATGCCTTTGCAGTAGGTAACTAAATAAAGAAAATTAAAACCAAACTAATTTCTGGTATAAGTTAACTTCTTGAACGTCTAGGAGAAATACGTAAATTTTTTTAAAAATTCATTTTGCGAACAATACACAAACGGACAAATGTATGTCCGCTCGACACTTGACTGATTAACGAGTCAAGTGTGCAGCGGACATACGTTTGTCGTTTTTTTTTTGATGACTCATTTTTGCGGACAGACGTAGGTATGTCCGCTCGAGTTGACGGGCTAATCAAGATCAAACCACTCCTAAATGTCATCAGATGTCATTTTAAACAACACAATGGCGTTAATCAAAGCCCTTTCATACATCTCTGGCACCCCCATCAACGCAGACACGCTAACACGAGCGGTAACGCGATAGCTGCGCCTGCGCAGGCCGCCGCGGCGGTTTCCCATCAGTATCGGTTACATCTAGCTCCCATACCATGCGACCTGTTTGTTTTGTACAAATGGAAATTATTGCAATGATTCTTTTGCTTTTAAAAAGCTTACTCGTGTAGTTGTGACGTCAGGGAATTAACAAACATTGTTAGACTTGTGTGGGCGTTGAACTTGCGAAACAACGCATGGAGAGTTTAAGTATTTGCCTCGCCAGTTTCACTACGTCTAGTGTTTTAGGTTCCATCCTCAAATATATCTTTAATCATATTTTGTTTAGAGATTATTAGCAAGTTGGGTATTCAATTATTTTTTGGGGTGACGCATTCAATGTACAAAAACTGTAATACTGATACTAGTGTATTCTATATAACCACTTTAAGTTAATAATAATGAATTTATTAAATTGAAATTAAACTACTATATACGGATTTTATCGCGATGTTTATTTGACACTTTATTACATAATTTAGAAACTGTTACACTACTATTACTGTTAAACTTTATATAGTACTAGCTTTTGCCCGCGGCTTCGCTCGCGTTAATTTAGAATTTGACAATCAATTCGGCTTGTACTCTGCTTGTAATAATATAATTCCATCATGATTCGAAAGACACGTGGCGCCGTCTATTATCATAAGAATGTTATTATTGTTTTCCTCGGGAACAGTAATTTTTTTCGGGATGAAAGGTAGCCTATGTCCGTTTCTGTACACCTGACAACGTATATGCAAAATGATGGGTTCAGTGGTTTAGGCGTGAAAAGGTAACAAACAAACAAACTCATTTTCGCTTTTATAATATTAGTTAGGATTAGGATATAGTAGTTTAATTTCAATGAATAACATTCGCGTAAACAGAAGACCATATTAAATTTATTATGTTTTGAATAAAGGTGTTCTATAAGAGAGTAAGGTCGAGTATAGACATTACACAAATGTTTGCGTCCGTTGAACCCACAACACTCAGTGTAGTAGCGAGACGACAATTAAACTACTACGCCAACCGTACAGCCAAGTAATACAACTAACAACTACCAACGTAAACCAATCGTATCTTATCTTATGTGGGGGCCAGTCAGTGTAGACCGGCGACACTTCGACCCAGTGGGATCTTTTGTGTCGATACTCTCCCAATAACGACTGCCATAGATTCTGATGTTCACGGCAGCTGGGACCAACGGCTTAACGTGCTTTCCGAGGCACGGAGCAGGCGATAATTGTCAATCAATACGCACATAATTTCGAAAAGTCATATAACTGCCGAAAGTCAGAGGTGCGCGACGTGGGTTCGAACCCGAGACCCTCTGCATTGCAGTCTGTTGGTCTCTCCACTGAGCTATCGCTGCTCAAAAAAAACCAATCGTAAAACATCTAGTTTAGCTGAAAGGATTAATGATTATACTAATAATTTGTATCCCTAAATTTCTAGCAAGGATTATCTTCTCCTTAGCCTTTATTATTCCCAAGTCACTTGGGGTCGGCTTTCTAGTCTAACTGGATTTGACTGGATATCAGTTTTTACACGGAGCGGCGGCCACTTGACCTCCGCAACCCGAAGGCTAACGATACCCTAAGGCTAGACCAGTGTCAGGATATTAGAGGGCACTGACTTCCCAATAACGACTGCCATAGATGTTCATGGCAGCCGGGACCGACGGCTTAACGTGCTTTCCGAGGCACGTAGCAGGCGATAATTGTCAATTAATACGCACATAATTTCAAAAAGTCATATAACTATAATAATAAAAATATTCTACCACATACACACAACACCATCTAGCCCAAACTAAGCAGAGCTTGTACTATGGGTACTAGACAATGGATAAACATACATATATACTTTTTTTTGTAAATACATACATATTATACATAGAAACACCCAGACCTACCGAAAGAACTGCCGAAAGTCAGTGGTGCGTGACGTGGGTTCGAACCCGAGACCCTCTGCATTGCAGTCTGTTGGTCTCCCCACTGAGATATCGCTGCTGTTTCTAGCAAGGATTATATAAAACAAAAAAACGATCAATTCGGAATCGGTGTCTTGGTTGATTACTAGGTTAGTACATATCGGTCCGAATTTAAGCCATTATGCCACGCTAAAATAAAGCTAAGATTTGAATTGAAGGATTAGTTTGCGTAAGAATTTTTATTTATTAAGCTATTGCGCCATCCGTACATTCAAAGCGAGATCGTAACGATATCGTTAATTTACGATCTAAAATAAAGTGGGTAGGTACTAATAGAATATCTTATCTTTCAACATTTTATACGTTTAACTTGTGTAATAACGAAAGTGATTGCCATCTTGCGGTTAAATACTTTATTTATTATCAATTAGAGCAAGAAAACTATTAATTTGAATCTATATATCTAATATCTGGTGTCTACTTCGCGGATTATAGAATACTAGCTTTTGCGCGCGGCTTCGCCCGCGTGCAACCCACTTGAATAAAAAGTAGCCAATGTCCTTCCACAGGTTTTAAACTATATCTGTACCAAATTTCATCTAAATCGGTTGAGTGGTTTAGTCGCGAAAAGGTAACAGTTAGACAGACAGACAGAGTTACTTTCGAATTTATAATATTAAAGTAAGGAAGTAAGGATTAGTAAGGAAGTAAGGATTAGTAAGGAAGTAAGGACTAGTGAGGACTAACTGTCGTTTGCAGCTTTGCCCGAACGCTTTACCTAAACGCGTTGCGGGATGTAACAAAGCGCCATCTATCGTAACATCCTACTAATATTATAAACTAGATGTGCCCGCTGTTTCACCAGCGTTTATGAATACTGCACCGCACCCGTGAGTCGTAGCGTGATTTAATCTAGCCTATAGCCTTCCTCGATAAATGTGCTATCCAACACTAAAATAATTTTTCAATTCGGACCAGTAGTTCCTAAGATTAGCGCGTTCAAACAAACAAACTCTTCAGCTTTATAATATTAGTATAGATGAGAAAGTTTGTGAGGATGGATGGATGGATGGATCTATGGATGTATGTTACACTTTCATACAAAACCTTCTGAGAACCGATTGCGATGCAACTTGGTATGTAAATAGCTGGAGACCTGGCTTAACGCATAGGTTTTTATCCGGATATTCCCACGCCATCAGGACTTACACCATTAAGCGATTTTTAAAGTAATATTATGTGGCATGTATCTTGCAAAAAACTTTGTTGATCTACTTTTTAAAAAACAAAATCGCTAAGTTACGCAACAAGTGTAACGAGACTAAACAAATAAAAAGCACTTACTAAACAAACAAACATTATAATATTTGTTTGAACTTACTATATACATATATAGGTACTAACTACAAATCGTTTAGAACTATGCAACTAACGTACTAAGCTTATCAGATTTGCGCGCGAATACGCGAAATGGTCGCAGTTAATAAGATTTTAACTCACTCGTTTATTGGTCCATTTAGTTTATGTAAATATTGTATAAACTGATTTTAGAACGAGATAGTGTTGTACTTTTAGTCGATTATAATCTTAAGAATTTAAGGGAGGGATAGAGCGGAGGTCTTTATGTAAGATGTCGTCTTAATTGGAGCAGTTTGACTGGGAAAGTGGCTTAACCTTAATTCAGAATTGCAGATTGCAGACATACAACCTTCTGTTGTTATGTTTTTTGGGTGAGTGGATTCTGCAGGCAGCTTAAGAAAGCGGTAAAATTTAATTTGATATTTATAACGTTACTACGTTTTACTCGCGGCTTCGCTTCGTTATCCCTTGGCTCTAAAGATCTATATCTCAGGAACAAAGCTTTGCTCTCATTGTCAGTATCTTTATGAAAAATACATCTCAATCCGTTGCTACGTTGTCACGTAAAAGTAAGAAAAACGATCAATTTCACATTAAAATATTGGTAAGAATGAAGCTATAGTATCGTATAGCAAAAAAGATTAACGAAACGGTACTAAATCAAACTTTTTAACAAGGAAATACTTGACTAACTACCTCGAACTAAATTATGGTCTTATACCGACTAAGAACTAAAAACAGTGGGATGTATCCGTTATCTGCCGCGTATACGTTAATCGAGGGAACTGAATTACTGCGCTCTGTGAGAACGATTTCTCATTTCTTATGAACTTGAGGTCATTGTCAGTTTCTAAGTGATAGCTGTGACTTCTAGTTGGTATTTCATTAGGTTTTACTCTGGTAAGGTGGTGAAGAAGCATATGACATGGGTGTTAAACGTAGCCTAAAAACTACGAGAATATCACATTAGAGGCACCTTCATAAAAACCTATAGCCTCCGTACAGAACTACATAGTATAATACATATTATATTTAACTATATGTTCCCGCGGTTTCACCCGCGTTTATCGTTACTGCACCGCCCCCGTTGGTCGTAGCGTCATGTTATGTAGCCTCTAGCCTTCCTCGATAAAAAGGCTGTCCAACACTAAAATAATTTTTCAAATCGAACTAGAAGTTCCTGAGATTAGCGCGTTCAAACAAACAAACAAACTCTTCAGCTTTATAATATTAGTATAGATTTAGCACTAGCATGCCTTAAATTGGCATTGTTCAGATCTTATTGATGATATACCGTGGCAATTGAAGAATAAAGAGGCAATGAGATAGATTTTGTTCCATCAATAGCAGGCTGTCAAAAACACTAGGTGCTTGTCCCATTCTGAAATCCTAGGCTTATAGTCTAGTATATATTTTATGTAAAGATAAAGATACTTTTATTTGTTTAAACATGAGTATGCACATATAAGTATACAAGATGAAAAATATAAACATAAAAGGATCGGTCATGTTTTTCCTATAAGACGTACAAATATTTACAGGGGATCTAAAAGAACAATAGTAATTAACTAAATAAATTCATGGCAATAAAAAAATAAAAAAATCACAATCAGAATATTATCAAAATATGGATATACAATTAAGGATTAAAATGTGACCGGTCTTGTTAAAGAAGTCTAAACTCTGTTAATTGAACAAACCGCAGGTGTTCTTGCTGATAAAATCTGCCCCTATCGGACGATTTTATATTTACCAAGTAAAGGTCAGCATCAGTTTGCTACGGAGTATCCAAAAAGCATAACGAGATACTTTAGTCGAACCAGATGTTTCAAAAATTAATAAATTTGTATAACGATTGTTTAATTTATTTAAGACTTATCTTATTTTGTGTGTGGGTCTTGTGTGTCCAGTCAGTACAGACCAGCGACACTTCGACCCAGTGGGATTTTTTGTGTCAGCCCTAAGATTTATCCCTTAGCTATCTCCTTATGAATATACTGCATCAGCCGCAGTGTACACTTCAGAGGGAGAAGCCTGAAGTCTTCAGGGTTTAGATATGCCAATCCCATCAGACCCATATTTAAGACGTAAAGTACGTACCTAATGCCATCGGTCCCAATGACCGAAGGCATTACATATTTGCAAAGCATACCGCTCCCATCACTTATTTTAACTAATTAATAGATCTCCGCGTTACCTTTCGGGGATATACAAGTGAGATGATATGCTATGTTAATATTATATAGTTAGGTTAATCTTTGTCTTGCATTTAATAACCAACCGTGTCCACATTTCACCTTCTCAAATTGTTGACACGAAAGCATCTTCGCATTCGCACGGATTTGTCATATTGAACTCCTTACGATATCCCCTTTCTCTCCTATCGTCTTTCTTTCTTTGTAACCTAGTCTTTAAGAAGTTTTTGTCTTATTCACAAGTTTTAATAAATTCCCGTTTATTTTCTTTTCAGTCCAACTTATACTTTCCGGTTGACCACGTAGATATACGATCATATTCCAATTTCCGGCATCCCTGATACACATTACGAAATATAACATTTCATTAGTCGAATAATTGCAATCGATTCCAATTATCGCCTAATCGTTTAGCACATCTCTACGAGTCCCACACGCAGTGGATGGAAGTGTGTCAACTATATGCGACTGCATTATGTATTTGAGTTCGTTTGCGACACATAATACACATACATACGTAACAGTACATATATGCACGTACTTACACACGTGTACGACGTACAATGTAAGAGCTATTCACTTTGTTTTGCGTGGTGATCGTTTTACAACAGAATAACGGTCTTGGAGAACTTGTTTTTGTTGTCAACTCGATGTAGCATAATTTGTGATGCTATTTTTAATATGCCATTGCCATAGATTACGTTTAGAGTCATTGAAGGGTTTGATATGACAAAGTCAAGGATTCGACACAGAAATTGCGAATTTTGGCAACTTATTCTCCAAAGTATAGAAGATCTGCTTCCATCTAGATTTGTCATGTGGCGGTTGGAGATTTCAATAGCCTTATATCATCCCTTAAACTTTTTCACGTGCGAGAACGAGACGGCATTACAAAGTGTAGCTTTGTTTTGTTCTTTTGCAAGCAATAACATTCCTAAGAAATACGTAAAACCGTGACACGGTCCCAAATTTCTCTACAGTGAAATTCTGTCAGCGGAGGGTTTTATCTTCTGCGCTAAGAACGCATCTATTCCTTTTTAACAGAGTCAGAAAAGTTCGACTGATTATCTTGGAAAAAAGTCTGTTAACAGGCTTCGATAGTCGCTTATCAACAGGTGAAACGTGTGCTAGTTCACGTGAATAGAATTAAAAGTCTGCCGTAAAATATGTTGGCATTTGTAGTACAGGTGTCTAGTATAAGAAATTTTGAAGTCATTTTTGTAAAATCTAGTATTGAAAATTAAAAATACCTAAATGATTTTTGAAGTGAAAACTTCTTTAGCGGCGTTGTGCACTGAGGGGATTGGGCCTCCGGCACTCTCACTCACCGAACGAAACACAACAGTAGGAATACTGCTATTTTACGTTGATATTCTGTGAGAGGGTAGTCCTTCCCCGGTCGAGTCGGCCCATTCATTCTGAAATCAGCGAGGCTCTATTTACTCAAAAATGTCTGTAATTAGTTATCTTTATTATGTTCCCTGTCCGATGAATGACATGTGATACATAACAATAGACTTTCTATTGTGTCTATCACGGGACAGAGAAGGGGTTAAAAGTTTAACAATATTTTAGTATTTAAATATTTAAAGAGAGTTATTTATAAGCTGCGGCGTCTAATCTATCTAGTTTAGGCTTGGCTAGTCTGTCCTCTTTATATCGTCTTTGTTTACAAAACGTTGTATTCAAATTATGTTCAAAATTGCCTCAATTACGATCTAAAACATCATCTGTAACACGCATATTTGTCTTCTTAAGTATCTTAGTTACACAAAAAAGAGTTATTAAATTAGCAGTGTGTAATTAACATAAATATGTATATAACCTAAGTTATGTTACATTCACGTAATAATTACACTTATTACGCACTCGGAAGTCTGTTGATAAGTATAAGTTAGTATGCTGTTGTAAGTGATGTTAGTGTTTCATGAATGTTACCGTTAGGATAATCTGTACTTACTTTATTACTTACATGTAGTAAGTAATTTAGTCTAGCTTTAGGGTATCGATAGCCTTCGGGTTGCGGAGGTCAGATGGCAGTCGCTCCGTGTAAAAACTGATATCCAGTCAAATCCGGTTAGACTAGAAAGCCGTCCCCAAGTGACTTGGGAATAATAAAGGCTAGGGAGAAGAAGAAGTAAGTAATAAAGTAAGTACAGACAAACAGTTACAATCATTTTCCTAATAGAATTTATAGAATGGATGTAATGTCAGTTTTGATGGTCACGAGGCACAATAACGACTGTTCGAGGATGAAACTACTACTTACCAGGCGAGCCAAAAAAAAAAAGAAAACTCATTATTACTCTCTTTAGTTCTTTTTTTGTTTTAGTGAACATTGTATTTTTAGCTAGTCGTTCTTAATCTGTGTTGTGTGTGCACCGAAGCTGTATATGCATATTAGACCAGTGCCGAAGCCTTTGAAAATGGTAAAAAGTGAAAAAAAAAAAAATACTAGGATGAAACTCATTGGAAAAGGAAGAGAATATAACAAAAATTAAAGGAAAAATAATTTACGGGCGATCTGAGGTCGGGAAGTGGGTGGGGGTGGAGGGGTAAGGGTAAAAAACGGTTTATCTCGATTTCCGGCAAAACTAGAAGTCCTATGGAAAAATTTAAAAAGAAAAGTTGTAGGTAATAAAAAGATCTACAACTTTTGTATTTACACTTTTTTCACATAACCTCAAAATTTATGTGAAAATTCAAATAACCAAGTTTTTGGTTTTTTATTTTTATCTTTTGCAAAAAGATTATTTTTTTCTCGAAATTTGGTGAAGACTTACCTTTTTATGTCCCAAACACGCTTAATTTTTTTTATTTAAAATATTTATTTTTGCAGCTTATTTTGACTTAATATCGAAAAAGCACCCTAATTTTCAGTCGAAAATTCACCCGTCAATATATCTGCTTTTTTAAAAAGTCGGTTTAATTAAATAAATTTAAATATTCAATAATTATCATAATAATTTGTTAGGTTAAGCATTAGGTATGTAGACGTTCAAAGTACGTAAGTTAATTTATTTATTAAGACTTACCAACAGCTACTATAATATCATATACACATGTGAAAAACGTTTTGAGTTTTAACCTATAGTGTAACTAATTATAGGTGAATTCAGCATGCATTACATTTTAGATATTAATAATAATAATGTCCTCCAGACCGAATTTCGGTCACGGCGGCCAATCTTAACGGAGACTGGCCATCGGCGCAGGAGATATTATAGTGCACAAGTGTGTGCGCACACACGAGTGCACTCTCTGTTCCCTAACTCTCATGATCCGATGGGACGAATAATCCGACACGACCGGAGAGAGATCGGGCGCAGGACCAACGGCTTTACGTGTTTTCCGAGGCACGGGGGAGTCTAACACCGCCAACTTCCTAACTCCGGGTTCGTATTGAGATTTTTTAAGAGAAAAACACAATAAATTTTTGTTGGCCCGACCCGGGATTGGAACCCGAGACCTCATGCACAACAGTCGCATTCACTACCGCTGCGCCACGGAAGCATTTTAGATATTACAGAGTATGTCGCAAGTTTAACATGGCATGCCAGAATGTTGATATAAACTTGTTTACTTATAGTAATAGCCAAGTCAAAAAAACTTGGTGTAACTCTTTCTTTATTTCTAAAAACCAGATGTAATAGTGTCTATTTCTTGCTATTATCTTGTTGTTTAAATGTCTTCTTCTATTATTTACACTTTATTCTGTTATCTGTGAAAACTTGTAACTTGCCTTCTTTTTTCGTGTCAAATCTGTCTATGATATTAATTTAGCTGTAAGTTTTTCTAAAATTGTAAAATAAAATAAAATAAGTATGTAACCGAGATTGAACATCAATCCGCTTTTCGTAATACTGCCAACTTTATCTTATCTTATCTTATGTGGGGGCCAGTCAGTGCAGACCGGCGACACTTCGACCCAGTGGGATCTTTTGTGTCGACACTCTCCCAATAACGACTGCCATAGATGTTCATGGCTGCCGGGACCAACGGCTTAACGTGCTTTCCGAGGCACGGAGCAGGCGATAATTGTCAATCAATACGCACATAATTTCGAAAAGTCATATAACTTCCGAAAGTCAGAGGTGCGCGACGTGGGTTCGAACCCGAGATCCTCTGCATTGCAGTCTGTTGTTCTCCCCACTGAGCTATCGCTGTTCGTTCTGCCAACTTTAAGTGTATCATAATTCCATCTTACTTGGTTTACATACATTTAAAAACTACTACACTACACTGATACTTAATCATTTGTCACAATTGCAGCGAATAAATATTCAAATAATTTGATTGTAGAAGTAATTATATTCCGATGTGTCTTACATGCATTCATTGTTGATTAATTATGTATCAGCAATACGTAAATATATCAATGTGTCATTAAATCGTGTTTCGAATAATCGATACTGATTTTAATTTACATTCGAATGTAGTATTCAAATCATTGGAATGTTTTTCCGTGACTCTATTATACTAAGTTTTATTGTAAACCTTTTAAAGACATGTAATTTATGAATTGAAAACTTCTTTAGGCGCGTTGAGCACTTCTTGAGTGAACAAAAATCATAGAACTCGCGTCATCGTCACGCTTCCACACTTTCCATTTTTGAATTATTTTAGAATATTAACAATATCTCTGAAATGGTGCGTCCTACGCAAAAAATAACGAAATTTTAACCCCCTTAATAACCTAAGAGATTATCAGGAATCCGACCAGCCACTTTATTTATTTTATTTTTTATAAAGAAGTGTTTATGGTCAAGGATTAAAGTTTTCACTTCAATCGGCAATTCCCAAAGACAGTCCCAATTTTTTTTTATTATACTAATGTAAGCTTTAACGGTGAAGGAAAACATCGTGAGGAAACTTGCATGTCTGAGTTCTCCTCGAAAATATGTGAAGTCTGCAAACGCGCCCCCGGGCTAGCGTATTGAACTATGGCCTAACACTTCTCAAAAGAGGCCAGTGCCCAACATTGGGACAGTTTAATATAGGGCTGATTTATTGTTATACTAGACTACATTTTTCCCGCGTCTTCGCTCGCGTAAATGTAGTTAGATTAGGTTAGTAACAGTACTTTTTTCTGGATGAAAGGTATCCTATGTCCTTTCCTGTACCACTTGCAACGTGTATACGACATTTCATGATAATCGGTCAAGTAGTTAGGGCATGAAAATGAAACAAACAAACAAACTTACATTCGCATTTGGTCGGCCTCGATGGCGTAGTGGTAAGTGTAACCGACTGCCACGCCTGAGGTCGCGGGTTCGATTCCCGCACAAGTCAAACATTTGTGTGCATGAACATGGATGTTTGTCTTGGTCTGGGTGTTTCTATGTATAATATGTATGTATTTACAAAAAAAAAGTATATAAGTATATTTATCCATTATCTAGTACCCATAGTACAAGCTCTGCTTAGTTTGGGCTAGATGATGTTGTGTGTATGTGGTAGAATATTATATTATTATTATATATAATATTAGTAAGTATTTTTATTCATTTGCACTCTCTAAGAAGTAGCATATTATGTTGTAAATTATAATATTTTGTCACCTTTAAAACTAAAGTTGCCGACGTAGCTCTCCGGATAGCCAAGTTGAAGTGGCAGTGGGCAGGGCACATAGCACGCAGAACCGATGGCCGTTGGGGCAGAAAGGTTCTGGAGTGGCGGCCACGCACCGGAACACGCAGCAGGGGTAGGCCCCCCACAAGGTGGACCGACGTCCTGGTAAAGGTCGCGGGAAGCAGTTGGATGCGGGTGGCCCAAGACCGGTCTGTGTGGAAAACCTTGGGGGAGGCCTATGTCCAGCAGTGGACATCTTTTGGCTGAGATGATGAATGTGTACCACATACGAACAAAAGTTGAACGCACTTAATTTTTCATATTTTCGGCCTTCGACGGTGTACCCATGCCCTGTATTATACGCACTTAACACATGACACCGTGTAACACTGATACATAGCGTTTACATATTGTTTACAAGTATTTATAAACAGTTATACGTATGTCGAGTTTGTGGCGAAGCGAATCGCTCTGATAGATGTGCCGTATGTTTAATGAATGACGTTCAACTTGCGGTGGGATTGCCGTTATGGGCAAACACGCACTTCATTGCCGCTAAGTGCTTTGTGAGAATTGTGTTGAAGGTGCAGGTTTTTAATTTAAACGATTATTTAATATTAATTATCTCATCAATTAGATGGAAAACAGACACAATAAAAATCACTGAGTTTTGTAGCTCAGAGGCCCGAGCGTTGTACATAAGATTAAATTAGTAAATGTGACTGCTGTATATTTAATGGTGACATGATGTCTCGGGTTCTCGGTTCGGTCAAAGTGATATTGGGTGTTTAGAAGGAGTCTGGAACTGTGCGAGGCTATAACAAGCTTTTGTTTTTATACAAATGAGGTGGTAAACAATCATACGGCCCACCTGATGGTCACTGGTCACCGTAGCCTATGGACGCCTGCAACACCAGAGGCATCACTTGCGCGTTGCTGACCCTTTAGGAAAGGAAATGGGATGGAGAAGGAACGGAAAGGGGGCAAGGGGGTGATTCGGCCTCCGGCACTCTCACTCACCGGACGAAACACAACAGTAGTAATACTGCTACTTCACGTCGATATTCTGTGAGAGGGTAGTCCTTCCCCGGTTGAGCCGGCCCATTCATGCTGAAATCAGCGAGGCTCTACTACTCTCAAAAAGGCTCGCCACATGTAGGTACCACTCGTGCCCCCACCACTGTAACACCTGCGCAGCCAAGCTCCGCTAAGCCAAGCTAGTTTTAGCACTCGTGAATTCTCGGTGAAAGGTCCCTGTCTTAGAACCCGCAACGAATTTATATGGAAGTATATAAGAAGAGTTGGAAGAAATAATTACACTTCTTTCAGCAATAAAGTGTGTGAGAAATTAGGAATCTATATATTAATACGTGAAGCGAAAACTTTGGATCCCTTTTTACGAAAATTGGGCGGACGGAGGAGTATGAAATTTGGCACAGTTAAAGTTTATATGGAGAAGGAGGGGCGAATCCTAATATTTATATAAAATATGCATTTGAAATACATTAAATTAATGAAAAAACACTACACGCACACAACCATGCATTTGACACACGCAGTCGAAGCGCGTAACTATGGTTACATATTATATCAATATATAATGACATATCTCAGCAATATCTTACAGGAAAACAGGCAAACTGTGGTCGAATTTCGAGCACTAGGCGACCGCTAGTATTTATAAATACCAGAAAAGAGCACTACGGACACGAATTTTAAAAGCTTCCCCTTTTAGGCTCAAATCACACTGGCACCGAGTCCAAGCGACGCGACGCGTCATGTTTTTCGCCTACAACATATTCGTCTCTATTTTCCCATTATTAAGGTACAAATTTGTGTTATGCAAATATGCAATTGCGCGTCGACACGTGACGACGCGTGCCTTTGCGCGTCCTCGTTTATTAAAAGTCGAGCGGTTGCAATTGAGAAACATGACGCGTTGCGTCGCTTAGACTCTTTTCCATTGTGATTTGAGCCTTAAAATTCATTTGTGACCTTGATTCTAGTAATATATATGTGTATAATACAGATACGCCTAAACACACAAAAAATCATTTTGCTTGTCACAAGATCAATATGCAACGCCAGAAGTGATTTATAAATTGTTTGACATAATAATAATTATATTACTAGCGGTCGCCTAGTGGACAAAATTAGACCAAACTTCCTAAGCTTGCTACTTTGTTTTCTATTTTTCTTTATTACATATAAATAAAGTATAGGTAACCATAGTTACAAAGAATTGTACGACTAGACGAACAATGCCGAAATACTACGAACGCGATTCGACTGCGTGTGTCAAATGCATGGATGTGTGCGTGTAGTATTTTTTCATTAATTTAATTTATTTCGAATGCATATTTTATAAAAATATTAGGATTCGCCCCTCCTTCTCCATATAAACTTTTACTGTGCCAAATTTCGTACTCTGACGTCCGCGCAATTTTCGTGAAAAGGGGTACAAAGTTTTTGCTTCACCTATTAATATATAATGTTCACTTTGTCCACAAAAGGAGAGATAGACAGATAATACGGATTCCTACTTGCTGTCCTGGCATACCTCACAACATTTATCTGAAAAGTTAGTTGGTGTACAATAGAATCAGGTTAATAATGAGAAATCTTGATATACAAAGCGAGAAATCTTGTATGCAAATATTATCATGTTAACTGAAGTTCACATGCAAACATGTACAACAGTGTTGCCAGATCCACTTGTAGAAAACCGGGACAAGTGGTACAATAATAGCACAATATTATAACTACATGCGCAAGAGTGCGTTATTGTCCACTTTACAACGAACAGGAGCGGTTAAGGGACTTAGTTTGTAATGGGTAGCAGACGTATCGAAAGGAACGAAGGTTTTTTATTAAGTTATAATTTTTGCCATAAATCCTAGTAATATTATAAAAGATTGTAAAGATGTTTGTTCAGTGCAAACCGCTGAACGGAATTCGATAAAATTTGACATATAAAAAGACTATGTCTTGGATACCACATAGGATACTTTTCATCCGTTGTCGAAAGGACAGAAATGTGTTACTTTCCTTCCGGTATCGGTTGCTGAAATTCTATGGGAACATTCCCATAGATTTATGCTTATTTTAATTTTCATATAATTGTAAAATAAACTTAATTATGTCAATAAAGATAATTATATATAAAATGTATATATTTTTTGGAATTTCAGTGACCGAAGCCCTGTTAGACGGTTACACGGTTCTGAACGATGTCTATCTTTCGGAACTGTTACTAATCGAGCGAAACGCAGTAACATGGTTACTCTTACGCATATGCGCTTAAGCGCTCCTTAATCTGTCAAGTCTTAGAATGCCAGACATAATTAAAAACCTATTGTGTCTGACCAACGGCGTGCCGCTGCGGCTCAAAATGTTAATAATGCCAAAACGTTAAGTCGACGCGTTGAGGAGCATCAGTACTGAGTTGTACGCATAGATTAGAATTGGTTGTACGTGGACATACGTGCTTAAATACCCAGTGAGCGTATTTGTTTTGCGCCTAAAACCATAATGTAAGCGTGAGATAAGCATAGGTTTTGCGGTTGTACGTGTCTATACTTGGTTATCTGTACGCCTCAAATCACTGCATTCCCTCTCGGAAAGGTTAGGATTTGTTAGGTTCCTTCTTAAACCCACCCAAAAATAGGAGCCCCGCGAAGCGGGGCTTCGTCGACTTAGTTTGATCTCTTTAAATATATTTTGCTGTGCAATTAGTATTTTTTTGCTGTGCAGTTAAATACTACCCTTAAATAATATAACCTTATCTAAGGCTTTTCATTCTGACTGTACAAAATCTGTTTTAAAAAAGGAAAGTCCGAAACACCACTCAAAAATATTTAAAATAATGTAATTCCTGTTTTGACCGGATGGGACGAAACTCAGCGGCCGAAACGCCTACTAAGCCTTCCGAGTTTGGGTGTTCTTGGTCCGTTGCTTGAATGTTTGTAAAGTGGGCGACACAGGAATTATTCCTAGTGTGGGAGGTGTCTTTTTTAGAAATAAAACATGAATGAGCCGCAGCGACACACAGGCGGCCAGACGCAATAGGTTTTTAATAACGTCTGGCATTCCAAGAATGTACAGCAAGAATAAAGACAGGTACCCATTTCCAAATTCCATGCCTACAAAATCGCGAGCAAACACTGCTCTTTTATAAAAACGATTGACTCACTTGCATCATAATTAGCGAAAGAACACGTTCATGACTTTATCTAAACAAGGAGACTATGTATTGACACGCTTATTAGATGTTAATGTTTTATCGTCTTATTATGTAAATGATTACGAAACGTGCACTGTTCATGACATAATTTAATACCATACTGGTCGTTCACACGATGTTAATGGTTCCTAGTATTGATGTATTCTGTTTTCTCTTGAGCGCTCGCTTTGTATAATTTTGTCTGCGTTGATAGTGATGTGTGAGTACTGATTCATGTGTTAGTTCGATTGCGTGGAGGGGCAAATGTTTTAACGAGTCACGGATTGTTACGGATCGGATTTTTTGAGTCTATTGGTAATTAATGTATAGTTTCATACAATAATACTTGCAAGTTGCAGCCATTTTAGTGTATTTTTGAAGTGAAAACTTCGTTAGGCGCGTTGAGCAGTTCTTGGGTGAACAAAAATCATAGAACTCGCGTCATCGTCACGCTTCCACGCTTTCTATCTTTTAAATTATTTTAGAATATTAACAATATCTCAGAAATGGTGCGTCCTACGCAAAAAATAACGAAATTTTAACCCTCTTAATGACCTCCAAGAGAGTATCAGGAACAAGCATCCGAACCGCCCCTTTTTCTTTTCTTTTTGATGTGAAAACTTCTTTGGGCGCTTTGAGCACTTCTTGGGTGAACAAAAATCATGGAACTCGTGTCATCGTTACCGAACGCTTTCCATTTTTGAATTATTTTTGGTTTATAATTTGTTTTATAAAGAAGTGTTTATGATTATGGATTAAAGTTTTTAATTCTATTGGCAGTCCCCAAAGACTGCCCCAATTTTTTAACATACCTGCAAAAACTCACTGTTATAATCCCAAAGAGTGGGCATAGGTTGCACCTATATTATACCAGCTATGGTTTAAAGCCCCACGTAATAGAAGGCGAGCCTATTACCACTGACAAGGTTCTGACTTACATTGTGTTTTGTTAAGTTGTTTTTTATTGAAATTAAACTACTATATACGGATTTTATCGCGTTGTTTATTTGACACTTTATTATATAATTTAGAAACTGTTACACTACTACTATTAAACTTTACAAATTTTTAAGCTAATTAAATTATTAAAACTATTTATATTTAAGTTTACACTTTCCCCGACGTTTCGGTTGCTTTTCAGCAGCCATGATCACGGTGAGACTATAAAATCCGTATATAGTAGTTTAATTTCAATGAATAACATTCGCGTAAACAGAAACAATATTTTGTTTTTTGAAGTGAAACTTCTTTATCGACGTATGGGAGAAATTTTGTAGCAGTGTAAAAAAAAAACGTCACGTTTTTCGGTTACGCGCCATGTTGCTTTTTTTATCAAAGTTTAGTATAGTGACGTAAAGAATATAATGTAATATATTTATAATAATAACAACAATATATTAGTTTTGAAGTTTGGTTTGAAATAAGAATAACAATATATTAATTTGAAAGTGATAAAATAAAAAGACTTATTCAAATTTAAGTGAATTTACAAGAAAAGTGAGAGTGATTATATATTTCGTTTTATAAATTCAACACGTATGAGCATGATTTTAATATTTATTTGAGGTTAACCTCACTTTTTGATTGTAAGTATCAGTGAATGTATATAAATCTGTTAAAATTAGCAAGTATTATTAAATATGACTGTAAATCTAGTGAACATTATTAATTCTAAAAACAATAAAAAATATAAATTAAATAATAATTTAAAAATAAAACAAAACACGATTAGAAAATAAAAATATGTATACGTACATCTTTTTTAATTATTCGTTTTTAATGATTTATTTATTCATTTTTAATTTTATAAAATCGTTGCATTTCTACAAGATTAACTGTCATCATATAATTGTATTACTTTGAAAAGATAATTCCAATTATTTATTCATAACTTGTGTAATTGATTAAGTCATTAAATATCTGCTTTGAATTATTTTTATTAAGTTATGAAATAAATATTAATATTAAAGTTAGTTTAATAATTAACTAATTAATGTCGTAAAGAAGTTTCACTTCTTACCTGTGTACTCTGGTACACACACACATTTTTTTTTATGTTGATTCTCCCACTAGTTAAAAATCCGCTATCATAAAAACAATAGCTAATAAAAGATACAAACTCAGCACGGCTATTCGTGGATTACACAGTTTGTTTGTTCCACGCAGGGATGAAAACCGTATTACTGCTTACCGCGCAGTCAATGTCCAAAACGTGGCCCAATATCTTTGTAACATTTTGATTGTACCTGGGTATCGAAATACGACCACGATTGACAGTTACAATCAGTCGCCATAATAATATGCCTATTTACCACTTTGTAGGTGAAAAATCCAACACCATATGTTAATAATTTCCTAGTAATACTGAGATTGAGATTGCATTTTCTCTTGAACAAGCAAACTTAGTTTAATGGCACCATTTTGCTTTTTGCTAAACGTTTAGTCAAGTATGACGTGATATACATACTGTGTGATGATGTGCCAATGGCTTCACTTTTACCATGGAAAGTCCTAAGTACCTAATAATATAAGGGTAGTATTTAATTATTCCTCAATTTTTTGCCTTTGTTCCACCAAAAAATACTAATTGCACATCAAAATATGTTTACTAAAATATTTTAAAGAGATCAATCTAAGTCGACGGAGCCCCGCTAAGCGGGGCTCCTGTTTTAGGGTGGGTTTAAGAAGGAACCTAACATAACCTAAAACTTCCGAGACGGAATGCAGTGATTTGAGGCGTATAGGTGCTCGTTATGATGTATTTTAGTAAGCATATTTTAGTGTGCAATTAGTATTTTTGGTGGTCATTATATTTAATCTCATAATATAATATCAATCTATAAGTTGTCCAATATCCAATGTCCAATCCAATGTCCAGCGATAGCTCAGTGGGGAGATCAACAGACTGCAATGCAGAGGGTCTCGGGTTCGAACCCACGTCGCGCACCTCTGACTTTCGGAAGTTATGACTTTTCGAAATGATGTGCGTATTAATTGACAATTATCGCCTGCTCTGCGCCTCAGAGAGCACGTTAAGACGTCGGTCCCGGCTGCCATGAATATCTATGGCAGTCGTTATTGGAAAGTCAGTGCCCTCTAATATCCTGACACCGGTCTAGCCTTAGGGTATCGTTAGCCTTCGGGTTGCGGAGGTCAGATGGCAATCGCTACGTGTAAAAACTGATATCCAGTCAAATCCAATTAGACTAGAAAGCCGACCCTAAGCGATTTGGGAATAATAAAGGCTAGGGAGAAGAATGTCAGCTCTGTATACCTATAAACTCTGACCCTCTGCTGGGTACAGGCCTCTTCTCAGTGTGTGCCATAGTACCACACGCTGGCCCAATGTCGATTGGTAGACTTCACATATCTTCGAGAACATTGTGGAGAACTCTCAGACATGCAGGTTTTCACACGATGTTTTCCTTCATCATTAAAGCAAGCGATATTTAACTAATTATTACGCACATAACTTCGAAAAGTAAGAGGTTGCCTTATGATCGAATCGATATTTATCTTCGAGAACATTATTATGAATGTAGAGATCGATTTAATATAGGTATATTAGAGAACATTATGATGAATCCAGAGATATACCTACTTTAGACATTTTCGAGAACATTATGGCGAAATCTAAGACATGCAAGCTTACTTATTATGTTTGCTTTACCGTTAAAGGAAAAAATATTATTTATTACGTATATAGCGTCTAAAAGTCAGAGATGCATGGTTTAGGATCAAAAGCGAGAATCTTCCGTGGCAGTCCTAGGGTCTCCCTGTAGGTTGTTGCTGCTACATCTCTTACTCCTCAATAACTATCCAGCGACGTCTGCCATTATATTCACTCAACATCACACCCTCCATTCTTCAACAACTACAAACACTTACTCACAATGTAACGACCACTGATAATAAATCCACACAACTTCACGATCCATTGCATCAATTATACCGATTATTAAGCAAAACACTCGGACGGAAACATCGAGATCATCGCAACACAAAAACATTCATATCTCATGCGCACGCGCAACAAAGAGACGCGGTACATAATTTTCTTCGCATTAACGACTAATTACAAACGTCAGTTAAAAAAAATATAGTTTTTATTGACAACACTACTGTATATCACGTTTTGAAATATCTACAATGGAAATGAGACCTTATTGTCTTGGTTTAAAGTTGATTATTTAAGTTTGAATGAGGACAGACAGAGAATTAAGGCGTTAAACTAATTAGACACGATAACACATAGTTTTAATTGCAAGCAGATTTATTGGTTTACTTTTATGTTTGCATGTGGAGAGAAGGAAAGAAAGAAAGCAGCATATCGATAGCTCCTCCTAATTAAAGTCGATATACAGTGTGACTGGTTAAACATCCTAATCCTAACTAATATTATAAAAGCGAAAATGAGTTTGTTTGTTACCTTTTCACGCCTAAACCACTGAACCGATCATCCTGAAATTTTGCATATATACGTTGCCAGGTGTACAGAAACGGACATAGGCTACCTTTCATCCCGAAAAAAATTACTGTTCCCGAGAAAAACAATAATAACGTTCTTATGATAATAGATGGCGCCACGTGTCTTTCGAATCATGATTGAATTATATTATTACAAGCATAGTACAACCCGAATTGATTGTCAAATTCTAAACTAACGCGAGCGAAGCCGCGGGCAAAAGCTAGCTGTAAATAAAAAAAAAACTGTATAACCTGCAAAGAAAACCTTTATGAAAATTTGTATTACATATCCATAAAATGTGGACACTGCGCAAACAGCTGTCGAGGCTAATGACCTTTGATAAGAAAAAGACGGGCGGGCGGGGGTGCAAATTCGGGAGAGTGCAGGGTGCGGTAACTGGGGGCGGGGCCGGAGGTTTTGTTTAGCTTTGGTATATGCGCAAGAGTGACCGCACATTAAGTTTTTATTGGATAGCTAGGTCAAATTTTAAGTACCTATTTTTTTAGATATGCGTGTCCAGAATCGAGTACTGAATATCCTCCTTCAATATGTCCAGTATTTTACCAATCAGCCTGTATAAGGAGGTGGAGATAATACATTCAACGCTTGTTTTATTTTTACATGTTTTATGGCTAGCCTTTTTTTATATTGGATATGATTACATACGTACTTTCGTGTAGTACGTTTATTTTATATAGCATTAGATGTGCCCGCGGTTTCACCCGCGTTTATGGTTACTGCACCTGCCCCGTAGGTCATAGCGTGATATTATATAGCCCATATAGCCTTCCTCGATAAATGAGCTATCCAACACTAAAATAATTTTTCAATTCAGATCAGTAGTTCCTGAGATTACCGCGTTCAAACAAACAAACTCTTCAGCTTTATAATATTTTATATATAGCATTTTATTATAATAATATTGCTTCGAAAATATACATTTAAATCATTAAATCCAATTTTCAATGCTTTACATTCTGTAATAAAAAAATAATATCTACATATAACCAAGATATTACACAAATAAATAATTATCTAATTATTACTAAACTATTTAATGCGGATTTTACACTTTTCCCGACGTTTTCGTTGTTTTTCAGTAGCCATGGTCACGGGGTCTGTTTATTATTATTTCTACTAATTACAGTACCAGACTGCGTGATGAGAAATTATATTGTCAGAACTAGCTAATAAAATAAAATTGTCCGACTCGGCAATCGAACCCAATATCCTCATACTCGGACCCTCATGCATAACCTAAAAAAACCCTCTAAATAAAAAAAATCAACGGGTTGCACTCCGGGAGTGGCGGCAGAAGTGAAAACTTGAATATTAACGTTGTGCATTTTTGATATTTTGGAATGGTTAGGGAATCATTTTGCACGAATTGCTTTAATTATCAGTATAAACGTACTATCATTTATGTGGTAAAACACAATATTCATTTATTGCGCTATCGTACACAAACATGACAATTCTCCCTCCGTCTTACGAATTTTCGATCAGGTCGTGTGTCCTGACGCGAGTTTGACAATTCTCCCTCCGTCTTACGAATTTTCGATCAGGTCACGTGTCCTGACGCGAGTTTAACATTTTTTACCCATCACAAAAAGGTGCACAACGCCGCTAAATAAGTTTTCACTTCAAAAATAGTTCTAAATTGTTGATTAAAATAAATCCGTATAATGTAATTCAATTTCAATCAACATTGACGTAAACATAAATCAATACATTAAAGCAACCTTATATTTCAATTGCAATAACGAAAAAACAAAATACACTCATGAATATACTTTCATTTCAAATTGTAACATACGCATAGATAAGCCAGAGACAATACTGAGAAGAAAACGTCAAAGATTGATGACTATCATACATAATAATGTGCGTTGTTCAATAATTCAGACACTGGCCGTGGTGGCAGACGATATCCGTCATGTGTTCCGGCGATTATTCCTTGTCTGCATCGATTATACTGGTATGATCGTGAACATAAGTGCACCGATTAACACATTAGTAAATCGAATAATATAAAAATTAGCCTTATTGTTTATTAGCGATGCCTAATTGTTCAAAATTAGCCTAAATGTTTATTAGTGATGCCTAATTGTTCAAAATTAGCCCAAATGGTTATTAGTGATGCCTAATTGTCCAAAATTAGCCCAAATGTTTATTACTGATGCCTTATGTCTAATTGTTTTTGAATGATATTTAATCAATAAAAATAATTACTCGTAAATGGCTAGTAAATCAGATAGTATCCTGAGGTACATGTAATATTATTTGTTACTAGCTTTGCTCGCGGCTTCGTTTGCTTGGTACCAATACTTGTTTTAAATTAAGTAGTACTCTATGTCCTCTTCAATACCCTCGACAACTTGTATGCTAAATTTCATGATCTTTCTTTCTTCTTTTCGTGTGGTTAGTGGCCAACCTGTTGTCAAGAGTTGTTCAAGCCGCCCGTAGGCCTCTGACATGGCTTAACGACTGCTGTCAATTTGACAACAACCGGGACCGACTTTTTACGTGCCCTCCGAAGCACGGAGACGCTCAGATGAAATACCACTAAGCGGTCACCCATCTATAGACTGACCGCACCCAACGTTGCTTAACCTCGCTAATCGTTTACCGATCAGTGAGTGCAATTGGCTATGAGCGCCTCAATTTCATTTCATGATGATCGCGTAGTTAAGGCATGAAAGTGTAACAAACCAACAAACTTACATTCGCATTTATAATATTACTAGATGTACCCGCGGTATCACCCGCGTTTATAATTACTGCGCCGCCCCCGTGGGTCGTAGCGTGATGTCATATAGCCTACAGCCTTCCTCGATAAATAGGCTATCCAACACTAAAATTATTTTTCAAATCGAACCAGTAGTTCCTGAGACTAGCGCGTTCAAACAAACAAACAAACTCTTCAGCTTTATAATATTAGTATAGATTAATTTTGTATTAGCCCCAATGAGGATAATTCTTTTCACAGATATAGTCTTTAATGGATTTATAAGTGTTTGAAGTAGTATTATATTCCTCTTCGTGTTACGCTTTACTTATGAGCTGTTGATTAATCCGCCCGACCGCAAATCAACTAACATGCTATAGCAATTATTTTTAATGCAGGATCTAAAAGATTTTGCTATTAAGACTACAATTAATAGACACGCTAGCTCATATTATAACTAATAATGCTATATATCTTAGAGTTGTATCTCATTCACTTGATCTTTTTTTTTTCTAACGACTAAGTTGGCAGACAAGCATACGGCCCGGTCCACCTGATGGTAAGTGGTCACCGTAGCCTATGGACACCTGCAACACCAGAGGCATCACTTGCGCGTTGCCGACCCTTTAGGAAAGGAAGTGGGAAGGAGAAGGAGCGGGAATGGGGGAAAGGGGGTGATTGGGCCTCCGGCACTCTTACTCACCGAACGAAACACAACAGTAGGAATACTGCTATATCACGTCGATATTCTGTGAGAGGGTAGTCCTTCCCCGGTCGAGCCGGCCCATTCATGCTGAAATCAAGTGGCTTCTGACCAAAAACTACACTGAAACTGAAGATTTATTAACCTTATCTATCTTGTAGGTAAAGGGTCACCATCTAATGTACATAGACGCACACACATACATACGCACACACACACACACACACACACACACACACACACACACACACACACACACACACACACACACACACACACACACACACACATGTGAACACAAACAAACACGTACGCGCGCGTACTCGCGCATAGCTATAGCAAGTACTCCCAATTGCATGTCTGCTACGTTCGATGAACAAAAATGGGAAATTGTTTGTGAGGGCGCTGGTACCCATAACACAAGTTTAATCTTATCTTGGGTACCAGAGTTCAATGAAACAGTAATATATAGAAATTGTTTTTATTGTATTTATGTCATTGTATTGTGGCTATTTTTGAAACAATAAATTTATTTATTATTATTTATTAAATGAGCGAGGCTCTACTACCAATAATCGAAGTAATCAGTAGATAGAAGAATGCGATCAATCGATGCCTAACGTTCGACAAAGCCCACTGCGATCTTCCTGGGTTGTGAGTTTTAACTGCCTCCGTGGCGTAGCGGTAGTGAATGCGACTGCTGTGCATGAGGTCTCGGGCTGGAATCCCGGGTCGGGCCAACAAAAATGTATTGGGCTTTTCTGTTAAGAAATCTCAATAGCAGCCCGGAGTTAGGAAAGTGCCCCGAGAAAGCACATAAAGCCTTTGGTCCTGCGCCTGATCTCTCTACGGTCGTGTCGTATTACCGTCCCATCGGGTTATGAGAGTTAGGGAACAAAGAGTGCACTTATTTTTGCACACACGCTTGTGCACTATAATATCTTCTGCGCAGATAGCCAGTCTCCGTTAAGATAGGCCGCTATGATCGAAATTCGGTCTGGAGGACATTAGCGTTGTGAGATTGCAGCATTAATCGCTTAATAAACGTAGCAACGTTTCATAATATTTTTAACATTTGAGGAGTATAGTTTCAAAACCCGCCAAAACGATATCAGAACAAAAAAATGTTCCGATTGAATATGAAGCTCCTTCGTTGCTTCTATCGCATAGCACTGATAGTTTTAAAAAAAAATCCACTAAAATATTAAATCAGCTCACAAAAGTAGCAGTTTGTTGCAAACACCGCTAAAAGAGCCAGTTAATGGTTTTTTGAGATTTACCATTATTTAGTGAAAAGTATTTTAGAGGCTTTTGAAACAAAACTACTCATTTATGGAAATTTTAACACGTAACTTAGACCAGATTTTATTACGATTTATGCTAATTTAATTTTTTTGTACACCAGTGTATAGTTTATTTTAAATAAGTATATTAACATCCTACTAACCTTAATAACCAAATTTTTGAGCATTTTAAGGTTTCTTTAAGGACTTTGTACTTAAAATTACTGACAAGGAAACAAGTTGAACGTCAATTACTCCCTTTATAACTCATATTATAACTATCTATCTATCTAAGGGAGAAGATACATAAAGAAACCGAAGCTGTATCACAGCCATATTTTAGCTACTTAAGGTCACATGATATAAAGGGAGAGATTATTGCCATCTATCGAGCCCAATTTCATTCAGATTCAGATTCATTTATTTGCCAGAATGTAGTACATACAACAGATGTCAATAATTACAATAATGCTTCTGTACATTCTACCATAACAATGGTGTGCAAAAGGTCTTATTATATAATTTTATAATTTACAGTCTATTCTAGGAGAATTATATTATTATTGAAGTTCTTTTATTATATAAATACAAATTATGAAATTAGAATTATTAATAGAAAATTGTTAATAATAATAATTACATTATGTCATCTTTGTACATTATTATACATTAAATATACGCATCATATACGCCGCCGTGCAGATGTACGTCAGAAAAACTCGATAAAACCTTCCCCAGCTAAGAAATCGTACCTAAGCTAGCAAACAAATTTAATGTAAGGTTTTTTCATAAGTAGGTAATAGCTAGAAAATTCTTAATGCCAAAGTTTGAGGTGGAACAATCTTGTAACTGTTTATAAACGTATAACGTTTTTTTGTTTATTATTATTTGTTAAACATATACCGATAAGTACTATTTTGTTGTAAACCATGTTTCTTATTTGTTTCAGCGAGGGTCTGTTTACTTGTCCTGTCAACGCCTCCCCCGTGGATTACGCGAAGGTACGTACTTATCTAAGACTAGCTATTAATAGATGATTTAATGTTTGTACTAGCGTGTAACAAAAATATGCGGTCGTGACTTGTTGACCTAGACAAAAATCTATTTAAATTTATTCTTCTTTAAAAATTATGTAATCTATCTTCGGTATGCAAGAAAACGGCAAATGCCATTTTTTTAAAGAAGAATAACTAAGAATTATTCCTGTGTTGAGGACGAGGGACTTTACAAACATTTAAACAACGGACACAAAGAACACCCTGACTCGAAACAACCATTTGTGGATCATACAAATTTTTGTCCTACGTGGGATTCGAACCCACAACATACGTAGGAAATGAAATCATGCATAGTGTCCTCTTGCTTTATACTTAAGTAGCTGTCTTCTGCGGTTTCACCCAGGTTTATGAGTACTGATCTGCTGTCGCGGCTCGTAGCGTGATGGTATGTATCCTATATTCTTCCACAATAAACAGGCTTTAATGCAAAACCTATACTAATATTATAAAGCTGAAGAGTTTGTTTGTTTGAACGCGCTAATCTTAGGAACTACTGGCTCGAATTGAAAAAATATTTTTTTGTTGGATAACTTATTTATCGAGGAAGGTCATAGGCTATATATTATAACATCACGCTACGACCCATGGTGGCCGCGCAGTAACCATAAACGCGAGTGAATCCGCGGGAACATCTAGTTACCTATAATAATCGCCCGCCCGAATGTTCCTTTCCGTGGCGCTCACACGAATTTTATGTTAGGTATCTGTCCCCATGCGGCAATCAAACGCACTATACGCCGCGGTATTAACTCAGATACCTACCTAAATACTTTACGGATTTTGCTGCGGTTAATATTTCTTGCAATTTAAAAACTATTGCATTTACCCAACGTTTCATGAACGTCTTCATGACTACTGGAAAGCAAAACAAAACAAGCATTGTGACATTCGCGTAATTAATAGAACAACACACTAAGGTATAAAGCTCCAAAAATGTATTATAGCGCAGAGCTACAGTTTCAATACACATTTGGAGACATTATACTCAGTAGGTAAACTCACAAATCTGACTGGGAATACCTCTATCAGAAACCCTTTGCAACAAGCTGCGCACGCGCCGCGTGGCCGCGCCGCGCCACCACGCGGGTGGTCACAACTCGAAGTAGTTCGACCGGCCGTGCAAAGATGGCGCTATTTACAATTGCCGTTGAACCCGTTACAGTCTTACACCAAGTTTAAGGCGATTTTATTATCTCGTAAAACTATTGGAACTCTTAGAATTGGTTGTGTAAACAGTTTTAATTGTTATGAAAACATACGTTGTGTAAATGTCTATTTTGAGTAGTGGTTGCTTTAAGTACCTGTGGTGGTGTGAGCGAGCTTTTAAGTTTCATAGGGTAAGAAGTAATCTGCCACAAGTATTGGAAGGGTTGATCTTCACTTCTCTTCTCTTATAAATATAACACTTAATGATGAAACATTCCTTGTAAGTGTGGTTACGTAGACTTTTTGGGTGTTGTAGGCCCGGGGTGAGTTTAGATCGACAGGTTTTGTGACGGGCATAATGTCATTGGACTTTTATGTCGAGAAATTCATAATACTGACCAGGGCTGAATTTAATGGCTTGGAGGCAACTAAGAAGTTAGGAAATTAACGGCGTGATCGTTGGAGGTCAATGTTCGTGTGGACTCGGGCCAAGCCCCAGTTGCCTTGTCCTAAGTTCAGTCCTGGCCTGACTTGAAATCTTTTATCGCTTCTGGTATGTTATACCAGTAAGGTTACACTAATAAATGCTCTATCTATTTATTCATACCTATGTCTACCGTATACTTTTGATGCGTCTTCTAGATACAGGCGTAAAGCTACAACTTTTGTTCGCTTAAATATTACAATCATTAATATAAAACTGTCCTTATTCAATTAACTTATAGTTGGTATTTCTAGAGCGACAATCCTTACCTTGCCGTAACACAGTCATTTGACTAGCACAGAAGGTAAAGAATTTTTATCGGTTTACCGCCAATTTTATATGTTGAAGTTAAACAGAATATGTATTTTTATTATACAGTAATTTGCTAATATTCTAAGTTAATATAGTCAAATATGTTTAATAGTGTAAATATGTTAACTGTACTGATTGTATCTGTTTCAAACATGCTGTGTACATAATATATTAAAACGGAACACATTGTAAACCTAGGATAAGTTTATCTATGAATAAAGTTTTATCTTATCTTATCTTATTCACAAACTACCTATTATACCTAATTATAGTAAGTTGGGTCTAGTAGTAAAAGTCATCATTCCAATTGCGCAATTTCAAGGCGGTACCCACTGAAGCTTCGAAATGCTAAAGCGACATCATATTTTATCTTTCAATCACCTGGGTAGCCTAGTAATTGAATTTAAAATTGCGTGTGACTACCAGTCGGCAGGCATTCGCCTAGCAGGCGCACGGTGCGCTCAATCGATCTAGTTTAGATAACTAGCAATAACTGCAGCTGCTTATTGCAAGTAATCGTTGAATATCATCACGTTTACCTGTAATGGTATAAGCAGTATAATAAATTATTCTTTATAACATGTACCTATCTAGTGGTATGATTTTAATGTAGACCAGTTTCTTTTAAAAGATGCCGTGTTAGGCTTAGTGACAGACAAACATAATTAGAAAGAAAGAAAGAAAAATAATTGTCGGCCTCGATGGCGTAGTGGTTAGTGTAACCGACTGCCACGCCTGAGGTCGCGGGTTCGATTCCCGCACAAGGCAAACATTTGTGTGCATGAACATGGATGTTTGTCTTGGTCTGGATGTTTCTATGTATAATATGTATGTATTTACAAAAAAAAAGTACCTATATATGTATGTTTATCCATTGTCTAGTACCCATAGTACAAGCTCTGCTTAGTTTGGCCTAGAGGGCGTTGTGTGTATGAGTTAGAATAAAAAAAAAAAATTATTTTGACACATTCTTAATTTGCATTGTATACACCTATTTCTTTTTATAAAATAACAAGAAAACCTATACAATGAAAAACTTAAGCGCAACGAAACCAAAACCAAAAAAACTTATAGTGTGTATATACCTACTTATTTATGTAGTCTCAAAACTTTGTCAGAATAGGGCCTTGCGCTCGTTTTCAACTAGGTTTACTGTTATAAGAAAGTGAAGAAAACCCATTAACATTTTGCCTGGCCTTTTAATCAAACAATAGGTCTACTGGGCAACCAACAAACTGTATTCGAATGGCATTCGAATAGCTTGGCTATCAGCTATCGCGCTTGAGTTCACCGCCAGAGGTGCTAATGATAATAATAATATTCTACCATATACACACAAAACCATCTAGCCCAAACTAAGCTGAGCTTGTACTATGGATACTAGACAATGGATAAACATATGTACTTATATACTTTTTTTTTTGTAAATACATACATATTATACATAGAAACACCCAGACCAAGACAAACATCCATATTCATGCACACAAATGTTTGACTTGTGCGGGAATCAAACCCGCGACCTCAGGCGTGGCAGTCGGTTACACTAACCACTACTACGCCATCGAAGCCAACACGTCTCTAGAGCTTATACTCTATAGTCACTTCAACAATTACCATAGAAACTGTCAATTATTACCACGTTTTAACAGCAGGTTTATCAGGATTGATAGAACCTTACTAACTAGTTGCGCCGACTGGTGAGCACAAAAACGGTGCCTCCATTACGCGCATGACTACTACTTTTTCAAGGATTGCTAGCACGCGAATTAAGAAAAAACGGGTTTATTCCACATTCGACCCTCTTGCGAAACATGAGGGTCGAATGCGGAATAAACCCGAAATATCCCGAATGTAAAAATACGCATTCGCCTCAAAAATAGTTTCTCATATGCCCCGAAATTTAGATAAATATTAATTTCTTAACGTAATTCCTATTTCGTCTCAAATTATGTTCCTTTTCTGACCCTGTTTTTTTTGTATAGGAGATTTTGATGTACCATCCGAAAAATGTTTCAAAATATCTCCTTGATCTCTCGGCGAAACTTTGTGCTTATGATTGCATGACACCACGAGCCCGGCATTGAAAAGATTTAAAATAATTTCTAAACATGTTTCATTTTAAATATGCTAACCATATGCTCAAAAATGTAGGACGAAAAAGGAATAATTAAAAAAGAGGGGCGAATGAGGAACTTTTTGGAATGTGGGACGTAATGTAGGGGCGAATGCGGAACAAATCGAAAAACAAAATGCACCCACAGGCTTATTAAACCAATTATCAATTGGCAAGGCAAGCTGTATTTCTATTTCACATTGCTTCTATAAAAAACGTATCTTGTATGACAGGATAAATACTTTTTTTACACCCATCCAAGTCTATTCTTAGCCTAGCGCATGGGTCATTAACATCAAATTAGCTTCACACAACAAAAAAACAATAAAATAAAACAATACGCAATACTATATATACCGGATTCTTGTACCCAAGGTATTACCGAATTCGCCACAGCAACCGATTACAACCGAATATGACACGGAGAATCGGTTAATCGAACGATTAAACATCAATTGCGCCTACAAAATCAAAACATGATGATTTGGCACGCGAAATGCGCCGACACATACACAATATAGAAACATACATTACGAATTTCAACCTTAGTTTTATAGTAATAAAGTATAAATACCTTTACGGTAGTACTTCTGGATTGGTGTCACTCACCTCTCGCGACGACCTTGCAATGCTAACCAGTCACGCGACAACGTTTTATGTCTCTTTCTCGCATCTTAGAGCCGGTCATAAAGTCACGTTGTTGTCTCTGTCTAGCGGTGCAAAGGCGTACGGTTGTTTCGCTTACACGTTTGTGCTAAGGAGCTATATGGACGTTTTGATTTTAGTACGTAAGTTATTAACTAGATGGCGCTGGTAAAAAGACAATTGTACGTGTGTGCCTTTGGAATAAAATGTATGTGACAAAATAAAGTGGTGTGAGTGGACTAGTTTTTTAAAGATTCAGGGAAATAAGATTGATATAAACTAATCAATTGAGAAAATCAAGTATGTCATCATTCTATTGCGGTATAATTCTATTGCTGTATGATTGTTTATAATTTTGTCTACGATATGTATTTCTTATTTATAATCAGTTAATAGTAGCAGTAGCAGCGATAGCTCAGTGGGAAGACCAACAGACTGCAATGCAGAGGGGCTCGGGTTCGAACCACGTCGCACACCTCTGATTTTTGGAAGTTATTTTGGAAGGTATTGATTGACAATTATCGCCTGCTCCGTGCCTCGGAGAGCACGTTAAGCCGTCGGTCCCGGCTGCCATGAACATCTATGGCAGTCGTTATTGGGAAGTCAGTGCCCTCTAATACTCGACACTAGTCTAGCCTTAGGGTATCGTTAGCCTTCGGGTTGCGGAGGTCAGATGGCAGTCGCTTCGTGTAAAAACTGATATCCAGTCAAATCCGATTAGACTAGAAAGTCGACCTCAAGTAACTTGGGAATTATAAAGGCTAGGGAGAAGGTTTACTTAATATAGACTGTTGGTGCTATTTTACAATTCATTATTTTACAATGTATGGTATTGATTTTTTACAGTAGAACGAAAATCCATATAAAGCCAGCGTCGCGCGTCGAGGTGGCTATACCCAAAACCATTCGAGCATTCAATAGATTTAGTTCTTGTATAGCTATATTCCTTGTTATAAAATAGAATGGAATATACTAACTTCTACTTTCAGTTATTTTGCTTTTTATTCCAAACCTGCTTTCTGAAAGGCAGAACAACTTTAAAATTAGTTAAGAGGCAGTCAACTGCACGTTAACTGCTGTTATTTGCTGACGGAATTAGCAATCACTTGAAATGACTTTGATTTTGTCTCGTTCCTAATTAGCCTTCCAAAACCAGGGGTCAAAAAAGCAAACCATCATCATCATCATCATTTCAGCCTATTGCAGTCCACTGCTGGACATAAGCCTCCCCCAGGGTGCGCCACAAGGCCCGATCGCCCGTTTTCGCCATCCAGTCACCTCCAGAGACCACGACTCGGCAAGCGTAGTGTAGGACGCCCTCCGCCCAGATGGACCGATGACTTGGAAAAAAAAGCAAATCCTTAAAGTAAAATATTAATTGCATCAGACATGTATATAAACTGTGCCACTGCTGGGCACGGACCTCTTCTCAATGTAAGAAGGGTTCAGCCATGGTCACCAAGTTGGCCAAGTGGGATCGCTTTAAAATGAAGGTGTTAAATTATCACGTCCGCTTTGCTCTCGTACGCGCGACCGTCCAATCTGACGGGTGCGCAGACGCAGGTCGTGAGAACCGCAGCGAGTGCGGAACAGCGACGCCAACCTCGCGATCTATGCTCCATAATAAGATCGACAGATTACCAACACTTGATCTTTAAGATGTTCCTTATTGGACATTTTTATTGTGATTTTAATTTAAAATCAAATCAATACGAAACTTTATACCATTGCAGAATTTAATTTGACAGCAGGGATGGTGTAACTGTTTAGATCGTGACCTAGTGTTATTGTCGCTGTGTTATGGATTCGGATCCTGCACGAGATAAACATTTATGTGATCCAAAGATAGTTTGTCCGCGTCTCGATATGCTTTATCTTTTACATTTTAGGGTGTTGGTAACACCCTAAAATGTAAAAGATAATATATGGTCAATCGACGATCGATCGATGGTAGAATGGTTTAGTCGACGTCGATAGATCTAGTAGAAACTATCGAACGACGTCGACTAACCCATTCTACCATCGATCGATGCCGTTGATCGACGATCGATCGATTGGTACCAGACCTTTACAGTCTCTAGGATCGAACTAATATCCATTATTGGTTGCTAATTTGCATAAGCATCAAAGTCGAAGTCAAAAATAATTTATACATTTAAGTCACAAAGTAACACTTATGAACGTATAGTGAGTTTACTAAGTTACTGAAGCTGCATTTAGGTTAGTTGCTAGATTCAGGCAAAGGCCTATGAGAAGAAACCTGCAAGAATCTTACAGCTACTCTTTTAAATCGCCAATTAAATATAATGTCAGTATTTTACAACTCATATCAACAAGGTGTTGCAGCCATTATGCCATATACTACTGACTTTAAAAACTAAAGATAACGACAATAATAACTTAATAATATTATAGAGATTAAATAATTTGGATCCAGTTATATTTTTCAATATAAATTTAAAATAGACAGTAGGATGGCATGATGGCGCATACACTTACACTTTGTGACAATGCAAAGGCAGTCCGTGACTAAATGCGGTTGTAGATTTATATTTTTCAATAATAATCAAAATGAGAAGCAGGATACTTGATAATATCACATATAATCACGAGTATATAATCACCATCCTTACACGGTAGAGTCGATTAGAGCGCGTACCAACAAGTTTGGGTCCTCATACCTCTGCCGAACGACCAAGGCATGGAATTCTCTGCCAAGGCACGTGTTTCCTTCTTCCTTCAATCCTGGGTCCTTTAAGCGGGGCGTGAAAAGCACCTTCTCAGGCCGTCAAAGTAGAGACCTCAACATCGCCTCGGCTACTATGAGGGCGGTGTGGAGGCCACTGCTCTTAGACCACACGACTGCTTACCATCAGGTGGAGTGTGGTCATTTTGACGAGCACAATAAAAAAAAAAAGGTACTTCTACATTACTAAATTGACTTATAGGTAATACAGAACTTTGAATCCTGTATGCAACAAGCTACTAGTGCCATGAGTTTTTGTCATTTAGGTAGTCGTTGACTGAATAATAACCCTTCCGAATAAGTTATTTTTTACCGGCCTCCGTGGAACAGCGGTAGTGAATGCGACTGCTATGCATGAGATCTCGGGTTCGAATCCCGGGTCGGGCCAAAACAAAGTTATTGGGTTTTCTGTTAAGATATTTCAATAGCAGCCCGGAGTTAGGAAGTTGGCGGTGTTAGACACCCCCGTGCCTCGGAAAGCACGTAAAGCTGTTGGTCCTGCGCTGATCTCTCTCCGGTCGTGTCGGATTACCGTCCCATCGGATCATGAGAGTTAGGGAACAGAAAGTGCACTTGTGTTTGCGCACACGCTTGTGCACTATAATATCTCCTGCGCACAGGCCAGTCTCCATTAGGATTGGCCGCCGTGACCGAAATTCGGTCTGGAGGACATTATTATTATTTTAACGGCGCTTTTAAATTTAAGCAATGGTAAATTAATTATATTATGTAGTTTATTAAAAACTATACCGACTCCCGCAAATGTATTGTGAACGTTATTATCATGTCTTATTGTACTTTATATAGACGATGATATGGGCCGACTAACTTATACTTATTTCTAGTGTTTATGTTATGATCGGTATACTTAATTTATGTCATAGAGCCAACGTGGCAGACTGCAGTATAATATTATTAGTTACAATCTGTGGAACAGATGTGAGGCCTGTCTGCGCTACATGAGGCGTGGACCGCTGCACATCTTTGCCTTGTCGTCTCACAATGACAGTGATTATTGTTTTATTACTTAAACAAACGCTAAAGAATGCGCAGATGTGACACTCGTACTTACTTCGCTGGCTCAGCGACCGAAAGTGGGTCTTGGCTTCCAACATTAATGTACGCTATTCCTTACTATTTTGTGCCAAGGCAGACCAATCGAACATATTTATCTCTTTCATGTTGAACTATGTCGTCTTTCAGCGGTGCCTTAGGCGACCAACCGGGGCCACCGGACGACGCTTGGTGGTTTGACCGAAATATTATGCTCTTTTGGCAGCTGCCGCTGTCACATCTGTCGCAGAATCGATGATCGTTGGAGAAGACGGGTTCTCGAGTGGAGACCACGACTCGGCAAGCGTAGTGTAGGACGTCCTCCGGCCAGATGGACCGATGACCTGAAAAAGGTGGCTGGAGGTGACTGGATGGCGAAAACGGGATATCGGGCCTTGTGGCGCAACCTGGGGGAGGCTTATGTCCAGCAGTGGACTGCAATAGGCTGAAATGATTGGCAGCTCGATCCTCTCCTATTCTTTCTACATGTCCGAGCCAGCGAAGTCAGGTAGCTTTTATTTAATGATATTCGGCTTTGACACTAGTTCTTCAATTTCACTATTAAATCTTAGCAGCTACTCCCCCTTCTCTCATGTGTGACACTCTACATACATGAATAGTATCACGCCTATGTATATTGGACTCTTAATAAAACAGCGACTTTCGAAGTAAGGCAATTTCAACTTTAATTGTGTGACTATAACTTCTAATATTATATTTGTGTTAAGTAAGTGTAACAGAGTTTAAATTTGTTTAATCCAAAATACTCAGATAAGTCTCTGTCTTATTAAGAGTGATTATGTCCGAAGGGGTAGATTGATTGTATTACACTCCCATTTCGTCAGCTAGAACTTTAAGACTCACGTAATAAGAGAGCCTGTGGGGTGCGCATAGAAACACCTCTTAAAAAGATTGCTGGCAAAAGATAAGTACATACATACATACATAGATTCACGCCTGTTTCCCAGAGGGGTAGGCAGAGACTAAAGATTTCCATTTGCTACGATCCTGACACACTTCTCTGGCTTCATTCACTTTCATCACATTCCTCATACACGCCCGTCGGTTCAAGGACCTCTTAACCTGGCCTTTGTCCAGAACGCCTCCTATCTGATCGAGAAACGTTCGCTTAGGTTTTCCTCTTGCGACTGTTTCATTAGACATTGAAACATTCTAAAAGATGAGTACTTATTATAAATTAAATTGTCATTTCGCCTGCAATTTTTTTAGTATCAGAGCACCAGCCAACTGTCTCAGTTCTAGACTACGAGTCGTTATTAAAAATAACTTGACAGAAAAACCTAATAACACTTTGACTGACCTGGTAGTCGAATGCCAGAAACTAATATTATAAATGCGAATGTGAGTTTGTTTGTTACCTACGCTTTAATGCTTTAACTACTTGACCGGTCATCAGGAAATTTTGCATAGGTACACGTTGTCAGGGGTACCAAAACGAAATAAAGTACCTTTCATCCTGAAAAATTTAATGCCTGAGGGATAGCAAATTGACATAATTAAGCGAGCGAAGCCGCGGGCAAAATTTAGTAAATTATAAACGAGAAAAATCTGTCGAGAAATTACCTGTAGCATCGTGCTTCCACTGATAATTTCAACACTCCAGACACATTGGAGACTGGATCCGTGCCAAGTAATCCACAATAATGTCTGACGTGGGAACTAAACAGTGTATCCTTGAACAGCTACACGCTGGCGTAGTGGTTTAAGTGGTCGGCTCGCCACTGCCAGTGCGCCGAGTATTGTGAGTTCGATGCTCATAACGGACTAAAAAATTGTGTGATATAGAAACAGTTGTTTCGAAACTTTGTGTTCTTTGTGTCGGTTGTTTGCGAGTCCTCGCGACACAGGAATTATAACCAGTACAAGAGATGCATTTAAAAAAAACTTAATTGGTGGACTGACTCTTTGGCAATTTTGCAAGATGACGGCGTCAGAAACTCAGTGTTTTATTTTATGGATTAGGGGGCAAACGAGCAGACGGATCGCCTGATGGTAAGCCATTACCGCCACCCATGGACACCACAGGAGGAGGAGTCGCAAGTGCATTGACGGTCTTTTAAAAAGGAGTACGCTCTTTTCTTGAAGTGTTGAAGGTCGTATTGGTGCTACTGAGAGTTTATTTACAGACACACCTAATAACACTTAGCCTGACCGAGACTCAATCCTGAGAACTTATGTCAGTATGTTGTTCTGGCTATAAATAGAACAGCGTACAGGTATTTCCAATAGCGAATTGATAAGAATTAAACACGCTATGCCATGAATAACCCATCACGTAATTTCCAAAGATTCGTTCTAAACATTTATTCATTGCAGGTAGGTAGTAAATATAGCCGGTAGGGAATATTTGGTTTCACAAGACAAACGGATCTTTTGTCATTATAAACCTGCGGCTTGTGTTACGTCAATCAGCAAATATACGTGTGGTATGATCAGTAAGCAGGTTGTTTAAAGCGAGTACCTATGTAAAATGAATATTAAGGAATATTAAGCCAATAAACTTGATAAGCTTGCCTGTATTCCCAATACAGGAATATCCTCTACATAAGCAAGACAAACAAATTCCATGTGTTTCCTCGTATTTCCTGGTTTATAATTTGTGACCAACTTCTTAGTCTCCACGTGAACATGACTGCTGAAAAGTAGTTGAAACGTAGGGAAAAGTGTAAAATTAAAATGAAATATAGTATTTTTTATAATTTGAGCAGTTTAAACAGAAGTAAACAGTAACTAGTAACAGTGTTAACAATAGTAATTTAAAGTTTACAAATTTTTTTTTTTTTTTTTTTTTTAATTATCTAATACTAGATGTTGCCGCGGTTTCACCCGCGTTTATCGTTACTGCGCCTCCTCCGTGGGTCGTAGCGTGATGTTATATAGCCTATAGCCTTATATAAATAAATATGCTATCCAACGAAAAACTAATTTTTCAATTCGAACCAGTAGTTCCTGAGATTAGCGCGTTCAAACAAACAAACTAACAAACTCTTCAGCTTTATAATATTAGTATAGATTAGTGTATTATAAAAATATAAACAACGCGATAAAATCCGTATAGAGTAGTTTAATTTCAATCTATACTTCTTACATTCGCGTAAATGTAAGACAATATTGTGAACTTAATTAATATTGATGAATATAATAAGAATAAATAGCTATGTAACCTTAAAATATTTGACATTGACGTGGAAGTTGAAGCCACACGAGCGACGGCTGACATAAGCACAAACTTAAACTACGAAACCAAATCCCAAATATTCAAATTGAAATTCTCATAGAACACCCAAAAACTATCTTAGCATCAGATCACACGGTTATTAAAATTAAAATCAAAATAATAGATAAACATCACAAAGGACATTTGATCCACAATAGAAAGAAAGAAAGAAAGATGGCCATCACACAATAACACACGGCATACCAGTTCTGTCCACCCCTTTGGCTTTAAGAGGCGCGTTGAACCTTTTTGTTGAACTAATTCAATCTTTTTTGTTATCCATGAAGCGTATGAAATAAATAATAGTGATTTTGGTAAAAAATTCATGTCTTAGGAGTTGGTAAACGATATTTTAGGAGCGTTTAGTGATTATGAGGGTTGATTGGGGATGATTTTACATGTTGTGTGTGTGAGAATTTGTTTATTAATATATTTACTGCCCGCGTCTGCGCTTGGTGTTATATGTTATCTATACTAATATTATAAAGCTGAAGAGTTTGTTTGTTTGTTTTAACGCGCGAATCTCAGGAACTACAGGTTCGATTTAAAAAAATCTTTTAATATTGTATAGCCTATTTTTCGAGGAAGGCTACAGGCTATATAACATCACGCTATGACCCAAGGTGGCGGTACAGTAACGATAAACGCGGGTGAAACTGTGGGCACATCTAGTTTATTAATATAGCTACAGCACGCGTCTGCATTTGGTTTTATTATGTTATGTTGTATATGGCTGTTAGGGTAAAAGATAAGCAGCGATAGCCTAATAGAAGACCGTTGGAGTGCTACGCAAAGGTCTCGAGTTCAATCCCAAGGCAAATTAATATATTAAATAGTAAGTGACCGCTCGCTTTAACGATTAAAGAAAACATCGTGAGCAAACCTGCTTGTCTGAAAGTTCACCATAATAATGATTATAATTCTTGAAGACATGTGAAGTCTACCAGCCCGCACTGGGGCAGCATGGTGGATTATGGCCAAATCCTTATCACACTGAGAATATCATCTAAAATTGATGATACACGGAAATAATTATGTTTGTATTCCTAACATTGGTATGGATTGAGAGCTCGTAAAACAGTTATATCGCACGCATATCATACCATATGAGAAACAATTACTGGTGGGACGAAAGAAATGGATTGAGAGATATATCTATGAACTCTTAGGGCCACTTGGCATCTCAGTCGCCTTCACACGGATGACTGCGACAGCACGATGTTTTAAATCTATTTAGTGCTAAACGTATTTAGTGAGTTGTCGTGCAAGCTAGCCGAAGTAACAATCTTTTACGACGATTTCCTGTAAGGGACACTACACATTGGCTGCTTGCCTATGCTATGGTTCGCCGGGACACAGTGTCCCAAAAATCACCTCTTTCCTTCGTACCTTTACCTAATAGTTAGTGATGGCAGGAGCAGCGATAGCTCAGTGGGGAGACCAATAGACTGCAATGCAGAGGGTCTCGGGTTCGAACACACGTCGCGCACCTCTGATTTTCGGAAGTTATATGACTTTTCGAAATTATGTGCGTATTGATTGACAATTATCGCCTGCTCCGTGCCTCGGAAAGCACGTTAAGCCGTCGGTCCCGGCTGCCATAAACATCTATGGCAGTCGTTATTGGGAGTGTCGACACAAAAGATCCCACTGGGTCGAAGTGTCGCCGGTCTGCACTGACTGGCCCCTACATAAGATAAGATAGTGATGGCAGGACCGATCACTGTTACTTAATTAATAAAGGTACCGTTCTTAAAAAAAGGTAAAACATTTTTTCTACCCAAATAAATTCTTATAATAACACATCATGGATCCTATAAAACGTTTCCTAAGCATTCATTATTTTAATTCACTCCAATGGAACCCAAAGGATCAATCGACGCATATCTAATATATCATACACAAGATTTCTGAAGCTATAGACACACAAATGTATGGCCTTTTTGTATGGCAGCATTTAAATTAAAGATTAATCTGTGTGTGAGATAATAATGGGATGGTGTCACTGACCCCATTTTCAAAAGGGCCAATTTGGACACATTCAACGTGGATAAAGGTTAGGTTACATTGTAGTGATTACTCATTAGAATTTTTGTTATATGAAGTCTTACTGACAAGTTTGTTGGTTCAAATGAATACATATATTCATGTATTTGTTGGTTTTACTAAGTATTAGATATATGAACACTGATATATCGACAGATTTGTTTTAAGGTTTCATGTAGAGCCTTCTTGCAGTCTATCAGGCGGTTTTCTAGAAGCCTTACTGTCACTGACAATTTACAGTCAGGAAGACCCGGTAACGGAACTGGGAAGTGCGGGTTGGTACAGATCACATAAATTTAAGAATATTATTATTCAACTTTTAGACATGAAAGTTGCAATACGATGTTTCCCTGCAGGATAAAAGCAATTCATAATCCAGTTGAGTCGCAGTGGCATACCGGCGCGCGGCGGCCAGATACACTAGGTTTTCAATTATGTCTGGCATGTCAACAACTGAAACAGTAAAACGCTCATAATATAGAAAAGTCGAGAGTTGTAAGCAATTGCATTCAACCTTTTCCGTTGGCTGTCCATCAGACTGATGCTGCATACTGGAGTCATTTTAGATAACATCCCTTGCGACAGCCGCTATTTCATTTAAGTTTTTGCGCACATAATATTTGTTGACTTTAAAAAACCAACGTTACGCCCTAATGTAACCCTACCTTTAAGTTGTTTAATAAAGAAAAGGTGCGCACATATAAAGCGGGTCCCAGGACATTATGATGTAAAATAGGTGCAAACAATGCAGATAAGATGTCTGTACGTGAGGGAACGTGTGGTCACCCGACTGGGACGATGAAATTGTTTAAGGATATCTTTGTGGTCGTGTAAGAATGAGTCATAGCGTTATAGTACTTTATGAGTTTCGATCATAGGCAGATGCTCTTATTGATCAGGTTTTGTCCTAGCCATAAAATAGTGATAACAACATAATAAAATAGCTTAAACTTTTATATAATAATACCTATTCTATTACATACACACAACACCATCTAGCTCAAACTAAGCAGAGCTTGTACTATGGGTACTAGACTATGGATAAACATACATATATAATTTATTTTTGTAAATACATACATAGAAACATCCAGACCAAGACAAACATCCATGTTCATGCACACAAATGTTTGACTTGTGCGGGAATCGAACCCGCGACCTCAGGCGTGGCAGTCGGTTACACTAACCACTACGCCATCGAGGCCGACAAAAATGAATCTTGGTCTTAAATACCTATATTTTAAGGCAAGCAATGCTGATATGCCACCGCACAGCAACATCTTTGCTAAAACTTGCGAAGTGCCTATTTGACTTACCTGGACGTCCATTTTGTTAAAAAAGTTCCTTGCGTCGGGCACAGTATTTCTGGATATAAGATACCTTATGTCCTTTTCTGTACCCTTGAAAACGTATATGCGAAATTTCATGATGATCGCTCTAGTAGGTAGTTAAGGCGTGACAGCGTAACAAACAAATAAACAAACTCACATTCGCATTTATAATATTAGTTAAGATCACAGACCGCAGATAAATAATATTTCGTGATATTCCTACAGTGTGAAGGGTTTTCAGTTTACTTATGGACGACCTGTATTATCAGTAAATGATTAGACATGTAATGATATTTAAATCAATTAATTTTGTTTGTTGTAAAGCGCATTACATTAAAACGGCTTGTCTGATTTAAATGTTTAAGTACATTACTGTCTGATTACGGTTTTTAAGTAAAGAAAATTGAAAAGTGTAATGGAAAAAGTAAACACTGCAAAAAGTCTAAAACAAGTCAGCCATTTTCGAAAGGTAATAAAATTATTTAATGTATCCTATGTTATGCATAGTTTTCTCATTCTTTGGCGAAGCGTCAAGTGCTTTTGCCAACGTTTCTAGGACTAATTCACAAGAACATCCTATGTGACAATTTCCACGAGGCACTGGTACCGATGGTCGTGACAACAATAAACGCATTACATTTATATTAAGTTACATTAGGTACATAGAACGCTAGCCTGATTGGAGAACGTTGGTCTACCACGCAGACGTCTCGAGTTTGATCCAGAGACATATCTGACTTTTTCAAGTTATATGCGTATTAAATAGTTCATTAGCCCTCGTTTTAACGATGAAGAAAAATATTATGTGGATACCTGCATATCTGAGAGCTCTCCATAATAAATCGGACTCGTAACCTTGGTCGCAAACATATATGTTTATTACATAAATTACCAAAATATCGGATACATTATTATACATACATACATCAGATATTCAGTAGCCCTTTTTTATACAACTAAGGTGGCAAACGAGCATACGGCCCACCTGATGGTAAGTGGTCACCGTAGCCTATGGACGCCTGCAACATCAGAGGCATTATTTGCGCGTTGCCGACCCTTTAGGAAGGGACGTGTCAAAGAAAGGGAGCGGGATGGGGGGAAAGGGGGTGATTGGGCCTCCGGTACTCTCACTCACTGAACAAAACACAACAGTAGGACTACTGCTATTCCACGTCGGTATTCTGTGAGAGGGTAGTCCTTCCCCGGTCGAGCCGGCCCATTCATGCTGAAATCAGCAATGCTCTACTTATTATACATACATACTACATCAAATATTCAGTAGCCTGAAGATATTCTAAAGACTAAGCTCAACCAGAGATAGCTCTGCGGGCGACTTGAAAAGTTCTGATTTTAACTGCCTCACTACGATAACATAATCCGACATTACAATATGAAAAAGAATGTCCGCGCATCTCTCATATTAATCTAATCTGTCCGTCGAGTCGGTCAGTATTACTACAATAGTGGCTTTCACCCTACACGCGCATGCGTATGCGCATCACAAATAGAACGTTTTAAACGTGAGAAAGTGCCAGATAACGTTCAAATGACCGTTAATGCGGTGTTTAGATAAACTTTATTGTTTCGCTTCTGTGAACCTGCGTATGCGCACTCGTAAGCGAACATAATAGTAACGGTAATTTATTTATAAGATTGCATCGCGCTTCAATGTTCCCGATGGATTAGAAAGAGGTGTATTAATAGTACATAATATCACGATCACAAAGGAACAAATCTGGCATTCCTTAATTTAAAAAACCGGCTCAGTGCGAGTCGGACTCGCGCACGAAGGGTTCCGTACCATTATCTATAAAAACGGCAAAACAATCACGTTTGTTGTATGGGAGCCCACCTTAAATATTTGTTTAATTTTAATTTAATTATTTATTTTTAAAGTGAATATAAAATATAATCAAGCGTCTACCTGTTGCCGTTATCAATATCCAGCAAAAACGAGCAAAAAAATCACGTTTGTTGTATGGGAGCCACCTTAAATATTTATTTTATACTTTTTTTAGTATTTTTATTATTATAGCGGCAACAGAAATACATCATCTGTGACAATTTCAACCGTCTAACTATCATGGACAGCGGAGTCTTAGTAATAGGGTCCCGTTTTACCCTTTGGGTACGGAACCCTAAAAAGGAGCTCTATGCTGCCAATGGTAAAGCCTATACGTCTGCCGTCCATCAACTAAAAACGTGTTAAGTGTTATGGAACGCATATGGCGTAGCGTCTTTTTAGTTAACGGATGTCAGACATAGTTTCATGCCTATATCCCCGGTAGGCAAAGATTAATAGTAATAATAATAAACCTCTCTGGGACAGTCGTTATCTCATCATGACAGTAACGTGATATCGGAGGGCACAGTACACTAGCTTTTAAACTACCAATTTCGCTTTGTGATATAAACAAAAAATGTATCACCAGGTTAAGTAGAAGCGCACAAACCGCAGGGCAGCGAGCTGAATGTGAGTGGCGACACTTCGGTCCTGAATGCCTCAGAGAGTCGGTTAGGGCCTCGTCTCCGGCTTGCCGTTACTGGTTGGCTGGGGTGGTACTCCAAGAGCGCCCGTAGGACTCTCAACTCTGGCTTGCCTTGGTCGGCTGGTCAGAGGGGAGCGGCTAGAGCTATATGCTTAGGGGTGAAAGTGTCATTTTCAAGGGCATAACTACGGGAAACTCCGCTCCGGGTCTCTGTTGTCACGAGACCCGTGATGGTGAAACCGGCGCCGCACCGCTCGACACCTCTAGCCGCTTACAACGGTGTTGCTTTCTGCTGCCTTTAAGGTTTGTATGGTAGGTAGCTATTCAGGGGGCCCATCTAGTGAGTTGGCGAGTCACCGTCTGCCATTCCGAATTTGTATTGTAACAGTATATCAGGCAGACGCCGTTTTTATCCATAGTTTTCATTATACCAGCCCATCAAACACCCATCCCTATAGCCCAGATTTATTAGGTTCCATAAATAGCAATAGTCTCCTACACTTGCCGCGGCTAGCGTCTCGGTAAGTGTCCCATCTCAATCTAAATTAAAACTCTCGAAGGGCCTCTGCATGTTGGACGCATGTCCCCATGTAAGCCTCCCAAAGGGCCGAGCTTTTCCTAACGCTTTAGGAAAATACCCGTGAAAGAGAAATACATAATAATAATCTTTATTAATCCAAAAGTAGGTACAGTTTGTTTATCTTATTAAACTCTGAGTCTTCTTCGAAGAGGATAATGAAAACACTATGTGGGTCTGTGTGTCTGTCTGTTAGTGACTATAATTACTCCGGAATCACTGGACCGATTGACTTGTAACTTGGTGAGCAGATACCTTGGAGTCATACCTCGGTCGAGTTTTAATATGGGCCCTGTGGGTCAAAAGACCCCCGAGATATAGGGTCACATATTTTAAATGGAAAATATTGACTTGTAACTTGGTGTGCAGACACCTTGGGGGTCATACTTCGGTCGAGTTTGAATATGGGCCCTGTGGGTCAAAAGACCCCCGAGATATATGGGTCATTTCTTTTCATTACTTTGACATTTAAGACGAAGAGGTTGAATCTTGGGTTTTTACACCCATCTCGTTGTAACATGAAATTTTATACCAACATTTCACTAGCTAAGGTTTAAAGTACCAAATATTAGATGATATGATAGTATTAGATTATAGATGTCTATCAAGTACGTACAATTCCAGACTTCGTGCGTTACTGAGGATATTTTTACAAAAAATCAATAATACTTAGCCCGATCCGAACATTGAATTTAAGGCCTTATGTACAGCATCAGCAGTCACGGTAACAACCGCTGCACCATCGAGACACTACATTATTATAATTACATAATATGTAGAGTGGTGCTCCGTACATTCCACGGCTGTATGCGCACGCGCATACATCGTATTGGCTGTAAATCACCGCAGTCATAGGTCACACATCTATGAACGTCTTTAGATAGACAACTTATGTTGGGCGATTCTGTTCAAATTAAATAAATCCTTACTAAAATTAAAAATTACTAAGTATCATTCATTACATTAAATATAGATGTGAAATTTTATTAACACGCATAAGTAGTCTTAAGCCCCTATTCCCCAAGGGGTAAGCAGAGGTTAACAACCTCACTTCACCGGCTAAGGTTTAAGGCAATAAGGAGTCTATTGTTGTCTACCCAGGCACACGGCTAGAATTCGTCCTGCTGCTGAAAGTTTCGAAACCAAAATCCCTATAAATTCCAATAAAACATTATGACACATACGAAAATTGTACCATAAGCTCTAACCATCGCGAACACGTATGTTATTGCTATATTTGAGGCAAGAACTGAACTTAATTAAAAATGAACTAAATAAAATAATTATTTTAATAAAGAATAATAAACTTAATATATTTAGTCTTGCTTAAGTTGCACATCAAACCTAGACAATGCGGCAACGGTAAAGAATCATCATCTGAGAAATACATGCACATTTTTATTATAATGATATATGTATATGAGAAAATATTATTATAAAAATTATGCGGTGTCGTGGGACACCAGGTAGGAACGAAGTTCCTTCGGCTAATGTAGAATCGACACAAATTGCAAAAAAAATCGTGCTCAATTCACTAAATAGAATAAAGAATATTTATTTATACCAAATGTTTGGAATCATTTAAATACATATATTGGTCATTTAGTGATTTCTGATATCCTGGTATTATACACTACTCGCTTGTGTATGCGACTGTCGCGCCTGCGCACGTCTCATTTAACGGTTTTATTCCACGCACTTTTTTCCACGGATTTTTTCTTACGGTTTTACTATCACATTTTTTTCAGTTCGGTCGCGCAGCAAAATCCCTATCCCCTCCAAGCCTGCCGTAAGGAACTTCGTTCCAATAAGTTAACGCATACATACATTCTACTGAGAGCAAGATGTATGCGTTTTTAAATTTTCAAACCACTAAGGAGACTAACCCTAATCCCAAGTGGCCATGCATTTGACACCGTCCTCATTTTAAACGGACCGAGTAACATATGATAGATTATGATTACCAACGATAAATGTACCGGTCACCCTGCCAAGTGGCAACGTGATATATCCCCCCAAATATTTTATACACTCCTTTATTTTTGATTGATTTATATGAGAAGAGTTTGAGATATGTATCCACGGTATATTAACTTACGACTGTTATGTTATTGGTAAGAAATATTATTTTCGTTGACATATTTCTTAAGGGGATGTGACGATGTTTGTTTATTGTGTGGTGTCATCACCCTGTATTCGTAAGGGTATTGTAAATTTATTAGTGAGTGTACACAACAGGGGTTTTTAAAGCTATGGTTTCTAATGCTGAATTAGAATGGAATTTCTTTTATTAACACAAAATATTTTAGCATTTTTATGTATGCTTCGCCGTTGCAACAAATATACAGAGAAAAATATAAGATATCAGAATGATATAGTATGAGCAGCGATAGCTCAGTGGGGAGACCAACAGACTGCAATGCAGAGGGTCTCGGGTTCGAACCCACGTCGCGCACCTCTGACTTTCGGAAGTTATATGACTTTTTGAAATTATGTGCGTATTGATTGACAATTTATCGCCTGCTCCGTGCCTCGGAGAGCACGTTAAGCCGTCGGTCCCGGCTGCCATGAACATCTATGGCCAGTCGTTACTGGGAGAGTGTTGACACAAAAGATCCCACTGGGTCGAAGTGTCGCCGGTCTGCACTGACTGGCCCCCACATAAGATAAGATAAGATGATATAGTAAAGTAAAGTAAGTATTTATTTTTCAAAATATAGGTACACGTTCTTATACAGGTATTATAACATAGAAAACTAAAAAAAAAAAGTACATATATAATGAAAAACGAGGTTACCACTCAGGTTTGTTGTTGGTTTGTGGTTTATACCTCAAACCAACCCTTATGTTATGTGGTAACCCCAAGTGACGCCCGGACGTACATCAGCTACTCTTTAATATTTTACGTACATACAGTATTCAACCAGCTTTTTAAATAATACTAGCTGTCCCGACAGACGTTGTCCTATACACACAAAAAAAGAAAATTAAAAAATAAAACCAAATCTAAACCATTCTCGAATCCACTTGAACATACACAAATAATTTCATCAAAATCGGTCCAGCTGTTTAGGAGGAGTTTCATTACAAACACACGCACAGAAGATTTATATATATATAAAGATATAGATAGCCAGAAGTACAGATTTCCGCTTGAAATAACACTAGCACATCATTCTTGATAAATTAATTTTCATCACATTCTTTGTTTGGAGTACTTTTACCCAGATCTGTCTTGAGAATATTACTCATCTGATCCAAAGATTTTGTTTAGGCCTTACATTTCTGAATATCCATAACAACTTGTTTATTAACATATTTTCTTACTTAAAAATATTTTTGTATTAGTATCTATGTAGGCGTGGTTATGCTGTGAAATAAATAAATTAAAGTATAATTAACGTAGATTCAATTCAATTAATAATAATAATAATATTCTGTCACATACACACAACACCATCTAGCCCAAACTAAGTAGAGCTTGTACTATGGGTACTTATTCATTTTATAAAATTATTTTATCATGTATGTCCAAAAAAGTAAATTATATTAATTTTAATTATAATAAAGCTAAAATACCAGTAATGGATTACATGGTGTACCACTGAATATTATGCAAACTGTAGTTTGCAATATAAGCCCATATACCTACGATTGCGAGAATTTCATTTTTCTATCGTTTAAAGTGAAGTAGTAATAAAGCACTATACAAATATTTAGTTTTATAGCAGTATTAGTTAAAAGACAGTTTATCACAAAAAAAAGTTTAAATACATAGCACAATATTATAATTTTTAATTCATAAATTACTTTTACTTTTAACAATATTCAGCGACTTATGTTGCTGACTGAGAATTACACGAACTTAGGCAAAATCACCTAAATATATGTAGATAGATATTTTTGTATATTTTTTTTCCTTTTCTTGGATTACGAGTGGCACAGTACTCTAAGGTCACAATGTCACTATGATCAAGTGTGACGGGATCGTTCGTGCCTAGAACAAATATGTACTCACAGCGGGTTAATGTAAGATGTATGTATTCGCTAGCAGTCAACCTTTAAGCACAGTACATAAATATTTATGTACTGTGCTTTAAGTGACGCAGCGATAAATTGAAGAAATTGTATTTAGTGTTATTCGCAGCTTTCGTACTTTGTCTTTTCTTTTTTAAAAGACATCTCCCTAGGAATAAGTAACCTTTGCGCAAGGGGGTTTTACAAATATAATAATAATAATATACTATCACATACACACAACACCATCTAGCCCAAACTAAGCAGAGCTTGTACTATGGGACAATGGATAAACATACATATATAATTTTTTTTTGTAAATACATACATATTATACATAGAAACATCCAGACCAAGACAAACATTTATGTTCAAGCACACAAATGCTTGACTTGTGCGGGAATCGAACCCAGGACCTTAGGCGTAGCAGTCGGTTACACTAACCACTACGCCATCGAGTTCAAACAAAGGATAAAAAGACATTCAGATTCGGCACAACTATTTCTGAATCAAACAAATTGTTGTCACGTGTTGTGTTTATATTAGTCTAGTAAAATAGCTAGTAATATTACTAGATCGTACTCATATCATATTTATGTTTCTAGTAAGACAGTTTAAATAGTGCTTTCATATTACGGTATATAGCTATAAGTATATCTAACGATTTAACTATATCACGGCTTTAACCATCGTACAGCGACATATACATATTTATTCTTAAACTAGCTGTCTCTTTAGGTGCTGATGGACCTGCGCATTCACTTGTTACAGAACATCGAGCCTTCGCCGTTCTTAAGAGGAAACACAAGGGCCGTTTTCCCACACAAACGTAGTCCCCTGTTTCTTCACTGGATAATGCCAGTAGAGCAATAATTTTTTTCCAAAAAATGTATGGGCTCTATTGGCGGCATGTTTAATGTAATTTCCTTTTTTCATAAATTAATTTATTAAAAGAGACATGAGCCATCAAAAACCTCAAAAATTGACCAGATTTTCCGCTGTGTTCAAATATTCAGAAAACAAATTTGACTAGATTATATAAAAAAAGGAAAACATAGGAACACGCCGCAACACGCAACACGCGTTAATTTTTAATGAAAATAGTAGTTAAATCGGTCAAGTTTTGGAGAAGGAATCAAGGGACTACGAAACGTTGATTTTGTGTATTTTAATAGGTATTTTCGGTCCAAGCTGCAGTTGTCTCTATCGCACTCATGATACTGTACATGGCACTGCGCGACAGCAATAGATTTTACAAATACCTATTTTTCAATTCTCTCGCCCTTAGTGTTTCCTCTTAAATTGTCGAACGGAACAACGAATAGAGCCAAGCATAGCGCCAAACATCGCTACGAACATTTACACGATCATTCTAGTGAACTAGAGTCAATGCTTGTCAGAAATATATTGTTCACGAAGATGTCAAACTTGACAGTCACGGCACAAGTACAGAACGGCTCGGTTTGGCAAAAAGATTGAAACAAATTTACTGTCCTTCCGCTAGAATGCTCGCTAGAACGCTCGCTAGAATGCTCGCTAAAACGCTCCCGTTTGTTTTTCTGTAAAGTAACATTCTCTAGAATGCTAATCACAAGTAAATGCTCAAGTCTATTAGCACCTTTACGGTTTCACCCACCTTTACGACTACTGCTCCGCTCTCTTGGCTCGTAGCGTGATGCTATATAGCATATGTTCCTTTTGGATCATCATAAGAAAGCTACTTAGCTTTCTTATGGTAAAAAAATAATAACACTGGTTCAGTAGTTTTAGAGTTTATCCAATAGAAACAAAAAAATCTTTTTTCTTTCTAATCCTGACTAATATTATAAATGAGGAAGTGAGTATGTTTGTTTGTAACGCCTTCACTCCTTAACTAGTCGACATCGTCATGAAATTTTGCATACACGTTGTCAGAGGAACAGAAAAGGACATAGGGTACCTTTCATCTAGAAAAATGTACAGTTACTAACCTAACCTACATATAAGCGAACGGAACCCGCGGGCAAAATATAGTAATAGTATAAATAATCGTACCAAATTCTGCTCTACCTATCCTCGAAAAGAAAAATGCGTAGTGTTATACTTTATCAACTATTTGGAATACTACCTGGTAGCCATCAAAAGCAACACACATACCAACAAGACGAACTAAATATTCAACTGCATTATTCATTACGGGTCCACAAATAGTATGCAGGAGCTAATGCATGGAAAAATGTTCAGAGGTCACGCACGGTCACGACGCGACGGTATCTACGCGGGGGCAGATCTGTGATTATGTGTTTAAATTGGTGCTTGTTTTGTTATAAAAGGTCCTTAGATTGATATATGTGGATAGGGAGTTGATTCTGTTTTAATCTGATCTTTTTATATGTATATTATTATCTCATCTCGGTATAGGTATAAACTTAATAATAATAATAATGTCCTCCAGACCGATTTCGGTCACGGCGGCCAATCTTAACAGAGACTGGCCATCTGCGCAGGAGATATTGTAGTGCACAAGCGTGTGCGCTAACACAAGTGCAGTGTGCACTCTCCGTACCCTAACTCTCATGATCCGATGGAACGGTAATCCGACACGACCAGAGAGAGATCAGGCGCAGGACCAACGGCTTTACGTTATTTCCGAGGCAACATCGCCAACTAACCCGGCCCGGCTTCGAAACCGAGACGATATGTAAAAAAATTTAATACAAGTCAGAAAATGTTATGCAGAACTCATTGTGTTGTAATTTAATTGTGAGTGTATGGTATGTGCTCTTCAATGACCAATAACATAAATGCTCATATGTAACACATATGAGCATTTATGTTGGCCCTTTGGAACCTTTGGATTTCCTCATTGCGTCACGAAATTTTAATAAAAACCGAAATTACCTTTAAATACTTTACTTATATAAGTTAAATTGACTAGTGACAATATTCGACGGAAATTATGTAATGTAATGTAATTAAATATTATGTTTCGTAATTATAATTTCATTTTTATTGTTTCAGGTAAGGACTTCAAAAGCGGAGATATTACATAGCAATACAATTAAATATTTATATGGGTTTGTAAAAAAATAATACAATACTTCTTTATTATCTTTCGATCAGTGATCAATGACTGCAATAGAATATATAAGCTCTCCTCTTTCTATTAAGAATATATTTGCTGCTTTTGCAATAATCCTTTTATCGCGAAGAATATTCAAACCATTCATATAATAGAACAACTATTTGCCAATTACATACATTTTTGTCACATGTGGGGTGATCCCGATAGACCCGCAACACGTTGGTGACGGGCGGCGTCTTCCTCGACAACTGCGTTATCATATCAATGGTTGATAATTACGAAATTCTGTGTTGTAGTTATTCAGTCTTATAAGTCATACAGTCCAGGTGATTCTACACTTTTAAAAACAAAAAATATACTGAACTTGGCAATGAATGTGCTTGCTTTACTTTTTGACTCGAGGGTACAATTCGAATGATTCCAGTCACTACAATTATTAGTAGATGATCACGATATGTTAAAAGGTATTCGTAAGATCATTCTCGAAGCAGCTGCATCGCATTTAGGTCTTAAGTTGAATACTTAACTTACTAAAGAACACTCTTATATTTTCAAAGGTTTTGCCACAAAAATTTATATAAATGTTTTTTTAAACCCTTTCGCCGCGACGGGCGTGGCGTGTTGTGTTTCAATGGTATTTTTAACGCTATATTTGAAGCACCTGTAGTGCATTCAATGCATGAGCTTAATACTCATTAAACAAAACACTTCCTAATGTGCGCTTGATGCAATTAGCAAGTAAAATTTGTCACTAAAGTTCATTCAAATTTTCTAAATGACTATCATTTTACAAACTAATGACTTCAAAACTGACTGTAATGTTTATAAAAAGATTTGCTCGAAAGAAAAGGTGCAAAGCGTTGTGGCGAGATTTTTATAGGTGGTTCGTTGGCAGCTGCGCGAGCGCACCTTGCGCAGATGTGTGCGCACGTGTGGACCAGGACTAACTTTGTTTTATTTTCTCCTCGAAAGCTTGTCCCAACATAGGCTCCGCCATGATTTTATAAGAGTTTAATGGTTACATTTTGAAGGTTTTGATGGAATCGAATTAAGTGTGTTTGGAGTTAAATGCGACTAGCAATTGATTTTCTTTAGGAGTTAAGCAGGTTTGTGAATGAAATTTAGTTTTCTGTTAGTTTGAGAATTATTTATGAAAGCTAGGCTATAACTAATCTCCTGCTTGTAGCGCGAAAAGCCACGCCACTACTGTTTGTTATTTAATTTGTCGAAGTACTTTTACGTCTAATTAATTCAAACACCGTGTTATTGCGGTGTATGGATTAGTTCTTGGCAGACATGCAGTATTACAGTAAAATGGTCCTACTTTGCTCCCCTATGGGTAATTATGCTACAATATGTTTTATCGCCTGATATGTTATTAGGAAATATATAATTAGGAAAGCGTATATTTGCTCCAAATACTTCCACAGTTGAGATAGATTTGGTTGACAATTGTATCTAGGAGCAAAGATACCCATGTAAATGGGTAACTTTGCTTATTATTATTCATTGATTTTGACTTCATAATGTTTGATGATTTACCAATAAAATGTGGCAGGTAAAATGTTCTTCTTTAATATAAATACTTATGAGTATATTTTATAATTAATAGTATAAAAAAATATATATGAATTTGGAGCACATTTTGGAGGAAAGTAGGACTATTTTACGGTAACTGAAAGGTTATTTATCAAAGTTTTGTCCGGTATTCCAACTTATTGGACATTATCGGCAGTAGGTAAGCGCAAACTGATGCCGTAGCCAACGTGAAGACTATGTCACAGTTCTAATCTATTAAGTATAAAATTGAGAGAAATCCAATACTCATTAGTTCTTGCCACAGACGTGGCTTTTCCTTTCTTTTTATAAAATATCTCTAACAAAACACACTTTTTAAATACTTTCACAAAAATAAACTTACCTTTTTTAATCTTTGTAACTAGATAGCGGTTGTGAAGTAATTAGTTCTAGTTAATTAGTCACAGATTCGATTCCCACGGTAAATATAAATAGGTGCCAATAGGATTTTCTTCGACTTTTCTTTTAGTGATTGCGTAAGTGCAACTTTAACATATATACATAAAATCCATTTTTGATGGAAATACATTCTGTCTTGTATGACGTTTTTAGGATTCAATATTTATTTTTTTAGTATGATTATTTATTATTTTTCAAATTGTTACGTTATCGAAATAACACTTAATTATTTTTATGAAAATAAAATTGGTATTTGAATTTGCGAGGCATCATGACGCGGTGTCAATCAGTCGCATAGCAATAGTAGGGCAAACCCGAATAAAACATCGTCATTACTGTTTTTCTTTATACAATAAAAGGTGGTAAAGCAGCGATAGCTCAGTGGGGAGACCAACAGACTGCAATGCAGAGGGTCTCGGGTTCGAACCCACGTCGTGCACCTCGGACTTTCGGAAGTTACATGACTTTTCGAAATTATGTGCGTATTGATTGACAATTATGGCCTGCTCCATGCCTCGGAGAGCACGTTAAGCCGTCGGTTCCGGCTGCCATGAACATCTATATAGCAGTCGTTATTGGGAAGTCAGTGTCCTCTAATATCCTGACACTGGTCTAGCCTTAGGGTATCGTTAGCCTACGGGTTGCGGAGGTCAGATGGCAGTCAGTCCGTGTAAAAACTCGAGTCAAATCCGGTTAAACTAGAAAGCCGATCCCAAATGACTTGGGAATAATAAAGGCTAGGGAGAAGAAGAATGAAAGGTGGCAAACAATTATATGGCTCGCCTGATTGCTTACCTTAGCGTTAAATCATTAGCAATCACTCGCTCGTTGCTAAAAAAAAGGAAAATAATAGGGGCGGAACGTGAGCCTCCGAAAATCTAGCTTACTGGGCAAAACGCAGTGTACCATAAGCAAATTATTTTAAACTGCAAGCTCTTCCACTTACAAAAACTGTTAACAGACGGTCAAACGACATGTCAGCTGCTGAGATTGGCTGACTAAATTAGCAACTGTCAATCTTATCACTTGACATGAGTTTGACTTAAATTAGTGCGACTTAAATATCACAAAAAGAGTTTCCAAGTTTCACAACATGATCACTTTATTACGTATTCAAATCGCTTCAAAAAATGTTTAGGGTGAGCTATCTGCCAATAAGCCTTGCGGCTTGTTGTGACGTGTCCGTTACCTGTTATGCGCGACCTTGCCTCGACCTAGACCGAACAGGGTCAACGAACCATCCGTCTGGGGCTAGAAATTAGCCAGAGCTCTAGCTCTAATATTGCATACACACTTACACGCTCACAAACACACATACACACCAGACACACACAACACACATACACACCAGACACACACAACACACATTCACACACCCACAAACATACTAAGTACATATTATTACACTTATTTACTCAACAAATTTAATTATATACCTAAGTTTATATTTATTAACCATTTGTTTAAAATATTGTGAAACTTGTGCAATTATATTATTACTAGCTTTTGCGCGCGGCTCCGCCCGCGTGTTACCTACATCAATAAAAAGTAGCCTATGTCCTTCCCTAGGTTTTAAACTGTATTTTTGCCAAATAAATTTCAACTAAATCGGTTGAGTGGTTTAGCCGTGAAAAGGTAACAGACAGACAGACAAATAGACAGACAGAGTAACTTTCGAATTTATAATATTAGTAAGGATTGTAATGCGAAGAGTGGGGTCATCTAACACAGGTAATGTTTACTTAAAAGGAGTCCCCAAATACTGATTGTAAAAAAGCATATAAGAAAATGATAATAAACAACTTTAAGATTTTTAAATTTATTAGCTATGAACCAATATGGATACCTATTATTATGTATGTCGATGCGCTCTCTTAAGTTTCCGATTGGAGTTATAAGCCTGTTTTAAATCCTGCCCCGAGACATGTCGCGACATGTCTAAGAGGCTGTATCGAGGCTTGAGAGGTGCTCAATGGTTTTGTAACGTAATCTTAGCATTACTTTCGTACGAATATTATTTTATTGGTTTATTAGGCATATTAATAATATATACACATATATATAATTACTAGTTTTCACCCGCGGCTTCGCTCGCATAAATGTAGGTTAGGTTAGGTTTGCAACAGTTATTTTTCTGGATGAAAGGTACCCTATGTTCTATTCTGTACCCCTGACAACGTGTATGCAAAATGTCATGATGATCGGTTGAGTAGTTAAGGCGTGAAAGCGTAACAAACAAACAAACGCACTTTCGCATTTATCGTATTAGTTAGGATTAGTTAGGATTATCTAAGGCATGGTCGTGTGTTTACGGCAATTGCAAATATGAACAGCATTCACTTATAGATAACATAATAACATAATAACTTTTACATAATAACTCTTTTTTTACTTCGTAGTGGTTAAGTGGGTTCGATTCCCACACGAGACAAAACTTTATGTGATCCATAAATGGTTGTGCCGAGTCTGGCTTTGTGCATGTTGTTTGTAGTAAAGTCTCCCGTGACTCGTGACTCAGGTATTATTCGTAGTGCGAGAGATGTATTGTTAAAAAGAATGAAAAAGATAAAAAATAATACCTACGCACATAATTTCGAAAAGTCACATCTCTCTCACTGCTATATAGCCTGATAGACATAACGGATGATTTATAAATATAAAATTTATAATAATTAAGCCGTAGGAATCATTCTAAAGTAAAAAGTATTCATCGCCGTGTAGGTATACTAATTCGGTCACAAGTAGGGTTGCCACTTTTATTTTGAACGAATAGAGTACATTTACTATCTGAGGTAAAAAAATAAATTACAGGATCTGAAAATACATACATAGATTCACGCCTGTTTCCCAGAGGGGTAGGCAGAGACTACGAATTTCCATTTGCTACGATCCTGACACACTTCTCTGGCTTCATTCGATTTCATCGCATTTCTCATACACGCCCGTCGGTTCAAGGAGCTCTTAACCTGGCCTTTGCCCAGAACGCCTCCGATCTGATCGAGAAACGTTCGCCTAGATTTTCCTCTTGCGACTGTCTGATCTGAAAATAAAGTATTATAAATTTAACCAGCTTATTAGTTGCCGTATTTTTGTTGATGCTAGTAACATCTAAGAAACATTTAAATTATTAAGGAACATCTTAACCGGATCTTTACAATATTATGCCTATATTAAGAGATAGTAAATAAAACCTATAAAAGTCGACGTAGATAAAATAAAGTATTTTCGCGTACTTTATTTTCCTAATCTATTATAAAAGCGAAAATGAGTTTGTTTGTTTGTTACCTTTTCACGCCTAAACCACTGAACCGATCATCCTGAAATTTTGCATATACATTGTCAGGTGTACAGAAACGGACATAGGCTACCTTTCATCCGGAAAAGAATTACTGTTCCCCAGGAAAACAACAATAACGTTCTTATGATAATAAATGGCGCCACGTGTCTTTCGAATCATGATTGAATTATATTATTACAAGCAGAGTACAACCCGAATTGATTGTCAAATTCTAAATTAACGCGAGTGAAGCCGCGGGCAAAAGCTGGTAAAGTATAAAGTACGTTCACCCGAAATAACGTACAATCCTTTATTATAAAGTACGGGTGGCAACCCTAGGCACACTACTCCCGTACAAACGGCAAGGCCGACCGTTCGCCTTGCCAACCACTCACCAAGACCCCCACCGACTAAAACATTACCTCATTTCTTAAACTGAATTCATAGACAAAGACGGGCAAGGAAGCTCAAGTAATACTGGTTATTAATCATCATAAAAAGCGGTTGCAAGGAGCGCTATCGCAAAAACTGAATAGTATCATGTTACTATAGATAGTATGATGCTAATGATAGAGTAGGACAAAAAATGACAAAGGTTTTTAATATAATGAATGTAATTTTGTATTCATTGAAAACAATCACTGGTGAGAACGGTCGAAGTATTTCTATAAGTTGTTGTAATTATTGTATTGAATAAAGAGTTTTAATATCTTTGTTTTCATATGCATTCTATTCAATTTTGATCTTTGGCAAAGATTTTAAAGTTGGATTGTAAAGTTTGTTTAATTATCGTTGTAAGTAAAAACAAAATAAAATCCGTCAAGTGCGAGTCGGCCTCATACACCGAGGTGGATCTCACGATCGACTGCAAATGCAAGCCCAAGCTTATGCCACGGAGGACTTAAAGCGCCAAATAATTACGAAAGATTTGATTTTTTGTTTGTTTGTAATGATTTAATGTAAAAACTACTCAACCGGTTTTAAAAATTCTTTCACCATTAGAAATTTGTAAGTATAATATTATCACCGAGTAGCATAAGCTATATTTTATTTAAAAAGGAAGTACTATTACACCTTTTTTAGTCATGCTTTGACGCCAACCTACTTTTACGCAAGCGAAGCCGTGGTCAAAAGCTAGTTACTAAATAAATGTGATATTCGATCCTATAGCAGGATACTTTGGTGTTTGAACGACGTGCTTAGTATAACGGTTTACTCATAGGCGACTTCATAATGTTTGTAAGCATGTTCAGATATTGTACTGCAAGTATTTTAGATAACGGTATGTGAAGGACCGCTATAGGGTATACAAGTTGATGGGGATTTATCTATACTAATATTATAAAGCTGAAGAGTTTGTTTGTTTCTTTGAACGCGCTAATCTCAGAAACTACTGGTTTGATTTGAAAAATTATTTTAGTGATGGATAGCCTGATTTATCGAGGAAGGCTATATAACAAGTAAGGTTATAGGCTATATAACATCACGGTACGACCTACGGGGGCAGCGCAGTAACGATAAACGCGGGTGAAAACGCGGGTACATCTAGTATTACTATAAAGTTTTAAATTATAAATGTTTCCTAGCCGTACTTGACCGCACGAAAATGTGTCTATACTAAAAAGAGTGAGCTCGCACATAACATTAACAGGATAGAGATAGGTAGTAGGTAGTGAGCGTGAGTATACTTATTATACACTAGATGTTCCCGCGGTTTCACCCGCGTTTATCGTTACTGCGTACCACCCCCGCTCCCGTAGGTCGTAGCGTGATGTTATATAGCCTATAGCCTTCTTCGATAAATAGGCTATCCAACACTAAAAGAATTTTTCAAATCAGTAGGTATCACTCGCGAATAATACAAATATATTACATAGGTATGTTCATAAGGCTAGTACCGGTATTAGTGTATTATCTATGTAAGCTGTCTTTATTAGTAGACAACATTTCTCAATGGTAATCTGTGGATAATGCCGTGGGTGGCGTATTTTGTACATTTAGTTACTAAGTACTATCATAGTAATGTTTAATCCGCTTCTGTTTGTTATCCCTAAATAAATAAATAAAATTAAAATAAAATAAGACTTGACGACATTAAAAGGGACCAAGAACAGATGCTAGAGCTAAATAAATAACCTTATCTTAGAATGGTAAGTTGGTAACCCGTTGTTCAAGTTTGCGGCAACCTGTCTGAACGTGTCTCCACAGGTCAATTCTTACCAACCCTTGATCAAAGAGGCTCTTAGTTTTTTTGACCCGCGCACCAAATTAATGGAGCTTTTGTTTTAAGTGGATGGTTCCTTATTTGGATGTTAAGGTTGATTCCGGTCTGATGTTTTTATTATATAAATAGAGTAATGTTGTTAGTTTTTGCAAAGGCTGGTTAGTGGACGGGACGAAGATATATTATGAATAGTACAAAACGCGTGGATGTTTGATATTAGTTACCTCCATTTTTATTGCTTAATGTTTCTTAAGAAAACCCCACGCTTTTAGTAGTTAGTTAAGTGTTCGCCATTATTGACAGCAAAAGAACGTCTTTATTGTTTATTCAACCAATACCAACCCTAATTCGACAAGCTCCCTACGCCCCTTATAACCAACACAAATAAATACCAAACAATACAAGCTATCAAGTAAAAATACATCCATTTATCTACCTCAGTAAGTTTTTGGCTTTAAAGGTAGTGAATCTTTGATTTCGTCACGCCTTTCATTTGTTAGAAAAAAAAATTGCATGATTTTGTTCGTCTATGGTATGCGCATTTGTCGGCATTTGTGGTTCTATTTAGGGGTTGCAACTGATAAATAAATATTCTTTTCTACCAACAAATATAAATAAAAAATACTATTCACACTGTTTTGCGAAACTACAAAAAACTGTGCCTCACGTAAATAGTAAAGGCATTGATATACACTAGATAGGTTGTTTGAATGATAGCTATTTCATTGATACATACTATGAAGTTTACTAGTACATATTTTGTATTATAATAATAATAAATATTTATTTATTTCAGAAATCTGGTTCCCTAGACAACATATAAAAAATCATAACATAAAAAATAAAATTTAAAATTACAATAAATATACTTAGTCTATACTAAATATTATTTCATTCAATAAATTAAATTAAAAATAAATAAATAGGCTAGAATTAATTATTACATTAGTTAAAATAATACATGTCATATAAATTAAATCAAGATAAGTAAAAATACATGTCTTAGCACTCATAACATCAGATAAAATAATAAACATGCCTTCATAATTTGAATTAGTAAGCACAAAGGTATGGGAAGGGCTTGAATGAGATTGCTACCATTCGACCAATAGATGATGGTTAATGAAGATTTTACTTCGGCTTTTAGATTAAAAAAAAATATTAGTGAAGTATTTTCTTTTGTCACAAACTAATAACAACGAAGATACATCGCATTTAAATTTTGTGAAACGTCACTTGTCGGTACAATTTTTATAAGACGGTGATGTCACAAGCCCCTACGCCCGAACTTTAATGCGTTATATCTTAGTAAATTTATATTGTTTTTTTTTAAACAAAAAATGCTCAAATATTTTGTAGAACTTTTGTGTGTAGATGTCCTTCGATTTGATTTGTTTATAAAATAATTCTAATGATTTTAGTCCAAATTTAAAAATGTTAATAATTCACATAATGGTCGTGCGAAAATATTTTCGGTGGAGATGAATTAAATTATTCAGTGAAACACAATAATTAAATGTGGCTTATAAAACCTTGTGGACATAAGTTAGAATTTAAAATATTCTATTTTCGCATAAATAAATCTTATTTTATGACCTTGTTATAACCTGCCAGTGTCATGTCATGAGACACTGGTATTATTTGGGTATTTTTTTGTTATTGTGGGAAAAGTATTCAAACGTGACTTTGCTATTTATGTAAGTTCATTGCGGTTGCATTTTAGTCGCTACGGGTGGTCAGACCGCTTGAATAATAATTGAACCAGTAATTAAGTTTATACTTCAAGACACACCGCAATAGTATCCCCATGATTAAGGCTGCTAAAAAGCAAATAAAACGCTGGAGAAGTGCATAATTATATAAATAGTATTAAAATTTGGGGCAGTCTTTGCCGATAGAAGTGAAAACTTTAATCCTTGATCATAAACACTTCTTAATAAAACAAAAAAAAAACAAAAAAAAAAAGAAAAGGAGAGAGTCGGATGCTAGTTCATGATACTCTCTTGAAGATTATTAAGGGGGTCAAAATTTCGTTATTTTTTGCGTAGGACGCACCATTTCTGAGATATTGTTAATATTCTAAAGAAATATTATAAAGCGTGGAAGCGTGACGATAACGCGAGTTCTATGATTTTTGTTCACCCAAGAAGTGCTCAACGCGCCTTAAGAAGTTTTCACTTCAATAAAAAGATGTACTACCTATGAATAAACTGGGATACAATTTGTATTAAAAGCATGAGTACCATTAGCTTAAACGTAATTATATTATACACTAAATATGACACGCAACATTTTTAGAAATGGACGTTTAAATCTAATCGATACAACTGTTATATTAATAATTGTACTTGTGTTGAAAATTTGATTAATAAGAAGCGCAATAGACAACGTATACTACGTACATACATTACGGTACGTTATAGCATCATTCGAACTATTGTGTTTTGATTGTTTTGTGTTTGTGACAACAATAGAAAAACCATATATTTATTTATGTATTTCTGTATATATTATATAGTCAACACTTCAAGAAAAAAGCGTACTCCTTTTTAAAAGGCCGGCAACGCACTTGTAACTCCTCTGGTGTTGCGGGTGTAGGTGTTCATGGGTGGCGGTAATCGCTTACCATCAGGCGATCCGTCTGCTCGTTAGCCCACTAAACCATAAATTTTTTTTTTTTTAAATGCCTAAATGTGAAAAATACACATAGCAAATTGTGTAGTAATCACTTTGGATGTACAATATGTAACCAAAGAAACTACGACTTAGTTCAAATCATAACTGTTAAATCTCAAGCTAGTGTGAACCTCCCACAAAGTGTGCCACAAGGAGCGATGCTGGGGACAAACATGCGTCTAAAATATGGTATGATTTCACAGACCGATTGATATCGATAAAATGTATTCTGTGCATTATATAGAATCGTTAAGACTTCGAACGTTGATCTGTATACAGAGTTTTGTCAAAGCTGTTTAGCATATAAACTTATGTAAAATTCTTTATCTCCGTAAAAAATATACTTTTTAGGCACGCCAATAAACTTACATATTAATAATAAATTATTATAAGTTATAACTAGATAAGTATAGAAAAAAAAGGTAAAAGGCTTGTTCGGGGAGTAGTTCTCATGAAAAGAAGAAGGTAGTCCAGTCATAGCTACTTTTTAATCGCCATATAATTTATGAACTACTTTTCTTATATGAGCTGTTGTGTATCGTTAACAAATTAATCTATACTAATATTATAAAGCTGAAGAGTTTGTTTGTTTGAACGAGCTAATCTCAGGAACTACTAGTTCGATTTGAAAAATTCTTTTAGCGTTGGATAGCCTGTTTATCGAGGAAGGCTATAGGCCATATAACATCACGCTACAATCCACGGGGGCGGCGCAGTAACGATAGACGCGGGTGAAACCGCGAGCACATCTATAGTTTATAAAAAAATATTAATGTGAATGTTTTGCTATATTCAGAATACTATCTACCGAAGATCGTAACTAATCAGCGTTGTCTTGTGTGTAGGTTGAGTGTAAGAAAGGTTTCTAGCCTGCTGAAGTAAGCACTGTACTGACAGCAGACGACCAGTGTGATATTTATCTCTTACACTAACAGTTCAGTGACTCCTTTTTTAAAAGTTGGTAACATGCAAGTGACTCCTCTGATTTTGTAACTGCCCATAGGTTACGATAAGCGCTTGCAAAATGGAGTTGGTGTACAGTATGCTAGTCTTAGTTCAGATACCATGCCATTTAAATTTTGTTACATCATTGACATAAAAGAACACCGCTACTCAGACCTTTGAGTATAACCCATTACCTCTACGATATTTAGAGTAGAATTCGGTCTATTTGTAAAAGCCTCAATAAAATCTTACCCAAACGAGAGATACAAGATATCAGTCGGCATAATTCGTCCTTTTTTATTTCCAATCTAAATTTGTCAACTCGTAAAGTGTCGACCGCTTATCGGTAAATAATGACCGTCACACATAACTTCATTACTGGGAATCAGACCTCCCATTACAGCCGGTACAACAAACATACAAGCTATCGGTTTTGAGGAAATATCTCAATGAAGCCGCCTGCCCACCCGTTGTTAGCTTGAAGATACTAAATGCCACCTTTGATGACGATAACAATTACAACTCTTACAAGCAATATTCAACCCAAAATAATCTATACAAAGTTTTAAATCGAATGAGTCAATCGTAATAAAATTGACAACGTAAATTGGATTTTGATTTTTGTGAAATAAAGTGCTTTTTTGTTTGATTTAGAATTTGACGGTAATAAGGTGTCAAGCTGTGATACACAGGTTAATGGAGAACACTATAGCAGAATACTACAATATTAAAAAATGATTTTACATGAACTCTAAGCACATATACACAAGGGTGATAATCTGCTGAGGTGAACGCACTATTAGTTGGGCGCGGCAAGTAAAGAATCAATCGCTTGTTGACAAGAAGAAAATAATGGCAACTGAAATACAGTTTTGCCTTTAGCGGCAATATTTTGCTTTTAGGGGGCCACACGTGAAATGTTACTAAGAATTGTGTGACTCAGCGTGAACATTATTTGTGAGGCGGTTAATTTGAGCGACACTTTGGTGTAAGTTCTGGATAACTTTATAGGTTATGCTGATTGTCAGTTATGTTTAGCGCTACGTTGAATTATGTTTTTGCATTCATATGGATTTATTTTACAATTGTTATAAGCGCATGTGCTTTGCTCATGTTCGTTATTAAGAAGAGATGTAGGGGAATTAATATTAGTTTAGTCTATAAGTACCAATATTAAAAAGAATATTATTTCAGAGTAGTAGAGCCTCGCTGATTTCAGCATGAATGGGCCGGCTCGACCGGGGAAGGACAACCCTCTCACAGAATATCGACGTGAAATAGCAGTATTCCTACTGTAGTGTTTCGTTCGGTGAGTGAGAGTACCGGAGGCCCAATCACCCTTTACCCCTTTCCCGCTCCTTCTCCTTCCCACTTCCTTTCCTAAAGGGTCGGCAACGCGCAAGTGATGCCTCTGGTGTTGCAGGCGTCCATAGGCTACGGCGACCACTTACCATCAGGTGGGCCGTATGCTTGTTTGCCACTTCAGCTGTATAAAAAAAATTAAAAATAAAGAATTGCATTATTGTATTTGTTTGTAATTAATTAAGACTAAGACAATAGAGTTAGAAGGAAATGAGAGAGAACTAAAATATTGTTGACCTTCGATTTGATCCGAAGATCTCACCATCAGGTATCGCCGTTGCACTTACGTAAAAACGCATTGTTTATATAGTTCTGTTTAAAAGAAAACACATGTCTTTGTTCTCATGTCTATCGGATTGAATGACAGAAAGCCGATAATATTTAGTTACGTAGAGAATAAACAAGTGATGTCAACGAACAACATAGTTGCACTAACAATGTTTTGTGATTTAACTAACGAGACAATATTTGTTTTAACGATATTGATTCACGATTGTAAACACGTGGGAAGTGGAAATGGTGATAGGTTATTCTATGTCGATACAACTATGTATTATTAATCGATAGACTAATCTCGGTTCGATTTTCGATTCGATACACAAATTGACCGAAGTATTGTTGAGGTTTTGATAATGATCGTCATCAAAACGTAACAAACATACATACATTTTTAAATGACATCTCTCGCACTAGCGATAATTCCTGATTCGTGGGACTTTATAATAATAACTAGATGTGCCCGCGGTTTCACCCGCGTTTATGATAACTGCTCCGGCCCCGTGGGCCGTAGCGTGATAAATGAGCTATCCAACACGAAAATAATTTTTCATTTAATTCGGACCATTAGTTCCTGAGATTAGCGCGTTCAAACAAACAAACAAACTCTTCAGCTTTATAATATTAGTATAGATTATAATATCAGCCCTGTATTAAACTGGTCCACTGCTGGGCACGGGCCTCTCTTCAGTGTGAGAAGGCTTAGGCTATGGTTCGCCACGCTAGCCTAATGCGGGTTGGCAGACTTCTCATGTCTTAGAGAACATTATGTAGAACTCTTAGACATGCATGACCTAGGATCGAACTTGAGACCTCTGCGTAGCAATCCAACGGTCTCTAACTAGGCTATCGCGGCACTTTACAAACATTTAAATAACGGATCAAAAATAAAACATCAAAGCCCTGGCTCGTTTCCATTATTTGTGATTACACTTTTTATGTCAGTGTAAGAATCGAACCCACTTCGTACACTGGCATCGACGAGGAGATAACTTAAACCACTATCTATCCATGCAGTCATACTTCTGCATTCATAACATTAGTATACATTTAATGACATTACATAAACTGTCATAAAATCATACACTAATTTCAACTTAAAACTGTCATAAACTTCCACCGCTCATTCACAGTACAAACCTCACAAGTCTTGTCGCATTCCAACATTATTTAAAATAAAACAGTTTATTTGTTCATCCATAAACATTTTATAGACACCAATAAAGAATAGTATTTACGATGTTCACATCTATGTTTGCGCAGTGACATACAACGGACGGGTAAAAATGATTCATACAAAGACCGCTTTTTAAATGGACGGTCATTGTCACTTTCACTCTACAAATTGTTGCTGTATCGACGTGAATATATGGATATTCACGTATTAGTATTTTATAAAGTTACATATCAATAATGGTATTGATATGTAGCTTTATAAAATACTAACTGTTCCCTGCGGTTTCACTCACGTTAATGATTATGGCTCTGCACATACATGCTATCTTACTTCTGGATAAAATATCTTCCTAAAGGTAAAATAATTGTTAACCTACTGAGTCATAGCGGTACACCAGCGGCCAGTTACAATAAGTTCTCAAAATTATGGTATGGTTGGAAAGCCAGTTCCAACAATTGACAGATTAAAATCCGTTTAGTAGTTTCAGAGCTAATCAATTACAAACAAACAAATCTGTCCTCTTTATAATTAAGATAGTATAAGATTGTCCTATTGGTACTATATAAGTTTGGGCTGATCCTGAAGTCCTATGTTCGATGCTCGGATAGGTAAAGTATTGGCTGCATATCGAGACTTCTTTGTACAGTTAATAAGAGTTTCGTTACTCGATAATATTTTATTTCGATCTGAAAATGGAATTTGTAACAATACGATGCTAATATTTATGTTTAGAAGACAGACATATTATGTTGATATGACCGTTACAATGACTCATAACGTTTTTAAAATAAACGGTTATTGTCAATGTTATCTTAGAATTGTTACATTACTGACGTTAATATCTATTATTGATATATACAATATACATATAAACTAATATTATAAAACTGAAGAGTTTGTGTGTTTGTTTCATTGGTTTGTTGTAGAAGTAAACAGTAAGTGTTTAACAATAGTAGTTTAAAAGTTTCAAAATTATATAATAATAATAATAACATTTATTTCAGATATAAAAACTCCATATTTTGTTAGTAACAATTACTTAAAAACTATGTTAGTATATACAATTATAAAAATAAGAAATAAATTAATTCATGTACCTTCCTGCTGCACCGGCCCCGCCGCTATGCCTACGGGTCCAATGCCACAGGAAGGGACAGTCTAGCCTACCTATGATCACCTTCAGGATGCTGTTGTTGCTCCGGCGAATTCTTTGCATCAGAGATGCTGTCTGCTTTCGCATAATAGTGTTGTATAAAAAATAAAAAACGCTATAAAATCCGTATAAAGTTGTTTAATTTCAATTACCAAGGAATTTTATAAAGTGACTAGCTGACACGCATAACTTCGCCTGCTTCATAAAGAGAATTTTCCCCTTTTTTGCTACATTTTTCATTGCTGCTCCTATCCTATTGGTCGTAGCGTGATGCTATATAGCCTATAGCCTTCCCCGATAAATGGGCTATCGAACACTAAAAGAATTTTTCAATTCGAACCAGTAGTTCCTTAGATTAGTGCGTTCAAAAAACAAACAAACAAACAAACTCTTTAGCTTTATAATATTAGTATAGATTATATTATTAAATAGGTATTCACGTCAAAATAGCAACATTCGTACGATAAAATTGACAAAGCGTCTATTTTAAAGGCGGCCTCTTTGTGAGTCATTTTAACGGTCTTGTATCTTTACCAAACATAAAAGTTGATCATCGTATTGTCCCGGGTTTGACTGTCAAGTCTAGGCAAAGAATTATCGAAGTTTCTGTAAAAAAATTCTTGGTAGCAATACAAAGCCTTACAAGTGACCAAAGTAGCTTCGTAGCTTCGTTGCAAACTCTTCCTACTACTTCGGGATATATCTATAATTTAATCTATATATTAATACGTGAAGCAAATACTTTGTATCCCTTTGTACGAAAATTGCGCGGACGGAGGAATATGAAATTTGGCACAGTTAAAGTTTATATGGAGAAGGAGGGGCGAATCCTAATATTTTTATAAAATGTGCATTAGAAGTACATTAAATTAATGAAAAAACACTACACGCACATAACTATGCATTTGACACACGCGTGATTGACGCGTGACAAGCGCGTAACTATGGTTACATATATCAATATAATAATGACATATATCAGCAATATCTTACAGGCAAACCTTGGTCGAATTTCGAGCACTAGGCGACCGCTAGTAATAATAATTATATCTTAATCAGATCGGAGACGTTCCGGACAAAGGCCAGGTTAAGAGCACCTTAAACCGGCGAGCGTGTATGAGGAATGTGATGAAAGTGAATGAACCGAGAGAAGTGTGTCAGGATCGTAGCAAATGGAAATCTATAGTCCCTGCCTACTCCCCTGGGAAACAGGTGTGAATATGTATGTATGTAATAATAATATCAGCTCTATATATACACTGTTTCACTGCTAGACAAAGGCCTCTTCTCAAAATGGGAAAGGATTTGGCCATAGTCCACCACGCTGGCTCAGTGCGGTTTGGCGAACTTCAATTTTAAGGAGAACTTTCAGACTTGCAGGTGTCCTCACGATATTTGCCTTCACTGTTAAAGCGAACGATAATTAACTGTTTAATTAGGATAATATTATGTATTGACTAGTTTCAAAGCTACCGACAATATCTTTTAACATTTAAATTCAAGTTATTAAGGACGGCAATAAAACCGATATCAAGACTTCTTTGTCTCCGAAACCTAAATACAATTTCTCCTATAACAACACTGTCGAAAAATTCAAAATGTCAGTGATACCGGTTATTCGATGATAGTGTCCGTTAACGGAGTGTATGATCAGCTGTTTGCCGCTCCCATACCACCAGTTCTACCGGTTCCAAATCATTGACTGTTACTAGATACCAGTTTCCAACTAAATTTAGTTCGTAACGATATTTTTGTGTTTTACCGACGTATGAGTAATCGTGGCCTCAATCAAGGCCTCAAATTAGATAGTGACCTAACCTTTATACCGGCGAGGTATAAGATGTTATTCTAACAATATAGACTGATACAATGGCTAGGTTGCCAGCTGCGGTTTTTGGATCTCACGTATTATGCCGCGGCCACACATTGGTTATAGGTATTTGCACCAATGTAGCTTATTGCGGCCAATATTCCAATGTGTGGATCAGTCTTTGTCACAATGTGAACATTGCGTCCAATCACCGTCCTGTGCCCAACACCCACGCGCAAAGAGTCGGTTTTTTCACAAAGTTCAAAGGCGAGGGGAGTGGAAGGGGAGTGCGCGCAGGCATCTTGAACAGAATGGCGCGCGCGCGCCACAGATTGGCCATTTTAATCATCCACCACCGCCTTTTCTTTCGTTGTTTTCTTGTACGATGCAAATAATAAGAATATGTACCTAAACCATATACGTAAGCCGCTAGTGCAAATAAGTTATCGTCCATAGTCCGCTCTGCGTCAACTGAACAACAAGGTTCGCGCTTGTCTATTTCCAGTCTTTGGTGGAAAGTTGGTATTGAAGCCAATGTGTGGTGCAGTAGTTTGATTCAATATTGGCCGTTCAAAATTGGAGCCAAGCTTGGACGCACTAGGAGCAAGCATATTGCAGTCTATCGCGACCAGTTCCAATCTCCTTCGGCGGCTACTGAAAATTCCTTGACAGAAAACCCACAGCACAGCAGTCGGATGCGCTACCAAGGCAGACATAACATTAATATTAATTGAATGATATTATTATAATAAATGTTGTATTTAGGTTTTGGAGTGCCTCGGAGAGCACGTCACATCCCGGCTGCCATGAACATCTATGGCAGTCGTTATTGGTAAGTCAATGCCCTCTAATATCCTGACACTGGTCTAGCCTTAAGGTATCGTTAGCCTTCGGGTTGCAGAGGTCAGGTGGCAGCCGCTCCGTGTAAAACCTGATATCCAGTCAAATCCGGTTAGACTAGAAAGCCGACCCAAGTGACTTGGGAATAATATAGGCTAGGAAGAAGAGATTTAGGTTTTGGAGACAATAACTTGATGAAGAGTTGTTTTATGGCTGTCCTTAATATCGAATCAAAGATAATGTTGGCGTTTTTGTAAATGGAGGAATGTTTTTCTACCAAAGTAAACCAGTACTATTTTAAGGCAACTTATGGGCATAAACTGAGGTTCCCAGCATGTATGGCGCAGTAGTTTAATGAGTGATCACGTCGCCTATCCGCATAGTAATGTTGGTTGTCCACACGGGCAAAATGGTAAGTGGATCTTAAAATATTTTGCTAAATTAATTTGTTTTAAGTCTGTATGGCTGTCGTTTAAGTCTTTGTGAAGAATTCCGCGACAGGTCAAACAAAAAAGAACGTTAAGGGGATACAACAGCTAAATGCCTACACTTATTTCAACACATATCTGTAAACCACATCCAAATTGGTTTAGACATTGCCGGGATTAACCTGCACAAACGTACTACAAAATTAAACAAAAAGTGGCTTTACAATGTCATTATATTTGATTAAAATATCTTAGGTTATTGACACAAATATTTACATTATTAATTTTAAACGGATTAACCTAATATATATTTACAAACGTATTAAAAAAGGTAACTTAATTACAAAAACACAAATATTTATACTACTAAATATTTACAAAAAAGGTTTAGGCATCGTAGTATTCTTCAGCATCGCTGTCAACTGGTAATGTACCCAGAAGATTGGCCGCATTGCCACGTTGAATGGCAATGCTGATTCTTTAGGCCAAAAAAAGACCAGCCTTCTGATTACGCGAAACTTCGATCAGGCGTTTTGTGATCTCCCTGTACAAAATACGAGCGCTGAATGTCATTATTATATTTTAGATGTATCTATACATGTCATCCTTCAAAAAGTAACTACATCATTAAGTCAAAGCAAAGATAACATGTATTACAAAAATATTTAATTTCGTTATTGGTTTTAAAAACATCTGACTATCTGTAATTACGTAATGTGTGGCACTCTAAACATTGTGTAATGTTTATTTATATCTTTAATCTAGCTGTTACTGGCGACTTCGTCCGCGTGGAATTTATCAAAAAAGTATTTGTTCAGTTCGCAGATATTTTTTTCTAAAGTAACAGTAGCCTAAGTTACTCCTTATAACATCAGCTATCTGCCAGTACAAGTACCGTCAAAATCGGCCCAGTCGTTTCAGAGATTACCCAAAACAAACAGACAGACAAACATTTAAAAAAATGATTTGTTGGTGTAAGTAGGTACCGTTTATACTTTAATATGCATTTAGTAAAAAGCTGTTATTTTGACATTACAAACCACAGAAATAAATAGTAGTTACAAACAGACACTTCAATTTTATTTATTTGTATATTGACAAATAATGTGTAATTCGTTAAAGTTGTGATAAAAAATATCAATAAGTAAATATAGGGTAAAATGTTTACACTTGTCTGATAACATGACGATTAAAACGCAATAAAAATTAAAACATTATTAATTTTATGTTATGAATGATAACATATATATTATTCATAACAGTTTGAAAATACATTTAATTGCCAGTTTCACTATAATCAAGTAAACGTTATCCGAAATATAAATCACACGCATTCTTTCTCTTCTTAGGTTAAAGAAAAGGGATAGCGAGACTTTTATCTTATAGGTAAATGCTATTTGGAGTTTGTGGAACAAGCCCTTATTCTTTTTTTTCTTAGAAAGACAACTTCGCACTAGGAATAATTCCTGTGTCGCACTTTACAAACGTTAAAACAATGGACACAAAAGCACCCAGACTGGGAACGAACATTTATGGACCACACAATTTTTTTCCCGTGTGGGATTCGAACTCATAACACTTGGCGCAGTGGCATTGGCGAGGCGACCATTTAAACCACTACGCCATCCGTACTCTTTAAGAAAAGAGTAGGTATTTCTTCTGCTATGGGAAAGAGGAATGGGTGTAGAAGGTGGCCTCTATATCCATGCCTTTCAGATAGGCATGGTAACGACTTACCATCAGCCAGCCATTTCCTTGCTTTCTATGTGTTTTACTGTAGGTAGCAGTTTAGTGCGTTTCCTAAGAATTGTTTCTGTGATGTCAAGAAAACACAGCCTTGTATATAAGAAAGAAATATATAATAATATCAGCCCTGTATTAAACTGTCCCACTGCTAGGCACGGGCCTCTTCTCAGTATGAATTCTTAAAAACAACCATAAAACAACACTATAAAAATAAATATAAAGCATAGTCTATTAATGGAGATCAAATTTCTTCCTAGTACCTGCGTCAGCTATTGTTGCAGTTGAAATTGCAACGCTGGTATTCTCGCAGGACCTTTGCTGTATGTAAGCAATTACAACACGCAACGTATACTTCTTATCAAAAGGCTTGCCTGCCAAAAATAGCAATATTTTTGAAGTGAAAACTTCTTTAGGCGCGTTGAACACTTCTTGGGTGAACAAAAATCATGGAACTCGCGTCATCGTCACACTTCTACGCTTTATTTTTTTTTTTAGAATAATAACAATATCTCAGAAATGGTGCGTACTACGCAAAAAATAACTAAATTTTGACCCTCTTAATAACCGTTAAGAGAGTATCAGGAATTAGCATCCGACCCGCCACTTTGTTTATTTTTTTTTATTTTGGTTTATAAAAAAGATGTGTTTATGATCAAGGATTAAACTTCTCATTTCTATCGGCAGTCCCCAAATACTGCCCATTTTTTTTATCGCTAAATGAGCGAGTTATCCTCACACCTTAGAATCAAATTATGGTTGCAAAGGAATGTCTACCAAAAAACGCTTAGATTGTAAAGTGACCTTCAATAGTATTCCCAAGAGAATACAACTTGAGGGATCTTTAAAAAAGGCACTAGAATGTTATTAAAATGTGAGACAACGCGAGCGTGATATTATTATGAGATATAGACATAATAAATCGACAATATTATGAGATATAGACATAATAAATCGACAATATTATGAGATATAGACATAATAAATCGACAATATTATGAGATCTATACGTAATAAATTGCTACCGGGTAGGTAATTAATTGTCCAAAAATTTAATGCACGGATGGCGTAGTGGTTAAAGTGATTGCCTCGCCATTGCCACTGCGCCAAGTGTTGTGGGTTCGGAACCTACACGGGATAACAAAATAACAAAAATGTGTCATCCACAAAAGAGGAGTATAGTTTCAAAACCCGCCAAAACGATATCAGAACAAAAATAATGTTCCGATTGAATATGAAGCTTCTTCGTTGCTTCTATCGCATGGCACTGATAGTTTTCAATAAAACCCACTAAAATTCTATTAAATCAGCTCACAAAAGTAGCAGTTTTTTGCAAACACCGCTAAAATAATCCATTTAAATTATGTCATAAATGGTTTTATGAGATTTACCATTATTTGGTGAAAAGTATTTTAGAGGATTTTGAAACTAAATTGCTCAAATAACCATTTAAAGCCTAGCCATTAATACTGCTCTGCGTGTTGTGGATTCGAATCCCACAGGGGACCAAAAATTGTGTCATCCACAAGTGGTTGTTCTGACTGGATGTTTTTGGTGTCCGTTGCTTGAATGTTTGTAAAGTCCCCCGCGTTACAGGAATCATTTCTAGAGCGGTGGTTATCTTTAAAAAAAGAATAAGGCGCCATCTTACCCTCAAAACAGCTACCTATCCAAGCGTAACCGACTGAATGCATCAATTCCAATAATTTAGTGTAACATCGTGTGTTACAAATATTTCGAATGTAAACAATACGTTCGGTCGCCGCCGGTCGGCGCGCGCGCACAAAAAATATAACGATTTTTTGATCCGGTATGTTGTGATCGTGGCGTGCCTGTGTTGTACCAAAACATTGAAAACTATTTAATATTTATGTGCTTGAATTCTCAATTTTATTAAACAAGATTTGTTTTATTTTAAGTGAAGGAGAACAGTGATATATTATTATCTCAAACATCGATCAATTTGACTTGGAAATTGTCTCCACCTTTATCGCCAATAGATCTTGGTTACACATACATACATACATAGTCTTATGATTACATCCCCACAAGCGGTATACAAAAGTGATTTATATCCATACTAGTTTTACCCGCGGCTTCGCTCGCGTAAATGTAGGTTAGGTTAGGTTTGCAACAGTTCTTTTTTCTGGATGAAAAGTACCATATGTCCTATTCTGTACCCCTGACAAGCTGTATGCAAAATTTCATGTTGATCGCTTGAGTAGTTAAGGCGTGAGAGCATAACAAACAAACAAACTCATTTTCGCATTTATAATATTAGTAAGGAAGTAAGGATTTCTAGTTATGGTTTTAAATAAAAGTAATAGGAGTCATATTTATTGCCGTCTACCAGACACTGTTTCAGACTCCGTGCTGTTATTGAGGTTATTTTGACCGAATAACCTAATGACACTTTACCCGACCCGAAAATCGAACCGGATTAAACGCTGACGACGCTTTGTTACATTTATATTACTGATATAAATGTAACAAATAATTTTGCATTAATCAGAAAATTTAAATATCAAAGCTTATTAATAAGACACATTAAATATTTTTTTATGTCTGGAGCAGTCTGATCGGAGGTGCATCTTTATACTACATTTAAATAACTATGTCTGTTATTCTCTCTAATCTTGTTGAGTGAGAGAGAGATGAGGGATTCACGAATTTCTCATGAATGCGCTGTGCTGCTATCATCATGCGACAAGAATGAAAATGCTAGCCGACAAGTAGTGAAAACCATAAGTATTTATCCATGATTAAAGCACTATAATAACCGCTTATCTTATCTTATCCTATCTTATGTTGGGGCCAGTCAGGGCAGACCGGCAACACTTCGACCCAGTGGGATCTTTTGTGTCGCCAAAATTTGTTGTCACGTACAGGGATCGAAATCATAACACTCGGCGTATCAGAGGCAAGACGACCAACTAAACTTATTAAATACTAGCTTTTGCCCGCGGCTTCGCTCGCGTTAATTTAGAATTTTACAATCAATTCGGATTGTACTCTGCTTGTAATAATATAATTCAGTCATGATTCGTAAGACACGTGGCGCCATTTATTATCATAAGAACGTTATTGTTGTTTTTTTCGGAAACAGTAATTTTTTTCGGGATGAAAGGTAGCCTATGTCCGTTTCTGTACACCTGACAATGTATATGCAAAATTTCAGAATGATCGGTTCAGTGCTTTAGGCGTGAAAAGGTAACAAACAAACAAACTCATTTTCGCTTTTATAATATTAAGTTAGGATTAGGATAAGTACTTATACGAAGGAATTAGAATACAGTCGTTAGCAAGACAGGTACATAAAGCAACGCTACCAGCAAAAGTTAGTACTACCTACAAATATGTCATTAAGCACTATGATAACTGGTTTGTTCTTAACTTTCTGTTTGTCTGGGAAAGAATGTTAGTTATGCGGTAATTAAGGTTCACAGGAAGTGCTGAATCAGACGTCTCGGTGAGACTGCGGAGCCATTTAATCTGCAGACATTGTGACTTCGTAATTATTACTCATATGTTTACGATTGAATCTTTGTAATAGATACTTTAACCTCTAGTGTGCCAAGGGCTCGCATGCGAGCCAGCAAAAAGCTCTTGTTTATATTTTACTACGTAGCTGACATCATAACAAAATCTGTAGTACCATTTTTTTGATTCTACGAGCTATGAGTGGGCCGGTAATTAACAATAACAAAATCTCAAGTGGCACGCGGCGATAACGGGCGATAATGTAAACATCCAGCTGTCTCACAAGAGGTTAAACACTAAACAAACTTTACTTGTTGGTCATAGTTTAGTTGGTCTTGCATTGTCTCCGGCTTTATGCTTCTTTTTTTTATTTCTATGTTTTAAGGAACTTTTACACATTGCGCACATCAGTCCCATCGTGCCCTAATTACATGTTTGCGTAAACATTTTACAAATATTATTTATTTGAAAGTAACAATCAAACACATTTACTGTAGAGTCATCAGCCTAAACAGATTCTTTGCTGCTTCGGAATTAGGTTGAGTTAAGATGCTGTTGGCTTTTTACTTAAAAGAGTATACAAATAAATTCCAACTACTATTAGATATAAATGCCAAATTGAGTTTGTAACTTTACTTGTTGGCCATAGCTTAGTTGGTTTTGCATTGTCTTTGGTTTTCCCTTAACAGCTGTGCTTAACAGAGTATAAACAAAAATCCTAACAAATATGCGAATGTGAGTTTGTATGTTTGTTACGCTTTCACGCCTTATCTACTCGACCGATCATCAGGCAATATCGAACACACGTTGTCAGAGGTACAGTATAGCATATAGAGTATATAATATTCCATCATAAATTATATCGCCAGGTCCCTTGTTTAAAAAATTAGCCTATACCGACTATGGTAGTTTTGAAAATGTCCAATAATGCTTTAGCCATTTCGGGAATTAAACCTAAGACTTCATGATTAGTTGTTACATAATATACGTTTTCAATAAGTTAAAACCTAACGAAGAATAATTATTAGACTGCACTGTTAGGCAATAATATAATTATGTATATGTAGAGTGTGAAACCATGCTCGATAAACAGCAATATATTCACGCAACGTAGAACTTAAATATGCTAAGTGTTTTTATTAACACGCTTTTATTAGCTTGGTATGTATGTATCCTATGTAACGGAATCTTTGAATGTGATTTTCACCCCTTTCATACCGACGGATTGATTTGAAACTTTGCACACTTATCGAGGACCGACGATAATACAAAAATTAATAAAAAAAACAAAAAGATAATAGTTTAAAAACACTAAAAAACACGCTTTATTAAAAAACCCAAACTAAAAAAGTTTTTAGTTTTTTTAAACTATTATTTATAATTAGCATTCATTTGTTCCAGATTGACTGATATCATGGTTAACTGAACTCTAAAATATCCTTAATTACTTGTCGTGAGCTTAAAAGTGTAATTCTGCCTACCCTCAAAAATGCTTTCAATCAATATTTGATGTAAGTAAAACATTTCTTTATCTATCCATAAAAGTTCTTAACTGGTATATCAATACGGCAGACCTATTATTAAAAGGAGGTTGTAATGTGGGACAATGGCGGCATCGAGGCGAGAGGCTGTTTTATGTAAGGAATGCGTTCTTATGTCATGCGCGTACGCATACAACGCGGCAACGCAACGGTACGACACAGTGGCGATGACGTTTGCAGTATGGTTACTGCGTTGGGTACCGATATTTTATTTTATATGACTAAAAGGATCGTAATATTGTCTTACGTGTACGCAAATGTTATATATTGAAATTAAACTACTTTTTAAGGATTTCATTCAGGCCAGAGAAGTGTAACAGGATCGTAGCAAATGGAAATCTGTAGTCTCTGCCTACCCCTCTAGGAAACAGGCGTGAATCTATGTTTGTATGTATGTATAAGGATTTTGTCGCGTTGTTTATTTTAAAATAATTTAATTACATAATTTGAAGTATAACACTACTTTTATTGAACTTTACTACAATTTAAATTAATGAAAACTATTGATATTTAAGTTTGACGTTTCGGTTATTTTTCAACAGCCATGTGCACGGGGAGAATTGATACGATACTATTAATAACGTAGGTAATTGAAAAAAACTAATATTTAAGTAATTTTTTGGAATAGGAATAATGGTCTAGTAAGATTATGACACCTTATACTAAGCGGTTATTATTATTATAAGAGCAGCAAATAGCTCAGTGGGGAGACCAACAGACTGCAATGCAGGGGGTTTCGGGTTCGAACCTACGTCGCGCACTTCTGACTTTCGGAAGTTATATGACTTTTCGAAATTATGTGCGTATTGATTGACAATTATCGCCTGCTCCGTGCCTCGGAGAGCACGTTAAGCCGTTGGTCCCGGCTGCCATGAAAATCTATGGCAGTCGTTATTGGGAGAGTGGCGACACAAAAGATCCCACTGGGTCGAAATGTTGCCGGTCTGCACTGACTGGTCCCCACATAAGTTAGGATAAGATAAGATAAGCGGTTATTATAGTGCTTTAATCATGGATAAATACTTATGGTTTTCACTACTTGTCGACTAGCATTTTTATTCTTGTCGCATAACGATAGTAGCAAAGCGCATTCATGAGAAATTCGTGAATCCCTCATCTCTCACTCAACAAGATTAGAGAGAATAAAATATGTAGTTATTTGGATGTAGTACAAAGATGCTCCCCTGATCAGACGGCTCCAGACATAAAAAATATTTAATGTGTCTTATTAAAAAGTTAAGCTTTGATACTTAAATAAATTTCTGATTACTTAATGCAAAATTATTTGTTACATTTATATCAGTAAAAGTCAGCGTTTAATCAGTGCCCTATAATTTAATATGGTGTGATTCACGTTTTTAAATGTGAACTACAATTTATTCAACACAGAAATAGCATCAACTTTATTATTTCATTACCCTTTCTACCATTTCCAATCGTTTTCAACTCAAATATTTGTGTTTGAAATCATTGACATTCACGAGAGTGCTTGCCTTCGTCATAATACAGTAACTGACATATTCTAATTGACGGAGGTCGAGTCCAGGACAGATGAAATATAAAATATTCCAACTTATTCCCTTTTTGGACCACCCCGGGTAACACAAATAGGACTTAATTGGTCCAGAGATTAGTCCAAGATAAAGTGCCGTATTTAATATGTTATGAAGTTGTTGACAAAGGAATCGGTTGTGGTCTTATTTTGGACATAAATCGAAAAGTTTTTGTAGTTGGGGGTTGATTGGCCGAGGTCGTGGACTGATTGTTGACTGGTAATGTTCAACTTATATAGTAACGCAATTAAAGATGATGTTTTACATAACGTGGAACATCACTTTTGTCTTTTCTCTCTTAAAAAACAGTATTATGGTGTTACCAGACCAATCGATCGATCGTCGATCGACGGCATCGATTGATGGTAGAATGGATTTGTCGACGTCGATCGATAGTTTTTACCAGACCAAACGACGGCATCGGTCGACGTCGATCGACGATCGATCAATTGGTCTGGTAACACCCTTAAGATTCAAGACGAATCCTTAAATCGGGATATTTATTCTAAAATTCTAAGGGCCACTTGCACAACAACTCACTAAATACGTTTAGCACTAAATAGATTTAAAACATCGTGGCATCTCAGTCACCCTTACACGGATGAATGACGACAGCACGATGTTTTAAATATATTTAGTGTTAAACGTATTTAGTAAGTTGTCGTGCAAGTGACCCTAAGTCTTAAGCTTACACGCTTTTTTCAGGATTACTCACGCCATAAGTTGTTTTTGTGTCGCTGGGGTTTTACAAACTTCGAAACAGCGGGCAACATGTGTGGGGATTGTATCCACAGCACTATTGCAGTTGCAAGCCGGGTTATATGTGTCCTTTGTTCTAGTTTTTATAAAGATCTTTGCGACAGCACACTCGCGCAGAAAGATTTTATTAAATAAGTAAATACTCTTTTAAACAAAAAATAATTGGATTTTGAATTGTTAGAATATGCGTAAGTTGCATTTATCCCACCACAATGTCTAGAATTTAACTTGTACCCTTGACTTTAAAAGGACTTAAAACATACATGAACATGGATGTTTGTCTTGGTCTGGGTGTTTCTATGTATAATATGTATGTATTTACAAAAAAAAAGTAATATATGTATGTTTATCCATTGTCTAGTACCCATAGTACAAGCTCTGCTTAGTTTGGGCTAGATGGCGTTGTGTGAATGTGGTAGAATATTATTATTATACAAAGCCAAATTATTATATAGTGCTAAATTTTAAAACTTAATACCCAATAAATAAAACCATGTCATTGCGATAACCAGCAAATCAAAGATGGCGACCGAACAGCTGATAGTTGACAGTTCGCATTGTGCGCGCGCGCATCTGTCGCCGCCATTGTACGCGGGAGTCCCTTTGTGCTGTTCTAGGGATATTTCAACGCATTGTTGAAGGGATTATGATCATACCTATTGAATTAGAGAAATTCCGATGGGTTTTGTGTAGTTAAAGTAAAATGACAGCTTTCATATCGAAAAATATACATAGACTACGCCTGTATATGCTCGATTTTGTTTATATATAAATCCTACATTTCGCTAAATAAGTATTTCTAAAACGTCTCTTTAAACAGGCTACATGTTAGAACATGGACATGCGATAACGTGGTACAAAACCTCACAGAATACGACATAGGGTACCTTTTACCCAGAAAAAAATCTGTTTCAGAGGAATAAAATTTTATTAACAAAATCTAAGATACGCAAGCGAAGGCGGCAAAATCTAGGTGAAAATAAAATATCAGATATAAATAATATATTTTATTTCCATTTCATTGACGCAATGATATCGTAAATACAAAGTCTTTTTTTAAATCCTTACTTTATAATAATATTATAAATTCGAAAGTAACTCTGTATGTTTGTTACCTTTTCACGGCTAAACCACTCAACCGATGTAGATGAAATTTGGTATAGATATAGTTTATAATCTGAGGAAGAACATAAGCTACTTTTTATTGATGTAGGTAACACGCGGGAAGAACCGCGCGCAAAAGCTAGTAAAAATAAATTTTATAAACTTTAATATCAAAAAACGAACAGTTAATAAAAAATAGATTATGCTAAGGCAATATCGAAAAGGGTTCTTGACTTAGTTTATGCTACAACATCGAAGTGCCGCGTATATTACCCGGACTCAAAACCTTTCAAGTGTAAGCGCAGTCTTACGCGACCGGGCCAATAAGACAGTATTCATGTAATAACTGTTATAAACTTAATATGTTATATGTATGTAATATCCTCTGACATGCATAATGGTAGGTACTTAGTGTTACAAGCTTCCTCACTGTCCGGTATCGTTAATGGTTCATTCAATGTATCAGCGGATATCGGCCGGCTCCGACCGTATCTTCCGGTTAATTTAACAGTAATTCAGCTAACCGGTAGCCGGTTGAACTAATAGTATTAATCTTGACTCAATTACTGGTTTAATGTATGGGAGAAAGTTTATTGGTTTGATGTAGATGAACTTTATAGTTGGAGCAACAGAAACCTAACCATGTGCACAATACATGCAAAAGAGTAACGTTACCCATCTCTAAACGAACAAAGAAGTTTTAATATCTACTCAATACAATATAATTAAGATTAAGATACAAGTAAGCGTTTCGTAGTAGAAGTCATTTTCAAATGGCATAAAAAGGGTGGACAATGCAAACTGTGACGTAACCGGTTAAACGCATTATGTCCGAGAGAGATAACGAGACATCCCCAGTACACCCCGTCATCTTCTTAAATCCAAACCAAATAAACAAAATTTTAACAAAAAAGAAAAACGACTTCAAAGAAGAATATTCTAAAACTTAAAATGCACTAATAAGTTAATAAATAATTGCATATTCTTGTGAATAATTAAATTATTACTATTAATGTAGTCGGTGTCAGCCAAGGTAGATTTGTAACTAATTAAACATGAGATGTCTTACTGTAATCATAACATAACATTGGCATGCACAATTACACACATAGACGCAGCACGCGGCTGACACCGACTCCAAAAATAACAATAATTTAGGTAACAAACATAAAAAAAAAATACAGACGAATTGAGAACCTCCTCCTTTTTTGAAGTCGGTTAAAAATTTAATTACTTCCTTATTTAATAGACTCTAATGTTTGCAAAAATAGATTTATTTGATTGCTATTTGCTCTTGTGTATAAAATAATCAACAAAATCAAATATAACTATCCTATTGCATCTAAGTGCATTCACATAACTGCCTAACATAACGTACTTGTGCTGCGTCCGTGAGCAAGAATAATAAGGATGCCGTTATGCATATTCGAATGTCATTCGAATACAATTATTGGCATTACTAACGGAACGGTCGCTTACACCTAGAATTTAGCTCAAATTAGGGCAGTTTGTCTGTATAGTAGCAACCCTACCAAAGTAATAATAACTGTTATTACGTAAAGAAACGACAGTCATGTAGCAGTATTACTGGCAGTACTGAACTACTGGCGTCATGCGGTTGTCACCGCTCGCGCGTGAAAGAGAAGTGCTTGGACCGTACTTACGTATACAGTTGTCCTTGTCCCGCTCAATAAGCTCAGATCTAGGATGATCAGCCTGGTAGCAGTAGTTGATAAAACTATTGAACCAATTTCAATAATTATTTCAGCATTAGAAAGCTTGAAACTTTATTCAAGTAACATAACCTATATAATATATAGAGCAATGGTCGTAAACGTGGGCAAAACCGCGGGAGCCAGCTAGCTAGTGATATGTAAAGAAAAGTATCCAGCTCTAATGTCACAAGCCTCATTTCTTCACATTGACGTCCCGTACTCAAAGTTCAATACCAGTCTTCATATAGAACTAGTCATTAATTGAGTACGTTCGCGTATAAACATCTGGAATTAGCTCGGCAACAGCGCTGTATGTGAGGTATTTCCTGTTTTTGAACTCTCAGGTAATGCACGTACAGCTATCAAAATAACCTTTATTTACTAATACTAATTAAAACGAGGCTTTTAAGTAAATGCTTGTAATATCAATAGTAAATTAAATTGCAAATTAGGTTTTACCAATACATTTTATTGCAAATTCGAATATGGCAAGTAAAGATACACAAGTTCAATTACTTCCGTTGTGATTTGACAAAAAATAAAGACTTATATAATTAAAAAAATAAATTGTTACGCCATAACGAGTTTGATATTTTTCAATCATTAAAGTCTAAATATAAACCTACCTAAATACTTAGTTAGATAAAATACATTTAATTTTACTTATGTCTTTGTTCTAAATTAAACAAAAGATTATGAAAGTATTTTGTATACTAAATATACCAGATCAAACAGGTTTTTCTCTCCTCTTAAGTTAGCATATTCTTTTTACGCCTTTATTCCCCTTGGTCTGCGAAATTTAGGTAAGATTTTTTTTTGGTAGTAAATAATTTGAGTTAATTAGTTATCATCTAATTGTTAAGAACAGCACCTCCCTAGACTGTTCTAGCTCAATACAGGACATAGCTGAACTGCTCCGTAACGGCACCTATTCAAATTGAGTCCCAAGACATGGAGGTCTGATTTATCCAATTTATTTGGTTATGCAAGAGCTCAATATGCCTCGTTTTACCTGTTAAGGCTGTGTCTATGTTAATATAGCCATAACTTGTAGTTTATTTACCTATACAACAGACCAGCGTATTCTGTTATGTTGTTCTTGTATCTTTCGATAAATCGATCAATAATTATACTAAAGTCGTGTGACGTCTGCCTCTCCGCCCTGGGCCAGCGGTGGTTTCTGGTAGAACAGAGCAGCACGCTAATCCGGTGTGGGTAGACAGCTAGGACAACAGTTGAATCTTGTCCGAGAAAAGGCCGTTTCAATTAGTAGTACAGTTTACATCTTAGTTCTTTGTTTACGTGTGTCCAACATACAATGCTGCACATCAAAACATAAGCAAACTGAGCAAAGTCACCCAAATTCCGTATAAAGCCCTCTGGCTTTGACGACAATAGGTCTGATTTAATTACTCGGTTCCAAAGCACAGAGAGCAATTTTGCTAAACGAGCACCCACCCTTTAACTAACTACACTAACGATGACAGGACCTTGTTCGCTTGGTTGCCATCCTACAAAGAACGTAAACGGCTTTGAGCTTATTAAAATATGTTCTCATTAAAGGATTAAGTATTTCGTAACAATAAATTAATAAACTTATCGTCCTCATCCAAACATCAACATGTAGTTATTACAAAATTATATTGTCCAAAAAAGACAAAGTAATCCTAAGTAATTTTTAATGTGTTATAAACTCAGCCAGTGTCAACTATTTAAAAATAAAATAACAAGCAATCTTGGCGCCATAAGTTGTCGATGGCACGCTAGTGACGCGCATTACCTCGATTATGATTACGTCTCGGCTGTCGAATGAATTAGGCGACTTATGCTACGAAACACATTGTCACCGCCCGTAATTAGTTCAGTTAAGCTAATAAACGTAACTAAAAATAAAATGTGGCCGTATTCGGTCATTTATTTCGTGTTATTTTCTTTGTGAATGATGTGTTGAATTTAGTTCAAAATTTATAGGACGTGTGTTTGACTTTGTTCGATGTTGAGACTGATTTTATATTCAGTTCAAAGCATTTGCTACACCACATCTGTTCTATTTTATACGAATCGTTAATGTAATTGCTATTTATGGATAAAATAAATTGTGTCTCGATAACTCTTATCGATATATTATAACTAGAATTTTATCCTTATACACCAGAAAATAAAACATTATGTCAGCTACTGGCTACACTTAGACGTAATATATTGTAATGGTGATAAAATAACCTACATATCGGATTATGACACTGTTGTAACCATTAAACTCGAAAGACACTAAAAGACACAATTTTAATAGCTGATAAAGGAACAATGAAGGGAAATGTGAAAGTTAAAATCCGGTAGCATCCATCCATACACACGTTTAGCTTATCACAAATTAAAGTTGGAAACTTATGAGTTGTCAGGCATAAGTACGAACGAATGACAGCCCTAATAAATGTGTCACTGTTTTTATTTTTTTTCTTTGCCGTCAATGTCGCTTCACTATTCCATGATTTAAGAGTTCCATGCCCTTTCTTTGTTTGAATTTCGAATTTGTAATTAGTAAGTAATGGGATTGAGCGCTTTAAGTCGTCGCTCGATTTTAGTGTGAAGTGATTGATGAAGCAATGGCGGTGAGGTAAAATAATAAGGTTTATTTTTTTATTGGATTGTTTCAAAATGTCAAAGTACACAGACTCCTAGCCTCCATAATTGTATTTCCTCATACTGGTAAGCATAGGCGAAACGTACATTTGCTTATTTAAAGTCCCCCTTTTAGAAAAGCGGCTAGCTTATTGACGTTAACTTGGCGTATTTGCAGTGCTTTTACTGAGATTTTTTTGATAGAATAACAATAGCACCGCTTTAGTCGACTGGAGAATCGAATACGAGACCTAACGATCGGTCGCTGACTCGCGGAACCAACAAGGTAATTAATATAGCAACATGCCCATTTGTCTTAGCAAAGTTACACAAAAGGACATTAAATCTCAAATCTTCAGTATTTGAGTCCTACGTTATAGGGAGCTAGCCTATTACCCTCTAGACACGTAGCCAGACTTAACTGATGGTGGTTACTGAACATCTTACAGAAAGCTCTTTAATACTTTGCCCAGCCCGGGAATCGAACCCGGCATCACACAATAATTATTTGTATTATTTATGTATTAAGACTTATATCACGAGATAGAGGTAGATAGTTAAGAGCTCCTTGATCCGACGGGCGTGTATGAGAAATGTGATGAAACTGAATGAAGCCAGAGAAGTGTGTCAGGATCGTAGCAAATCGAAATCCATAGTCTCTGCCTACCCCTCTGGGAAACAGGCGTGAATCTATGTATGTATGTATACCACGAGATAAGCAAAGTATAACTTAAATCCACGAGAGTAGGTATTATTTTAATCCATCAATAATAATAATCAATCGACTAATCGCCTAAAAAATGTGTTTATTTGTGTAGGAGTGTCAAGTTGAGCTGCTCTCGGACATCAAACCCGAGCTAATATCGTAAAGTTGCACAACACATGCCGGATACAAACCTGTTCTAGAAATGTAGGTACTCGAAAAGGACTTAGGTTCTGACTGGCGACAAAAATGGTTGTAACTACTATTATGATAAGCAATTCATTAATTTAATGTAACCTTTTTTGTGATTGGAATTTTTGTTTATAATAATTATTATCTGTTTTTGTTGGTTGGTTGGTCTTTGGTCTGTGGCATAGCTGGAGTTTATGCTTGGAGCGATCGTGAGGTCTCAAATTCGATTCCTAGGTAATGTTATTGAGATTGTCTGTAAGATAATACTTATGCAGTACCAAATTTGGAAATAGGTCTGGTAGAAGGCTGACTCTTAATTAAATAAGAGTCTACGCATGTATTTAAGTTTTTGGTTGATTGCATTTTGACCTGCAGATGTGAAATTGATAACATATTATGATTAAACAAGATGTTAGAATATTTGGAGGGCAGGTGCTGACTTACTAGTCGATTTGACTCAAATGAAAAAGGGGACTGCCAATCAACTAATTTACTGGCAGGAAATAAAGTTCATAGATATTTAAAAACAAATAAATTCCAAATTCAAACCGAAAACCATTTTCATTCAATACAGTCACGTACGAGCGCTCGCCGCGTGAGCACGTCCAATAGTTTGTTAGACAATCAAAAATAAAATGGCGACAATGAGGTCATATTGTGATTGTTAATAATCATTTCTCGGTAAGCTCGTGTGGTGGACACACGACTTTTCCTATTATGTCATATTTATTGATAATGCTTGATTGTTGGAGTGTTATTGAACTAACGCGGCGATGCTTTATGCAAAAGGACATAGTTGAATGAAAGTATGGCATTAATGAGCTCGCCGTATGAATTGTTTATGTTTTGAATACAATATGGCTGGTGTTGAATTAAAGTACAAGGCATCGGATGATCATAATGATGGGTTCAAATGCCACTATCGATCAAACTCCTACTTATTTTGTTGCCAGGTTACCAGAATATACCTGGATACTAAAGAGCTTACATACATATTTTGATTGAGGCCTATAATATGCCCAAAGGTATAAGCAGAAGTGTATTATATCCACATTGTACTAGCTATATTTTTCCGCTCCGACATAAATGGCGAGTTCTTCGCTTTTCTTCGTGGACCACAGTAATTGGGGTAGTCCACCAGCAGAGGTTTAATTGAGCCACAGCTCAGCGTAAAGATTTAACGGAATCAGTATTTTATAGTGGGTACCTCGCTAGTCCTGTGTCAGAAGTATGAGTTTATGTTTGCCTGTGATTATGGGGCCTTGGGTTTGAAAAAGATGGAGAGCTACTCTTTCCATTAGTACGGAAATCTTCTAGGTCACTGTTTTGTTAACAGTTATCTGCACCTTTGGCGTTTTTGATACGTTGTATTATTTTGGTCCTTTTGACTAGTGGAAAAATTACAAGTTTCGCCAACATACTTATTTCTCCATGGGACAGGCAGAGACTACAGATTTCCATCTACTACAATCCTTGCATATCGTTCATACTTCATTCAATCGCATTACCTGCATGCGCGTTAGTCGTTTGAGGTATTCTAAGCCCAGCCTCTAATGTCTTTAATCTGGCCCAAAACATACGTCTACGTCTACCAACACATTAAGAAGGACTTGTAAAAATGTTGGTCACGAAAATAACCCAAAAACGTATGTCTAAAAAGAATTGGAACACAATACCCTAAAAACTAAGAGCGATTGTTTGTTCATACGTTCGTAAGATGGTCTCTCGCCATATGTGGCCGGACAGTTTGCTAAACTTTAAACTATTTTTGTTTTTCCCTGATTCGTGACACATATGGCGTCTGGCCCTTGGTCCAGTGGGTAAGGGTACAATGGATGAAAAAGACCCGCTTCGACGCGGTTTCTATGATATTTAATAGCCTTTTTTTGTTTGGAACGGTTGAGAATTAGATGTGGACAAAAATAATTAATTAAAACGGTTTGCAATTTGTAAATACTGGTAGTTAGAATGTCATGTATTAGGCATAGCAGTTGTGTTGAACTCACTAACGCTGTCTTGGGTTCGTGATTCCCGAGCTTAGAAAAGTGTGATTGGGTTTTTTGTCACGAATTTTCAGTAGCAGCAGGGAGTCTGGATCTGTTCCTGGTAAACGACAATAAGCTCGTCCTCTATATCATGAAGCCTGAAGGTATTACTGGCGATTTGTGGCTGTTATAAACCTCTGTTCCCTATTCCATCTTTTTAGTTCTCTAACCTCCAAGGGGTAGGCCCTTGAGGGATTGAGGCTAATAAGCGTATTTAAAAATAGACTTGAGAGAAACAAAAATTTTGAAAATGAGAAGTTTCCTGTATTTGGGTCTTGTCTGGTAATAAACTGGTAGGTAGGTAATGATAGATAATGTGCAACCAATTTGCCAACTGACAGAAAACAATGATCTGCATTCCCACAAAAATGACCCTAGCAAATACTTAATACAAAATCATCATACGTTCGCCTGCATATTTGCTTTTCCCATAGAAATATTATTTAATGGGGTACTTAAAACAATTTATTGCTTGAAATAAAACATTCTACACAACATTACCCATATGAGGGGTAAGTATAACACACGTGGACTTCAGGAAACAATAGCGATGGATATATAACTTTTGATCTTCAGATTTTTATTGAGTTTGAGTTATACTACTTTGGAAACGACAAAGAAAAAGTAACTAGTACGAATAATTTATAGTCACTATAGAATAAATAGGCCATAAAATGCATGAAAATTACTGTCACCAGTTTGCCTAAAATATTAGTATATTGCCTTGCAAACAAAATACAGAAACCTCAAGATACTCTGTTTGACTATATAAATCGAAATACCACTTAAAAAGGATAGCGATGTAGGTTAAGTTACATTACGAAATATGGAGTCAGATAGTATTTCTAAAGTATGAGTTCAATTTGGAAGCGTAAAATCTCAAAAGTTTCTAAGCTTATAGAAATAATGGATCTAGCGAGGTTTTTACTAACTAGGGTTCTTAATCCTTAGCCTACAAAATATTAAGGGTTTAAAAGGAACTGGGCATATACAGGCTATCCGGTAATTAATGGATAATCCTGAAATGTCTTATAGTAGAACTGATGGCCGTTCGGAAAAAATATATTAAAAAAGTGCAATAGCTAGTTTAATAATAAAACAACAAAAAACCGATCGAATTCATTCATTTATGGTCGTAGTGCACAAGAAAGTTAAATATGGTAATTAAAAACAAAATCATATCTCTGATAGTAATTAGGATTGATTTCTTTTCATATTCTTTTCTGAACGGCCATTCAGTTCTACTATAAGACATTTCAAGGTTATCCATTAATTACCGGACACCATGTATAAAAATACTCATCAGACGACATTTGAATAACGGGTATCCTCAGCCTATGGTCATGGGGGTGGCGGATGAGGCAAAACTGACATATAAATTGTAAGTCCTCTATATAACCAAATACTAGTTTCTGCATCTGGGTATGCCCGTGTATATTCCAAACAAACGAATATCGTGAAACTGTTAATCTGAAACATGGTCTCTCTGCTGGTGCCAAGTTTTACTCAAATCCGAATTTCACAAACATTTTCTAGGATATAAGAATGTAAGTCCACATAATTGACATGATTTAAAAGAAAATTGGAGATAAAGTCCAGAAGGTCTTTATCGCTTATTTTTCTGGCAGAAGCCTTTCGTCATTTTGTCCGTCCTCCATACGCAAATGCAAAATTTTACATACTTGCATTGAGTACCTATGCTTTTTTATAAGTAGGATACTTCATGGTATGTAAAGGGTGGTTTTTAATGAGAACTTACCTCATAATAACCAGCTTCCCACGGCAACCCTATATGTTTAAAGTATTCATCACATGGAATTACCCTTAAGCTCCTTAATTGATATTTTCTATTATCCCTTAATGAGTAATTATGGTGCGAGCTTAATCGATTCCTGTCCATTGTGGTTAATTGAAAACCATCGTTGTACCCGGAAGTGAGACCCTTATTTCGTGAATTGGGGCTAATGAGTAGATGTTATCTATTACGTAATAGTTTTGGATAGTGGTTTGGGTGTGAGATTGTAATATGTGTACAACATTTTGTTGTTTATTTTCCTGGTCCGGTGTTGGTGTCGTTTGTGTTGCTTATAGAGCAGAGGTTCCTAGACTTTTTTCTCATAGACCACTTTCAAAATTTAGCTGGTTCTGGTGGACACCCTGCAGCTAGAAATTTAATCCCCCAAGTAAAATCGGTATATTCGGACCAAAAAGTTATATTGGGTTAAAATTAAAAAACATTATTAACTCTCTACGGGCTGCCTACATTGATAGGTGAAGTCAAGGCAACATTTTAATACTTCCCTATCAAAAGCAAATAAATTTTCGTGGACCTCCGCTTACGAATTGTGAACCGCCATTTTTTTGTCACGCCGACGTAGACCCCCGTCGAGTCTCTCGTGGACCCCTGGGGGTCCACTTGGACCACTTTGGGAACTAAGGTTATAGAGCAAAGTGGTACTGGATCTTTTCGATAAGAAGTTCTCAGTAGCTAGGATTCTGGAGACATCGTGAGATGGTGACCTGCTTGCAGAATATATAATTAAAGAAATGATGGTGTGATACATAACATGTTATGTCGAAGTTTCGAGGATTATACAGCGAAGTCTATGTGAGTATAGTATTTTTTGTTGTATATCAATATTATTTTTTATTCGACGAATCCCACTTGCACTGTTTAATATTATTTATTTTATTATTATATTTTAATTAACATATTTTTTTTTGACAATTATCGCCTGCTTAATACTTTGAAGAGCATTTTAAGCCGTCGGTCCCGGCTGCTATGAACATCTATGGCAGTCGTTATTGGGAAGTCAGTAAGTGCCGTCTAATATCCTGACACTGGTCTAGCCTTAGGGTATCGTTAGCCTTCGGGTTGCGGAGGTCAGGTGGCAGCCGCCCCGTGTAAAAACTGATATCCAGTCAAATCCGGTTAGATTAAAAAGCCAACCCCAAGTGACTTGGGAATAATAAAGGCTAGGAAGAATAAGATTTTAATTAATATATCAGTTAATTGACGTGCCTAAGAATTGTTTATACGTTTTTATGGAAATAAAGATTTTTGACTTGACTTGACTTGAATACTTCAGCAGTGGTGACCATGGCAAAACGCCGAATATTGACATTCGTGTAGTCCCCGGAAAGCTAAACTGTCTTGGAAGTATATAGGTAGTTATTCATTACTTGCACGTCAGTTTAATTTTGGGCCAATCTTAGCAGCTTGTTCCCTCCTCATTCTACATGACAAAGTAACCCTAAATATTGACGCGCAACACTAAGTATAACAAAGGTTAAAGCAAACTAATTAACATAACTACGCCTTCACTAAAGTATTTTACGGTATAAGAAAGTAATTTACGAGCGACTAGAATAGCACAGATTGACACACAACTAATTTCGTACAAGCGTTTACTAGTTTTTAATAATAACTTAGGGTAACTTTGGACAATGCAAGTGGGTGTCTATGATTTTGGTGGGAAAGACCTTGTAGCATGTTATAATTATTGACAGTCTCAATATTTGGAAATATCGTGTACATATACTTACTAGATTTTGCCCGCGGCTTTTCTCGCGTAACATTGCTTTTTTCTGGATAAAAGGTAGGTACTCTATCTCTATTTTTGTATTTAGAAATATCGTAAACATATACTTGCTAGATTTTGCCCGCAGCTTTTCTCGCGTAACATTACTTTTTTCTGGATAAAAGGTACCCTATGTCCTTTTTTGTTCTTCGACGACGTGTATGCGAGATTTCATTCGATCGGTTGAGTAGTTAAGGCGTGAATGCGTAACAAACAAACACACATTCGCATTTATAACATTAAAGTTAGAATTCTCTTTGTAATTAGTTCGCTCAATTGATCAGATTATTAAAGTTTCGCCACGCTTTACCGCCTTTTGCGTTTTGTGGTGCTGGGTGGATTATGCATGTTTAGAATCTCGGTGATCCGCCCATTGCGATAGTGGCTTGCCTTTATTCTGGAACTAGAGTTTTCCCGCGGTTTTGCTCGGGTTAATCTAAATCTATATATTTCTATCTCTCGGCAACATCTTTTTTCTGGATGATAGCTACGCTATGCCTTTACTAACAACGTGTATGCTAAATTTCATGATGATCGTCGAGTAGTTAAGGCGTGAAAGCGTAATAAACAAACAAACTTACATTTGCAATTATAATATTAGTAAGGATTAGTTGTAAGCTAACAACGAATTTTAATTTAACGTTTCATCATCTTTTGGTACGAGTAGATGTCTTAAGTCTAGAACCACTTTTTTATAGCGTGTCTTAACGAGGAAGAGTTCATAAAAAAACACGCATGTAAAACAAAAATAAATTAAAGTACATTTAAATTTAATATAAATTAAAATACGGCATTATTTGTAATACATTTTAAACTACGGTCACCATACATTTCACGAAAGCGCGGATAAATCACTTTGACATTTTACACGTCTTTGTTTTAAGTTGAGATTAAGTATATGTATATTTATAGCCGCTTTTTACACAACATATTGACTGTAATCGTCAATAAACGTCCACAATACAAAACATGTGTGGATATTAATTTATATTGTTTTAATCCCTACTCAAATATAGGGGCCTAAAGCTTCTTTGAGCTAAGATATTTAAGACTCTATAGCTATAGAATAAAGTATAAAATATTAAAACTGGAATTAAATTAAGAAATTTTTAATATTGGTGCAATCCATAAATGGAAAATAACAGTGATTTTGATAATATTTTGCAGAGTTAGTGTGATACCGATTAAGATTACCACACTCCCTGCGGTAATTTAATCTGGTTACGGTTAGCTCAAAGTCTCAGTAGAAATTATACGCAGATATTTTTATTTTATATGATTATCTTGATACTATTATTATTCTCTGTATATATGCTATGCTATTTTATAATATGCAATATTTTTTAAACTATCTATAAAAATATACTATCAGTCATTTTATGTCCTTGTTAGTTATAGTTAAGTTATGTATACCGGTAACTTCGTATGACTTTAGCCCTGAGGGGTGACATTGGCCCTTAATTGAAAAAAAGCTGTTTAATTAGAAGAAGCTGTTTTAATGACAATTTATCGTGCTATCTATTGATTTCCACGTGTATTTTTTCGGCAAAAAGTATGATAGTGGTCTGGTGGGAACTTCAAACTTTTTCCAATTAAGGGCCAATGTCACCCCTCAGGGCTAAAGTCCTACGAAGTTATGGTACATCTAGAAAAATTAAATATTTTTCATAGTATTTTAAATTACGGATTCAATAGCCATACATTTTGATTATTTCTTTACATTCGACAAAATAAAAATCACAATCTTTTGAAGATACGATTTTAATACTTTATCTACGTTCTGATAGGTATTATATATCATATCATGCGTACGTAATTATATTTATAGCACGTTTTAAATCAATCGCATTCACCAACGACCATAGGGTTAATAGACTACAACTCAACATAAATACTGTCATGGGCGCCATGCCGACACCCATAAAAGAGGAAATAGAAATTAAACTTAGATTTATTTCGATTTGCGTAATTTGCTTTTGATTGAGCTTCGACACACGTAACGCGATATCCGGCTGTCAGAGTTGTGCTACGCAAACTCTTATGTCCATTATTAAATGACTCATTTGATATACAATTTATTGTTGTGTTTTTTATATTCTGTTTGTGTTTATATCCGATGGCGCCTTTGTGCCAAGTGCTTAGCAACTATGCCCTATTGATGTCTAATATGGTGTTGCTAGTTAGGATGTTATTATTGGTATTTTATGGCTAGTGTATATATACACGTAGTATCATGCTTATATGCCACGTACGTAAAGGTGTATTACATCGACATTTCGCCACCTATATTATCGACTACATGTGCCCGCGGTTTCACTCGCTTTTATGGTTACTGCGCCGCCCCTGTGGGTCGTAGCGTGATGTTGTATAGCCTATAGCCTTCCTCGATAAATAGGCTACCCAACACTAAAAGAATTTTTCAATTCGAAACTGTAGTTCCTAAGATTAGCGCGTTCAACCAAACACACAAACTCTTCAGCTTTATAATATTACTATAGATAATAGAAACCTACGGCCGCGTACCCCAAACAGTTTCAGACTGTGTACTGCCATTGACAATCTTGACAGAAAAATCCTATAATAATGTGTTACAGGGTTTTCTGACTCAGGCACTATCTTTGCGCTAGTGTCAAAATTTTTGAGGCAACCAACCAGACTTTGAGGTTTAACTGACGCAATATCGACTGTCAGCCTGTCATTAGTTTTCGTCAATTTTATGTGAGTCGGAGGCACGTAACTCTTCCTTCCAAATACCGTGAGAATTTCCTGACAGAAAAATTTGTTGATCGATTCGTACCTACTCGAAATCCAAGAGCACATTTAGTTATACAACACTTAGTAATCGCAAGTAACGAGATCGCATAAATCCAAATATTTTCGATAAGTCTGCGTAGGTATATTCTTGAATGAAACTTTCTTGTAACAGTAAAATTAAATTAAATTTGACTTTCACTCGTCTAACACGTTATACAATTGGTGCTATCAAAACTAATAATAGTATTTGTAGATTTCATAAGACGCTTAGACACTCTATAATTTAGAACTGATATTTTTGCAGAGAACTACATTTTGGAAATTTGGTGGAACAATATCGGTGCCAGATATACATACATATGATTTCTGAATGGCGTGTCAAAATGAAACTCATTTCAAGTGATTTGTTTAGCTGTTGCTAATTTAGTTAGACAGTTGATATGCGTTTGACCGTCTAGCGTTAAGTAATAGTAATAGGCTCGCTTCTATGACATTAGACCTTAACACAGTTGACAAAACGTGACTGTGATACACATCAGGGGTTCTAGCTCTTCACAGCTCTCATCACACCTAGATGCGTTTTATCGTTAATGTTAGTTGGACGTACTTTCTGAAAAACGTTCCAACCCACAAAGTTAACATTTTGAGATAATCGTGATTGAAGTTCAATCCCGTATTGCTTCTTCATACATGTGGGTTGGGCTACTAAGTCATGATTTCATAGAAATTAAACTTCTATATACGGATTTTATCGTGTTGTTTATTTGACACTTTATTACAAAATTTTGAAAACTGTTGAAATTTTGTAATAAAGTGTCAAATAAACAACGCGATAAAATCCGTATATAGTAGTTTAATTTCAATGAATAATATTCGCGTAAACAGAAGACAATATTACATGATTTCATATTTAGAGTCATAGTAGAGCTACTACATTTTTCCAGCTAGTAAATAGTAATCCCGTGACTAATTTGCTAATAATAACTCGATTTTGACCCGAGTGTGGGTTGGAACGTTTTTCAGAAAGTACGTCCAGTTATCCTTCGAAAACAGTATTTTTTTCTGGATAAAAGGTACCCTGTGTCCTTTCCAGTAACGTGTATGTATAAATTGCATGATGATCGGTCGAGCATGACATGCATTATCTAAAGTCTTTAATAGTCGTCATGTTACCAAACATTTTCTAAAAACACTTCTAACGGCATCGTTAATCAAAATGTATAGAAAGACATATCGTTGATCAAACTATGTTAAATTACATCCACAGCAAAATTCATGAGCCTCTGTCTTACCCTTCGTAACGTACAGACGTAGATAATAAATATAAAAGATATGGGAGCCAACATTTCATACATTTTTGATCACCTACCCCTTTATATCTGGCTGTCAACGTTCAATACTTGTCTAAGTACCCTCCACGTGCACTCTCAACCCTCTTTCGAGAACAATGGAATAGCAGAGTATGTTTTGTACCCCTGAGCATCGGAGGGCATTAATGACCCTTTTTTGTTGAAGATCACCTTTAGTTCTGAGCGTTATTTCATAAATGCGAGTGTTGATAAATGATTAGAAATATGGTTGTGTTTGTAATGATGAAATGTAGTGCTTATTTACATATATTGTACTAGATGTGCCCGCGGTTTTACCCGCGTTTATGATTACTGCGCCGCCCCCGTGGGTCGTAGCGTGATCTTATATAGCCTTCCTCGATAAATGAGCTATACAACACTAAAATAATTTTTCAATTCAAACCAGTAGTCCCTGAGATTAGCGTGTTCAAACAAACAAACAAACTCTTCAGCTTTATAATATTAGTATAGATAACACATTTTCTTTATAGCATTCAGTACAACTTCTCCATCACAGAAGACTGCTTACAGATTATTAATTCATTTGTTCTAGGAAATATCTTTATGGTCTTTGCAAACATAAAAACAACAGCTGCTACAGCTAAATGCAACAGCAACATTAGATTCGAAACGTGCAACGTTTTGGAACATGATATTTTTACTCGGAACGAGATGGGTGTAAAAACCCAGGATTCAACCTCTTTATCTTCATGTGACCTTGTGACCCCTATATCTTCGGGGTCTTTTGACCCACAGGGCCCATATTCAAACTCGACCGAGGTATAGCCCCAAGGTGTCTGCACACCAAGTTACAAGTCAATCGTTCCAGTGGTAGTTATGCCGGTCATTAACAGACAGACACACAGACCCACATAGTATTTTCATTAACCTCTTCGATGAAGACTCAGAGTTTAATAAAACACGTATACGTTGGTATACTGTCAACGGCCAAGTGACCACTTAAACCATAGTTCGTATATCCATTTACGATTACGGTTTAAGTAGAGCAAGGTTTTTAGAATACTTTACAATATATATAATGTTGTATATGATAGGGCTCACTATATAAGCGAGTGGCTTATGTCATTATCCTCTACACTCTACAGGGTTCTAACATAGAAAGGCCGCACAACACTGAGCAAAAAATGTAGAGACTCCTTAGATACTCGTGCTTAAGAGCTCGACCTCTCTTTTACATTTCCTACAAAGGAAGTAAAAACAAAAACGTCTTGTCTAGTCACTTTCCTTGTCAAACCCGAGGGTTCGCCCTTGAGTGCGCATGCGTTGCGCTGCGGGCGTCAGCTGCGCGCGCACGTGGCGTCAGGAAACGACACGCAATCCTGCGCACCCATTGTTTCGGATTCGCGTCTTCGCACCCCTTGGAATATGAACAATACTTGTGTAGGGTTGGCATGGGTACGTTTTAATAGATTAGTTTAGCTGCTGTTGCTATGAAACCACAAAAAATTATAAGATTAGACATCTATATTTATTACATTACGTTTTATTTTACATTAATTTACATGAAAGAAATGTTTTAGATGTATGTATGTACAAATGTTTGCCAGAAAGGTCAGGTAGTAAAGACTCTACGTAGGATTGTTGTCAGTAGAGTAGATCTTTTTTATGGTACACTTAAAATTTAGGATACATTTAATTACCTATTTAAAGGGTCAATAAATAAAATTAATCCAGAAAAAATCCTGAAAATTTCCTCAAACCGAATAAGGAAGACTTCAGATATTTGTTTGGAAGATTTTCCCCTGGTTGTGATGTGTGATTTTTAATCAATGGCACCCCTAGTGTATATGAAAGTTGAATAAAAGGAGAGCATATTAGTGATCGTACACCATGATCATATTCTTTGTGCCTACGAATGGTGTGTGTGGGGTGCCACCCTCGTTACGTGCAGTTATTTTCTGCGTTTATAAGGCGTTGCTAATGTTAATGAGTTTCGCGGCTTAAAGCCCTTTGTCTGAGCTCCAGGGTATGCGTTTTAAGCGTCTAGTTTAATGGTGGAGATGTTCTTTAAAAAGTCTTTCTCTACATAGCTGTATTTTGTAATGATTTACTGCCTTGCTTGTCCAGTAGTATAAAGGTGAGCTTACGTGTACTGCTAATTATAAGGAGTAGGTCCTTTTATTTTCGGAAGCGGCAATTATTTATTAGGTGCGGTTTTTTTTATATAAGTAGCAACTAGTAGTATAGGACATTGAAACTCTGTCAGTAGTCGGCTCGTTACCTATTCCTAAATCTCGGTATCAAATAATTAGCTTATGAAATGTTAGTGTTTTACACATCACTTAACTCTTTAAGTATACATAGGTGTGACGCTGCTAATAAATTATTATTATTATAATACGAAAAATAAAATGAATTTTTATAACAATAATTATTAACGAAACAAACTGTAAAATTAACTGCCAATTTATCAATGCTACTCTAAAGCGATTCAAACTTTTTGTTCTGACAAGAGGTAGCCGGCCGATAAACAAAAGAGAATCCGACCCAAAACCTATAGGTGGTCGGACTGCATACGCGCGACGCACACACCGCCATGCCACCCTACTCCCCACCACTTGGTCAAGTCGCAACTTGCACAGGCTGTAGTTTTGTTGCCCCCGTCATTCGTCCGCGGACCGTTGACGAGCGTGCGCGTGCCGCTCGCTATCAAAGATTAGTGAACGAGTGTTGTGCTTATGAACTATCAAGATGGTGCGGAGCTTATCGCAGTGGACGAAGACGCTCAGCTTTCCAGCGAGGCTGTCTCCCAACCGCACCTCCAAGGAGAGCGTCGGCAATGGTCAGTCAAGCCCAGGAGTGTCGCCGACCCCCAGTGCCTCGTCGCTCCCCCAGAGCTCGGATAAAACTATCACACCGATTCCGATCACAGAAATCAGTCAAATAGTAAGTCTCCCTTTTTGATTAGGGCAGGTCCCTCTGTCCAATTATTTCTTAGATGAGGCGAGGGGACATTTCTGTTGCATGCAGCTGCAACACAAATCCGCGTTTTGAATTCCAAGTGGATCATTATGTACGAAAACTTACGGTAAGCTATTTCGCGGAAACGTGGCTTCTAACTCTATTAAACGAACACAATCGTATGTGAGAAAATTTACTATTATTATAATTTATGTACAATTTATTAACATATAATGTTACACGTTACTTTGCATAATTATCCTCCGTTTATTATTCGCAACGTTTAATTGGTATGTCCTTGAATGGACAGTTAATTTGGCTACCATATTTATTAGAGCGTCAGACATGCGGTTGAAACGTCCTTGCGAAAAAATTGCCAGCATAGTTACCCTACTTTAAGACAATAAGATTTAACCCAGTTTTATTGCATGATGTTAATGACAATATGGTTACTACTGATGATGACACAACAAGACCACAATACTGTTATGAAACGCATTTCTTGCAAATTACTTTAACACGTTTGTTTACAAAACAATGCAGGACTAACAGTCCCTTATACAAATAAGGGCGGTACCGTTATTCCTAGCTTTCCCATAAACTATAAGTACGTGGATAAAATTCGAACCTTATTTTATGGGACGCCATACCATATTAGCCAGTCATTAAGTACAACAGTAATGCAGAAAGGAAGTGTATCAAAAACCATATATATTTCCGACGACGCACGTGTCGTAGAGTCGTACATTACGTGTTAAATTGTCGGACACGTCCGATTGGTGCTGTGGGAACGGTCGTTGGACGTCGAAGTTAGCGATCGTGTATGAAAATTAAATTGTTTGGAGGTGGGCGGGGGCCGGTGCGCTCGCGCACCGTTATGTCCCCCTTGCACTTACCTTGGCAAGGCCGCGTCGAGATGCGAGTTTTTGCGAAGCATGAAAGCATGACTTTCACCTTTTAAGACGCCTTTCTAAACGCTGAAGTCTGTTTTTGATTCAGGTCTTAGGTTTTGAGTACCTGCTGTTTCATGTACAAGTGGGACATTCACCTTGTGACGAAGTGTTCGAAGAGCTTGTTGACGTAACGTGCCAAATTGCCAAATAGTATTTGAAACATTTTTCATAGATTACAATTATGTTCTCTTTAAAGATTATTTTCGTAAACTCAAGCTAGTCATCTGAAAGATATAAGTAGGAGAGAACATAGACTTTCGCATACATAAGTTAATCCTTTTGGCTAATTAAATTATTATTCTTAAATTTGATTTTCATTAGTAAGTATATGAATAGGATATACAAGTAAGAAATCTGTGTAGGTATAACCTTTTCATTTATCATCATTGATTGTAAAATCTTGTCAACATGGATGTCGCAATGGTATAAGTTCTCGTTTTACCGACGTCTATGATAGTAGATTCGTTTCCTGCAAGGAAAAAATCAATACGTGATTGTTATTCTACAAATATTTGTCTCGGTTTTTTTTTGTTTCCGTTGTGTCAAAGTTTTTAATGTCCCCAAGATACAGAGACTATAGGTAGCTAGCACGGAAGTTGCAGATTTTTCAAATTAATAAACAAAATGTAAACAAATTCTACCTACTTAAAAATTGTGATTAAGCTCTACTATAATTTTAATGTAATAATCGGTATGTTGATTTCCTCTTTTTATGGTTTATTTTTATGGCTTTTTATATTATTAAAATTTAATGTAATTTAATTCTAATTAGGTAATTAATTTATAAATAAACTCACAATATTGAAATATATATTATACTGAAATTAGAGTAATATCATCATCTAATATGCAAAGTGAAACAAGTTTGTATTAAACTGCATCATTTCTAGGGCTAACCCCAAAATACAGGCACTTGCCTAGTTTGTGGGACCAGTTACAGTACATTTTAGAAAAATACAACATCAATGTTTAAACTCTATCGAAATTTAAATGTGTAATATGTTTGTATTATTTGAGAAAATAAAGATTAGGTATCTATATATTAATACGTGAAGCAAAAGCTTTGTACCCCTTTTTACGAAAATTGCGCGGACGGAGGAGTATGAAATTTGGCACAGTTAAATTTTATATGTAGAAGGAGGGGCGAATCCTAATATTTACATAAGATATGCATTAGAAATAAATTAAATTAATGAAAAAACACTACACGCAACACAACCATGCATTTGACACACGCAGCGTAACTATGGTTACATATATCAATATATAATGAGAATGACATATATCAGCGATATCGTACAGGCAAACTCTATGTATAATATGTATGTATTTATAAAAAAAGTATATATGTATGTTTATCCATTGTCTAGTACCCATAGTACAAGCTCTGCTTAGTTTGGGCTAGATGGTGTTGTGTGTATGTGATAGAATAGAATAGAATATATAAACTTTGGTCAAATTTCGAGCACTAGGCGACCGCTAGTTATTATTAGATATGCCTGCTTATCTGATAAATATCAAAAGTGAAGTCACATTGGATTCGGACTAGTCTAAAAAGTAAAATAGCCTTGTTATTATTATTTAGTGTTCTGATGTACAAATCTAACCTACATATCACAGATATGTTATCACAATTTATCAAATATTATGCATGCAAAACTGAGCGGTAAATGTATGCAAAAATATACTTAAAACATTTAACAGTACGCAATACAATGCAAAGAATTTGTTATAATCGATTCGCTTTGCCGAAATTACTCAACTTACTGTATGTTGTGGGTTAATTTTTTAACATACAATCGTATGATTTTATTGTAAAATAATAAGGGGTAAGTATTTATAATTATAAATACCTTCTGTTGAATATACCAAATCTATTGCAACCAAGATATTTTTGAACAAGAAGGTAGAAAGCATTGTATTTTTAAAAATAACACTTCCGGATTTGTTTATATTTCTGTGTCCCAGGGCACTTTAAATACGGTTTGCTAAGACGGCATTTGAACCTATATGATTTCTACTGTAAATCTGATGCCTTATCCACTAGACTCTTAAGACAAAAACAGTGGGTTGTAAAATCATCACTTCTATAAACTTTTATCAAATTTGTCCTTTATGTATATTTATTGTCTTTTGTATTTTAAAATAACAACATTCGCATATTACGTTGTTTTATAGTTTTATGCTTAACTAGATATTCCCGCGGGTTCACCCGCGTTTGTCGTTATTGCGCCGCCCCCGTTTGTCGTAGCGTGATGTTATATAGCCTATAGCCTTCTTCGATAAATAGGCTATCCAACACCAAAATAATTTTTCATATTGAACCAGTAGTTCCTGAGATTAGCGCGTTCAAACAAACAAATAAACTCTGCAGCTTTATAATATTAGTATAGATTTTACAAACTATCTCCTTATCTGACACACTCAAACTGATTTACAATTGGTTGCGAAAGGCATTACTTTTTCGTTGTTATAAATCACCCATTGTTACAGCGCAACATAAAATAAAACTGTCTATTTTTTGTCAATTTTATCGCTCTTCTGTTTTTAGAGGCAATTTTAAAAAGATACATAGATATCTGTTTTCCGGAAGGGTCAGCAAAGCATGTGAATAACATTTTTGTGGGTAGTTTATAGGGTTGACGCGTAATTACTCATTTCTGTGTGGTTTACTAAATCCGGCCGTTAGGGTCCCATTCCGGTACGCCTCCGGCCGGGACGCACCCACAGTGAAATATTCGTTATTCCGCTACGCCCCCGGCCGAGACGCTCCCATTGTAAAACAACCGGAGAAGATACTTGAGCAAATAGTGTTGAAAACAAGTATTTAAAATAAAACTTGATTTTTAATGATTACTTATAAACACGTAACACTACATGTTTTTGTGCAATGTCGCTATTTACGTGGTATTTGTGGAGGCATAAGTGCCTTGTTGGCATAGATAACATTTTAAAAGACAGCTTGTTGTGGGGCGGGGCATATGCCTTTTTTATTGTCATGTCTATGGACTTTTTGTATTCTTATCCATTGTCTAGTACCCATAGTACAAGCTCTGCTTAGTTTGGGCTAGATGGTGTTGTTTGTATGTGATAGAATAGAATATTATTAAAATAAAAAATATATATGTCTACTTTAATTTATTTTTTAAAATATATTTGTAATTTAACTAGTCACTACTAATATTTTAAGTGTATTTCGATATATGCACGGAAAGTGTAATGCACAGATAGATGTGGTGAGTATGGACCTTCGTTGTATCCTTTGTTTGATAGCAGAAGTGTATTTGAAAGCATTTTGGCTTACAAGCATTTTTTTAAGACATAATAAGTATATTTCTTGTTATATAAAATTTTAGCACGCTCTAAAAAGCGCATAACTCTTACTAAGTCGTAACTTTTAAATCGTTTAATTTTCATTCATGTCAATGTATTTTTTTATTGAAGTCCGTCTTCGAAATTACTCGAGTCATTACAGTAATCTTCACGACAATTCGCAATAAAAACTTTTTTGTTGTTAACATTTCGAGCAACAAGATGTCAAACTGCTGACCCTATCTTTTTAAAAAATATATGTAATAAAATTTCATCGTAAAATCATTTTGATGGCTTTCTTTCGCTGCCATTTTCAATTTATGGCGCGCTTTTTGACGCGTTCCAAATTTAAGAACCCATTTGACAAATGACATGTTAAAAACGTATTTTTAAATTAGTGTGTTTTAATAATTTATCTTATTAAATCTGCCATATTTGAAACATTGTTAAATTTTAATAGCATTGTATTTTATCTGTTCTCAAATTTACAAGTTTATAGGCGTTAAGACATCTTCAGGATCTTCTTTTACACAAGAGAATTTTATTAGAATACTTACAATAAAAATGGATTCTGCTAATATAGGAACACTATTATTTTTTGCTATCTTTTAAAACCTTTATAAGCGAAGATGTGGAGCTTTACCAGTGACCATAAGCTAATACTCCTACAGTCGGGGAAATCACATAAAAATCATTTCAGTGCAATTTTGGCGAATGGAACGCGGATTGCGTCCGATAACGTACCTACATTGTGGGTAGTCGTTCGACGAGGCAGGATTTTACGCATTCTTTCGTAAGTTATTATCTTTTTAATGCATCGTAAGTGAAGTAACGTCTTCCAAGTACTTATGAATATAAACTTAAAATGTTTCTATGAAAATGTTTCTTCGTTTAGTAATAAAAGCCTTCCATTTTATTGTCACATTAAAGCTGATGACTTTTCAAATAACTAAATATTTTCGGCAGTAGTCACTTAGATGATAATAATTCTTTGTGAGTTACCAAATAATAATAATTGTTGCTTTGGCGGTTTTATATTAGATAACATCATTGATTAGCGTAGCTTGATAAAGACGATATATTTACATAAATAAATTAGGTACTTAAAAAGCTAAAGGACTGTTTTCGTTTTGGTATTTACGATTAAAATTATTTATGAAATGTAAATTATTGTCTATTAAAATCCAGTTCTTATTATGTGCAATCAAGTGCCAAATTTATAGATGAAATATCAACTGCTTGATCTAAGCTGTTTGTTACAATATAATATCGATTTTATGTTTACGTATTTTGTCACGTCACTACTTCGTGAAGTTTGACACCTGTCATTTCAATAGTCGGTTTTTTATTGTACTTAGCTACTGTAATATTTGTAATATTCACAGTACTGTAGGTACTGAACATTACATATGGGGCTTGACATTTCGTAATGGTATGATGATATTTCCATGCGCGTTGCTATTCACACGCACATGCGCGCTAATGGATGTCACAGCTTTCACAAGTTTTGTTTTTTTTAATGGCTACGGTACATCTCTAGTTTGATTGTTAATGGATTACAGATTATCTATAATTTATGTTCCATTACCTCAAAAATGTGGTCTAAAAATAATAATAACACACCTATGCTTCACCGATGGGTTAGTTAGTTTCATCAAATATTGACACAATAATAAAAACCGACTAAAACACTTTTCTGTTTATCTATGGATTTTGGCTGTTGTTGTATTGTGAAACGACCCGGGTAACATCGTGTACACATCTGAGTAAGGATACCTGATGGTTTTTGTTACATATTGTATAATGCCTACACTAATCAGCTCAATTTAAAACCTGTAAAAAATATTACAGCTTTTAAATAGTACAAATCGTTTATATAACAAATAGGTTTTTCTTTTTAATGATAATTATTTGGACTGAATTCACTCCCATTTCTTTAACATGCAAACTAATTGTAGAGGAACATTTAAGGGGAACTTTACTAAATAAAGCAGTCGATACCATAGAATATCAAAGGGCCTATCAAAGAGTGTATGGGGAGACGTAGCTACTCCCCATGGACATGTAGCAATAAACATTAGAGTTCTGGACAAGAAACAGACGCCCTCCAAGAAAGGGCCCTTTGTTTAGAAGGTATGTACATAAATAAACCTTAAAGTGGTGACCTTCTTTGTGTTATATTGGTCTGTGGATAAAAAAGCGGATGTAGCATCACGCGTGTACTTCCCCTATAGGGTAGGCAGAAATGTAGGTAATCAATGTCTTCAGCTGTGCTTAGACACCACGTAATAATGGACCAGGTGGCCTATGGTTTTTACAGACCGTGCATTTAGACTAAGCATTAATACTTTTTAGAAATGAAATATCTTTGTCAATATCTGGGAACTGAATCCGATATTTTATGTCCAGTAATTGCGTAAGTGCTTTCATTTAAATAAGTGACTGCAATATGGTAACATGCTATGTGGATGTTAAAAATGCTATAATAAGATACAGCCGTTAAATTAAAAGACTACTTTAAAAGTTAGAAACAAAGAAACAAATCAACAAATAAAATCATGCGCATCGTCTGTCTATAAATAAAAAGGAAATTCGGATGGAAAAATATTGCCATATGTCGGTGTCAGCTGATCGACCTCCATTATACCCCGTAATTCCTCTCGATACAGGTAAGGATTTTTTTATGGCAACTTTCAACAGCTGTTCGATAGTGCGTGCGTGCATTCGAAATCTCCCAAAATTTTCATACAATTTGAAGTATCGTTAATGTATCCGAACATCTGCGTCAGCAGGTGCTGCCCTGGAATTTTTGAATTTCGATTGCGAACACTTATTATTTCTTTGACGGTGGGCGGATGCAGACGTCTTTTATTGAACACTGGGCACTTTATTCAGTATTTAGTATTGGGTTTTATCGGCAATATTATGGAAAGCTTAACCTTTGTTGTTCATAATAATATTTATGATATTTGATCGCTGCATGTAAGTTTAATTAGCGTTAAGGATCAAAATTTTATTGCATACCGACATAATAAATACGCCTAATAATGCTTTATGCAACAGGCTAAAATGACAAAGTAAAATTGAATGTATTCTTTTCTTAGTTTTAAATAACTGAAGTGTAATTTTAATTGATTACTTTAACGGCTTATAATAATCTTAAATATGTAGACAGTATGCCAATACACTCTAGAACTGCTTGGTGGACTCTGGACTATATGAAAATTTATCTTTTTGTCAAAGGCTCCCGTGCCCAGCAATATGGCAATTTATAAACAATGCTCAAATATTCCTTTTACAGTATATTATAAATCCCTTAGAAATTTATCGTCTTACCCTACTTTCTTCAACATCCTTTAAATCATATTTAACCAAAAACCGGAAACATCATTTTATCGTACAGTTTTTTTTAACATCCGCATCCTTCACTCGATTCATATCGATATGTACCGATATCTGGGATATCAAGTATCATATCCGTTCGCGATATTTAATACCAGTTTTTTTTGCTGACTTCGAATATTGTTATCTCTTTCTACTGAATACTTGAAGATAGAAGTATCTATTATGGAAGGAAATACCTACTTACAGTGTCATTTGGACGAATATATGTAATTTCGCATATATTATTTATTTGGACTGCTCTATATTCCGGGTTCGATTGCCGCGTTTTGTCGTTTGTTTCTAACCAGAAACTAACCTAAAATGATTAAAGTTAGAACTGAGTCTGACGAAATATTGCGTAAATGACGCTTGTACCCTGGGACATCAAATACTTTTTAATAAAACGCGAATATTTGAAATGCATACATAAACAAAATTACATACTACAAAAATAAATATACAAAATAATTTAAATACTTACGTTTCTATAATTTTATATCAAGCTTCATAAAGACCTTACAATTTCGTTAAAAATACATACAGTCAGTACATTAAGCATGCTTTTGTAAGAATCACCCCGGGTATCAAGTTCAGAAACAGCTGACGCAACAATAAAGCCCTCTTCCCTTATCTATGGTTACTATTCAATATCAGGCACGCTTTTATGTTCCACATTTAAAAAAGTAGGCGTGCATAAATTACACTTATGCCAGTTAGTTAAAGTTTAGTTTTTGGGATAATCTTGTTTGTTTTGTTGAAGTAGGCTCCTCAGTTTTATCACAAAATTTATGCTTGGGCAACTTAAACCATTAAGTTAAGAAACTTTTTAAATAAATTGTTTACTTACTTACGTCAAAATTTTAACTTACCCATTTAATTTAAGAATGTTGACATTTTGAATTTAGAATATTTCAATTTGTCACATTCTATTTTCAAAAGAATAAAATATAAAACCAGTCTATTCTTATAAGTCTAAATACTAAACACATCAATCTTAAAATAAGCATAGGAATTCAATATGAATACATAATACGGCCGTCGATACCTAAACATTATAAATAACGAAGTTCTTTTTCTACTCATGTGCACGGTTCGTTTCCCAAGCCTGCACATGGCACACAGGAATTTGACACGCAGATGTTCGTTCCGCCACCAACACAATAAAATACCTAATAAATATTGCCGGCATGCACTCAACTAAATAATTTTTCGCTTTATCACGTTGTTTTTTAATAATACGAGTAGTTTTAGAAGCGAAGAAATGTTTTTAATCAGCTTCTTTAGCGTGTAATAAACGATAAATTAAAGATGTGGTTATGATAAATTAAGATTTATCGTGAAGATTATTGTACTGACATGTAAAAGGATTAATTAAAAATAAAAGTTAAATATTAATTTAAAAGAATATATATTTTTTAGATTTCGTGTAGGCCATTTTAGTATGTACATAGTTATGAAACTGAATTTAATGAAACTTATTTTGCGTTTTAGTAAGTACCGCAGCCATATTTTGTAAGATCTCATTATATAGTAGAAAAGGTGCTAATTAATACTCTATTCAAATCAGAAAGCTATTGTATCGATATTATAAAGTAATATTATATGAGTCAAAGATTAATAAGCCCGCGCTTTTAACTGCCAATCATTCAATTAATAAAAAGTAACAACCTAATCACAGCGAAGCGATCATTACCAACATTTTAACAATTAATTAAAAAAAGTACTATATCATCGATTTTGGAACGTTTTTCAATATGGAACGCACCAATTACAGTGTCAGTGTTGCTATAATTGTAATTGTACATTCTTGATGGATAGATTAGTGAAGAACCTTTTTTGATTAAAGGGTTCATATTTGAAATTTGGTATTTGAGAAGTCATAAACCTTTTCTTTTCGTTATTAATAATGATGCAACTTTTAAAGGCTTGTATTCGACAGTTATTATTATACAGCGTGTATAAGTTTGTAAAAGCTTATAAGTAATTAATTATCATAGGCATAGCGCAAGATTGGTAGTTATTAAGATTGGTCTATGCTATTGTTGTAGTAGTTGTTTCTTTTTTAGAATAAGGTACGATGGGATTGACATTGTCATTATTTTGTACAAAAATCCCTTATAATAAATAAAGATATAAAAAATATTTTTCACGTTTACAAATTGTCCCACTGAACTTATAACCCAATAAGAAATTATACAAATTGAAACGTAATTTAAACGGACATCGTAATATGTTACTTTTCTATTATCTTCAATTTTAATAATATACGTTCCATAGTAGCTGGGCTGGAGAGCCTAAGCAAGCCTATTGAATGTCATATACTTAGTACTCAGAATTTTCTGATCCCCATACGCGCTATCAATGCAACCTATGTGGAACAGCTTTTTTACATATGGATAAACTCCCTTAAACCTTACAATACTGTTCCGGCATGAACCCTTACTAAACACTTACAACACCATAATATGTTGTCTTCCATTATCTTCCATCTTACACACGGTCACCCCTTTAAACTAATTAAAACGTATTACCATATCAAAAGATCTTAATTATTTTGACATCACGAAACCTTTTTATTCAGCCTATTTGTCAGACGGACAGTGTTACCACGATTGCATGTTCAAAATACTTATCAGTGTTTGTAAATGAGGCCAGTCCAGTAAGCATTTAGAAAATACATTTTTGATGATGGCAATAAATTTTGATTAGGCGTTCTTTATGGTAAGTACTTCCTTGTGTAGGTTTGTTAGTTCGTTGTTATTGAATGAAAATGATATTGTGGTATGCAAAGAAGATAGTTGAATATACAGTCATGTTCGTGTGTTTGGGATCTGCCGGTCGTGGGGAGTTAAGTTTATTTACCGTCAGAATAAAGTAGTGAGTTTAGTCTGTCTGATTAGACAGAGATTTTTTTTTATATACCCTAGGTGGCAAACAAGCATACGGCCCATCTGATGGTAAGTGGTCCTCGTAGCCTATGGACGCCTGCAACACCAGATGCATCTTTTGCGCGTTGCTTACCCTTTAGGAAAGGAAGAAGAGAAAAAGGAAATGGGAAGGTAAAGGAGCGGGAAGGGGGAAAGAGGGTGATTGGGCCGGCCGCGCCGGCACTCTCACTCACTGAAAGAAACATAACAGTAGGAATACTGCTATTTCACGTCGATATTCTGTGAGAGGGTAGTCCATTTATGCTGAAATCAGCGAGGCTCTACTACTCACTAGTTTATACGAGTAAGTTTATTTGAGCGACTAGAAAATACCTGAAACTAGGGGAGCTAATACGATTCACACAAATGCAGAGAAAAGTATCTCATCGATCATAAATTTATCCCGATACCTAAAAATATAAATAAGAAATATGACAAATTACAGAGGAACTGGCACCGAGACTTCTTAATTAGTAAAATCGACATTCAATTGACCGGATGCACGGCCATATTTAAACTCTGATCGCGATCCCAATAATCCAACCGCACTTGATTTCCGGTGGCCTTCAACTTTTTATGCAACCTATTGTATCTCTTATTGTTTATATACTTAAAGCTAAAATTTGAATGTAGCTATTTAAGTTGACAGCCTTATGTAGTGTTTTTCGTGGGAGAATTCTCTAACCGTACATTTACTGAACAAATGCTGAATACTTGACAAATTGTATGGAATCGCTTTTTTGAAGGAGCGATAAGTAGAGACCCCAAACTATCAGTTGATATGATTGTTATACCTCTTGTTCATCCACATTGCGCATAGGTTCTAGGTACTCTTAACCTGACCTTACAATGTATTTAATTTGTCCACATTACGTTGCATTTGACGAGTTCTCCTGCTTTGGACTGCCCTTTAGATAGGTACTCTTTTTTTTAATTTGCCACATTTCTTTCTGTGTAATGTGTCATCTTCTTTTATTCCACATTTTTTACTTATTACAGTATATTTATTACTCTTTCTAACTCACACTATATTTCGACGACACATACTTTTTAAATTGGGTATTTTACTTACACTTTATGTTTAGCTAATTGGACAATTTAGGAGTCATTTCCTTATGTGATTTCACGGATGAGTGAATGAGAATCTTCTTCCAATAATAGGTCATGATGCAGTTCACCGAGATTTTTTAACTTAACATAAAATCAAATTTTATCAACTCCGTTCATAATAAAATGCACCGTCTAGACGTACTTCCTGTTCAATAGAAGGCATATTAAGAAGAGGCTATAAGAACCGTTAAACCTATTTGATATGTGAGACTTCAGATAAGATTAATTCATATTTTAGACGAAACTAAAATGTTGAAAATGTTAAATATATTTTTAGTATTAAAAGTAAATCTTGCATAGGTATATTTTGCGGGCTATATGGACAGAAATAGCAAACTTATAAAATACCCAGATTCAACATAATTAAGGTCAGTAGTGTTTATAGGTTCCATGGAAATACTAATTTTAAACTAATTTCCAAAGTCTTGCTAATATAAAGACAGTATTGTTAACAATCCCTACATTGCTTTTGAAAGGCGTTCTCATATTATAACACCGCGCCTCAAAACGCCAATCAATGGATCACAAAATTTTAGTGTAATACTAATAATACATGTCTTTGTGAATATTTTGTATTAGTCATGACAAAAATCAGGTTGTGCGAGATTGCACGGCCGATGTAAGTTTAGTCATCGTTTTGTAATGCGCGCACGCACCTCGCCTCTTAATTTATTAGACCTATATGGCCGTTCCGACTCGAATCCGAAATTCTCTGTGCGAATTTTTATCGATTCTTGGGACGAAAAGTTTCAATGTCTCGGCGAATGCAAATCATCTGTGTTATTGAACTTTGTTTAAAGACAACTTATTATTATTAAAGTAGACACGTTTCGTATCACATATGAAGATAAATATTTGTATTAGTTTGTAACTTTTTGAATAAATCTATCAGACGTTTAAGAGACATATTTTACGACTTAGTCGACCTCAAAAGGATTCCGATGCGATATTTTAGTGTTGTCAATTCACTTGTCATGTCACGTGAAAGTTTAAGAACCAGAAGCGCGACCTTCATAAAATTATTTGCCACTCGATTTCGTAACATCTGTTTGGATTCTACAATTATAATGTCCGTGAAAAATCGCCACCTCCTCCCCGAGAGGACCGTATCGAAAAGACAGACTGGTTCTGTAAAAAACAACAATTCTTTACTCTGTACTCGTATAATTACATCCGCCATATTTTTTTACAACAAGAGCTGTCGCTTTTACACCGCCATTGTGTTTAAGTTGAACACGACAGTGTAATATTCAAATTAAATTATAGCATGCATATTTAAAATCGTCCGAATTTTTCGCAAATGGTAACCCAGGATAATCGTGTCGATTAAATACTTTTTATTGTTTCAACGTTCCCACGGATGGTGCACGCGAACGCGACTTATTTTAAGTTTTTTTTTTTCATCGCATCCGCGCCTCGGGCTTAACTTTTGAAGAAGCCAAACTGCTTTCATTTGAATCTCGTTTGATTGTCGGTTGAGGCATCACACACTATCATTAGTGTATATTAACCGTGGTTTTGGTGCGTAAGCGCATTTTGACGTGTGTAAGTAGCGTGATTTATTATTATGTACTTACTTTTACTTGTGTGTATCACTAAATTGAAGACTTATTTAAGTCGTACATATTTTCCCGCTTCTTTTTTCGAACTTCCAAGTTGTCATTACGTTGACAGTTTTTTTTATTGCACTAGTGCGCTATAATCTACAGCCAGCCAGTTTTTTGTCGTCAAGAAATCACAGTACTGCATGATTATAACACTGTAGCTGTATTTTGCAAGCCTACTTTTCAAACCGGTTTGAACGATGATCCGCGAGTTTCTGCTACCGATTTATACGTTATTTCTCACAATTTGAGCGTGTAATTTGTATTATAACTTCAATTACCTTACGTTTATTATTTTTTACTAAAATGGCGTATCGAAAAATTATGCCGTCGGAAAGTAATCAATCAATTATGTACCATCTGCATGTATTCTGCTGTGTCAACGACACGAGTTATAGACGAGACAAAAAACTAAAAAACGACAATATTAAATCTGTTGATTGGTGTCCATATATAGATGGGCAGGTGTCTTTAAAAAAATAGCGTAGGCGCATTAGGTGTGGTAACCCAATAAACAAATTATATTTTTGCATTTGTCACTCTAGCAACGACCAGTGTGCAGTGAGGTCTAGTAGTGTTGTTTTTATTTATTTTTTCTGTATAATGAGTTATGTGGAGTTTCTCTATGAATTGCTAGAGGTAAGTGTTTCTTTTTTAATTTTTTTACTTTGTTTTCAGCCAATTAGGTAATAAGCAAGTACGACGGAAACGGATTTAACGAGTTATGAATGAAAGTAATCGGGTAATCGCTTGCATGGACAGCGCAGTGTTTTAAGTGGTCATCTTGATTCTACCAATACGCTTAGACTAACAGGTTCAGTGACCGTGCGATAAAAAAAATGTGTGAACCACAGACAGTTGTTCTGAATCTAATTCTCTTTTCTCGCCTCGTCCACTGCTTTAATGTCTTTTTTTTAAATTCTATCTATGATAATAGCTTTAAAAAAACAGTAACCACAAAAATAATTTATCAAATAAAATTTACCTAACTCAACGAAAGTCACAGATTAATTAGATTAAGGGATAATCTATAGGTGAACTTAAAAAAACAATATCAACTAAAATATTTTAAAATTAAATCTAAGTAATTAAACTAAAGTAACAAGCTAATTAGACCAATTACAATATTACCCAATCAAACTAAATATAATTAATACATTACATTTAAAGATTGCCTCGTTGGTCCCATGGGGAAAGCATGCGCTTACGTTGCGTTAACCAATCATGAGCTTCAGCTTGCAAGTTCCGCGTAGGACATGTGGGACTTACTTCAAAAAATTCTCAGTAGCTGGATGGTGTTCGCCAAATCATGTAGACATCCTAAACGTACCTAATAAGTAAAATGAGGGTAACGCTTCTCTGCCTACCCCTTGCCTTCACTACATCCTAACTTCCTAACTATAATATCATAAAAGCGAAAATGAATTTGTTTGTTTGTTATCTTTTCACGCCTAAACCACTGAACCGATCATCCTGAAATTTTGCATATACGTTGTCAGGTGTACAGAAACGGACATAGGCTACCTTTTATCCCGAAAAAAATTACTGTTCCCGAGGAAAAAAATGTTCTTATGATAATAGATGGCGCCACGTGTCTTTCGAATCATGATTGAATTATATTATTACAAGCAGAGTACGACCCGAATTGATTGTCAAATTCTAAATTAACGCGAGCGAAGCCGCGGGCAAAAGCTAGTATTATTATAAAACAAAGTCCCTCGCCGCGACTGTCCTGTTCGCGATAAACTCAAAAACTACTGAACGGTTTTTTATGCGGTTTTCACCAATAGACAGAGTGATTCATGAGAAAGGTTTAGGTGTACAATTTGTTAAGGTTTTTTACTACCCGTGTGAAGCCGGGGCGGGTCCCTAGTTGAGGATATAAATATGTGTTACGTTCATACATCTAAATATATTCCAACGCATTACAAAAACTAAACAGGTGGCTACATCCAATTACATCTGAGTCGTTACGTCGTTCTTAGAACACATTACATACTCTGTCGTAAGTACTCGCGAGTCCAGTGAAATGCTTTTATAAACTCATTACATTATAGTAATATATCACAGCAGAAATGGAGGCTCTAATGATAGTAAATGGACTGTATCAATAACTTAACACGCCGTACATAATTAGCTTATTAATATCAGTGCTCAAAAAAAGAACGCTGCCATCTTAAATTTAACGGATTCCTTAAATAAATTTTGAGAATAGAAACTGCTTTCCATTTTCAAAATGTTGTCTATTTGACGTTTAGGATTATTTGACCATAGACAATTCTATAAAGCATTTAAGTATTAAGTATAGGTATGTCTTATCAAGCAAAATTGTTTTTAAGGTCATGAATTCCTGGCTCTTCATTCTTGTCTCTGGTTCTCGGTAACAACCATAGACAAACGTGTCGCGACAAGTTCATAACGGCCCACCTGACGAGAATGTTTAATGAGTTAAATACTTGCTACTTCCTAAAATAGATTTAATTTTTATTCCGATGCTCTAGGAAGTATGATAAAATATTTATTGACGTTTTTTTGGTGATACTGGTTCGTAAATAAGGTGTTATTAGTTAAAAGGTACTGCTTATGTTTGTATTTAGATTGATAACGGTATTTAGAAAGTTTTAAGTTCCATAAAATGCGATTAGATATTAGCGATTTGTTTTAGATGTTTATGAGATTATTATTAATTAATAATACTGAAAAGGTTATTCGGCATATAAGATTTCGAACCGATATAGTCGGAAATAAATAAATGATGCCAAAAATATTTGTAAAAATTAGCTTTAAGTTAATAAGGCATTGGAACGGTCGCCTTCCCATAATTATAATAGAGGATATAGAGATATGAAAGCGACAGCAATAATTAATGCACTGTGTTAGGTTTATAAGTATATCCTATAACGCATAATAGTAAGTTGTCAATATATCACCAACCGTATTCTTACCTGTAATGTTTAAACAAACCATCATAAAACAATCCCTCTAGAACACCTTATAGATCACCTGTAATTAACGCAAGAAACTGTTACACAATTCTTTAAGAATTAGACTCTAACATGATTAATTAATTATCAACGTTTAACAAGAATTATAAAAAGTCATACCAGACTCTAACATATCTTACGGCCTTTCTGGCCACACCTTTACTCACAAACAAATCACTCAAACACCAAGTAAAGTAAAGGTACCTAAGTCCTCTTACTCAAATCGGTTAGTTTACGTAACGGATACGAATACTAGGGTAATCTGGAAATCAGTCAAGGAATGTAGACAGCGTGTAGCACTGGCTACTGAGTGCGCAATCCAATTTATTTAAATAAAGCGAATTTAAATGGACTTTATATCTTCAAACGATTTATATAGAAAAGGGAAAGGTTTGACATTTCAAGGACGTACATTAACTAGTCTACTGTCGTATTTCATACCAGTAGGGTAGTTTGAGAACGTCCTTGAAATGTCAAATCTGTCATTAGTGTCATTATGCTAATGCCACCTTCTAATGCTATGTAATAAATGCGATTGTTTGACTCACAATAATCCTATCCTAACTTCCTAACTAATACTATAAAAGCGAAAATGAGTTTGTTTGTTTGTTACCTTTTCACGCCTAAACCACTGAACCGATCATCCTGAAAATTTGCATATACGTTGTCAGGTGTACAGAAACGGACATAGGCTACTTTTCATCCCGAAAAAAATTACTGTTCCCGAGGAAAACAACAATACCGTTCTTATGATAATAGATGGCACCACGTGTCTTTCGAATCATGATTGAATTATATTACTACAAGCAGAGTACAACCCGAATTGATTGTCATATTTTAAATTAACGCGAGCGAAGTCGCGGGCAAAAGCTAGTAAAGTATAAAGTATTTAACCTTTGGATCTGATGGTTACTTTATTATATGGAAGCTTTTAATTAATGATGTGCACAAATACATTCGAAATGTGTTTACAGCACTATACATAGTCGCGTGTGCTGTGTCCTTGACCTCGCAAAGTACGGCATTTTGCACATATCTATATACGAATATCTTTCAAATGCAATTACTTGCATTAGCACTTGTAATACCTGAGTTCTTAACAACATCTTTTAAAGTATTGTTGTTACTTGCACAAGAATAAGACAGGTTTTATAGCTTTGTCGTGGTATACCCTCTAATGTTTTTACTAATTGCGAAAAAAAGGAGACGCGAATGTGACATCTCAAGAAACAGGCATCCATTTACCATATTAATAGTCAGCACCATCTTTTGCTTTTGCAAAAGTTACCTTGCTTATAGAGATGGCGATGATTATTAATATGGTGTCTCCTCCTTTGGAACAGAAAAGATGCTTCTTCAGATCTCCTGATTCAAATTCAAGACGAGATACCACACTACGTTCTTTATCTAACGGATAAAATCTAACTGGACAATTTAGCATTCAAGTTTGTAACAATGACATAGAAAATTAGATTCACATAGTTGTCAGGTTAAATAATAAATTATTTCAAAGCTATGTTTACGGTTGTTGTTTTCACACAGTTTTATGCAATGTTATTGTGTTGTTTATCTCGTCTAAGAATTTAAGATCAGACAGCTATCATTGAGGTATCATTTGTTTAAGTGGAAGGTATTGGGTTAATGTTTACTGCAGTAATTAAATATTGCGAAGCGTGACGCAAAAGATAACAGTCGTAGAAAGTGAGGTCGCTGTTTCTAGTGCTATCTTGCTATCTATAGTACGTTAAAAATGTGAATGCATAAAATAGACGCTGTTTGTAATAGTCTTGTTTGTTTTTATACTATGTTAAATAACGTAAATGCGTAGTAAAAATAAATTGACTTGCATTGTATTGCAAAGTGTTAATAGGACAATAACATCATTTTGTTTGAATTAATTAGTAGTTATTACTAGGTTAAGTGACCGCATGTTTTAATTAATACACTTTGGGTATGAAAGGTCTTTCACGTCTTCATTTTAAAGCTATCTCCACGTGTGGGCGTTATTTCAGTGAGAGCTTATTGCCCTCTATAAAACTAAGTTTCTAATCCTGCTGCCAAAATGAAATAATAGTAAATTTTCAAAGTCTAAAGATGTAATAAATGATTACTCTCATTTTCATTTAGGCAAGCTTTTTAATTTCCAATTAACATGTCATAATAGTCACTCGGCAAACATTCCTGTGGCACAGGTTTACCCTAGTACAGGTACCCCTTATAAATTACCTTTACGATGTAACATAAGCTCTGTATCCATTTTGTACCAATTTAAGTCAAATAAATGATTATTATTATTATTTCATAAAATTTTCAATTAGTCGTGGTGTATAAGTAATGTGAAGTCTCCAAGTAAATAATACAAACAACTTGACAAGTAACAAATCGTAGGAATTCACTTAAAAACTACAGAATTCCCACAAGTTTATCTGTCATAATCGGTATGTCACATTACATAATGTCATTGTTGACTTTGAGAGCCGTGTGCTTGTGTGGGACGACGACCGACGATTAGATAAAATACTCTTTACGAGATACTTTAATACTGCTCTTGAGTTTAATCGTTCTTTAGAATAAAAACCTTGGTAGTTCATTAACCAAAATATTTATAAGTGCAATGTCGAATCGTAATGTTTAGCGGCGGTAGCCAATGCGTGCATTAGATATTAGACACGCGATCGAGATTGCTGATTGATGAGTAGACTGGAAGTCCAACTACTATCGATAATACGAATTCCTGCCATAAGCAGCTTGCTTGCTTAGCTAGGATCCATCTTAACAAGAATAACTTTTCAGAAAATATAATGAGAATAATGACATAAACAAAACGGGCTGTTTTAAGTTCTACTCAGGCCGGGACTCCACCAAAGCAGAGATGTGTGCGGTGTGCTGTGTGCTGTGCGAGAAGAGATGTTTTTCAGCTCGGGCCGGCTTACCGGCGCGCGCGCGGGGCTCTGCGGCTTGCTAGCGGGCGAGAGGGGGGAGGGTGACATCGCTCATTGCACGCCGCTCACATCTCTCGTCTCCACTGCGCGTCGTCCGCGCACAGCTCACATCTCCGCTTCCATCGCGCCATACAAATATTACACATCTCCGCATAGCGATCTTCACTGAAGCTGAGCGGAGAGGAGATGTGTCAATAATACAATTCTATTGGTTGTTTAAAAAACATCTCCTCTCCGCTCGTCTCGTCTCTGCTTTGGTGGAGTCCCGGCCTCAACATTGCAATATCAGAACTTATAAATTGTAATATGCTACTAGTGCCAACTTTATCCTTATGCCAGTATCAACACTATCAACTATGTAGGTGTTGTTGACCTATGACGCTCAGGTAGTCCAAGGGAAAGTTAAACTGTCTTGGCAAACGCAACGTGTGGAAATAATTCAGGTTATAATCTTATATTGGTAATTCCGCGAGGTTGAAAAAAAAAACTAATTTGTATACAACAGTCCTATGTTTAATGATCTCTTTACCATGATTAGATGCATAACGTAAATTACGGTACATAAGACTCCACATAGTACACCTAAATTCATTAAATTGCGTGTATCGATGGATCACTAGGCACTCCAAATTGTACTAGCTGATCTGAATGAATGCAAAATGCTTCATCAATACTAATTGTTGCCTAAAATTTTATCCTACGTAAAGGTATAAATCTCCTAACGATAGGTATTATAAGTATGTTTCCATGAATTCGATGACAAAGAACTTCGATATATTTCACAACACGAAGACATTTTGCGTATCCTAAAGTATTTTATATACCTCGCACGTCTACCGGACCTCTGATAGCGAGGGTATTTTGCACAACAATTTCAATAGGTAATATCGACAGTAATTGTGTAAGAATCTTTAAGGTATGTATGTACATTGCACATACCTTAGTCCGCCAGGTTTCAAATGAATTAACGTCATTGCGGAATATCATGATTGGGAAGAAGATATCTGTCCAGGTTTGTTGATCTTAATAATTCCAACATTGAACTTTTTAACAAAAGCATATAATTCTATATCTGTGCTTATATAAAGAACAATATATCGACCTAAGTGTTGTCTTTATTTTATTTACTGTTACAAAATTATAAACTGGCTCTTGAATCTGGCTCACAATAGCCGTTTTTGAGGTGTCTTGTATTAGTTAGTTGGCCTCGATGGCGTAGTGGTTAGTGTAACCGACTGCCACGCCTGAGGTTGCGGGTTCGATTCCCGCACAAGTCAAACATTTGTGTTCATGAACATGGATGTTTGTCTTGGTCTGGGTGTTTCTATGTATAATATGTATGTATTTACAAAAAAGAAGAAGTATATATGTATGTTTATCTATTGTCTAGTACCCATGGTACAAGCTCTGCTTAGTTTGGGATAGGTGGTGTTGTGTGTATGTGGTAGAATATTATTATATTATTAGTTATCTGTTCAGAGATAGTAATAAGTATTGAAATGTGGGTGCGACACACTGCTTAATTATTCTTCATGACATTTACTTTAGTAAGCAACTTGGGTACTTATTTCACTTAATCAATAAACAATTATATGGTTAGGATATTACTTAAACTTTAAACAAAATCGACGTGTGCATTAAACTGTAAATCAATATACCGTAAGTGCCATGATAATCTTCATTACGGTGAGTTGCGTGCGCGCATCCCACGATAACGCGCCGTCATTTCCGGCCGCGGAGGCTGCGATATCCGGTCAATAAACTCGCCATTTTGATTTATTTACTGCACTTGTGATAATTATCGTTTATTTTATTGTTTTGATATTGCAATACATGAATGAAGTTTGGTCTTACTTTCGTTATTATAAAGTCTACAGCAGCTTTTTCATTCTAGATGGGTAACTTTACTAGGAATAACTGTGGTTTAGTTTAATAGCTGGTAGTAGGGTAATTAACATCACAGTTATCAGTGAATCACAAGCAAACCGGAGACCTCACGAGCAGATTCAGGGTTAAATGTGTGTAACAGTTTTGAAATGTGTCCATCAATAACGGACCTCAGAATTGGCGATTCTGAGGCCTCAAGTTTGGCAGTGTTAGTAGGTTTGTCCATGTGTAGCTCAAATTCTGAATGTCGCCTCCTTTTATGTAAGTACTAGCTTCCATATTACCGTGATATAACTGGCGAAATTTGGATGTAATATACACTTTATTCTGCCCTCATTCTATACGCTTATCTGGATACCACTTATTTCCATAGTAAGCTTTTAAAAAGATACCGATAAGTTCACTTCGTATTGTGCACTTTATGAATCATTAGTTCCCATTAGTCCTTTGACAATACCATGAGTTTGACTCACATTTTGCTATCAGCGGTGACGGCATAATGTGTGGTTATGGGTAATAATTGATTCTATTATTATAGTTTCTCTATATCTAAGACCTGTGCAGCAGAATGTGTAGCAAAATATTCGCCATTAATTTTTGTGAGTCATGTTGTTTTTACTCTATTATTTAGTAACTTAGGCATTGTGATTTATCGTAAGCGTCGGCATCGTTTGTAAGCATTTTGGCAAGAGCAGTGATAGCTCAGTGGGGAGACCAACAGACTGCAATGCAGAGGGTCTCGGGTTCGAAACCACGTCGCGCACCTCTGACTTTCGACTATATGACTTTTCGAAATTATGTGCGTATTGATTGACAATTATCGCCTGCTCCGTGCCTCGGAGAGCACGTTAAGCCGTTGGTCCCGGTTGCCGTGAACATCTATGGCAGTCGTTATTGGAAGAGTGTCGACACAAAAGATCCCATTGGGTCGAAGTGTCGCCGGTCTGCACTGACTGGCCCCCACATAAGATAAGATAAGCATTTTGGCGCGAAGTACTTAAACATGAGGTCTTGTATTCAAATCTGGATTTAGGGAAACTTTTACAAAATTTTCTGTTATATTCTCAGGAGGATAATGTTGCCATACTTCAAATTTTAAAGTATATCAATTTTTACATAGATATTTATCAAAGTCGCATTTTAGGTCTCGAATAATAACAGTTTCAAAATTAAAAATAAGTATAAGTTATTTTTTGTATTAATGTACGAAATCCTGACCTTCATGAATTAAAGAGCATGCGTCACCCACAGCTTATGATTCTAATGTGGCTTTTACAATGTGTACTATAAAAATAATCCCGTTAACTATTTCAAATGAGTTATCCGTGCAGTAACTGAAGCATTAAGTCTTTTAACGCGTGCTATTACCAGATTGTTACACCGTGAAACGTCATCACCGCCATCTTTGTATCGTCCTCTCCGTCCGACATACGAAATTAAAAAGAAACGGGTATATCGAGGTGTAAGTTTAAAGAGTCTATTTACGTATGACTACTTATAGTTTGGCAATTAAGACATGTTGCTTTGGTTCTTATAAAAGTTTATTTAGGAGAAAACTTTAGTTTTAGGAGATTTTATGGCTTTGATTATTATGGCACCTTATACAGTAAGTTATTAGCTGTTATGTGCTGAACACTCTTATATGGGGCTTTTTACGACGTGATGGAATAATTTCTACATGTATTAAATGTACTATAAATATGAGTTTAGAAGACATCAAATATATATAACATATGTCTAATTATTTATATTAGTTAGAAATGCATGAGAATCTGTAGGGGTGATTAGGCTTTTAAGTTTGAACCATAGAACCGAATTTGATGTAATCTTGAATTAAGATAGCTTTATAGCTGGATAAGAACATACTGCTAAATATAGCAAAAGTAATAGCTAGTCAGTGTTAAAATTCAATAATTTCCAATAATTACGTAATAGTAATACAACAAATATATTCTATCATTTTACCACATACACACAACACCATCTAGCCCAAACTAAGCAGAGCTTGTACTATTGTTACTAGACAATGGATAAACATACATATATACTTTTTTTTTGTAAATACATACATATATATTATACATAGAAATACGCAGACCAAGACAAACATCCATGTTCATGCACACAAATGTTTGACATGTGCGGTAATCGAACCCGTGACTTCAGGTGTGGCAGTCGGTTATACTAACCACTACGCCATCGAGGCCGACAATATGAATAGATAGCTGTTTAAAAACAAACGATAAAGTTTATTACTTCTTATTTTTTTGGTAACTACGGAACCTTGCACTCGCGTAAAATAATTGCACTTGCCTTACAACATTTCCTAAAATGTGTTAATAGCTCGGAGAGTAATTGTGATTTGTGTCACATCGTCTGCAAGTGTGTAGCAATTACGAATTCAAATGCAATAATCAATTTTATACAATTACCAATTGGCACAAATATTTATATTTGTGAATATCACATATATTTTAAACATTATTAGCACTAGTTATGGAACTCTTTTTATTTTATTTTTATTAAGAAAACCTACAGCGATACAGATTGTTTAACAAGTCGAGTACAGTACAATTTCATATGGCCAATAACAGGTTTTCCTAAATAACTTAATTTATACAAATTCAGCGTAAGTATAAATAGGTTACTACTTATAACCTCTTATGTAAACATGCAATATTATACAAACTTAGTGAGTTAATAAATATAAAAATAAGCACATGGGTTATACATAAGAAGGACAAGAGATAAATCAATTAAGTCGGGCGTAGTTGCCTATCTTTCAATATCTTTATTACTTGTGATTTGAAAGATTTCTTAGAAGAGATATACCTATTGGAATATAGTATTAATCTTAAATGATATCTATAAGTTCGCCTTAATAATTGGAGAAAGTAAGTAAACCATATCTTGTAAAATTCTCAGTGAATTCGAGATATCACATCTAAATTAGGTAAAAGTAACCGAAATATTGACACGGCTCTCGATATTTATCTACAGCTGCATCATTCGTTTATCTATCGCAACACGACAATAAGCCATTTGGGGCTTCACTCCAATTAGGTCAAGGCACACATTCTTGTCATTTAAATGGTGGCCAAATCTAAGTCAAACAAATTTTATCTCGTCCCACTTTGCATAAGATATATTCGAAGGAACATCGCCCTTTTCACGCTAATAGGATTTGAGAATTACAATTTTAGAAGGTACAAAGTGTACCTATCAAAAATTGTATTACTTAAAATATCGTTTTTAAATTTTACCTTTACGTGCCTTGATGTTTTAGATATAATAATGTCCTCCAGACTGAATTTCGGCCACGGCGGCCAGTCTTAATAACGGAGACTAGCCATCTGCGCAAGAGATATTGTAATGCACAAGTGTGTGCGCAAACACAAGTGCACTCTCCGTAATCCGACACGACCGAAAAAAGATCGGGCGCAGGACCAACGGCTTTACGTGCTTTCCGAGGCACGGGGGTGTCTAACACCGCCAACATCCTAACTCCGGGCTGCTATTGAGATTTCTTAACAGAAAAACCCAATAACTTTTTGTTGGCTCGACCCGGGATTCGAACCCCAGACCTCACGCACAGCAGTCGCATTCACTACCGCTGCGCCACGGAGGCAGTCAAAAAGTCTGTTTTAGATATAAGTTGTAGTTAATGTATATAATATCTATGCCTGTTTCTTTGATAAAGTATGCTTCTCTCTATACACCCTTTTATCGAATGCGTTGATAATTTGGTGAAATGTGTGCGCAGGTCAGCCAAGGAGGCTGCTTAAATAAAACTAAATATTTAAAGAGTCATTGCAACGCATGCCTAGTATTAGCTTATACCTGATGAAATAATAAGATAAAGTACATACATATGTATGATTATAGAAAACATTCAACATTCAGTAAAATTGCACGTATCAACTATAATTTAAGTTCCAAATGAAAAATCTTTTTAAGTACCACAAATAGAATTATTACTTTAGATAAGTACCTGAACTCTCGTTTAATTACTCTTTAAAGATAAACTGATGATGTTGTTATTTTCTTCATCGATGAGTAGTATAGTAATACTCAAGCCTATTGTAAAGTATGTATATACATCAACGTATATCTATAGAGTGTGTATGGATTTTTGCAATGTGAATAGCGACGGCCGTGCCCTATACGCTTGGCCCTCAGGCTTTAATGGTGGTTTCCGGCAATCAATGTGCGAGTCAGACGCATTACCCTTTAGTACATTATCCAATTGAGCTAAACGGTTAGTGAAGCGACTTCAATTGTCAGGTCTCGCTGTTGAGTGGATTCTACTTGAAGAGGATGATTTGTCTTGAAGGTTGGATTAGTATCTTCTGTAAAGTACTAAAAGCTGTGAGAAGTAATAAGATTCTAACTTTTTAATACATTTAATTCCGTGCCGATCACAAATTACCGCGAACAATACATTTTTCTATTGTCTGTTATATGTCATTTAATGTGTTAGAATCTTACTGAGAACGAGTATCGATGATTTTGTGGCTTATGTTTGCACATAAGCTTGTCTAGAATCGTGATGACTCAAATTCGATTTGTGGGGTAGGACAAACTGTTATATTACGAAATTTTCAGGAGGAGCATTGGTGTGTGCTCTAAACGCGATAATAGGCCTTTCCGCCTGTCGAATACAATCGTAAGTACTGACGCGACAGAACTCTACGGAGATCTACAAAAATAATTTTGTGATGCTTTGTTTAGTTACAATATTTACTAACTAGCTGTACCTGCGGTTTCATCCGCGTTCATGATTACTGCGCCGCCCCCGTGGGTCGTAGCGTGATTTATATAGCCTATAGCCTTCCTCGATAAATAGGCTATCCAACAATAAAATAATTTTTCAAATCGAACCTGTAGTACCTGAGATTAGCGCGTTCAAACAAACAAACAAACTCTTCAGCTTTAATAGATAAATAAGAATTCCCAACTACTTTTAGTATATACTATATGTTATATACATATAGTATATACTAAAAGTATTTGGGAATTTACAATTTATAAACAATAAGTTTCCTATCAACGATCCTCGAATTCTCCAATCATAAACAATCAACTCGTCTTTATTACACAACATCAAATGAGTCTATTACAAAAGCGATCGTTGCGCGCGCGCATGCTTGACATTAGCGACCTCTGTCGCTTCCGGTGTCTATGCCGCTGATTTATTGCCTGTTACTGGAATCGTACTGAACGATAAGGTCTAGATAATTTTGATTGGGCTTTCAGTATGTAATTGTTAACGATTTTAAAGTAACCTAGTGTTTACATGTATTATTAAAACGCTACTCTTAAAAGCTTTTGATAGTTTTCTTTTAAAATACTAAGATTGGACATTGGATGGTGCCCTGAGGGACTCCTATGTTGAGTAATGAACTGAGAGATTCTGGATTTTGTTGGGCTTGTCATGATAATATTCTAAAGTATAGAACTAATTTACAATCGATTCGTTGTTGTGTCTACATCTCATAGTTATTTATTTCATAATTAATAGATAAAATACTATTACATGTTTATCAATATCTTCAACTATTTTTCGTTAAACTAGCAATACCTTTTATCTCAGTCATTACATATGTGACTTGTGTATCTGTCGCTTTAATGGTGGCTAAGTCACGCGGTCGTACGTGTCAAAGTGACAGTTCGTATGCGCGCACGCATCATGCGGTTTCCTCTGGAATTTGTCGCGCGACAAAACGACAGCGGTTACTGGTGGTATTTTGAAAATGCTATTTATTAGCATGTTTATCTTCTGTGAAATAGTTTGAGGCAGTTAGGTTAGATGGAGTGTGGTCAACCAAATAATAAGCGAGAATGTTGAAGGTAGTTCATTCTACTTACTTTGATAGGTACATTTTATGAACAAACACTAAAATGTAGAAGGAAAATAAAAAGACAAATCGTTCCGGTTCAACTTATAAAATTAATGATTTGTTTGCACCAACAAGTTTGGGTCCTCATACCTCTGCCGAACGACCAAGGCATTGAATTCTCTGCCAAGGCACGTGTTTCCTTCTTCCTTCAATCCTGGCCATCCTGGGTCCTTTAAGCAAGGCGTGAAAAAGCACCTTCTCAGGCCATCAAAGTAGAGACCTCAACATCGCCTCGGCTGCTATGAGGACGGTGTGGAGGCCACTGCTCTTAGACCACACGACTGCTTACCATCTGGCAGAGTGTGGTCATTTTGAAGAGAAAAAAAAATCTACTAGTAGCAGCTACTAGTCGTCTAGGTACCTAAGCTCATTTATAATTTTAAAATAAAGTTACCTAATAGTTAAATTTATTTTATAATAATTTTATATTCATTCTCTGCTGACATGCCATCTTATAAAATCAGATTTTAGTTATGCGTATGTAAATTTGAAAACATAACTTTAAACACATTAATCTGTTTAGTTTTTATAAAAACATATTCAACAGCACACTGGAAACTAGTTAAGTAAATTACGTAATAAAGAATATTATAAAACAAGAAACGAACACGTTACCAATCTTATCAAGAGATCAATTACATGTACTACGTAGGAAGAAATCGTAGCGGAGGTTCTAGAAACAATGCTTGGTAATTGTACTGTTACCACTTTCATACAAAACGATCACTATCTAATGCGTGCATTCACAGGGTCCATATACAAATTACTGTCTACAGTTATGAAATGTTCATGGAAACAGACCGTATTGGTTACACTCGGATTCCCTTTTACGTTACTTTTGTTGGTTATGTCCATGCGTAATGGTTTTAGAATGTGGTTGAGGTGTCTTCGTGCATCTTAATGTTTGTCTAGATTCATACGGATGGGTTTCGGTGCGTACTATTAAATATGTAAATTTTCTTCTGTTAGGCAAAGCTAATGAAAATCATTTATACTTATCATTTTTAGAGAGGAAGACAGGTCGAATAATCGTATCATTACAAATTTGCTTTTCAAATTGTAATCTGATGACAAAATTTATATTTCGGAATTAAATCGCATATTATATTGGTTTCTTTCGAGTCCTAAACACCTGTATTTCCGAATTTACCACTAGTAAAAGTTGTAAAATATATTAGTTACCTAATTTATTTCTATTATTTTATAATTATATCGATAGCTGTCTACTATATTCCATCTAAAATCTAATCTTCTATTGTTAAACTTTTGTTATGCTTATATGTTATCACTCTTTAGACTTGTAAATCAATAGAGAAACGTATTTTTTACGCCATCCCACGTCAAAACCTACGATTCAAAACCCTATTTCTTTAAATCATTCGATCTCTTTCGCTATGTGTGGGAGTCGTATTATTAAACTTCATTCATTCATTGGTAAACAAACGGATTTCTTCAATGGAGTGATGTATTTCGATCAATCATAGAGCTAATGCATCATTTGTTATTGTTTACGCAACGTCACTTGATGATCTTGTGAATTCTTGTGTAATCTGTGCATCGATTATACTATGGTTTTACACAGCAGCCATCTTGGATCAACTGTCAACTGTGTTAATGGTTGCATTTAAAATGCGTATGTTTTAACTTACATAATCTGGTTTTCAAGGTTTTATTTTAGAATAAATGTAGACTATCTGCCACTTTTATTGTAGATTAGATTTACACGAAACATAATACTTTATCAGAGTTTCTTGACCTTTGTATCCCTTTTTAATCTTTAGTTATGATCCTCTTGATATAGATATCATCTAAAGGAAACAATGACTTATAAATACTACCAAGTAGGTACACTAAAATGAACCTATCTCATCACAAATTTTTACTATGTAGTATGAAAAAATGTTTACATATCAATTCGTATCCAATCAAAACAACAACTATCGACATCGACAACAATGTTTTCCTCCTAAGTAGTGTTGTGTTTATGAAAATAGACCACTTCGTTAGAAGTAAGGAACGCGATATCAATTAGGTTGTCTGTCATCAGGCCCTTCTCGAGTTGCCGACTTATTTCGTTCTAAAACGTGCTTCACCATTTGGGCTGCATTAATTCATCGTTTGTTTATTTAGATGGTAAAAATTAATTGTGAAATTGGAGTGTTTGTGTTCCTCGAGAAACTTTGAAGAATTGGATTATATTTTCTTTTTTGTGAAGTGAAAGCAACATCTAAAATTACTAAGAGGATGAAATAGCATTTATTTTAACAAACATTTTCTGTGTGTATATCCCAAAAGCGCCTAACCAAGACGTGTGAAATCTATATTTCATCAGTTCTGTTTACTTGTTATTTGATGAAGCTTTTGCCTTTTTTTGGCTCAACTATGGACAACAAGCTGCTATTGAGAGTGACTTGATAAAAAAGTATTAGAACTGTTCCATTCGACAATAATTTAACCTGGGAACTTAGGCTACTATCGGATATACTGGGGAACTATCGCGTGTGATACCAGTACGTATTACGTCACTGGAATTATTAGGCATTTGGCATATCTATGATCTAGATAGTATACTCTGCCGAACCATTCAGAGATAAGCAGACACGATACCATGTTTTGTAGTGTAAGATAAGCTAGATACCTTAATATAGACATAATAATAATAATAATAAATAATAAATCTTTATTTCAGAAATTTTGGTTTCCATATTTGTTTTCTTTTTTTTTAAAGAAAATAAGCTTTCAATTATATAAACTTAAATTTAAACTTAAATAACTTATGCAGCTATTTGTAGCCATTTTTCATACATGGAACTACTACACAATCTGTCAGAAAGATCCTTAATTATCGTATTACTAGACGCGCCAACCCGAGCCATGAACCCAGCGATTCGGCTTCTTTGGATGGCATTAAACGTGTTCAGTCTTGCCTCTGTAAACATCCTCGAGGCACTACAGTACGTATCAAATCTGTACTCAACCATACAAACTTTAAAAGTAGCATACAATTAAACGCTTAAATTTTAACACGCACAGTTTTAACAACAGGGACAAAAATCACATATTACATAACGTAATTATAAGTCATTACATATTCACGGTAATGTTCCGCTAGCGGGCGTCGAACCCACTTCCGTTGTGCGCGCCACACTTGATACCATCGTTCCTTATTATTTACATTTTCTATTGCCATAAGTTTGTCCAGTGTTTTCTTTTAATGCAATATGGTATGTTTGTATTTCTTAAGAAATGACAAAATAAACTATAGCTATAGATTATGTTACAATTTTTTTTAATAGCAATTTAGTTTTCCTGCCAGTTACTACAGCTGCGCTTGCTAATTAAGCTAAAACATGCTTACTTATACTAGAAATAAGTTCAGTCAGTAGTAAAATTGGACATTAAACCCAAGATCTCGCGATCACAAGTTCAATAATAACATTTTCAGACCCTAACTTTTTTAACTACCTAACACATCGAAACGTAAATATCACGCAAATTAAACTTCCATATAAATTTTCGGAACATTAAAGACACCGATAAAGTTGGCAACAAATTGATTAATGATTTCTAAGCTTATTCCTAGCGCAAAATTAATTTGTCTATGACTATCTCGTACAAAAGCAAATATTGGCACGAAGGCCGAATTAATTTATTTACCGTCCAACAAAGTTATACACATCAAATAAAATTGTCCATATTGAATAGCTATGGAGTTACTAACTACTTCTTAACACGCGATGCGGGTGAGAACTGAGAATAAACTTTACTGTTTAAGTCGTTTCGAAGGTCCCCTTATACATTACTACAACTTCGTTTACTACAGATACTCTTGAAAATAATCCCTAGATATATTTTCGGTGTTTTGTTTACATTCCCACGTCAGCGCGTGTCGATAGCTTAACGAACACAATGCTTTATTAACGAATACTATAACAAATTTTGAACGAATTTCAATCTTATTCTCAAGGATGTAAAGGTTATGTTAAGATGGTTGGACCGTACAGTTTAATTTGTACGCACAGCGCCGTCAGATGTCAATCAACCGCCGGTGTTACTTGATGAAAGCAGTAGTGGAGAAACGTCAAAGAACTTGTATAAAGAAGTGAACCCATAATAACCACGGAATAAGAAAAAAACATCATGTAGTATGTACTGAACCACTTCACCCGCCATTTTCTAAATTAAAACACAAACTGACAGTTAAGTTCGCGCCATAATTTATATGGTGCGTTCCATTTTAAACGATGATGGGCGCGTTCGAACGAAAAGTTTTTCTTTTTAAAGATTAAAAATGTATTTTTGGAGGGACATATTTTACCTATGCATAAGAGTTTACATTTTGAAAATTGAGATATTTGTCATTGTCAATAGTGTCTAATTTAAGTATGTTTCTATTTTGAATGTTATTAATTTTACAGCTAATGGATAGAGTGGTGGGTAGATACTTTAGAAATTATTGTGTACAATAGTACCATGTATTGTTTTTCCACTTAAAATAAGTACAAAATGTCAAGAATGGTGTTAACAATCACCCTAAATGGGACTCGTAACAAATTAGAGCCGTCGACTTGTCGCCTGCGTACGGAGCGGACACGGTCGTCAAATGAATTGTCACATACAATTGTTTTGACTGAAATAACATTCGCCAACAGCACGTTGAGTTTACTGTCACCCTGCGGTGTTTAAAATGTGTTGAGAAACTAAAATATCGATGCTCTATGTTTCTATATTTTAGTCAGCCTTAACAATTTTGTGTATTTGACAATTTTATTTAAAATGTTTCTTTTCTGTCACCTGTATACTTCACAGAATGGATAAATAATAACTACCTCTATTCAGGAAAGGAATCACTTTGAATTTCAGAATCCTGGTTATTAGAATAAATTAGATACTTATACTACTTTATGAGTAAGACGCCCTAGGGATGAGAGTGTTTGTGTTTAAAGCGAAAGTGCTTTTAACTTTGACAGACTAAAATTTGCAAGTAAAATTTTATAAGTAAAGATTCTAAAATTAAGATTCAGAACAGCCTACATGTTATTGGATCTTTCACTAGAAATTGTGCAGTCCTTTCATCTTTTTCTTTTCCTGATTAATGACAAAATGTTCGGCTACACATGTCTATACATATATGGTAGTCAGTAATACAACTCTGTCCAGCGCTTGTTTGGCAAAGGCACTCACTTTCGAACTGAAGAAGTCCGATTGTGGCAATATTTCTACATTATTCGAGTTCGTAGCCAAACAACTTTCTGTTATGTTTAGGGTCACCAGGCTCCATAAAGAAGCGTTATGCTGTCAGCACCTTTCTACATATCTGTCTCTTACGTCGGCAACATATCAACTCCTTGTGACATCCCTGGCATTACAAGCTGCCACAGGCTAACAGCTGCTTACCATCAGGTGGAATATATGCCTGTTAGCCACCTTGGTTATAAAATAAGACAATGTTAATGTCTTATATTATTTCCCAAGGCTTTATCCATTGAGAATCGAAGTATGTCTAGCTTCTAGGCGCGTGGGTGCCATGATGCAACCCCGACCAGTAGGCGTTCAGTTACCTTGTAATTAGATATAAGTTTTTATGCCTTATAAGATTAGGAACCTTGCTTGTTACCTTCTATAAATGTAGATTCTTTGTGAGAATTTATATACGTGACAGTTTTATAAAGAACTTGTTGAGAAAAATTTGGTTAGGTAACGTAACACGAGTTTTGGATGCATGAATGGATTTCTTGCGTACATGTTGTTTTGATGTGATGTTAAGTACAACAGTAATAATACTATATATGTATAACTGTATGTATCTACTAGAGTCAGCTAAATTTGTTATACAACACCCTAACTTGTTTTAAAGAGCAAGAGATTTATACCCTCGTAACGCCAGGCATCCTGACAGAATTGTATTGCAAAAAGTACCTAGAACGGCTATATACTTAAAAGGTAGTTTAGTAATGTGTGGGCGAATTTTTAATGCGTTACCTAGTAGTTACAAACAAATACCTACTCACAGACTCTCTCACTCCGTTAACAGGCTCACCCCTGTTTATTGAAGTGTAGAAAAACGGAGATAATAATCTCTATAGTGGATATCAGTACTACGATCCAAATAAGCGTTTCGCTTTATTAATCCTCATTAACTCTTTGTTTATGAGCTTCACTTTTCTGTCGACGATCTTTGCATTGATTCGAAAAAGTTCGTTGTTGTCCTACTAACTATATACGTCATTAACACTTGCCTTATTTACATAATGTTTGTTGTTCTTGTCAATATGTTATGTATTCTGTCCACGATTTCAATCCATTTTAGCATTCTCCACTTTACATAGTATTTAATTAAACTAAACACGTAATAACAACAAAAATAATGCATAAAAAACTCCCTTACCAATATTATAAATGCGAATGTGAGTTTGTTTGTTACGCTTTCATGCCTAACTACTCGACCTATCATCATGAAATTTCGACTTAGTAGTCGTTTCGCACGAATTTATTCGCACGAATCGTGTGAAAAGACACTTTATTAAAATAATATTTTTTTTGTAGTCGTTTTGCACACATGGAATATATTTTCGTGCGAATCGTTCCCGTCTGAAAACGCAGGTGTCGTTTCGTTTTTGGTTTCGTTTTTATGCAGGAAAAGACGACTGTTCTCGAGGGATAGAAAATTGACTTAACCTGCATTTACACGAGCAAAACCGCGGGTAAAATCTAGTAGCTAATAATAATACCATCTGTATGCCAAAAGTTCACTTTGTTAACAGACAGTGGAGGCTTAAAAGAAATCACATGTATCAGTGATGAATGAATTCAATATAGGAATTTCATACATTATTTTTGTTAACCTTTGAGATGTCTCAATGGTTATGGAAATAAGTTACGTGGAAGATCTGTAAACTATTTTTATATTTTCAAAGCCACCCATGAAGAAATATAAAATTCATAGTTTATTTAATCCTTCCTAATGTATAAGAATTTATATTAGATATTATGTATCATTTATTTTTATGAGTGACTGCGCTCGAGCTGCGTGTAAATTTAATTAATTATAGCAGCTATTAAATTGTTTTAATATAAATAGTGTGTAGGAGGATAAGGCCTCGTTGCCTAATACAGTCCCTTGTTATCTCTCGTTGCGTTTGGTAAGCTTTTTGTGAGCAAACATTTGCATGAATTATGTCAAATAACTGATTAATTACACACTTTAGTATATGCTAATTCATTGAAATATGCTAGAATAAGAATAGAATAATAATATAATTATCTATAGTCGTTATTAATCTAAAACAATAACTAAACGCTGTGTGACAGTTATATTTAAAAATGAACACATTTATTTCACTCGAATGAATGAAATGCGCCGCAGCAGTGTTATACGATTATGTTACATATATTATCGAGCTGTCTAATGTCACCTCGGTCGGTGATATTTTACAAATGGCAGCGTAACATCCTCATTTTCTATTTATCCTTTTGCTGCATTGTAGTTCCGCGCCAAAACGTCACAACCGCCGCGTCACTTCGGCAACCTGTTACGTTTCGATCCTGCTATATTTACGATACAACGAGTTCTATAATTGAGCGATGCGGGAGAACTGAACACATCGCGGTCCATCTTTTTAGAATACGACACAAATAACATTCTATATTTGTAAATTTATACACCACCAGCTTTGAGAGCACCTAGTTCTCTCTGACATTTGACACGAATATCATCCTTATCTCTTCAGGTTAAAGCTTACAGTTAAGTGCGTATAAAACGTAGGATAAGGTACTTCGGTTTACTTGAATAGAATATGCTAAGGTGGTACGGTTACGCAGCAGCCATGCCGATGACCACATGCATCAATGTTTGTAAATAGAAACACAGCGTACTATGGAACGACTTTGATCTTTCTGTTTCGAAACGCGTCCTGTCCATCGCTGGTTAACTTCAACTAGACATTTAAATGAATGGGGCTAAGTTGATGTATAGCGAAGTTTAGTGTTAACTTTAGCTGTCGTTTTCTTTAGCAAACTAAAGAGTTTCAAATGACTAGAGACATCTCCTGAGCAAATATTCCAACTTATCTCTGTTTACTAACAACTTTTAGCGTCCTCGCATTTTTTATTTTTGTAGTAGCACGGGTCAACAAATACATTTTTCACTTGTTGCCGAGGCGGTTCCATAGAAAAATTAGCTGCAACATGTGAAAGTGGCCTGCTCAAAGGCATCTAACGAGTGTATTTGCTCATTCCATTATCCAGCTGGTTTGGGAAGTGAAAAATCACGCTTATCTCGGCACAAACACAAGGGAACCGTGGTCCGTAGCTCGAGCCATCTGTTCGTTGCACCCATAAAGATAACGAAAATGTACAAACGGGAACGCATTCACTACGTATCAGCCGTTTGCGGTGAACGCTCCCGCGCCTTTACTTTGAATAAATTACGCGCGAAAAACAGTCGGCCATTTTGCATATTTCCGTACGATGTGTTCCATATTCGAGAGTACGGTGTGTATACAGAGCGCTCGTTTGATATTCTCTTTGAAATGTGGTTTATTTTTAATCACGTTGTCCTATTTAATCCGTTATGCGAGTGTGGCAAGCGCTTCAATCAGTCTCAGCGGCAACCGTTGCTTTTGACGTCGTGTTTTCTGTTGAAACAAAATTGATTGATCAAAATGCTTAAATACATTATTTCTAAGATAAAAAAGGTCTCAATATTTTAAAGGGCATGTACTTATTGTTGTGGAATGTGATTTTAAGATTGTTTTCTTTTGTTGCAGATCTATCCGGATCCCGAATCGGAGAAGGCTATAATGGGATCTGTGGTTTACTGCATCCATCACAAGGAGGGATGCCAATGGTCAGACGAACTACGTAAATTAAAGGTGAGTTCTAATATTTGTCGAGATAAAGTTAAGTAGGTAAATAGATCGATCGATCGATCTATCATTTTGTGTGCGCCTGTCATGTCGCGACACATTTATTTATCTGTACAGACAATACTGGTCTATAATTTATGATACGACAAGTGTGAGTCGGGTGGTAAATTAATGAGTCTGAAGTTTGTTTAGCACGTGTTTGTTAATAGCGTTAATGTTCTTTAGTATAAAAACAAGACTTTTCTCATTTCATAACTTTTTACAACCAATTAACACAAGATCACTAATTAGGTAACTAATTGTTTTTGTATCCAAAAAATTAACTTAGAAAAAGCCTTTCCGGTTTTGGTGTACTTATCTACATTGTAACGATACAAAATAAAAAGGAAAATATTTTGTTAAATTTCATCATCTGTGTTTCACTAACAACCAAGACATATCATTAAAAAACACACACACTCACATCAATATGCAGTTTCAGTAAAGTCTAGGTACATAGACTTTACTGAAACTGCATATTGTAACAAATAAAATTTGTATATATTATTTGCCAAAGAAGTGTACCTACTTCTTTGGCAAATAATATATACAAATTTTACCTACAAATATCATTACAAAAATCGCCTCTTCATTAAACAGTACAAAGCTCGATGCTCGATGGCGAAGTGGTTAGTGTAACCGACTGCCACGCCTGAGGTCGCGAGTTCGATTCCCGCACAAGTCAAACATTTGTGTGCATGAACATGGATGTTTGTCTTGGTCTGGGTGTTTCTATGTATAATATGTATGTATTTACAAAAAAAAAAGTATATATGTATGTTTATCCATTGTCTAGTACCCATAGTACAAGCTCTGCTTAGTTTGGGCTAGATGGTGTTGTGTGTATGTGATAGAGTATTATTATTATTATTATAATCTTGTTCCCTAGTTGTTAGGGAAACACGTTTTGGATTCCATATTTGAAATATTGTGTTGTTGTTGTTAGGCGCACCTGAACACATGCAAGCACGACGCAGTGCTGTGCGCGGCGCAGTGCGGCGCGATGATACCGCGCGTGCTGATGCAGGACCACCTGCGGTACACGTGCCCGCGCCGCCGCGCCAACTGCGAGCACTGCCATAAAGAGTTCTCAGGAAGCGCCTTAGAGGTAAGCAGCTGCCTTGATAACTGTTATAGACAGCTCAGTTTATTGTTGCATATTATTTGCATTTGTCTCCCAGGATGGATTATTATAAATTTGTAAATTAGCTGTGTTCGCTAAATAAAGAAGAAAACCTATTTGAAAAATTGTTGCAATATGTTGTATTCGGTACTTTATTTTATCTTTTTATATATTTGTTTGTTTATGCGAGTTTCACCCAAAAGCTATTGTTGGTTTTGATGGATGTACCTAGAATTGTAAATGGTGTTGTGAGGCCGTTTACTAGAAATCGAGCAATAGTCTCACCCCTACACACTCACCCGTTAGTAGAGTCAAAAATTGAAATGAAATTGAAATATATGCTTATTGGTATTCTGTCCTCCTATCAACATCAAAACACTAGTTAGCTGTGTTTCAGATTTGAACCTATTTCAGAGAAAATTGAGGTCCAAAGCTGTCTCAACAAAAACACATTGCTCTAGAAATTTGTGACTGCATAAGTAGATGAAGATTGTGCAATAGCTTTCTTTTATCAGTATCAATAAATACGAACAAATATGTATGTGCTTACGAACAATTTATTTCTGCCTTTATTGATTGTGTCTTTAATTTGATAACAGCGTAGATTACTGGCTGGGAACCGAAAAATATGTTTCCATTTTGGAAGAAATGGTTTACTAATTTTATGAACGCTTATTTCCAGGAACACCAAGGCAATTGCGGTCACGAGCCCGTCTACTGCGAGAACAAGTGCGGCGCAAAGGTGCAACGCCGTCACACACAGCAACACATCCAACAACACTGTAGCAAGCGGCTCGTGCCCTGCAAACACTGTGGACAGAGCTACACTCAGGTCAGTCGCTTCATATAGAACTATGCCTTTATAAACATATATATATAGGAGGGTAGGCAGTAATGTATTATGCACATTCTTCGCCAACTATGATTTTAGATCCCATCTAAAAGAGACCAGGATTTTGCACATTTCTAAACACTGTGTGCTTCTGAGATTTTTACCTTATAAAAAATGAAATTTTTACCTTATAAAGCTACTCTGGAGAAATTAAATAATTGGCTACAAATGCACCAAGCTCCAAGAAGTCACGTGTTCTAATCGCTCTCCGTGGTTAAATTTATCTATTAGATTTAGTAACCTAAATGCTATAAAACTGTAATAATCAGGTCAGCTTACAAGAAAATCAGAGTCGTTCGCCAAAATTCGTATCAATCTTTACGTGGCTAGTAAAAATATTTCAAATTTAGAATATTTACTACAGAAAGAATACCCATTACTCAGAGAAAAACAGGAGGCATAAGCTATCCTGTAGAGAGACTATTAAATAGGGGATGTAAAGGAAACCACAACAATGATTAAACGTAACTCTCGCTTGTGCAGGACACAGTAGGCGCGCACGGCGCAGGGTGTGCGCGCGCGCCGGTGGCGTGCCCGCAGCGCTGCGGCGCGGGCGGCGTGGCGCGCGCCGACCTCGCGGCGCACCTGCGCGACCACGCCGCCGCCGCCGCTGCGGCCGCGCTACCTTGCTCCTTCCGGGACGCCGGCTGTCGGTTTAAAGTAAGTACAAGCATAACCTGAAACTGACTAGCAAATTATATATTTCTTGTTGTATTCTGCCCACGATTACCACGACTGAGTTACAACGACTAGTCTTGAAGCTACTGGTGGAGAATATTCTAACAATGAAAATCATTATCACTTTGTGGAACACAAACATTGAATCATGAATATCACGATCAGTCGTGAGCGTTGGAAAAATTGCTCTCAGACCAACTAGCTAATCCTACGTTGTAATTTTAACAATTTCGCTTGCATTTTCCAGGGCACAAGACAAGCTCTTGACAAGCACACAGAAGAAAGCTGTCAACAACACCTTGCCCTAGTCTCCGCATTAGCCAGCCGTCAAGCACGGCAGTTGGACTCCCTCCGGGCAGCAGTAGCGCGACTGTCAGTCAACTGTTCCGGCGCTCTTGTGTGGCGCATCTCCGACTGGGCAGCCAAAATGGCGGAGGCGAAATGCAAGGATGGAGTCGAGCTTGTGTCTCCCGCGTTTTACACCAGCCAGTATGGATATAAGTTGCAGGTTGGTTAAACATTTTAATCCTACTAAAGATTTTATATTTATTTAAATAATAGGTACAATAATTTATAATAAATGACTCATTAACTTATAAAAATACATTTGTTGTTATAAAAAATATTAGAGCAAAATAAGTACTTAGAGGCTAAATTATTTTCATTACAAAAACATGTGGGTAGATGCAAAAATTTCGAATAGTATTCACATCTATTGCCGCTGCTAATTTGCACTTGTCGTTTTATTTTCACGCATCACCTATTTTACCGATTTCTGTGAACATTTGCGTACCTGCCAAAAAACGAACAACAGGTGCCTCATGACTAAAAATCTAATACATGACATCCAATTTGGCAATTTTAAAACGAAATTAATCTAAAATACTAAGATATTATCACAAAATCAATCAAACTTACATAACCTAATAACATGTTTATTAAATCTAAAACCAACAACTAAATCTAGATCAATATTTCGATAATGCGCTGAACATCAGCAATGACACTTTACGTCATTTGCTAATGCAAGTTTATTTTCGAATGTCAACCTATTTTTACTACCCAAGAATTCCAGTTGCCATCCGAAAATTTCTTGACAAAGACGCATGGACACTGTTAGTAAACAAAACCATGCTGTTTTATTTATATCACTGAATAATTCTCGATGACTAAACTCGTGGTCTCGCTTGCGGGTAGACTAAATTAGACACTTAGTCATACCAGTGTAACATTATTTTGAGGGTAATAAATCATGTGAAAGTTGTCGTTTTTGGATGAGTCGTACCTATTGATATTTTAATTTACTGTTTTGAACTTAATTATTTACGAAGTAATTTTTCATGAATTTGACAATAGGTAATGTATTTTGACACGTTTTTCTTTCTTTGAAGGCTGTGACTTCTACGTGTTGGTAATTGTTTTTTATTTTCTATTTGTTGTTTGCATTACTCCTTTTTTTCGCATTACTGGTCCGATCACCATTACGGCCGCTGTCTTTCAAAATCTCTTGCACTATTTAATTATAAAAAATGTTGGGAAAATATTTATATTTTATATCATATTTTTCTTAATCACTCGTATACCGTTGAACAGATTTGGATGAACTTATTTTTATTCTGGTATGCCGCGGGTCGAACCAATTCATCCATAGTTTTTATTCATATATATTTCATTGGTAACCGTTAAATGTCTTTAACTAAGCCTGACTTTCTTTGTTCTAGGCATCGCTATTCCTGAACGGCAACGGCGCTGGCGAATCCACCCACATGTCGGTCTACATCAAGATTCTGCCGGGAGAGTACGATGCCCTCCTTCGCTGGCCGTTCGCCCACACAGTTTCCTTCACACTCTTCGACCAAAGCTCAAGTCCAGATCGTGCCTGCAACATTGTGGAAAGTTTCGTCCCGGACCCAACCTGGAAAAACTTCCAAAGACCATCGAAGGAGCCTGACGCGTTAGGTTTCGGATTCCCCAGGTTCGTGTCCCACGAAATGTTGAAGAAGAGGAATTTTATCAAAGACGATGTCATGTTTCTAAGGGTCAAAGTGGACCCAAGTAAGATAGTAGCTGTTTAATTTAAGGATACGACGTATACCTGTGTTTTGTGACCTGATAAGGGTAATAATGCTCACTTGAGTCTCATGTTTTTATATTTACGTACCTATATGTGTTGGGTCAAAGCTTGTGTCTATTTTATGGGTTACTTTCCTAATGTGGTGTGTATGGGGTAATACTGACAAGATGGGGTAAAAATAAAAAGCTTATAAGATTTTAAAACGGGGTCAATTAATTTAGACTGTTAGCATTTACACCCAAGTGTTTTGTGGTCTTCATGTATGGTGTTATTATTTAGTTTTAAAGACTTAACGTATAGTTTTAACGATATTATGTTCAAATTTTGTGTCAGTAAACATCTTAAAAAGTATAGTTAAGTTGGAAAACTTGAAATAACATTGCTAAAATTAAGTGAATAACATGTGAACTGTATAGTCATTATTACTTAGATTTAAGTAACTTGAAGTCATAGGTTTAATTGTGAATAGTATTTTAAGTTATTTTTGTACATTGTTGTATATATTTACTGTAGGGTGCGCATACGCAGTTGTTATCCTTTCACTAAAGATCTCTTGAGTTTCATTGCCGGCAGAAGAACGTAACAAGCTCAGCATGATTTCAAAGGAATGTGTACCTTATATCCTTAGTAATAGTGTACATATTTTTTTACTCTTGTAAGACTTATTTCCCCGTGCCATATTTTATAGGTTTTATTAACCTATAGGGCTTGTATTGCAGTTTTATTTTTCGATATCGGTACCGTCATAAATTTTGTTACGATTTGAGAAACAAAAATATCGAATATATTGCAAAACTTGAAATTCAACTCTTTTTATATTCACCATAATATAATGTACCTATATATATATTATTCAATCCCACCTACTTATACAAATAGTTATTAATAACAGAACAATTTTTTTAGGTCATTTATTTAAATCAGCATCAATACACACATTTTTATAGTGTACTGCAAAAATTGTGTGTAACAAACGTATATAAAATGTTCAACACGCATTTTTGTTTGCCTTAAGCGAATATAATCGAAGGCTCTTTGAAAAATGCTTTGGACCCACAAAAATATACCCTCTTTTCTATAAAAATAGAAATCTTTGGAACATGTTCAGCTTCGTTATATCGGCAGATCTTTGTATATATTTACTATTTTTACGAAAATATAATAATTTATCATTTTTGTTAAACATTTCTGTAAATACTGCCTTTTCTGTGTATATAAAAACAAAAATTATTTTTACTACAAATTATTTAATCTAAAATTCTTATATATTCGTTAAGCTGGAGTTAAACCAAAGTGTTGCGATTACTTTGCGTTTAAAGAAAATAATGTGTAATGTACATTTCCATGTTGCAAAGTGAATCAACGTAAAGCACGGCTAAGCTGTTTGTAATATAACATATAATTTATCTTTATATTACATTTAAGTTTTTATTTTTTTTTGGTTTTTGTGTGCTCTTGTGCTCTCAGTGTATCAACAACTTTAGCTTCGATCTAAAAGATTTCTGCAAGCATCAAAATCAGATTATATAATTCGACAAAAGAAGTATATGGTAGATACTATTTCTTTGTAAAATACTTTTTTCTTGTAGATACAACGAAAATATAATTTTGTGTTAAGTAATTAACTTTTTAATATGCTATTAATTATATCGACAAAACAGCCTAGCTTTTTAAAAATTATTTCGTCATATATTTGGATCTCTTCTAAAGCGCTTCTTTTTAAATAATTATATCTCAACTGTAATATAACATTCCAGTAAAAAACATTATTATAAGTCTGGAAATCATTCTGTAATTATTTATTTGTTACTTTAAAGCGAAGGGTTAAACTATGAAACTGAATTCTTCTACATTAGTGTGACATTATTGTTCCAGTGTTCGACTCTGGGATTGTATTTGATTTCTCAGGCAATCTGATAGATGACAACAGTATTCTTACGTTTTAAGTAATTACTTGGAACGCAAGCATAACTGGTAACGATTTGAATATTATACATTTCTATCTGCATACTTTTATCGATTATATTAATAAAATAAAATCTAGGCCCGCGTCTAAGAATTCGTAGACTCCTGTTTAATGAAAACATTTAATATTTTAAAAAGTCTCATGATATTTAGTTTATCCAATCATATTTCTGTTTTAATGTCACAAGAAAATTGTTTCCAAATAAGAAAAATATGAACAGTTTTCAAAGTAAACCCTTGCTTTATTTATATATTTTTTTACTAATTTACAGCTAGGCATATATCATTTTGATATTTTAACCGTAGTACCTAAATTAAGACTAATTAAAATAAAAAATAATGCATATTGTATTAAGCGTCGATTTAAGTTTAATATAAGAATTTGGCAAAAATGGACATTTAGATGTAGGACAAGAATAAATATGTTTTTGAGGAGACAAGGCCACTTTAGTTTTAAGAAACGGTCAACGTTAGATGATAGAGGAAATATATTTTTTTTCCGTATAAATAAGAATTTTATTGACATCCCAATACCGTTAAGAGGCTACATTGAAAAATGCACTAACTTTCATCGAATAGTATAGGACTATGAGAAGACTAATTAATCTAGAATTTTGATATAGGTAAATTGATGTCTTTAACTAGAATTTCCTAGCTCAAAAACACGATATTATGATTTTGGCGCGATCATAATTATTTTCGAAAACAACTCTGAAAAATTACTATTTTTGAAATTACAAGGAAGTTACACTATGTCCAGCATGTATGTTATGTATGGGAGGGCTATGTCCAGCAGTGGACTATTATAGCCTGATGATGATGAAGGAAGTTACACTTATCATTAAACTTAGGAATTACTCAAATATATTCGTAACATCAATATTAGTAATTTGCTAGCCCATTATTTCCATAACTAAAATTGATCATTTTTAAATAATATTTTAAGATTTTAGCAATTTCTAAGCGCTCTCGATCATTGCGGGCGCATCGCAATTTTAGAACTTATGACCACTCTTTAACGATTGATATACAATGAGTGTCAAAGAGTAGGGGCAGTAATTTTCGCGGTGTCCCCTTATCGAAAGTAAAATAAAAAGGACTGCACGGATAGCCTAGTGGATTAAGAGGTCGCCTCGCCATCGCAACTGCGCCGAGTCGTGGGTTCGATTCCCAAGGAGAAATATTTTGTAAACCGCAAATCGTTGTTCTGTCTGGGTGTTCTGTGAGCGTGTAATTTGATTATAAAGATTGTCGCGACACATGATTTATTTGTGCAGGAGTTGTCTTTTATGAATAAAAGAAAGGCAGAAATATGATTCAGTAGCCGAATGTTGATCAATTGTTTGTTATTAACAATACAAATAAATAAAATTGAAGTGTCTGTTTGTAATGTCAAAATAACAGCTTTTTATCTAATGCATATGAAAGTATATAAGGTACCTATACGAAAACATCTATTTTTAAAATTTTTGTCTGTCTGTCTGTCTGTTTGTTCCGGGTAATCTCCAAAACGGCTGAACCAATTTAGACGGAACTTTCACTCGCAGATAGCTAATGTTATAAGGAGTAACATAGGCTACTTTGATTTTAGAAAAAAATAGGGTTCCACGGAGACAAACACTTTTTAGTTAAAATCTACGCGGACGAAGTCGCAGGTAACAGCTAGTTATTAATAAAATTATAATTTAAAATATAATTAAATGATAATTCGAACTTCGAATCGAATGATGGTCGGAATCGGAAATTTTATGTGATGATGACACGATTTACTGTTTTAACGCATATCGAGTACTGAGATTGGTTAAATTGGCAACAATCAATCAAGTTACTTGACATACCTACACGATACATCGTGATTAGCCTTATGGTAACAGGGTAGGTTGATAAGTGTTGTTTTTCGTCTTGTTTATTTGGACGAGTTTCACGCTAAATGCATCAACGGAGATCTTGGGTACGATTTTCGGGCAGGGCAAAGTGCTACTTATTGGATTGCAACATTTACGGAATCTGTAAATGTGCTTAGTAGATGACAGTCATTCTGTTTTAGATAAGTGCAAAAAACAACTAATTAGCAGAATGTGGATGTCTCCTTCGGCGATATAAAATACTCGTGGTAGTCGGTTACACTAACCACTACGCCATCGAGGCGTAGTGGTTAGTGTAACCGACTGCCACGCCTGAGGTCGCGGGTTCGATTCCCGCACAAGTCAAATATTTGTGTTCATGAACATGGATGTTTGTCTTGATCTGGGTATTTCTATGTATAATATGAATGAATTTACAAAAAAAAGTAGGTATATATGTATGTTTATCCATTGTCTAGTACCGATAGTACAAGCTCTGCTTAGTTTTGGTTAGATGGTGTTGTGTGTATGTAGTAGAATATTATTATATTATATTATTATTAATATTATCCTGAGTTAATTTATAAAGCTCTCCTTACAGCTAAGCTGGCAGTGGACAGGGCATAGGTATATCTAGCAGAACCGACGGCCGTTGGAGCAGAAATGTTCCAGAGGGGTAGCCGCCCATCGAAGACACAGCAGAGGTAGGCTCCTCACAAAGTGAATTGACGACCTGTTAAAGATCGCGGGAAGCGATTGGATGCGGGCGGCTCAAGACCAGTCAGTGTAGGAGACGTTGCGATAGGCCTGTCTAGCAGTGAACATCTTTCGGCTGAGATGATGACAGTCAGTATGCCTATAAAGCTACACCAGCAGTACTGAGCCAACAATACCTTTGAGTCTGACTACGACGTCAGACTCAAAGGCATAGACAATATTGTCTACTGATAGTCAAAACAATAATTCACATCTAAACTAAAAACCTATTTAGATAGCGCTCCGCAAATAACAGTTCAAATAATTGAATGTAACGTTATCGCTGTAATAAAGAACAAATTGTTGCAAATTACTTTGACCATCTCTTATCTATAGTAATATTATAAAGCTGATGATTTTGTTTGTTTGAACGCACTAATCTCAGGAACTACTAGTTCAATTTGAAAAATTATTTTAGTGTTGGATAGCCTATTTATCGAGAAAGGCTATAGGCTATATAACATCACACTATGACCCACGGGCGCGGCGCAGTAACGATAAACGCGGGTAAAACCGCGGAAACATCTAGTCTATATTAATATTATAAAGCTGAAAAGTTTGTTTGTTTGGTTGAACGCGCTAATCTCAGGAACTCCTGGTTCGATTTGAAAAATTCTTTTAGTGTTGGATAGCTCATTTATCGAGGAAGGTTATAGGCTACCTATATAACATTATGCTTCGACCCACGGGGGCGGCGCAGTAATCATAAACGCGGGTGAAACCGCGAGCACATCTAGTTTAGGTAATAATCGTAAATAATAGATAATTGTTGCTATTTTAAGCTTGTTTTATGTGTTTAATGAAAGCATAATTATAATTGTTATTTATTCACATCCTCTTTGATTGAGTGCAATGGTTTTTAATTAGTTTTAGAACTGTTCCTTAAGATTCAAATTGGCACACACGAATTCACAAAGCACGAAATATCCTAGCATCTTGAAATATTCCACATTTTGCCCACGTAGATAATCTAGATATCCTAAGTTCCTAACTAATATTATAAAAGCGAAAATGAGTTTGTTTGTTACATTTTCACGCCTAAACCACTGAACCGATCATCCTGAAATGTTGCATATACGTTGACAGGTGTACAGAAACGGACATAGGCTACCTTTCATCCCGAAAAAAATTACTGTTCCCGAGGAAAACAATAATAACGTTCTTATGATAATAGATGGCGCCACGTGTCTTTCGAATCATGATTGAATTATATTATTACAAGCAGAGTACAACTCGAATTGATTGTCAAATTCTAAATAAACGCGAGCGAAGCCGCGGGCAAAAGCTAGTCGTCCATAAATTGCAAAATTCCATGATAACCATTTGAGTAGCTAAGCGTAAAAGCGTAATATTTGTTTGTTATGCTTCCACGCTGGATGCAAGATACCCTTTGTTCATTTCTGTAGGTACTTCTGATATCGTGTATGCGAAATTTCATGATAATCGTTCGAGTAGTTAAGCCGTGAAAGCGTAACAAACAAACAAACGCGTATTCGCATTTATAATACTCTCATAGCCAGTTGCACTCACTGATCGGTAAACGATTAGCGAGGTTAAGCAACGTTGTGTGCGGTCAGTCTATAGATGGGTGACCGCTTAGTGGTATTTCATCTGAGCGTCTCCGTGCTTCGGAGGGCACGTAAAAGGTCGGTCCCGGTTGTTGTGAAATTGACAGCAGTCGTTAAGCCATGTCAGAGGCCTACGGGCGGCTTGAACAACTCTTGACAATAGGTTGGCCACCAACCACACGAAAAGACGAAGATTTATAATATTAGTAAGAATACTTGGTAACATTCCAAGCTGTGTCGCCGGCGACTTTACAAACATGTAAACAACGGACACAACGAGCTCAAGACTCGAAACAACTACCTACTTGTGGTTCACACAATTTTATCACTAACCAGCGTAGTGGTTTGCCGCCTGTTATTCTGGCACAACTCACTTGTCAATCGCTTCCATGGGCCTCCTATGCGCCAATGACCTGGAGCGTTTAACGTTTGCGACTCACTTCTTAACATTTTACGATAATTTACTGCCACCTAGTGATGTAGTGATGAAGTAATTGTAAATTATTATTATCTTAGGTCAATCACCTGCACTCAAATATTGATAAAGTTACGTAAATATACGAGTGTTTTGGGGGAAAAATTGCATACGTCTATCCGTCACAAAGGCTGGCGCCGTTTGCCGCAGGTATACTAATCTATCATATGGCACAGTACATAAATAAGTATTACCGTGTCTATGGTATGCCGATTGCCGCCCGTCCGGCCCGTCCGTCGCTCGCGCAGAGACTCGCTATAATGATTCGACAGAAAAATCGAGAAAAGCAAATTTTTATATGAAGTCATCGTAAATAAAAAAAAATTGCACAATATTTACAATAAATGTATTCTCTACATATAAATGTAAGTTTTATATTCATACTTCTACAGATGAGGAAGTTTATACATAAACTTTGTGAAACCAATCATTTTAAATATTGCTTGTACATCTCATAAAAAACAAATATGTAAATAATATAAATGTATGGAATTAAAGTTTATAAATCGAAATATTGTTTAAATGTTGTTTGAGAATTTCGAGACATCATTTAAGGTACTAGATACGAATTGAAAATCGTGTATTTTTTACGTTTTGTGGTAGGAGGCCCTTACATTGCTCATGCTGGTCTTCTAGTCTTTCTACAAAATGTTTCCGACTTGAAAAGAGCATTCCGTAAGTATAACATAAAGGTACATCAATAAAACACAATTCTTACTCAATAAACATGTACTTTACTTATCATTAATTATGTAATAATCAATCACAGATATTTGCTTACAACGATATTTTTTTTACACATAAACACTACGGCATAGTGTGGACATTGGAAGTAGCATACATCTGTTATTGTCATCTTTATGACTGACGAAGATAATAAAAAGGTGATCTAACCACCAGTGCTGACTCCTTAGGACCTTTTTTTTTTTTTTTTTTTCGGGGGGAAATCCTCATGGACTACCTCCGCCTGGGGAAAGGCGGAGGGGCGTGCCGGACTTTTACCGGCTAAAACCACCCGGGGATACTTGAGACATTAAGACTGCGCGTAGCGTAAGAGAGATAATGAGAGAGCTCGTGCGGCGCATATTCAAATCGGCGCACGGCCGCCATAGTAAAATTGTATGGAGGATCTTTATTGTCAACTAATAAGTTTAATATTTGGTACGGACAAATTGTAATATATTTCTAATGCTATAATCTAAAAATCACGTAACACGAGTTTACGTTTCTGCATTTTTCGTGCAAATTTACGTAATTTTGTAGGCGAAAATATTAATTATTTTAAGTTTTTTACACGCAGTAATTGTAAACACATTCATTGTTATGGTAAATGTATATTTTATATTTGTATTAAACAAAAAGTGTTGAGTTTATTCACTTAACTGTGACCGCCTGTTTTGGCACATTTCGCTCGGCGCAGTCTTAATGGCATTTTGGGTAGGACTAAGCGCTAATATTTTATTCTGTCTTTGGGTAATTGACGCTAAATGTATGAAGAGTCGCAAAAGGAAGCTATCGTCAGTTTTCGTTTACTATTCCATAAAAAATTATGGTAACATAATTATACCATTTTTTAAAAGGATGCTTATTATATACGGTGATAAGCCCTCCAATATTTCTATTAAGTTGAGACCTTTGTATTTAACCATGATTTTATCGTCAAAATCGCTATTACTTATCTAAGTTAATTTTTTAAATTTTACTTGCATGCATTATATTATGAATATTATTAATAATTCTATTTTCTTTTTTAAAATGACGCCTTTGAAATTATATGAGCGTCAAATCAATTATTTTTAGTAACATAATTTTGAATATTTGTATACCCTAAGGGTAAAACATGATGAGCCCCTAATACATTATAACATCATGCATTTTATGTAAATGTACTCATGTTTTATACAAATAAACTGATCTTTATCTTTATCTTTAAATAATTATTAATGCGGTGGGCCAATGGATAAACTATTACACTTGCGTTCGAAAGGTCGTGGGTTCCATCTTTATCCATTGACTACTATTAACGTGAACTTTTGACACGCATTTAGCTTATCTCGAGGGGTTGACAAGAATACCAGTGATTGCAATCCAATTATAGTTATGTAATTAAAAAAAAAAAAAAAATATATTTAGTAAGACTTTGTAATGTATCGAGGTGCCTCTACAGTTTTACTAATTTTCGTGTTTTCTTTTCCTTTCAGTAACTGGGCGTAGTGTTTTTAACTTACATTATTAGGGAACATCAATATCAACAATATTTTGATTTGGTTGAGAGATTTGAATTTTATTGTATTTAAGTTTTATTGCTTGTCGTACTATGCTACCTCCGTAGACTTCCACACTATTCCGTAAAAACAAACAAAAATGAGAAATTCTAGACAATAATTGGTAATACCTAGCTATATTCTTTAGAACATAGATATAAATCAACATTCTATAAGAGATAATAAATCAGCAAAAGAAAATCAATAATAAGGCTCTCTCAAATGCCTAATTATTAACTTTAAAACACACTAAACAGATGGCAGAAATTTGGATTGCGTGCCATAGTTACAAATGAATCGCTAGCGTCATCTATCGCAGAACAACTTAAGTTCGTTCATTAGAGCTTATTCTAGAGTAAAATAATTCCATCGATAGCCACTAGATGGCGTTATTAACATTATAAAATGAAGTATTTTCGTTGTTCTGTATTTTATACTAAATGTGCCCGCGGTTTCACCCGCGTTCATAGTTACTGCGTCGCCCCGTGGATCGTAGCGTGATGTTATATAGCCTTCCTCGATAAACACGAAAATAATTTTTCAATTCAAACCAGTAATTCCTGAGATTAGCGCGTTCAAACCAACAAACAAAAAAGCTCTTCAGCTTTATAATATTAGTATAGATTTTGGTGATATTCTGGTTGGTTGATGCGTATTAGAGAAACAAGGACACGATATTCACCGGCATTGAAATAGAAAATAAGTTGCTAGATAATAAAAATCATAACTTTTAGAAATTTAGTTCTGCTACCATCAAAATAGCCAAAATTTGATGCAATGGTGCTATGTGACTATGCGAGACTAAAAACCATCATCACACAAAAAGACAAAAAATATAAATATACTTAATAAAACAATATTTCAGAGCTATCCAGCACTGTGATGTAATCAATTAGTCCTTCGTTTTTACATTGCAGACAAAAGAAGAAACTAGTTTCCTAAGTTTAGACCTGCTTAGGATGTTGTACAAATCAGAGATTCTATAATATAATAATATACATTATAGAATTATATAAGTTCTTATACTGCCTATATAACCATAACATATGTCAAATCTATACCAATACTATAAAGCTGAAGAGTTTGTGTGTTGGATAGCTCATTTATCGAACAAGATAGCTATATAACATCACGCTACGGCCCACGGGGGCGGCGCAGTAATCATAAACGCGGGTGAAACCGCGGGTACATCTAGTTCTTAAATATACAGTCTACATAATCAGGCGACCCATTAACATCAACTAAAACAACTGTTGGCTTTTTTTTAGTCATCTTGATGAGTAAGTTTAGAAATAACTAAAGTGTAGCTAATTATTTAATGGAATATCTTAGTTCTGTTCTGTTAAATGAGATGGTTAGTTGGGTCTAAAATGAAATAACTCTTAATAATATATTATTATGTAACTTTTAGACACATATCGTCGTTCTAGATGTGACACCTCGTACATGCAAACTAAGCAACTTTCCAAGAGAGACATAAAACTGCTTTGTTAACAAAGTATATTAGATATCTTTTGTTTTTTTACAAATATGAACTGAAAATATAATGAATTTTAATGTAGGAGGCATTTACAAGGTAACACCAGAAATACTTTTCAGATTTTTATGCATAAAAATTTCATTTTACCAAAATATGTTAAATATGAGGGGTCACATATAGAATGACGATATAATGGTTTAAGTTTCACCTATTTTTTATAAAGGCAGCTCTTATATTCTAGTTAATATATTTTATCCAACGGCTTATCTGTCAGTAAGTACTATGTATTTTGTGAGCCGCTCCCTGACTGGCTGAAGGTTGATGTGTTCAGTGTAGACGGCTGTGGTGCTTTTTTCTGTGCTTTCTGTAATTTAGATATGAAAATATTTTATTTTCTGAATGGTGCAATATTGTTTTAATAATTCTGAAAGCATTTTGTAATATGCAATTTTTGGGTTTAAGTTTGCAATTGGCAAGGCCTCGGTAGTAGTTTGAAGCCTAGAACTTTGTTGGTAAAATGCAATGCATGGTGCTTCCAAGGTTAGGGAAATTTGTTTTAAAAATCATATTATACCATATTTGTAGCCTGTACATATGTACATACTGTAGTATGTACATACATATGTGTGTCTTTTGGAAGTTATTGAAGTTAAATTCACACTTAATTGGTTATTGGAACAAATCCCAAAATGTTATTTAACCTCTAGTGTGCCAGGGGCTCACATGCGAGCCAGCAAAAAGCTCTTGTTTATATTTTACTACGTAGCTGACATCATAACAAATTCTGTAGTACCATTTTTTTGATTCTACGAGCTATGAGTGGGCCGGTAATTAACAATAACAAAATCTCAAGTGGCACGCGGGGATAACGGGCGATAATGTAAACATCCAGCTGTCTCACAAGAGGTTAATGTCAGAAAATTGTCAGCAGTCGTGCAAAGTCTGGATCTGCACCAGGAGAAGCTTAAGACTGGCTCCTATAATTAGACAATCATACCTGGTAAGCAGAAGAATCTCTATAATACTTAAGACTGGCTCCTATAATTAGACAATCATACCTGGTAAGCAGAAGAATCTCTATAATACTTAAGACTGGCTCCTATAATTAGACAATCATACCTGGTAAGCAGAAGAATCTCTATAATACTTAAGACTGGCTCCTATAATTAGACAATCATACCTGGTAAGCAGAAGAATCTCTATAATACTTTTGAGCGAGTCTAAACTCTGTTGACTTCACCTCAACTCAGTATACTTTAAACATGACTTAGGCATATTATGCATACTCAAAATCTTACCATTTGTATTTGCAATAGATAATCCATAGCAGACGGCAACATAGGTTTGGCAGAATTGATCTCCATCATTGTCAAATGATCCAGTCTACCATATCCACCTCCAGACTTCATGAGCGCATCCATAGAAGTCCGTAACTTTGACATGCGGATGTCCCAAATGTCTTTGATAATAGTTTTTATTTCTGAGGCATTTGGAACATCTTCCGAAGCAGCACCTAAGATCAGTTTGGCTTCTACCATATAATGTTCATTTGGCATTTTTGTGAAGAATCTGTAATGTAAAGTTTAAATGACTTACAATAATTATATTTTGGTTATATAGTTAGTAGCTTCAATAAAGATTGGTTTACAAAAAAATGTATCTGATTTTTCTCATTTATCAAATAAGGTGTCAACATAGTAGGCTGCATATTACCAAAATTCACATTATTCCCTCAAATGTATAGGCTAGTAGAGTATAACTCTTGGTCGCATTGTCAAGGCATTCGACATTCGACATTCGAGGGGTTAACTATTGTTAGCTAAATATTAGTGATAGAAGTGGACTCATGTCACAGTTACAATTTCAACACTACATAAGTGATAAAAAACATACATATGTAAGTGCCTCAAGCAATGGCTATTTACGGCCAGGTTTCAATTGTTATACCTATTTAGTTAATTATAATGATAAACTAAGGTTCCATTTCATTATATGACTTGCAGTGGTAACATGATGGAATAATAGGATCAAGCAGAAGAGATTTATCTTGAGGTGTATATGGCATTTACGTGTAAATGTTTACTGTTAGCACGTTATATTACGTGTTTGTAAACATGATAGTCATGTAGAATACCTAAAACTTCATATTATACTTTTACAAACAAAAACTAACCTAGAACGTTTTTCTTCCTCCTTAATATTTTCCAGAACATCAAGATCCATCCAATCTGGCGGCACTATCCGGCATTTCTGTTTCTGTTTGAGCATCATAGCAAGCCACAGCGGGACATTCATAGGTAAACCGGCCCGAAATGGACCAAACTCACCGCTTATCAGATAAATTTTGTCGTACGAAAAATTGGGTATAATACTGACAATTCTATTCTCACCAATAAATTCTATTTCGTAAGGGTCCATTGTGATTACGTTAAGAATAGTAAATTACCTATATATAAGGATTTTAGAAAAATACCAACAAATAATCAACAACTAACTTTTTGAAAGTTATGTAGTTGTTATGATATATTGTTAAATGTTTGACAACAAAAAGTGCGGGAAATGCACATGCTGTGACGTTCACAGATAACGTAAATCGTAATGCATACAAAAATAATTATTGGACAAAGAATTTAACAGGCAGCTACCAATTAATTACCTAATTACTCATAATTTTTATTAAATATTGAATAACTAATAACTTTGTAAAATAGAGTTAAATATTGTGTAAAATTAATAATATACAGTTGTGATAACATCCATCTATGAAAATCTTTCGTAAACCTAAACTGCACAGAAATAGGCAGTTGTTATCATAACTACTCATAGATGGCACTGCTAGTAGCATTTCAATCAAACAAACATTCTCCAAAGTAGCGAAATCAAATTCCAAACTCAATCCATGATGCTTAATAAATAACTATCATTGCAACATTAATATAAATTAGCTCAAATTCAGCTAAAGCTGGAGATTTCAGAATAACAATAAATTAATAGCGTAGCGATCGATGCAAATCGTTTTGGCAAAGTGCAAACTCCTAATTACTAGCCGTAAATTAGGGTGGCCGGTTGACAATGTCTCAGACGGTTGATATTTATGGGAGGCCTGGTTGGCGGGGCCCGGACTTTTGCCACCCTCCATGTCTGTCATAGACTAGCGTTTTATGTGACTTTGGAACTGAATTGACGGCCTTATTTCAAAATAAATATTCAAGATTGTAACTATGCACAGCAATGCGTGCTTGAGGACTAGACATATTTATAAGAGTGTGTTGACGATACTTCAAATAATATACAGCTGCAAAAATTTAAAATAGGTACATTATTATTTAGAGATTAGACAAGGCTTTGACACAATTTACAGCCGAACTCCATGAGACTCAACATTATTTAGATGTATTTAATTAGCCCCGATCTTTAGCTATGAAAACTTATATCAATGATCTCTTTTTATAATTTATGATGGAAAACTTTTTATAACACTAGCTGATTAAACTGCAACTGCGTCGGCGTTTTTAAGAAGTAGGTACCTACTTAGCTTGTTTTCATATTATGACACAAACTTTTTAAATTGAATTTCATCAAAATCGGTTTAGTGGTTTATCTGCCTAAACGTAGTGAGTAGTGTTATTTTCATATTTGTAATATTATTGAGATTACCTAAGTGTATTGATAAATTGATATCTTATGCAAAGGCAGTAAAATCAATTAACATGAAACAGGAGACGTATCTACGAAGGTTTGGAAGCAGCTTATTATGAAGACATTCATTTTCAGACGTGAATGTTACATTCTTAGTAGGTAGCAGTAGTAGGTCTGGCTGTTGTGCTTCAAGTAGGTAGGATGTGCACAGATAAAAAAGAAATTAGATCCTAATGGCAAGCATGTAAAACGCCAACTGTCTTTCGCCCAGCATTTGGCAAAGTAGTAGATTACTTAGTACAAAAACAATCTCAGGCACAATAAAAACTATGCTGTATTACTTATATTTTTTTTTTTGGGCCATTAAGTTGCTAAAATGTCATCAATAGATATATTTACGAAACTCAGTGGAAATTAGTTTTCTTTCTTAAACATAGATGGCGCTAGCAACTATAATTTTGTAGTGTAAAATAATTTTATAACTTTAATTCTAATTTCTACGGTATGTCTATGGTCAACAAATAAAAGTAGGCTGATTGGAATATCCTTTTTAAAATATAGTAGGAACTATGCACTTATGAGACGGCACTGCCAAATCTCCGCTCCGTTCAAGAGATATAACTAAAGCCTAGGGCTTCTTCAATCTTGGATTGTGGTGTATAAAATTTTAAGAGTCTATTATGGCGATGCTGTTCTGGTGGCAAGTGCAGAACCGTTTTTTATTGTTGTGAAATCGGGAAACAAGTGTTTCTGAACTAGCCGATGCCTTAGTTACTCTAGTTTGACTACAGGGATACTCTAGTGATTTTAGTAGACCTCGCCATTAATACGCCAAGTGTTGTGAGTTCGAATCCCATACGGGTCTATTTGTGTGCTCAACAAATAGTCGTTCCGAATCTGAGTGTTCATTGTGTCCGTTGTTTGGATGTTTGTAAAGTCCCCCGAGTCACAAGAGTTATTCCTAGTGCAGGAATTGCGTATTATGTATAATGATAAAAAAAATTTCGCAGATTTGGTGTTTGGGTTTACGTTCGTGAGCTTTTAGGTTTAATGCCCAGGCAGGCTTTGAAGGTTTTTCTGTTAAGAAGTTCTTAGGAGATAGGTAGTTAAAAATGTACCCCGAATCCAGCCAGTATCCTTTTCGAGGATACGCTGATTTGAGTCTGTGTTATATAGTGAACTGTAAAACTAAAATAAATAAGAAAAAGCATGATATTCTCTAATGTAGGTACCTACTTACTTAGGTATATCTTAATTTAAGTCCAGGGCGTGTGTGTAAAATAATTGATGGAATATCTAATAGGCAAACTAATTATGTTTGTAAAGTATGTTTTACCACTAAAACATTAAGAAACCGATTTTGATGGAATATAATAATTATTATACTAGCCAATGGACTACTTTACTTAGTTGTATAAAAAGATCAAAATAAATAACTTATGTGAGCGCTAATTGAAACTTTCCTAAAAGCTTTCTTGGAAGTGTTTCTTTCACATAAAGAACATGAAACACTTTACTTTCAATGTATATAACTATATCTTTAAGTACTTTATGTAAAAAGTAACATTTTCGCGATACACACATTTCCATATTTACCAATATAAACCTAAGAAAAACACATTTCGAACAAAATAAATAACAAAATTCTGTCTGCACGAATGGAAAACACACTCAGACATCTTTCTTCTTAAATCTGCATACAAATTCGTGAGATCGCGCGCAAATTCGCCCAGTCATTTAAAAGCGATTCTGTTTCAAGCGGGAATGTTGTTTTTTTTGCCCATAAATATGTCGCGAGTGACATCTAGGGATGTGCTGCCATCTAGCAGCGACGATTAGTATTCCAGTTGCGTATGCTATAGTATAGATGGCAGTGCAAGTTACTGAAATGTACGATGGAAACGTTAATTTTTCTTTTTAACTTTGGGATGTATTCTTCTTAGTTGAATAATTGTTTTATCTAACGTTCATTTATTCTTGTGATCCACACCTTTTAAATCAATATAGCAAAAGTAGATAATGTTCTATTGAGCAAAAAAGTTAGTAGGTACAAGAAAAGATTCATGAATTCCATAAATTCTAAGTTTAATATGTTTACAGGATAATGGTGCGTATTTAAAGTCTATAATAATTAACATGAATGGTTTTAGGCTGTATTGTTAAGCATATTAATTTAAATGAAGAATGTACAACTATAATGCCAATATTTGACTATTTGTATAAGTACTTACTTATATTTAAGTTTATTCCTTCAATATATTGATACTTACTTATATCATACAATATAAGATGTAAGATTTGCAGACCGAAGATGAGAATGGCATCAATGGGTGCACAACTCAGCTATAGATAATAGGTATATACTGATGAAAATCTGACAACATATTAGATTATTGTTTCAAGAAAACAGATTACTAAGTAGCAGGATTCAACAAGGAAAAGAAAAGAAAACTTTCCTGTCTTCCAAATCCATTACCAGAACATATTTTGACTTTAAATCGAATACGATAAGGAATTTAATTCTTAGATACTTAGATACTATTCACTTCCTTAAAATAAAAGTTTGAAAGTAATAATTATTAGGACACATTGGAATAGTACCTAATGGAACATGTACTCGTATAAAGATTGTTGAGAGTGTGTGAAAACATCTCCAATTGAAATTATAGAGTAGCCTAAAAAGTACAATCTTACTGTAACTCTTTTAAAAAGCCTAAGTTTTAAAGAGAACATGATTGGTAAACTGAAGACAACAACACAGGGCATGAGTATATCCAATACATTTTATTATATTGCATACTAGCTGTCACCTGCGACTTCGTCTGCGAAGATTTTAACTAAGAAGTGTTTGTCTCCGCGGAACTCTATTTTTGTTCTAAAATCAAAGTAGGCTATGTTACTCCTTATAACATCATCTATCTGCCAGTGAAAGTCCCGTCAAAATCGATTCAGCCGTTTCGGAGATTACCCGGAACAAACAGACAGACAGATAGACAAAAATTTAAAAAATAGATGTTTTTGTATAGGTACCTTATATATTTTCATATGCATTAGATAAATAGCTGTTATTTTGACATTGCAAACAGACACTTCAATTTTATTTATTTGTATAGATAGATGCAGCTGCACATAACAATATTCTTTGTTCTCCCGATAAATAGATTGGCCAAAGTTACCCAAGAGGCTCTCATTAACCACTTAAAGATAAGTTACATTTAAAGTTACATAACACCGCGGTTTCACAGTCGGTTATTAAGTGAATTATTATAATTACTCTTAGCCTCTGCCAGTTGCACATAACTTCGCACACTTATCTTTTTCTTGCGGCTGCAAAAGTTTCGCTAGCAAATTCCTATGTTTTTGTTTTTAATAAAAATGTTTACGGTCGCTGAATCGCTTTGAAACTGTATTTTAATTTAATTTTCATGAGTCTTTGAAACGTTTGGTTAATAAGCTGGAAGTATGTTTGGATGATCTATTGTCAAATAACAACTCATATTTACAAGAGGGGTTAAATTGTATGCTTTCAATTAGTGACGACCTCGAAAAATAAATTGTAAATAATAATAATAATAATATTCTACCACATACACACAACACCATCTAGCCCAAACTAAGCAGAGCTTGTACTATGGGTACTAGACAATGGATAAACATACACATAATTATAATTCTTTTTTTGTAGATACATTCATATTTTACAAAGAAACACCCAGACCAAGACAAACATCAATGTTTATGCACACAAATGTTTGACTTGTGCGGGAATCGAACCCGCGACCTCAGTGGCAGTCGGTTACACTAACCACTACGCCATCACCATGTTGCTCTGTTGCTTCTTTTTCACATACACATTTTTAATAAATACTTATTGTATTGATCAATTATTATACATAAACCTACCAAGTTAATTTTATTTGCCTTACTTATTAAGAAAACCACTCTCAAACAGTTAAAAGGTACCACCACAGTTGTACGAGGTTTATTGCTGAGTATATGCCTCCCCTTGATAAACTTAAAACATTATATTTTGCTTCAAATGTGTCTTGGTTCAGAATTATCTTGTTGGGGCTTCTTAAGTAGACTCTATTCTGACAGCAATGGACCAATCAGATCTTTGACTCATAGCAAAGTGACTACATTTTTATGGGTTTGTAATGGAGGTATGACACTTTTAATTGGCCTTGCGTCCATCGTCTACGGTAACTACTTTCCATTAGTACGTAGCACTACTTAAAGAAGCTTAAGAGGAAACACTAAGGGCGAGAGAATTGAAAATAGGTATTTGTAAAATCTATTGCTGTCGCGCAGTTTCCGCAGAGCGTGATAGAGTCAACTGCAACCTAAAATACCTATTAAAAGTACACAAAATCAACATTTCGTAATCTCCTGAATCCTTCTCCAAAACTAGACTGATTTAACTACTTTTTTCATTAAAAATTAAAGAAAGGCTTTGGCCGTGTTCCTATGTTTTCTTTTTTATATAATCTAGTCAAATTTGTTTTCTGGATGTTTGAACACAGCGGAAAATCTGACCAATTTTTGAGGTTTTGAAGGCTCATGACTCTTTTAATAATAAATTTATGAAAAAAAGGAAACCATAGGGACATGCCAATAGAGACCATACATTTTTTGGAAATTAAATTATTGCTCTACTGGCATTATCCAGGGAGGAAACAGGGTACTACGTTTGTATGGAAAAACTGCCCTTGTGTTTCCTCTTAACAATGAAAACAAACTGGGATTTCTCTGTCTGGTCGTGTTTATCATCCAAAAAATTAAATTCCTATTAATTATTCTTCTTTTTATACATAGTTTGGAATCCTCCTTAGCTATTACACCTGAATCTTATTGAGGAACTACAGAAGATTGCAGTTCAATAACTTTATGTTATGTTTCTGTAGTGAGTTTGATTTACGATTTCTTAAAGAAGCAGTTATTTATCGACAGAGGGACCAGTGCCCTTACATCTCGTTTCTGATAGGCTAATTAAGGACGTGTCTAAGTCAAATTCTATTGAAGTAATTGATTGTCTGGTGCTAATTTAGTCAGCCAATAGCAGTATGTCAACTGCTACGTTCCACTGTCTGTTAAGAAATTGTAATATAATACCTATATTAATAGTAATATTTATTTATTGACAGAAAAAATAAGACACATCCTTACACTACATCATACATATTACATCAACAGTGTTAAAGCATACCTGCCTTAAATAATTTAAGCTTAAATTAAATTTAATTCTTAAACTATGCTAATTTATAGAGTATACAAAATAAACGAAGTTTAAAAGGTTATGTTTTAGCTTGCCTGAATTAGGATAAAGTTGTGTTTCAGGACATCACTTTACAATTTTATTATACACAAGCGCATAATTAATACAAATATTTACAGTCAAAAGTACATCTACGATTAAAGGTGTTTAGGAAGTAATATTCAACTTTAAATTTACTTTCAATATCATTTTAAGACTTCTAGCAGTTTTTTTGTTTCCGTATAATTTAATTTTCCTAGGTATCCCATTAACATGATACTACATTATTTATAACTAACATTGTATACCCTAATCCTAATCCTAACTAATATTATAAATGCGAAAATGAGTTTGTTTGTTTGTTTGTTACGCTTTCACGCCTTAACTACTCAACCGACGAACATGAAATTTACCTTTTATCCAGAAAACTAACCTAACCTACATTTATGCGAGCGAAGCCGCGGGTGAAAACTAGTATTTAATATTTTATTTAACTTGTTATATAAATATGGTCCTAATAATGTCGAACAGCTCTTCAGAAATTGCGAGTGAATTGATTATTATCTATAGATAGCTTTTGATATTACAAAAGACCAGTTAATTAATTTATCATTGAAAGGCATTTCGGCCAACGTTTCCTCTATACGGACGTTAATACAGAATATTGTTGTAACAAATATTAAATAAAATATTAAATAAAATCACACTTAAAATGCAGCCGAATGTTAATGACCCCAGCTCCACATAACAGGATGGTAGCCATCGTTAACCGGACCGAAGTTTTCGCGAGACGAAAATCTTCGGCGGCATTAACTACTGCCTGAGGGAGCAATTAGGCTCGCAGATAATAAGTTATAACTTAAAACTAACATAAGTATATGCGTAATGGAACCGTCGCCGGAGATAGTGGAGCAGAGTCCGATTATGGTGGAATAATGTACAGTTGAACGGCGGCGTATTTTAAGTAATAATTTGTGACTTTCATTAGGTATGTATATATAAACAAACTACGAGAGCCGGCCCGGTTCCCTGGTTCAAAAAATTAATAAGTCGTTTAAAGGTCAACGTGTGCGCTTTTACAATAAACTTCCAAGTGACATTCAAAATGTAAGTTTTAATAAATTTAAAACATTTGTAATACGAAAATTATATTTGAAAGGTTATTACTCAGTCACTGAATATATAGAAGATAAAAATGCTTGGGATTGAGTTGCTTCTACTCATAGGTTATTTCTATTCACAATATCATATCAGGAAAATAATATAACATTGAATTGTATTGATGTAAACATTTGGCGATTGAAAAGAGTGGCCATGAGTTTATTGCCTGCTTCTTCTCATGAAAGCTCTACTCCTCGAACAGGCTTTTTTAATGCAAAATTTTTATTTCCTTCTAATTTTATTTTATTAATATAATAGTGAATTGACGTGTCCAAGAATTGTTTGAACATTTTATGGAAATAAAGATTTTTGACTTTGACTAGACTTATGTACATCTTATGTCAATATAACGATGAAAATTACATGAATACTGATGGATGGCTACCTATGCTTGGCTGTCTCCATGGCAGTGGTAGTGAATGCATTGCTATGCATGAGCTCTCGGGTTGAATCCCAGGTCGGGCAAACAACCAGTTATTGGGTTTTTCTGCTAAGAAATCACAATAACCCGGAGTTAGGAAGTTGGTGTCAGATACCTCCGTTCTTCGGAGGCACATAAAACCGTAAGTCTTGAGCCCGATCTCGATGCGGGCGTCCCAAGATCGAACTTTGGGAAAACCCTGGGGAGGCCTACGTCTAGTAATAGACGTCTTTCGGCTGAGATGATGATGATGATAATATACTAATTTGACGGCCATGATTGGAAACCAGCGTACCCCATGATCGAACGGAAACTTAAGGACCAGCTATGCCACCAGACCACCCAGGCAGCCTTCTCATTTAAATAGTAACTTCTTCTTCTCCCTAGCCTTTATTATTCCCAAGTCACTTGGGGTCGGCTTTCTAGTCTAACCGGATTTGACTGGATATCAGTTTTTACACGGAGCGAATGCCATCTGACCTCCGCAACCCGAAGACTAACGATACCCTGAGGCTATTCCAGGGTCAGGATATTAGAGGGCACTGACTTCCAAATAACGACTGCCATAGATGTTCATGGTAGCCGGGACCGACGGCTTAACGTGCTCATTTAAATAGTAACACCTGAAACAATTGAAATCCATTCTAATATCTTTATATCTACGTATTATAACAATGTACCCTTTAATAATTATAAGGAGTGAGCCGAGCCCCTATGATTCATAGCGTAATGGCTGACTTCCCCATGATATGAGCCGTTACGTTCAAATGGTGTTCCATGGCATTCGACTGTTACTAACGACCTAAGTTTCAGATATAATTATTGTAATATCAATGAGACAAACTTAACTTTATTTGGTGGAATTGTAAAATTTAAGTATTGTCTGTGGGTGATACAATGTTCTTTTTGTGTGTTGTTAAGGTTCTTTAATTGGTTTGTTTAGATAATTAGTTTTATTTATATACTATTGTATTGTAAACCAAAGAATGATAAAAGAAATATTGTTTTAGTGATATAATGATGTTCTAGGAATAGTGTTCATTTTCAGGTTTATAATTTCGAGAAGAGCGGCTTGTTACAGAATTTTAAATGATAAATTGTTCAATTAAACTTTATTATAATTAAATTAGTTAAAAATCCAGCTAACAAATTAATAAAAATATCTATTATAGGAGAACATTGATTGTACATGTATCACGATGTTTAATGCGTTCGATTCTCGCACAAGTCAAACATTTGTGTGCATGAACATGGATGTTTGTCTTGGTCTGGGTGTTTCTATGTATAATATGTACGTATTTACAAAAAAGTATGTATGTATGTTTATCCATTGTCTAGTACCCATAGCACAAGCTCTGTTTAGTTTAGGCTAGATGGTGTTGTGTGTATGTGGTAGAATAGAATAGACTATTGCTGTGGCAGTAATACTTTATGTATTGTGGATGACTTTGCAATACTTAGACAATGAACTCAATCGGCTCAAATCCTATTACGTAGGACCTTAAATCACAGATTAACTTTTTTTAAATGGACCATTCTCTCCCTATGAATAATTCCTGGAAAGCATGATGCTTTACGAACATGCAAACAACTGACACAACGAACAGCCACACAAATATTTCTCCCGTATTAGAGGTTCGAACCCGGAACATCTAGAGTAGTTGCTGTATCAAATTAACCATTTGAATCACTATGATACTCGTGTTGAATCTTCATAGCTAAATATAAATTAATGTAATACATGCCTTCACATTATAAATAAACTTATAAACATAAATGTTATTTATTCATTTATTTATTACTAGCTGTCCCGCGCAACTTCGTCTGCTTCACATAACATAATTTTTGCCCATTTTTGCAACATAAAACTATCCTATATTTTAAGTTGGACCAAATTAAATTGGTTGAGTAGTTTCAGACTTTATCCGGAACATACATCGTGACACGAGATTTTTATATATTAAGAATAGCTTTTGCCCGCGGCTTCGCTTGCGTTAATTTAGAATTTGACAATCAATTCGGGTTGTACTCTGCTTGTAATAATATAATTCAATCATGATTCTAAAGACACGTGGCGCCATCTATTATCATAAGAACTTTATTGTTGTTTTCCTCGGGAACAGTAATATTTTTCGGGATGAAAGTTAGCCTATGTCCGTTTCTGTACACCTGTCAACGTATATGCAAAATTTCAGGATGATCGGTTCAGTGGTTTAGGCGTGAAAAGGTAACAAACAAACAAACTCATTTTCACTTTTATAATAATTATTAGAAAGTTAGGATTATGGTTTATCAACAGTAAATGTTTACAGATTGACATCAAATAGATCACAAAGAAAGTATAGTAGCTGAAACATTTGGCAATTATAGATCTCATTCATTTATGTTTGTGCCAATATTTATGTAAATAACTTATTATTTGAACAAAATAATAGATCTTGAGTAAAGGAACAACTCAAATAGTACTAAACATCAAAATGAGGACAGAAAATGGATGTAAATGTTTAAACAACAGCATAACAGTGGAAAGAAATAGCATAACAAAAGATTTTAATATCACCACAATAGCATAAGAATGTTATTTGTTATAGCAATAACACTATTCAATAATGAAGGAGTCGGCTCACCGCCATTGTAAGAAGACCTCTACGTATAGCAAGGAACATTGTGATGTAAGGATGGAAAATAGATACATACGAGTATGGAGACTGTAAGAGCAGCGATAGCTCAGTGGGGAGACCAACAGACTGCAATGCAGAGGGTCTCGGGTTCGAACACACGTCGCGCACCTCTGACTTTCGGAAGCTATATGACTTTTCGAAATTATGTGCGTATTGATTGACAATTATCGCCTGCTCCGTGCCTCGGAAAGCATGTTAAGCCGTTGGTCCCAGCTGCCATGAACATCTATGGCAGTCGTTATTGAGAGAGTGTCGACACAAAAGATCCCACTAGGTCAAAGTGTCGCCGGTCTGCATTGACTGGTCTCCACATAAGATAAGATAGAGACTGTATATCCATGGAAGGGTAGGTAGACATTTATTATAAGTATAATTTGCCAGTTATGTTTTAAAGTCATGTATAATGGGAGTGAGCCTGCCGTGTACATATTTTCAGACTGTGTCAAATCTTGAAGCGATTAACACACGGCACCGCGCATCGCCGCGGTAGGCGGTGAAGCGGCTCTCATGTCGCATTGGCTTCTACTAAATCCGTTGATACCTAACACACGTACACCGCCCGACCGCGCGGTCGAGCGGTGCTCTCACCGCCACCGCGGACAGCAGCGCGAAGGGGCGGCGCCTCACACACGGGACGCCGCATAACCGCGCGGATGATCGTTGGTGCAGGACGTGTTGCAATTTAAAAATGATCAAATTGGTCAAAACTGTGTTAAATCCATCCGCGCGGACAGGCGCGTAAACTGACTTACCGCGCGGTGCACCGCTACGAAATCCGCTTTACCGTCACCGCCCTCCGCAGCGGTGCGCGGTGCCGTGTGATAATCGCCTAAGAAATGTACTCAACCCGAGAAGCATTTGATGCCGGTATATTTAAAACATTTCCCAATGTTTCGGTTGCTTTTCAGCAGCCACGGCCACGGAGAAACAAAAAATTTCAACAAAATTTTTTTGGAAAAGTTCTTTTAATTCAATCTGTTTAAATTCGAATAAACGTAAGACGAAATGAAATACAAAGTATATTTATTATTTTGACATTGACTAGAATTCTTACTAATCATCTACGTAATCTATTCGTGAAATATAAATGTAATAGCGTTGGAATTTTAAAAGTACCACTCATTTGTCTTATAGTCAAACTATAAGTTACAAATTTGTTTAATCGACTAGCCGCTCTTACTGGAAATATTAATTATATTATTTTGCCCTTCTCTATATTATAATCTATAATTATTCCAAATCTAACACTTCACCATGCAAGCAATATGCTTAAAAAGGGGGACAAAAATATATCTTAACCAATTCACAGTAGGTTCTAAAGCTTCTTAGAGACGTGCAAAAATGCATATACACTGCACTTAATAAACAAAATAGAACGGCCAACTTTAAAACAATTGAATGTTTCGGTTATTCCAAGCAGAAATTGGACAGCCATATGCAAAATATTGACGCATATCCTATCCTAATCTTAATCCTAACTTCCTAATCCTATCCTATCCTAATCCTAACTATCCTAACTTCCTAACTAATATTATAAAAGCGAAAATGAGTTTATTTGTTTATTTGTTTGTTACCTTTTCACGCCTAAACCACTGAACCGATCATCCTGAAATTTTGCATATACATACATATGTATATTGACAGGTGGACAGAAACGGACATAGGCTACCTTTCATCCCCAAAAAAATTACTGTTCCCGAGGTAAACAATAATAACGTTCTTATGATAATAGATGGCGCCACGTGTCTTTCGAATCACGATTGAATTATATTATTACAAGCAGAGTACAACCCGAATTGATTGTCAAATTCTAAATTAACGCGAGCGAAGCCGCGGGCAAAAGCTACTTCTATTATATATGACTGTTAGTGCCGGACAGTATACTGCAGCTACACATTGTAATAAAAATAATCCCCGGTTATAAATCCTATAATATAAAACAATAGTAATCTTCTAAGGCCTGGTTCCTATATTAATAAACAAAATTTTAACAAAAAAAAGCCGACTTCAAATAAGAATATTCTAAAACTTAAAATGCACTAAAAAGTTAATAAATAATTGCATATTGTTAATAATTATATTATTGTTATTTTTGGAGTCGGTGTCAGCCGCCCGCGCCGCGTGCTTCGTCTATGTGTGTAATTGTGCATGCCAATGTTACGTTATGATTATAGTAAGACATCTCATGTTTAATTAGTTACAAACCTACCTTGGTTGACACCGACTCCAATAATAACAATAATTTAATTATTAACAATATGCAATTATTTATTAACTTTTTAGTGCATTTTAAGTTTTAGAATATTCTTATTTGAAGTCGGTTTTCTTTTTTGTTAAAATTTTGTTTATTTCTCGGTTTTTAGTGAACCTTGCCAAATATGAGAACATCATCAATGTAGCCAAATACGCATTATTAAATGTAACTCGAAAACGAATGGTCAAATCTTAATCAAAATTAAATGGGACCGCACGGGAGGCACCAGATTTCAAATAAAAAAAGAATCATCAAAATCGGTTCACTCAGTCGAAAGTAACGAGGTAACAAACAAAAAAAAAATACAGACGAATTGAATACCTCCTCCTTTTTTTGAAGTCGGTAAAAAAACGAGTCGTTTTACCTACGATCATTTAATTTTGACACATAACATATTTCATGCAAAAAAAATTGACAAAATTTAACTGCCCATCGCCAAATCGACTCATTTCTTGATATACACTCGGGCTAAATCAAACTGCTACATTCAAAACCAGTATCAAGTCTAATTGTAACTTCGTCCGCCCAATCATTTCCCAACACTAGTTCCACTTCCACAGAGCTCAAGTTAAACCGGCCAGTCAGCACGATTTATCGCCGAGTTTAGGTTCGGTTCTCGAGTCACGTACGGTCGGGTGTCCGTCACGAACTGATACGATGATTTGATCCGATGACGTGTCCCGACATCCCCGTTATAGAGGCAGATGTAATTTTGGGATATTTTCTCCTATTGCAGAACTGTGGGTACGAATGGAATTGGAAATCTATGTTTATGGGATTGGGGACATTGTTGTTTGTAATTATTACGTGGGATAGTTGAGCTGGTTTCTATGTGTTGTATATATAGGTAATTATAGTTTATAAAGATTTGTTATAGATTGCAAGAACGATAGATAGATGTCGGCCTAGATGGCGTAGTGGTTAGTGTAACTGACTGCCATGCCTGAGGTCGCGGGTTCGATTCCCGCACAAGGCAAACATTTGTGTGCATAAACATGGATGTTTGTCTTGGTCTGGGTGTTCCTATGTATAATATGTAGGTATTTACAAAAAAAAAAGTATATATGTATGTTTACCCATTGTCTAGTGCCCATAGTACAAGCTCTGCTCAGTTTGGGCTAGATGGTGTTGTGTGTATGTGATAGAATATTATATTATTATTAAATATTATTATTATTTTATTATAAATTAGATCTAAAAAAAAATTGGTTCGCTAAACTGGATACAATCTAACGATAGTACGACGATATTTAACATAGCTTAATAAACTTACATTAAGATGTATCCTACTAGATGCAAACACTATATGCTTATAATTATATGAAATATTTTGTATGCTTAGCTAAATTAAGAGACAAAAGAAAGAATATTAGTTTGTTTTGTTAAGAATCAACATTAACAGGGTGTATATTATTAATATTACATAAAATCTAGAGTCAAAAAAAGAGATCCATCAAGACTGATAATGCCAATGAGGAAAACTGCCTTGTCTCACAAAAATTGTGATATCATGACTGTTAAAATATATAATAGAATCCCAAAATATATAAGAGAATTGCCAAATGGGAAATTCAAGAAATCACTAAATGATTGGTTATTACAGAAATGTTTCTATAAGGTAGATGAATTGTTACAAATCATAATTTGATATTTTACTTGACATTATATAATTTTAGTTTTTATTTTTTTTTATTTTGTTTGTATTTAAATGAATTATCGACATTACTTTCTAATCTTATTTTGACATGACCTTAAAATGTGTACTTAATATTAGGACCTTTATTGATTTGTAAAGTTTGTGGCTACTTATAATTATTATAAATTCTTTGCATGTCGGGTAAACCGGCGAAATATGTGAACATTTTTTATCATGTACATTTGGACAACCTACTACCATGTTTCATGCAAATAAATAATCATTTCATACAGAAACAGGATATAAGGAAGTTTTCATTCAGAAAAGAAGTACTGTTCTCGAACGGAATCGCGAGCAAAAGCTAGTAAAATGTATTCTTAATTAATTAACCTGTTTCAATTTATTCTATACGGTCTGCCAATAGCAGAATAAACATTTAAAGATATATTGTACTTGTCCCGATAATTGTTCGTATATTTAAATTTAACAGATATTGAAAATATAATGATAAATATACATACACACTCACACACATACACATATTATGTATAGATACACGCCTGTTACACGGAGCGGCAGGCAGAGTCTACGAATTTCCACTTCCTGGCATAATTTTCTTGCTTCATTATCTTTCGTTATATTGTATATTCAGGCTCGTCGGTTTAGAGAATTCTTAACGTAATTATAGATACTAGCGGTCGCCTAGTGCTCGAAATTCAACCAAAGTTTGCCTGTAAGATATTGCTGATATATGTCATTATATATTGATATATGTAACCATAGTAACGCGCTTCCACTGCGTGTGTCAAATGCATGGTTGTGTGCGTGTACTGTTTTTCATTAATTTAATGTATTTCTAATGCATATTTCATATAACTATTAGCATTCGTCACTTCTTCTCTGTATAAACTATAAGTGTTCGAAATTTCATACTCCTCCGTCCGCCCAATTTGCGTAAAAAGGGATCCAAAGTTTTCGCTTCACGTATTAATATATATATAAAATTATAGGTAATATCCCTGTCCCGCGATAGACACAAAAGAAAATCTATTGTTATGTTCATATGTGATCTATCGGACAGGGAACGTGCTATATTTATTTTGTTCCTACGGGCGACAGTCGTAAGTTTATATACCTATATACAGCTAAGCATACACGGCAAGTCCACACGAAAAAACAAATTGCGTAACAATGAATGATGCAGCTTTAAACCGCCTTATATTTAAAGCCCCAATATTTCAGCTAGACCTTTTCCTCAAATAAAACAGCCTTCAACTTGGCATCACTAAGTCTGGTAATGACTTCGTAATCTATCTACCTGCGTCCCTTGGAGATGCTAATTACAGTCAGCGGCACCTCTTCGAGATTTGCATACCAGTAAATCTGCACGACGGAGATTTACTTTGGAACATGCGAACATATTTCTTTAAAAAGAATCGCCGTTTAAACCTCCTTGGTTTTGAACACAGATGAGGTGAAAAAAGAAACATGCTGGCTGTTTTTTTATCTGTGGGGGAATTGCTGTAAGAAAGAAAATATTAGTTGGTTATGAAAACGACGACCTGATTATTTTTTAGATAAATATGGGATACAAATTTAAAATTGAAGTAAAGGAATTTGTCATTTCATTCATTCATAAATATATATGTGAATACTTAAGTATTCAATGATAATATATTATTTTTAAATGTGTTTTGTTTTGAATGCCACGTTTGCAAGTACATCTTAAAAGAAAGTAGACGGCGACCTCAATAACTATTTTTTGTAATCTGTATAAAGTAAATAGACATTTTGTTTTGATTATTGTCATGGATATCTTTGATTATTATTTTATACTAGGTAAACCTTATTGCACTTTATTAGGGCTTAGTCTAATAATATTTTGAGGGTACTAAATAAAAGTATTATATTGCAGTTCTCGAGGGACTTCGTGATAAAATTTTTATAAAATCACTTGCATATAAAATGCGACGTAGTGTAATAATTTTAAGTCAATCTATTTTATTTTATTAATTTTCGAGTTTTGTAGGCACAAATGTACGAAGCTGATTTTATTATATGTATAAAGATTATTAATGTTGTGGGTACAATATATTTATTTATTGTTAAACTTTCTAAATAACTGAAACGATTGTATTTGTAATGGGCTCATATCAATGATGTCATAGATAGTATTCCAACCTTTCAACCTACGATTTCTCGTTGGCTTTGGAGATTTGGTAATAGCCGTTTTTTTAATGCTGAGTTGGTTATAGAGAAACGCATTCGTTTGAGATTGTGGTATTGTAATATTTGTGTAGTCGCTGAATGGTTAATGTTTATATAAAATTAAAAATATCACAAATATTCGCATAAAGTCACTAATATTATAGATTGTAACTACGCAACTTTTATTATATTTCGCAAACACCAATCTTTCATGGCAAAGTACTGAAAAGTATGAAAATAAAAATATTAATATTTTGACGTAATAAAGTATATATACATGGACTTAAAATGTAAATAAAATAAATCTACCAAAGGAAGCGTGATGAAATGCAAACCTTCGACGTAATTCTGATAATAATAAACCAAGAAATCATCACATACAAAAACAAGAGGCGTTGTTTTATCTCGTTCATGGAAATAAATAAACTCGCAATAAATCCATTACCCCACACTATACGTGACTACGTCATAAAGTGTCAGAAACAAGTCGTATAACACCGAATATCCAATCAAGTCTGGCATGAATATTCCAAATATATTGACATGAGCATGCCGTAACAAAAAGCGAGTTTCGATCGTCAAGATGAGACGTTGGCAAACCAAAGGGGGAAGCAGGGGTAACTCGCGCAAAACTATAAATTCCAGTTTAATTACCCCCGGGCAGCGTCACATCATGGATTCAGACAGTTTTATGACGATTTACGGGCACATTTCGACGCCGGGACCGGCCCGCTTAGGGATTTCCACCGTCCGACCAAGCAAGACCTTTCCACCCTCTCGCTATATTACAAGATTCTTAACAACGCGGGGGCTAGCTTGAAAAACTCTGAGCTCTTTGACAACTGGTCGGTATTCGTCACCTTTTACACAGCCGGGGGGTTTTAAGGCTTCCAGTTCTTTATGGTAATGAAATCTGAGCCGGGTGACGTGGCTAGGTGATGGCTGCGAGAGTTTTTGTTGTGCCTCCCCCCCTCTTTATTTATTGTGCGTTTGGGGTGCGGAAGTTTGGCGCAAAGTTTGCCGAACAGAATGTGTTCGTACGGTGTTGATGATATCGACTGAACGAATTGTTTTTGTTCATTTCTATTTGGGAAAAAGGTAGAATAGCTTGGGTATCAGCAGGGCAATAAACAGATGGGTCGGATTCGGTGATTTGTGAAATCGAGTTAGACTTTTCTTGTGTTTTTCTTGATATGAGTGACGTAATCGCAGTATTGTCTTGAAGAAACAATTGTGTGTCATCACTTTCTTTGCATTGGCAGCGTACGAAGCACGTTCTACTTTGATCGTACAATATGAACGGATTTTTCATATTTTTTATCGGGGACTGCATTACTTACATTTTTATGCATCATTTGATTATGTGTACAAAGAATAGAGTGGCTAGACAATAACAAACATTATGCCAATTAAACGTTATATTATACTAAAAGTAGGACTTTTTAGAATGTTTCTTCTCATTTTAGTCAGATAATATTACACAAGAAGTTATTTTTAATTCTGCCCATTTATGAATGTAAGTAGTGTTTTGTTTTTATGTTTCATCTGCATTGAATTGTTTTGAGAGTGACATTTAGTAACACGTAATGAATTTTTACATAATTATAATTTATTGCTAATGGCAATAGTTTTAAGCGATTTGAGAATGACACTAACTAGCGCTCTTTGCGTATATGTCAATACTCAATACTCAATATCTTTATTGCACTCCATATGTTATTTATAGGTGTTGCTGTGATATACAGTAAGTACGATATGGGCCCTGTAGGGCACGGCAATGTAGAAGACAGGAGGATGCTGTTTTTATATATCACATAAATCTCTGTATAAATTAATTATTGCGCTATTTGTTTAGGGCTCTAACATGCTAGCTTTTTAGAACACAGCATTTCTATATTAAACTTAATTATTATTTGAATTCTTTCACATCTATTTTAGTTTTTCATTTAGCGTTAGTGTTAATTGACAGATTTAGTCTGCTTTGGATTTAGGGGTAATGGTTTAACACAAACACGTAGGAAAATATCATATAAACATTATTTAATTTCTAAAACAAGTTTCAGCCAGACAATAAGGCCTTGTAGCAAAATAACAGTTACGCCGAACTAGGAGCTTGACAACCAACTACATATTCTTTTCAAAAACATCAGCAATTATGAAATAAATTGCTAACCTAAACAGTATTTGACATCAACCTCTTAACATGAAGCGCGCCAAAAGTAACAAAAGAACGCCATTTAAAAAAAGAAAAATAATTGTCATTCGAAACACAAAATCCAGTTGTGATCATAACAGTTTAACAGGCAATTTTATCTGTCGATACAGAACGTAACCTAACGAGACTTTATAAGCAATAAACGTACAAACAGACGTTTTGGTGTGACATAAAATCAAATCAACAGTTATCCTGTGAGCCTACATCACAATCGGGTTTAATCGCGTATGTGACAAGTTAGCTCGTACAAGCAAACGACCGTCCTAACATGAGCTCCGATAACTCGCTTCCCAGTGTCGCAGCTGTCTGTTTTACTACATAAATCGGGGGGTGAGGTAGGTCTAAGTGAGTTTGCCGGTTCGTAACACGCTCTGCGCTCGCTCCCGCCCGATATCGCCTTGAGTGACGGACAAGTATGCATTCAAATGGGTTACTTTAGCCCCCCTCCTCTGTATAAACATCGTGGCTAGATCCTCCACCAATTTGGTACAGAATTTGTTGTGGAATGTCGAATGCTTTTTGAGGGTTAAATTGCATTTAATTTGTAATAAACAACGCTATGTTTTGATGTACATTTAAATGTTTGCTAAACGATTTTAGTATTTACGTGTAAATGTTCATTTATAATAATGTTGTTTAGAGGAAATTAATGTAAGGAATAATAATAATATTGTAAAATTGACATTTATTTTAAATGTTACGTAAATTACAAATACTTGTGCTTTTATCGTCTCCTTTTTCGGGAGCAAAGGAATGTGTGATATTTTGAATGGAAAAAGATGATGTTATAAGTTATAAATGAACCCATAGGCTTCATATGATTAACGCATGAACAATAAGAGAATTTTTCATAGCCTGAATTATTAGTTATTGTATTTTAATCTATGTTATTAATCCGTAGCGTGCCTAGAGCGTAGTAATAATAAGTACTCTGTGCCTAGGGTTTCCTAATAAAGCTAGCTTGATAAATATCTTTTTAACAGTAAATGGAGTGAATCTATTAGTATTGGTTCCTTCTTAATCTTTAATGTGATATAATTAAAGTTGAAGAATGAATGTCATGGCACAGTTCATCACAGGTAACTAAAATAATTTTTAAATGTTCATATTGTCATGATTTCTTATTTTAGTTTATAATTCTGTTCGGGAGTTTTTATTTACTCAACTGGCAACACAGCCAACCATCATTTTTAAATAGTGGGGTTATTGTGGAAGGGAAAAATAACTCGTTCTCTCGGCGAAAGATCGCTCAGCAGTAAGGAACTAGCATTCAACTGAGTAAGACGTTCTCAATAGTCCGTGTAATTGCTGTGAGTTTGGTAATATAGTCACATCATATTTTAGACGAGTGAGTTTCATTATAATATGAACATGTTAATGTGATAGGCCATAATAAACTATAATTATCTTTTAGGGATTCTTATAATATATGAAGGTTATTGTTCCTAGAGTAGATAATATATTTTAAATTAAACACAAATTAACCTAGTTCAGACCATTTTAATTTTGTATTAATTAACCGTTATAGCTATGATACACGTAATTTTTATTAGCAGAGATTTGTTTTTAATTCCCTTGTTTGCTTTATCTACAAATATTTTGAGCAGTTGCAATATGGCTTTTATTTTGCAGCTGTGACTGTAGTTACATATGAACACTGATATCGAGGACCCGGTTTCGATTCTCGTGTAATGGAAACTATTTTATGACTTTTCTGCCAGAATATCTTTATTATCAATCGAGAGTCTATTATTATTGTTAGATAAATAATTATATTATTTCAATTTGAATTCAGCTTCGGCAATATAACTTCAAAACATTTGACAGACATGGTGAGGGTACGAATCCATTCTTAAACTAAGCAGTCGAACGGTATCTCAGCACTAAAAACTATAAACATAAAAATAAATCAACATGCATCTCACGCCCCCAACATAACACAACACACACAGACAGACAAACTGACGATACGAGACTGGCACCCTCGGCATCCCTTGTAATGACTGGAGGCAATAAAAACTGTACTCGTCAACAAGCAAGATATATCAAAGATTTATGTATCGAATGCTGTGAGGCAAGCCCTAGTAAATGAATGAAACATTGCGCTAATGGTTCAGTATACAGTTTACTAGTTTTTCCCGCGGTTTCGCTTGCATAATTTGTCATTAAAGTGTAAGTGTAATTTGCTATTTGTAGATTCTTTAAGTTAACTTCGTTGTAAATAATTTGATAGAAAAAAATATAATATCAGCTTTATACTGCCTGGACACGGGTATCTTCTCAGTGTGAGTAGGGTTAGGCCATATGTTTGTATATATTATGTTAATTAATTATTTTATACAAGCTTTTGCTCGCGGCTTCGCTCGCGTTAATTTAGAATTTGACAATCAATTCGGGTTGTACTCTGCTTGTAATAATATAATTCAATCATGATTCGAAAGACACGTGGCGCTATCTATTATCATAAGAACGTTATTGTTGTTTTCCTCGGGAACAGTATTTATTTTCGGGATGAAAGCCTATGTCCGTTTCTGTACACCTGATAACGTATATGCAAAATTTCAGGATGATCGGTTCAATGGTTTAGGCGTGAAAAGGTAACAAACAAACAAATAAACTCATTTTCGCTTTTATAATATTAGTTAGGAAGTTAGGATTAGGATTAGGATAATGGTTTATTTGAAATAAAAAGTTGATAATTTGTAGCTCTTTCTAATATAATACAAATATACCACGTAATAAGCCTATCACTGAAACTATTCGAATGGTTTTATTCGAATATAATAACAACGCTGTACACAGGCGCGCGTGCTGTGTTCGTGACTAAGGAAAGCAGGCGACGTTGCGCACAATCGTATTGTGATGTAATAGTTTCGAATCCTTATATGTGATTAGTCAAATAAATAAAATTGTAAAAAATGGCAATTAAAAGAGCGACTGAGAGTTTCTTGTTTGTTCTTCTAAATACAAATTAGATAACAATAACAAGTGTAACGTTTACCTTCGTAAGTGTTACTTTGTGAATTATACGAAAAACGTATTTTTGAAGTGAAAACTTCTTTAGGCGCGTTGAGCACTTCTTGGGTGAACAAAAATCGTGAAACTCGCGTCATCGTCACCGAACGCTTTCCATTTTTGAATTATTTTTGGTTTATAAAGAAGTGTTTATGATCAAGGATTAAAGTTTTCACTTCTATCGGCAGTCCCCAAAGACTGCCTTTTTTTTTAATTTATTTAAATTTTATTCGAATACTATTTGAATGAGAGTTTTTGCATCGTTACTTACTTTAATGGTAGTATAGAGAAGGGAATGAAATCAGTTACCACATCCCACAATACAACAGTGTGGTATCTGTCGAAGTGTAGCATTCTAATGTTTTTAATGCATATTATGGGGTTTATGGTATTTTATGGAGCATTGGATCGCTAATGGCGTCGCGCTGGCATGCACGTGTCTAGGGGGATCATGGTAATTTCGTTATAAGCAATGTGTGGCTTTCTAATATGGATATTGAGTATAAATTATGATTTTAGTACCATATCTGTCAAAATAGACGATGTTTTGATGTCAGGTTTTATTAAGTGGTGTCTGATATAGCTCGATGGATGGCACAGCAGCATTGAATGCGGCTGCTATGCAGATTTTGGAATTCATTCTCGGGTGAGGCAAAGTATAATTGGGTCGAAAAACTCTTAGTAGAAGCACGGAGTATAGACCTTTAAAAGCTATACAAATTCATGGCAATCTCTCTGGTTTTGCCGTCCAAGTGACTGGCTTGATAACCAGTTAAGATATATTTTAAGGTAACTTACGCACTAGGTCCTAGCGAAGCGCAAATCAGCATCCGAATGTAAGTATTACAAGATTTTGATAAAGCATGCAAATATTTTAAAGTGTGACAAGAAAATTTTAATACCAGCATGGTTTCTGAAACTGTGCCCGGCAGATTGCAATAAGCTCATCATCTATTACGTGGTGTCTAACTCAATACCTGACGAGATCTTGGCGTAATAAATACATAATAATAATTAATAAATAATAATTATAATTTATTTTCTTACCAGGTAAGGCACAATGTACAGAGATTCTTAAAAGTACATACAAATTGGCAAATTAATGACACAATGTTGAAACAGCTGCCTCCCAAACTAGTATTTTGGGAGTCAGTGTTCCTCCGAATCATATAATGGCCTTATTATTTGTTACAATACAGAATCAATAATAAATTCGTCTCTGTCTACTTCAGAAGTATAGGCTCGAGACTATAATTATGTTCTAATAGTTCTATTAGAAGAATTATGTAATGTATCAAGATGCTAGGCGAAGAGACAACATACAAGCGAAAAGCGACAACATTGTCGCTTTCATCAAATTAATTATCTTTTAATACAATTTAAAGAATCACTTCCTCGAAAGACAGATACCGCTACTAACACTAAAACTTGACGACATTTACAATAACCTTTGTTTTAAGCAGAATAGCGCTTTTAAGCACAATATTAGAGGTATTAAGTGCATACGCGTAGCACATTCGCCGTACGGAGCAATTAGATGTATAAATAAATTCACTTTACAACCGACAGATGGCGTAAATGCGGCAGCCATCTTGCGCAATATTCATAGGTGATCTAATTAGGGCAACGCTTGTATTGTTTATTTTTGTCTGATATTAAAACGATTTTGCGTTGTTTTAATTGGCTAATTGTATTAATAAATGGCGTCTTGCTTGTAAATCTATTGGAGAGGTAGACAGGCTTATATCACAGTGATAATAGGAGGCTAATAGAAGCGTATCTTGAGTTTGTTTCTCGCATAAACTGTCGTTTAAATGGTCATTTTGAGTGGATTAGGAAGAATAATAATAGGCAAATGAATGTTAAGCCCCAGAAATAAATGGATCGATACAGGCTTTTGACGATGCTTTTGATTGTAATGTCCGCTATTGCTTCTGTTACTATGCATTTTGTTTTTGTCATTTCTTAGCAATTTTGTGCTTCGGTAGGTAGATATGTTGATGCCTACCGTCAAAAATATATTGTTACAACAAAACACTGTATTGTTATACCTACGTATATAGACACATTGTGTTCTCGATAGCTCCTCTAGGAAAACAATAGTGGATTTCACAAACACACATTGCTTGTCTATTCTATAAGAAAGTAAAGGATATATTTAAAGCCATAATTTCTCTATCGCAAATGCGAAAAACATACCATTATTTTAGCGCTGTTTTAAGACAGTCTTTGGAATTGCAATTTAACTTAATGTATAATCTAAGTAGCTTTTGTGTATTGGACTTGCGATTAAGAGGCCTTCGAATCCCATCTATTGCACGGTCGAAATAAACTAACTACTAACCATTCGGTTAAGTGTTAGAGTCACACAAGCATTATCGTTTAGCTGGAGAGGTTATCAAATACCTACTAGAAATTTGTAACCCAAATTGCAAGTCTTAGTAATCATTAAAAAAATATATAACTAGGAGCTGATCATACTACAGCTTGTCAACTACAGTAAATACAATTTAGAAATCAAAATCAACGCTTGATTTTGATTTTGTGAAACAGAGGGTATGAGGGTTTCCTTATGATTTATTTTTTCACCGTTAAAGCGAGACATATTTAACTATAGAATACGCATACGATTTTGAAACTACAGAATTGTGCGTCTTGAGATTCAACTCGAGACTTTTACGTGGCAGCCCAATGGTCAATAGGCTACTACCTGCCTTTTATAAAGCTACTATTTAGATTAATTACTTTAAAATACTTTCGTGGCCCTAAAACGCTTTAAAATTTATAACAAAAGTCTAATAAGTATTCAATTTAATTTGTCCACTAAAATAGAATGAAAATTGTTCCAAACAGCCAATAAACGTTACTTACGGCAATAATCAAATAGGGAAGGACAAAAACATCAGTAAATCGGCAACGGCATTAACAATACAACTCGTAACTAAACTCCTACACATTAGGCTCCTAATTTCCAATTAGCAAGCAGGTAGCGTAAAAAGATGCCATTAAGAGACGCTTCCCGATATTCTAGGGGTTGCTAGCCTTTGGGGCGAAAAGTCCCTATTTTTATTTCTGTTTACGTGCACGTTATGTTGAAATAAGTTTCGTGCTAACGGTGCATTGTAGCTATTTACATCTAAATTTGTTTGATAAAGTGGCAATAATATATAATAAAGGATTATTACAACATGGAGAATGAAATAAATGAATGAAATTAACAATGCTCTGCGATTCATCTTTTTGTGCCAAAGAAATGTGCGTTTTAGTCACACAATTACTTATGTAATTTTTATATATTGTTATAAAAGTGAAGAATAAGTTAATATTTTTAAATCAAACTAATTAATAAACTATACAATAATCGAGTCATATTTTATAAAAAAAGACAAATTCTAGGAAAATAATTGACATGGCAGCACTGATTCCCGCCAAAAGGTCGCTAGGCGGCCATCTTGTGGGTCACGTGGTACGTTCGGATACACGCGTGCGAATTATTGTCCGCCGTTGCATATGTGATGTTGTTTATTGAATTAATTTTGCTCATTCTGATTTTCTCCAACGTTTTCCCACTGTGATTTTGTCTTTGTTTTTATTGTTAAACGTTAATACTTAATTTACTTAGGTATAAGAAAACATATTTATATTTTCATAGTACTGTTAATCTATACTAATATTATAAAGCTGAAGAGTTTGTTTGAACGCGCTAATTTCAGGAACTACTGGTACGAGTTGAAAAATTCTTTTAGTGTTGGATAGCTCATTTATCGAGGAAGGCTATAGGCTATATAACATGACGCTACGACCCACGAGGGCAACGCAGTAATCATAAACGCGGGTGAAACCGCGGGCACATCTAGTTATAACATAAAGCAGAGTTTAGTACTTATACCTATACTAATAATATATTAGCACTTTTTGTATTTCAAAGTTATTTCAAGTTTGTTGTAGACTTTTTAGGTTATAAGTATAAATAGTGATATTTACTTAATTTTTTGTATTTAAATTTTGTTAGTATCTTAAATATAATGTTTTTTTATTTACCGTCTAGGACACATGGAGAGCAAGAATTTACTATTGTAGCTCTATATTATTTAAATTAAATGAAAATGGTAGAATGACTTTTGTCCGATAGAATGCTTATCAACTAGTATTTCTATACCTTAAGGAATATGCATTTTCGCATCCAAATCCGTTATATTATCCGGTATTCCGATGGATTTACAAAAAGGTCGTATAACTTTGTCTAATTATGAAAGCGCTATGCTACGACGTAATTTTTCCTTTTAATAAAAGGCTTTGACAATTGCAGTATAAATAAAAGCCAGATTGCCATCACTTTGCGGCTGCTAACCAGACGACCTTGCAATATTGTAATAGCAAAAACGCGTAGGGACATCACATTTACAGTAATTAGAAAAGTTTGATACGTTTTGAGAAAGGAAAATTAGTATTTTGTGGCTTCACTCGTTTTGTACCAGCTATAAAAGCCGTTAACTGGCGGAGTAACAATCGTTTGAAGGGGGATTGTACCACGATGTCAACTTTTGGTTAAAAATCTATACTAATATTATAAAGCTGAAGAGTTTGTTTGTTTGCTTGAACGCGCTAATCTCAGGAACTCCTGGTTCGATTTGAAAAATTCTTTCAGTGTTAGATAGCCCATTTATCGAGGAAGGCTATAGGCTATATATCATCACGCTAAGATCAATAGGAGCGGAGCACCAATGAAGAATGTTTCAAAATCGGAGTCTTTTTTGCTTTGAGAGCTTCCACTACGTGCGCTGCGTAAACAGTTAAAGTTTTGCAAAAATCATGTATGACAGAATTGTTCCCCTTTAAAAGTTATAAAAAAAGTAAAAAATGTCGTGGGCAGAAGCTAGTATTTAATATACGGTATAAGTCCTGTGTTTATTTGTCAGAACTACAATTACTCGTCTCCAAGTACAAGTCTGTTTACAACAGTTGTTTGAGCGCTTAAATCTATTTAATAATGTATCTAAATAATGTTGAGAGTTTGACCAAGGCATTAGACAAAGAAATGTGTGGTATATGTGATAAATGGTTATTCTAAGTTTGAGTATCGTTGCTTAATGTTACACAACACCAACCACATTTTATATATTTTTAGACTAAGAAGCCAGTGTAGTTATATTTTTAAGATAATACAGAACAGCATTGTACCACAGTTTATCTTATGTGGGGGCCAGTCAGTGCAGACCGGCGACACTTCGACCCAGTGGGATCTTTTGTGTCGACACTCTCCCAATAACGACTGCCATAGATGTTCATGCCAGCCGGGACCAACGGCTTAACGTGCTTTCCGAGGCACGGAGCAGGCGATAATTGTCAATCAATACGCACATAATTTCGAAAAGTCATTTATCTTCCGAAAGTAAAAGATGCGCGACGTGGGTTCGAACCCGAGACCCTCTGCATCGCAGTCTGTTGGTCTCCCCACTGAGCTATCGCTGCTCGAACAGCATTGTAACTCTTGCAATGTATTTGCAGAGTTTGGAGGCAGTACACGGCTGATTCAATGGCATTTAAACTTCAACCCTAAATCTAGGCACTAAACCTTCAAATTAAATATCAAACCAAACTTTTTTAAGCTAATACTTGTGTTGCTAGTAACTTCATGAACATTTAAACAACGGACACAAAGAACACCATCACTCAGTGCAATTATTTGTGAATCGCACAATTTTTGACACGAATCGGTCTCTCTATGCAGAGGTAACTCGACTACTTAAATCACAGCGCAGCCTATGCAGTCTAACATCCAATGATAGTCACTCATCATCACAAAAGCTTACAGATTTAATTTACAATCGGTCGTTAACGCACTTCGGTGTAACCGCCCTCAAAGCCTAAACAGTGAAAAGTTACGTTCATAGTTTGGAAAGCAACCGTAGTGACGGTGTCGGACCAAATCCGAATGTTTTATTCTTAACGGCTACACAAGTTAATTGCTTAAACCCTCGTCCATCCCTAGTTTTAAACGACAATTTATTTTGGTTATAGTCGAGTGGACTACAGGATGTGCTGATATGACGTCTGTGGTCTTAGTTGTCTCATTGTGTCAGTATCATTTGCTTGTAAATTAAAAAAGAAATTGAAGCTGCATTAATCTTTCAGCTTAAACATATCGAGACTTATCGATGTCTGGATGCCTGCGTACGTATGCCGATGGACGGATTTAATAGATGCGTTGGAACCGACTGGCAAGATCGCTGTAAGATTTTTCAAAATGTTTAATCCTTATGTAATCAAATACATTAGAAACACATCACATTGCATTTGTATTTTGGAAACCTTATAAATAGTAGCGTATAACTACATATATATTGGTGCAGAAAACCTCGTCAATTTGTCAAATTGTCGGCCTCGATGGCGTAGTGGTCAGTGTAACCGACTGCCACGCCTAAGGCCGCGGGTTCGATTCCTGCACAAGTCAAACATTTGTGTGCATGAACATGTATAATATGTATGCATTTACATAAAAAAAACAAAGTATATATATGTATGTTTATTCGTTGTCTAGTACCCATATTTATAACCCAAACTAAGCAGAGCTTGTACTATACAAGCTCTGCTTAGTTTGGGTTAGATGGTGTTGTGTGTATGTGGTAGAATATTATATTATATTAATCCGTTGACAATGGCAAATCAACAAAAGCACTATTTATAATACTATTGACAATGTCAAATTTTGATCAGCAGTACGCATCTATTATACTCTGTAACAAAATCCATGAATATAGTAATTAACTATTTGGTTTATTATAAATTATTACTTTTCTCTTAATGCGTTATAGATTACACATTGTCACTAAATGCGAGATTATGAAGATACTTAAATCTAATTCAATGCCTTTTACTTAGCTGGGAATATAATAAATTTCATGTTAAAGTTTGTAAAAATTTGTAGAGGGTTGAATATTCATTACTTAATCATGGATAAACCGTTAAACGAGTTTTGAAGAATCTTGACACACAGGTAAAAATGTCGTCGATTAGTTTGCGACCATCAATTATAAATATAAACAATTTTAATTTAATGTTGTAAATAACATTGCAGTAAAACAAAGTTTGTGATCTTGAAATGAAAATAAATCACAAAACAGCCCTCTCTCAAGATCGATCTCAAAATTGTATGCAGAGATTTACTTTAATAAGCCTTTATCCAATTTCGTATTCCAGTAATCATCAGCACATCACCCTGTATCCATAAACATGAGGGCATAAAATTAAATTTATATGACAAACTATTGTTTAAAATTCAAATTGTACGTGTGAAATCTTGCCCTCCCTTAATTGTATTGACCAACCGTCCCTCTACGAATTACGGAGGACGGGAGGGTACTTTCTGTATTCGTGTGAGGAAACACAATAATATCGAGATATAGGAGTGCTTCTACCGTCCTAATGGCTTTAATAAAGGTACGAATTTACGTCCGTCCATATTTATGATTTTATTTCGATATATTTAATTAAAATTTTAGTGGCGGTCGTTTAGGATCTTCTTTGTAATTTTTATTGTTTTTGTCTTTATAATAGCGTTAACGTCAATTTTATTATGTTTATTTTTATTTAAATGAGTTTCGGTTTATGTTTTGTTAAGATTAGAATCGTTTGTGGTTTTGATGTGACGGTATTTCGTTGTTAAAAGGGTCGCGGATAGGTCCTTCTCCGTAATACATGTTTGTTATTGGAAAATACCAATACATACCGAATCATATCATGAAATATGCTGTTTTAGTAATAAAATTAAATTGAAGTGTTTTAGTAAATTAACTATATTATACTTATATTAATAACTTGTATTTAAATTTACCTTATTCTCATTTCAATTCAATGGTATTGAGCGTCACATTTTATAAGTCGCTAGTATTAATATAATATAAAACTAAGTAATTTATTTCAAAAATAGAACTTTGATGTAAACCTTTGCGTAGAAACGGGGTAGTATTTAACCATAGCAAAATTTGTAGAATTTATATAATCTGAAACTGACATTTCTTTTTTTATGTGCTAGCAACATTAACACAAAACGAACATTTAACGAGGGACATAAATTAAATACATTACGTTTTTCAATATAATAAAATACAATAGTTTTTATTGTCACAGATGTTATACAATATTGTAAACGGATCTGTCAATCTTGTAACAGAAGCAGTTAATATATTTTCTATTTATATCATCTAAAAACGTAAGCATAAGCGTCCTACAATTCACCGGCTTTTTCTTTTGTTTTAGGATTCCAACTACGCACGCCATAACCACACAGGGCACAGACTTAGGCCATGGATGAACCACAGGAAAAAAATATATACTTTATATACATAATATATTTTAGGACTATGTGTCTCACGCCAATATTTCAGAAGGCAGAGGTAGATTAGACAAAAGTCAAAATTCATTTATTCATTTAAGTCACAAAGTAACACTTATGAACGTCAAAATATATAGGTTAGTACTCGATATAACCATTAATGGACCTAGAAACAATCATATTGTGTCTAGATATAGTTATATTAACTCATTAACCTGTTAATTGTTGGATTGCTAGACGTAATTGAAAGTCTATTGTGACTGGATGCCGGTGTATTGCTGCGACTCAAGGTTAACCTGTCTGTTGAAATGCTGGACATAATCATAAATCGCACCGGATAAAAATTTGTTGATTGATCCACAAATGGTTGTCTCGAGTCTATCTGTTCTTTGCGTCTGTTGATTAAATGTTCCTCGCGACACGGGAATTATTCCTAGTAAAATCTCATAATTAAACGTTTTTAGACTATCGCGATTTGTACACATCTATACTAATATTATCAAGCTGAAAAGTTTGTTTGTTTGAACGCGCTAATCTCAGAAACTACTGGTTCGATTTGAAAAATTATTTTAGCGTTGGATAGCCTATTTATCGAGGAAGGCTATAGGCTATATAACATCACGCTACGATCCAGAGGGGCGGTGCAGTAACGATAAACGCTAGGTAACGGGTCTCACTCGCATAAAATGCTATACATGCGGCGCCTGACTTGAAGATTACACTGTTTAGATCATTCTGCCAGACGTTCTACACATGTCAGCTCTGGACCGAATACACTGTTAAATCGCACAACTCCACCAGAGTGGCATACAACAACAATTATATAGGCAAATAATGGGGTTATCACGAGGCTGTAGCGCGTCCGGAATGTTTTTTGATGCGGGCGTTGATACTTTGAATGCAATTCAGCGTAAAAGAATAGCGTCTTTCATGTCCAGAGTTGCCATGTGTAAAAATACTATCATTATGAGTCTGTCAGACCGTCTGCTGCAGACTGGAACGTACAGACGATGGATGGCTATTGCCACTTAATGTGTTTTTAATTCTAATTTTAACCATTATTTAATTATGTGTCGACCTTGTATATTATGGATCCCAGAGTTCGAAATAAAGTGTTATTATTATTATTATAATAAAGTATTTTAAAGGTAATAAGTACCACGTCACGGGTTGACCACGATCGATGCAATTCGGTCGAAACGTCAGGCAATCACTAGGTAAGTATTTATTACCTTTTAGATTCTTTATCGCGAGGAAGACCCGTTACCTAGCATTATATTTTAACCTAATAATTAGTATGTATAAATACAGATACACCATAGATTGAAACGCAAGCATAAAGTTAACATTTAAACTGGTATAGTTGGGTTGATAGCCGTCGCTGCACATCTATTAAATGTAACAGGTGGAGGGAACTGCGTCGATGAGTTACTGTTATATTTATGTTCGTGTGTACGTCCCGTCGTAACTCAAGAACCTAGTGCATCGATTTTACGATGGCGGCTTGTTTCGGGAGCATGGCTACAATTTATTGGCAATACGTGGCCTATTATTGATAGAGAAGACGTGTAAGCTGCATTAGTTTGCAAAAATTATGTTTTGTGTATAAAGTTTTAATATAGCTGTAAACTTTATTATATGATGGGTATCTTGTAACTCGTTTTGCGGGGATATATAGTTCAGTATATATAATAGTGTTGCCTTACGGTTATACGTTGAAATTATGCTATTTTATATACTCATTTATTTTGTTTTTCACTCTTTAATCGGGATTATGCGCGCGCTTATGTTTACGATTGGTCGTAACGTCTCGAGTTCCACTATTAAGTCGCGGAGTGTTAAGAAATTCTAAGTTTCCCAATGGCATCAGAAAACAAGCCTGGCTTGAGCCAAAAGTCTCCCCTTCCATTAACGGTAAGAACTTAAAAACTATCGCGGGGCGAAATGTGTCCACATTTCGCCCGCGATAGTTAAAATTGTTTTAGTTAAAATTATTTATAAAAATTCATTTTTGTCTATTTCTATAGTGGAATACAGATCAGAGTCTAATCTATACTAATATTATAAAGCTGAAGAGTTTGTTTATTTGAACTTGCTAATCCCAGGAACTACTGGTCTGAATTGAAAAATTCTTTTAGTGTTGGATAGCTCATTTATTGAGGAAGGCTATAGGCTATATAATATCACACTACGACCCACGGGGGCGGTGCAGTAACCATAAACGCGAGTGAAACCGCGGGCACGTCTAGTCTATAATACCATCACACAAAACATACCTAATAATAATAACAAACCAACAAACAATATGAACGCAACCTTCGTAAAGCCAATTCAAGTAAAAACTGATAGTCAAATACCAGAAAATACATAACTACCCTCTAAAAACGCAATGTACGTCACATCCGGTTGTTTACCGACTGTCCGCGCCGGATGTGCCGTCCACTGCCAGATATTGCCACTATCCCAGTTTGCTAAATTAATACTATACCAGATTATTTGCTTATTATATGTAGGTTAGTTTTCGGTATTAGGTTGGGTAAAAATTGGTTGGCGTTTTTTGGGTAGCGAAATTGTAATTTTGTTTTTGTGTGTTGAACTGTAACAGAAGTAATACTAGTTCAATTATTATTGTTCAATATTAAAAAGCTACTAACAAACATTTACATTAAATTTATAATATTAGTAAAAAAGTAGGATGCAATGAATTAGATTTAGGGAGTCATCGGAATATTGAATCAGTCATAGTATGAATTCCGTAATACATCTAAAACTTATATATATGTCGGATATTGAGTGTGTGCGTCAGTAACACCATCGACTGACATAATGCGGGCGTACAATAGGGTGATCGAGCAAAATGAAACAATACATGTACACTGATCACTTTTATTGTCTTCACAATAAATTACCACGAATGTCTTGCACGAAACGAATGACAGTTCCTAGCGAGGAGGTCCGCACTCGACGACGGTAGAAAGATCCGTCGAATATAGCGTGCGCCTCTCTTATGTAGGCTCTGTCGTAGCACGAAGTGAGATGCGTGTTGCCGTCATCGCAACAGTGCTGCCATATCTTGACTCTCGCACCGCATTTCGTAGCTGTATTAATGACCGTCTCCGACATATATAATAATAATATACCAAATACTAAATTACTAGATTTAAGGATTTGGTCAATATATATCTCCATACGCTAAAGTGTAAACTTCGATTTTAATTGAAGATTATACATACATTAACGCCTTGAAATATACTTATGTAATTACTAGCTTTTGCGCGCGGCTCCGCCCGCGTGGTACTTGCATCAATAAAAAGTAGCCTATGGTTTTAAACTATATCTGTAAATTTCATCTAAATCGGTTGAGTGGTTAGACAGTGAATTTATAATATTAAGTAAGGTTTTTCAAGATCTGCCGGTTTTTAATCTTTGTCTAAGTGCACTCATTTTAAATTTATATAATTATGATGTTTAAACCTCAACATTGATTAGTATATAAAATCAATAGGAAATGGTATGTCTGTGATTGAAATACAAATCCTGTGTATACAAATTTCTGCATCGACAACAATTTCCATTTAATCCTAACGAATGAGACTATAAAGTCTAATAATCTCAAAACAACAATCCCAATTAAAAACGTTTATCACTGACGCGAAAATAAAAAAGTAAACAAATTAATGAATGCTTTAAAATCAACGCGTCCAAACGCTGAGCGGTTGGGCAATAAACAATGACGTCACATCCCCTTTCCAACGGCAGATCAAACACGTTTTCAATTCTCATCAAAAAAAGTAAAACGTTATGACATTCCTAATAAAAACCGCTCGCAATATTCGTTGTACTCACAGCAATATCGTAATGAACACCCTGTATACACGGCGGCCATTTAATCTCGCACCTGTATCAGCCTGTATACTTTTGGCGCAAGCATGAAGTTAAAAGCGGTTTAACAAATGACACTTCTTTGTTTTTTAAATTAATAATATTGTACTTAGAATTTAAATCTTATTGACAATTATTCCCTAAAACTTAGTTGAATAATATAACGAGGAGCATTGCAGAAACTATTGATAGTTAAATTAAACATGTAAACATGTTTGGATTAACCAGTTGTGGATAAAACAAAGTTAGCACACAAGAAGCTTACGATATTTCTTATAATTTCTCAACTGTTTGGCCTACTTGCTTCAATGTGGCAACAAGAGCGTAAGTGTAATTGCGGAATCTAGTATTATGCGCAGCAAACCATAGACTTGTACCCATTTCCTATTAAGACTTTTCAGGGCCGGGCTGTAATGAGAAAGTCATATCTCTGTTATGAATCATAACATAGCATATTTGCTATCGTTTATCAACTTTTATAGCTGCGTAGTCTTGTCTATCAGACAAAGACAGATGATAAAAAAATAATCGACCAATTACCTTAAACAGCATTTAAGTTACCATCAGGTGGAGTGTGGTCATTTTGACGAGCAAAATTAAAAAAAATAAGAAAAAGAAGTTAATTTAGAACTTCTAGAAACACTTAGTCATTCTACAAGTTCACACTTTCGTCTTTCACAATATTAACAGGTTCCCTGTCCGATGAATCACATATGATACATAACAATAAATTTTCTATTGTGTCTATCACAGGACAGCGAATGGGTTAAACGTTGTTGATCTCTATGGCAGCGTCAAAGCCCGCTTTAACGCACAACTTGGGCCAATGTCCGCTGACGGGTCGCTCGCTAAACGGTCGGCAGTTTGGTTGTCCTAAGCAAATAACCTGTGCCATCTGCGAAAGGCTGTTACACATTAAAACATTGTTTAGCAATCCGACATGCGTCATTAGGACGATATGCTGACCGAGCTAATAACTGACGGGGTTTTTCCCCTTCATTACCTTTCTACCTCTAGTCTTCTTGATTTTTGGTGTAAATAAAGGTTGTTTGTACTAGCTAGATTTTGTGATTATGGTAGAAACTAATAACTAGGTTAATGAGTAAACTTTGTGTACAAAAATTCAAAGTCCAAGTTATGGTTTCTTTTTATGTCGACAAATTCTTGTTTGGGGTTACAAGGTAGACTACACCGTGGCGTCTTAAGGCCTGGGGCAGATATTTGCACTTATTTATGTTCTTGTCCTATTATAAGGTCCCCATACTGATAGCCGTAGGTCGATAGGTAACTTAAAATGCAGAGTTCTTAATACGCCTAAAAGTTTTGATTTGATTCAATAGCGTGCTCGGAACATTTAGTCTTTCTAGTTTCGTCTGCTTATGTTCATTGCCATAGTTGTTCATTTTAGTAGAAATATCAATCAATTTTCTGTTTTCTATAGGTATTTTCATTACCAAGTTACCATTTTAGTCCTAATTATAAGTATTAAATATTTTATCGATATCAACATTTTTATGTCAATTTTACCGAATCAAAACTTCTCGCAGAAAATTAAGTATCAATAAAAATATTATTAAAGATTCCAATCATATAGAAACCAAAACGATTTATTTAATACACTTCAAAACTCCAATACGAACGCATCTATTACAATTCTACCTTCTATATTCTAAAGTTGGTGTTATCTGTGCAATGTAACTTTCCCGCCAATCGCAATCGAACGTCAATGTCTGTGCTGAAGAAATTAAAAGTTTGTCAGTTGGCCTGGAGCGGTCGACGGCGCCGGTCGCTTTACCAGTAGTTTGATTACTGGAATGTCAGAGAAATCCAGATCACTATGATATATATCAATGTATCTGTTTGTTGTTATTTTGACAGATTTTTTGGGGATAGATTTTTTGACACTTTGTAATGGTGAGTTTAAGTAATAGTAACGTTGATTAGTACGATTTCTAACGTGCTAATAAACTTAATCTAAAGGACATAAATTATTTATGTATGTGGACATATGTATATATTTATGAGTAGTAGAGCCTCGCTGATTTCAGCGTGAATGGACCGGCTCGACCGGGGAAGGACTACCCTCTCACAGAATATCAAAGTAAAATAGCAGTATTACTATTATTGTGTTTCGTTCGGTGAGTGAGAAGGCCGGAGGCCAAATCACCCTTTTTCCCTATTCCCGCTCCTTCTCCTTCCCACTTCCTTTCCTAAAGGGTCGGCAACGCGCAAGTGATGCCTCTGGTGTCGCAAGCGTCCATAGGCTACGGTGACCACTTACCATTAGGTAGGCTGTATGCTTGTTTGCCACCTTAGTCATACAATTAAAAAAAATGTTTCACAAATGTGACAAAAACTCGTGTAAACTTAATTTATTTTTTTTTGGTTGCAAATTACTAGTGTTCTTCCCTCCAGCCTTCCAGCTTAGCTAAATGTTTGTTAGGAATGGCCTTTACGTCGTTAGTGCAATAGGTTGGATCTGAAGCAACGACCTCCCGATAGCAAGGCTAATCCATTGGGCAACCATCACTATTAATCTGTCAAGTCTTGGAATTCCAGACAATATTAAAAAACTATTGTATCTGGCCACCGGTGTGCCGCTGTGATAATATACCAACGTACTTGACTTGACTTGTGACTTGATGGGATGGGTGTGGTGTTGCCAGTGAGCAGAAATGAAATGAAATAGTTATAGTATTAGTATTTGTTTTATTTTTTTTTTAGTTACGTATTGTTCTGCTTTTTATTTTGTATATATTTTTATTTTATTTTATTTCTTCATGTTTTGGGTGTGCTCTATTGTGTGCCAAAATGAAAAATATTTATTTCTTTCTTTCTATAGAATAATTTGGTCATGTAGTATACCATGTATGTACTCGTATAGCCAGAGAAGTGTGTCAGGATCGTAGCAAATGGAAATCGGTAGTCTCTGCCTACCCCTCTGGGAAACAGGTGTGAATCTATATATGTATGTATACCATGTATAAAGTATATTTCTTACCATATGAGCAATACTTAGGCCTACATGTAGTGCTCACAAATAAATAAATTGAATGTAAAATCCCTCTTTCATTAATTACAATTATCACGACAATTAATGTAGGTACTCTTCAAATCAAATACCATTGACCAACGCACGTTACAAAATCTTATCTGTAGCCCCGAGCTATCGCTATCTCCCTCCCCATCGACCTGATGACTTGCACAAGTTATAATTTGATGAGGTCCCGCGGATGTTTTCGCAACTTTTCATCGAGTATGAATATTAAAGGAAGTTCTCTTTTTGGCGCCCACCGTGGGACCCCCTTATTATTCCTTCAGGTTAATGCTAAGAGATTATGTTTGTACATTTTGTTTGTTTTATTTTTCTGTAGATGCTAATGGTGTTACGTAAAATAAAGAGAGGGAGTGTTATCCCTGTTTATTCTTATTTGTACCTTAATTTACATCAAAATGCAAGTGACATGAGATTTTGTGCTTATAACATTTCTAAGTAAATTTTTTTTTGTTTGCCGTGGCTATGTGTACTAAAAAGGGTCGGAAACATTGCAACATTAGACCAATACGCTATTGTACTGATTCAAAACTGCTGCGATACTTTAGAAAAAATTAAGCGAAGAAAGGAAGGAACTTAAAGCCTTGCCGATTTCTTGTTAACATTGTATTTCATTTATGCTGCATTCTCATATCATTTGAAACTGCATCACATCTACATACAACAATACTTAGAACAAATTATGTTTCTTTTTCGATTTTTTATATCTACATTATGTATATATTCTGCAGCTTATTTGTAGCACAAAACTATAAGTCATTTATTTGATAGATATCTTCAATAGATCAATTACTTTTACTTTTCATAAAACAGTTGTTTTGTCAAACAAGATCAAAATATTAATCTGGAAGCCTGTTTAAACGGAAAAAACTCCTTACTTCCAAGACGAAGTAAAGTTCCATGTGCCGTAATTTTTGCCTACATATACAGAATACGTATATAGATAAGTTGAACGCTGGTTGCCCCTCGGAGAAATCACAGAGCGCTATACGGATATCTAATTGAACATATCTTCAATGTCGGATTAATTGGATGAAGATGAAATTTTAAATCGTCGACGGCGAGACGTGTAGTGGCAAGCATTACTTCGGAGTGTAAAAGGCTTTCAATTCATAGAATTAGGAGTTAGGAGTTTAAAACATTGATCCCATCCCATGTAGCAGACACAATAGAAAATTAATCCGCGGTCATTTATGACCGGCATGGTGTTCAATTTATTAAGAATCGATGGAAGATTACAAGAGGATTTTTAAATATCAGATGGCATGTGCTGCGAGATGAAAATGTAGTAATAACAAATTAGAATGGTGTATAGGTTTATGGGTGTAGAAGGAATGGATGACGAAAAACTGACCAAGGAAGTATATAAATCAGAAGATTTAAGCGAATGCTTTCTGATGTTGGTGACAATAAAGGTCCTTGAAGGTGCTAGTTGAATGAAATGGGAGTAAATTATACAATCATCTGCCTGTCTTCATTCACTAGTCTAAATTTTGCTGGGAGCTTAGTTAATACTCAAAGATACTACTTTTGGAAGTAAGTTAAAAATTTAATTCTTTTCGATATTAATATAGCGTCCGCTATGACTTTTCCTGTTTTAATTTTATAATAATTATTTATATTTTGTACATAATAAGATACAATTTTACTTTTAGAAATTATGTGCGTATTGATTGACAATCATCGCCTGCTCCGTGCCTCGGAGAGCACGTCAAGCTGTCGGTCCTGGCTACCATGAACATTTATGGCAGTCGTTATTGGGAAGTCAGTGCCCTCTAATATCCTGACACTGGTCTAGCTTTAGGGTATCGTTAGCCTTCGGGTTGCAGAGGTCAGATGGCAGTCGCTCCGTGTAAAAACTGATATCCAGTCAAATTCGGTTAGACTAGAAAACCGACCCCAAGTGACTTGGGAATAATAAAGGCTAGGGAGAAGAAGACATAATAAGATACAATACAAGTCTTATGAATAATACAGTTGATGATGTCATAAGTATTCTCACATACAATCTAGGTACGTAGACTTATATCTTAACCTGTGTGTTAAGGGGCACATGGATAATAATACTCACAGTGACCTCTGTGTATTCCTGCGGCAGTTGGATTATTAGTAGAATATTTTGTTTGTTCTGCTGACAAATACTAGGTTTCGTGGGTTTAGTCAGTTGAGAAAAGTTTGTTCATATACGCGTACGGCCATAAAGTTGTAGATTATTTCGCTCTAATCAGAATATTTCGTGCCATTTTTGGTAAAAATGTGAAGTGACCACATAGATAAATGCGCCATATGTGTAAGTCAGTAAGAAACTGGTGTGATTACATAAAAGAAATAGGTAAAATATATATAAAAGCATCGATTCAATATTTATTCTAGTAGTGGTGATATTGCCAATATTAATTAGACTTATTTGTATGAGAAAGAGGTGTACAATATCTACATTATGGCAGCATCATTTGGATCCACGTTACAATTGTGTCCACGATCAGACACGGTGCTGCTGCTTCTAATAAGAATAAAAAAAAATCTTAACTGTGTAAGGGTGTATTGAGTAATGTGTAGATTGTCAAAATAAAATGCTTCATCTATACAGATGTATAGATGAAGCATTTTATTTTGACAATACAAACAGACACTTCAATTTTATTTATTTGTATAGATATACAAATAAATAAAATTTAAGTGTCTGTTTGTAATGTCAAAATAACAGCTTTTTATCTAATGCATATGAAAGTATATAAGGTACCTATACGAAAATATCTATTTTTAAAATTTTTGTCTGTCTGTCTGTCTGTTTGTTCCGGCTAATCTCCGAAACGGCTGAACCGATTTTGACGGGACTTTCACTGGCAGATAGCTGATGTTATAAGGAGTAACTTAGGCTACTTTGATTTCAGAAAAAAATAGGGTTCCGTGGAGAAAAACACTTTTTAGTTAAAATCTACGCGGACGAAGGTAACGGCTAGTGATAAATATAAATGTGGGTACAATATTCTCTGGTGCCATTTACAAAATTATGATTCATGTTTGGGTACGACCTAACTAAGTGCAGGCGGGAAGACAACTGCCGCGCGGCAATTTTGCACACATGAGCCACTTGAATATAGGTACTTATATATAGCGTCCGCTGTATCGTTATAACTCAACACCATTGCTTAGCTTAAGAATAGGAACTCGGATCCTTATCGGCATTTAGTGATCAATCGCAAATATCAAGCGCTTTATAAAGCGTTTTGAATGTCTCGTTAGCCCCTTGGTATACCAAGGGGCTAACGAGACATTCAAACATAGAAAACTATAAGTTCAGGAACTTCGCTTGCTTCGTAGCCCTACGGATAAAAGGGCTTGCGCCTGCCTCCATCAAACGCTACGAGTGCCCCAGAGAAATCAGCCGCGTCCATATGTGCCTCTGTTAATTATAACACTTTCCTACGTAAATATTGCGAGTATTGCCGCGAATAATTAAAATATTTGAGGAAAAAGATGTCTTGGATGCTGCCTTGTTTTGATTTGGGAAGATAGAGCATGGAAACGATATACTTCTGCTAGGTTCGAGAATGACTTAATTCCTTCTGTGCAAGCAGATATACGCAGGACGTAATGCCTTTTTTCATTGTCTATGATGTCTTTTTTCATTGGCAGAGGTTTTATTCTAATGAATGCTACTAAAGTCGGCGTTTCCTTTTCATAGTGTGTATTATTTATAAAAGGATTTTCGAAAATCGTAAATAAATAAAGATGTAACTAATAAATCTGTACCATAATTTTTTTTTGTCATTCGATATTTTATTAAGCGTATTAAATTAAGTTTTAAAGACATACAGTTAAATATTCACTTTCTTAAAAATAAGATCTGTATGTAGTTAGACCAATTTTTTATTTGACATAGGTACCTAAGTTTAACACTTAGGTACCTATGTCAAATAAAAAATTGGTTGTCTGTAAAGTCGGTTTACGGACGATAGTTTAACGTGACAACGTCATAACGTGCCTTACGCTCGCTCGTGTAGCGCTCTCGCTCCGATCGTAACGTTACAATGAGCGTAACGGGACAATGAGTCACCCTTTTTCGTGCGTGCAGCCGGCGTTCATCGATTTATTAGACGTTGTCACGTCAAAAATCAAAGAGTACATTGTTGTACGTAAGTACTTAATAATTTGATTGTAATAATTAAAACCGTTTTCTATGAATATTACACAATTATTACCCATCCCACCATCTGAATGACAACCTATCGATTGGAAAAAAGTTTAGCAATACTGAACTCCTTTGTTATTCGACAATAACTTCAAGACGGTGTTACGTTCAGTAAGTTCAATATATTGCAGTACTTGCGAAACATAACATGTGTCGAAGCATATCGTTCGTGTTTGAAGTACAATCGCGTGTTACTTAACTCAGAAACTTAACTCCTATTTCACTACAGAGTGTCTAGTGTGAGTTATCGAAACGTTTATGACGTTCCAATTGGCCCGCTCCAAACTCTTAACCAATCAGAGAGCCAAACGCGGTAAGCGTTTCGAACGCGTTAACGTAAAAACAACTCGCACTAGGCACCCTAATATTCGACAAGTTACTGGATTTATCCGCGGCTTCGCTTGCGTAAGTGCAGGTTATGGAAATTTTCTATCCCTCGGGTATAGTACATTTTTCTGGATGAAAGATACCCTATGTCCTTTTCTGTTTCTCTGACAACGTGTATGCGAAAGTTCATGATGATTGGCCGAGTAGTTAAGGCGTGAAAGCGTAACAAACAAACTAACTAATATTCGCATTTATAATTTTAAATTGGATATAAACTCGTCTTGTTAGTTACCTACGTGGCATAATAATTAGCTCTTCTGTTTGCAGCTATAGCTCCGGGTTTAATTTACATTGTTCATTGTTTGATATGTGGGTTTTATGACCATATGCCTACCTACCCCCTAGGGAATATACATATAATATGGTAATATTTTCGTAAAGTAGTACCCAACTCAATAAGATGAATCTTCAAAATGTTACAGATAAACTTGTATTATTTTATAGAACTTTATACAGATAGCTACTGACAGACTAGAAAAACGAATTTAAATTTCGAACCTTAAAACAAACGAACCAAGAATCGAATTTTAAATTTGAAATCTTAAAAAAGGAACGCTTCTATCAAGTTTAACGGTTAACAATAAAGGTGCGCTCTGATTGGTCGGCTAGAGGCTAGACGGAGGGTGCATTTGCACAAAGGTACAGAAATATGTGACCGGTACTAAACATTAACGATTATAGTCGCCAAGTCACGTCTAATTGCGAACTGGATGGTATTATTCGAGATTTCTTTTTGCTAATGCATAATTAGATTATAGAAATCGTTGAATAGTAATTCTAGTTAGAGGTAGACTAAAACCTATCGATAGAGTTTTAGCTTCGAACTATTTACTTACAAATAGTATTTACCAGTGTCTACGGCAAAGAGTTTTCTAGGTTATTAAGACCTTTTCACCAACCGTTAGGTCATAAGAGAGGGGTCAGCAACAGTCATGTAACATTTCCGTAGTCTATGGATACTTTGTTTACTACACAAACTACTATAACTGCTTACCACCAAATAAACCGTATATGTATGAAAATTAACTTTGCAGGTTTTGTATGCACCAAGATCTTATCTTATCTTATGTGGGGGCCAGTCAGTGCAGACCGGCGACACTTCGACCTAGTGGGATCTTCTGTGTCGACACTTTCCCAATACGACTGCCATAGATGTTCATGGCAGTCGGGACCAACGACTTAACGTGCTTTCCGAGGCACGGAGCAGGCGATAATTGTCAATCAATACGCACATAATTTCGAAAAGTCATATAACTTCCGAAAGTCAGAGGTGCGCGACGTGGGTTCGAACCCGAGACCCTTTGCATTGCAGCCTATTGGTCTTCCCACTGAGCTATCACTGCTCTCTTGTATGCACCAAAGGTAACCGAATAAGTTTTCGCGTCGGTCAATTACGCATATGGCGCAATTGCGGCTAAGTGCGGATAACACACGTCCAACTAAGACTAACTAAAATCATGAATCATGCAAATACTTCTCCTCTCTGACTTATTTTCTATCTTCTTTCGTCCAGTTCTTTTTTCGTCCTGAGAAAACACTTATAAAACACGATATATATACTTGTAGATATTTGTCATACCTAAATAAAGCACTTAAAGCGTAACTGTCACCAATTTTACTCCGGACGTAACACTTCACAAAATTTTTCCTGAAACCGTACATAGAAAAATCTAAACTAGAAAATGGCACACTCTAACATAACACCGTCCAGGCTAATTGTAAGCGCGCGTTATCGCGAGACAAACGCGCTGGCTCCACAACGCATAATCGTTACCACTTTTTCGTTTCGGGAAATTAGCGCCTTTTTGCATTGTCTCGTCCACGATAGAAACTGTTGTGTATCGCTATTGCTATTGCCTTTGTTGTTCCTTTTAGTACAGCCGTACGTAATTGGCGTTGAGTATAATTGACTTGAGTTTTTTTGAGTTTGTTCGGAGCGGAGTATTGGTGTTTATTAGATTTGAGGATGAATTTTGAAAGATTTATAAATTTGTGTTGCGATATTGAAAGTAACGCTAGATAGATTAAGGAGGTTTTGAAACCCTTGGACTAGCAGACATAAGCAATGTTGATACACTCATGCTTATAGATGGGTGACTATTTATACAAGCGTATATCTCTACGTATCTCGTGCAGCTCGTATAGTCTCGTATGGCTTTTATGGCACAGACTCTTGAATTGGGTATACCCTCTAATATTCTGACAAATAGTCTTACATCTAGGAATCTGTATACGTCGATAAAAGGTATATTTGGTGATAGGATGGCAAAACATACGGATCACCTAATGCTTAGCATTTTCATTAAATCTTATTCTTTTCAGGTTTACGACTTCTGTCCCTTGTATGCCAGTAGGATCTAATATATAACGTATACATATATAATGTTTACTTTAGAATCTTTAAACGTCCATACATAATTATCATATGTCATGATTATCGAAATAATATGATTAAGTTACTCAGTGTAGCGACCACCGTTACAAATTCAATGTGCCACGGCATATTTCTTCGCCAAGAAGCTACATCGTAGCACCACATCTACGACGTAGCGTTATCCCACGTCGGAGTTAAAAATGCTCCACAACCGTAGAGCAAATGCTACATTATGCCTACGACTCCATCGACTAGGACTAGAGTTCATCCGTAGCGTGATTAACGCAGATACTGTAACCCCGCTTCTGCTAAACGGCGTTAGTCGTAATGTGGTTTACATTTTTGATTGCGCTTCAAGGTACAAAACTGTGCAAATCGTATCAAAATCCATTTGTTGGTTATTATGAAAAGAAACAAACGAACAAACACTAGGAAAGAATCATCATACTTTCAGATTTAGAACTCCTAAGACATTTGTTATGTGTTGTTTTAGAATTCGTTAGAATGTTATTTTTCGCACAAACTATGCTAAAACCATGATTACATACGAAGGAGCGCACTTTTACAATATGATACTCTCGGATATAAAAAATGTTAACTCATATATAAAAATTAAAAACAAACTTTTTCATTTTATTGTAGCAAATAAATAATTATTTTAATTAAATTATATCTATTGCGAATTAATATTTTTTTGTGAAAATTATTAAACGGGTATCTGTGAATGCATTATCTATTTAAGTTAATTATTAAATGTATTTTATTGTTATTTTTCTGACGACGACAACCTCTTATATTTATTTAATTAATCATGTTCTCATGTAAGTGATGTAAATCTTATATGAGAATAAATGTCTTAAAACCTAAAACATTTTTTTAATATACAAATATGTATAATAATTAAAATATGTACCTATTACCAGTATGTCCATTATTATTTATATCTATGTATATGTACGTACATAAATTCTTAAGATGTTTGTGGTCATATAGATGCTACCATTTGCTACTACACTAAAACACAATTTTGATATAAAGAGGCGCTTATCGCGTTGCAATCTCTAAGGAAGATGGAAGGTTCTTGGATTGACGAGCGGCCCGTGACGTTATTGCGACCCTGCATATCGATTGATTGGTTTAGGGTGAAAGGTTAGATGATTATTTCACAATGGAAATCTGGTATTTATCATACTAGGACAAAGAATAAAAAGGAATATGTCTAGCCGTTGCCAATTATTTGGTGATGGTAATAAAGCAGAGTTTTGGCTGAAAGGTCGATACATGACATCGAATTTTTCGCGGAAGATTACGCAGCGTAACGCAACACCGAGGTAAACGTCTATGTATATAGGATTTGGTTTTTAAATTTTATGTAATATTTGTGTTAGTCGACAAGGTGTATATCTATGGATTTTAACTTGAAAATAAATGATTATTATTAAAATAAAATAAAATAGCTCAATGGGGAGACCAACAGACTGCAATGCAAAGGGTCTCGGGTTCGAACCCACGTCGCGCACCTCTGACTTTTGGAAGTTATATGACTTTTCGAAATTATGTGCGTATTGATTGACAATTATCGCCTGCTCCATGCCTCGGAGAGCACGTTAAGCTGTCGGTCCCGGCTGCCATGAACATCTATGGCAGTCGTTATTGGAAAGTCAGTGCCCTCTAATATCCTGACACTAGTCTAGCCTTAGGATATTGTTAGCCTTCGGGTTGCGGAGGTCAGATGGCAGTCGCTCCGTGTAAAAACTGATATCCAGTCAAATCCGGTTAGACTAGAAAGCCGACGCTAAGTGACTTGGGAATAATAAAGGCTAGGAAGAAAATTAATTAATAATAAGCTGGCATACCCGGGCAGCAATCCTCTTACTGAAAAGCGTAATAGTAGCAGCATTGTTACTGCATTTCGCCTAGTGGGAAAGAAGATCTGGAGGTCCACATTCCTTTAATTTTATCTTATCTCGAATTCTTTTCTCTCCTGGCGTGAGTAACGCACGAATGTCTTCCGTGCCTCGGAAAGCACGTTAAGCCGTTGGTCCCGGCTGCCATGAACATCTATGGCGGTCGTTATTGGGAGAGTGTCGACACAAAAGATCCCACTGGGTCGAAGTGTCGCCGGTCTGCACTGACTGGCCCCCACATAAAATAAGATAAGATAACGCACGAATGAAACGCCTGGTATTGCCTGCGATTATAGGCTACATTGACAGCCAGCCACACCATCCATATCATACCATCGTGCGGACCGTTTACTTATTAACCACTTTGATACTAAAAATAACTATACGGAAGGTAATAAAAGTAGCTATTTCGTTAGCAATCAGTCAGTCTACAGACAATCGTTTTGCTATAGTATCTGTGGAGTGTAGGCGATCTATCTGTCTGTTTAATTAACATTCCGCCTCACCTCGGCGTCAAGACGCGCGAATTAAACCGATATCACTTCGGCACTTATTGACGGGGGCCTCGCGGTGTAGTCGCGGAGTTTCTACTGATATTTTGAAACTACACCAGAGTTGTATTTATTGAAATTAAACTACTATATACGGATTTTTTTGCGTTGTTTATTTGACACTTTATTACAACATTTTTAAAACTGTTACACTACTATTACTATTAAACTGTACTAATTTTTAAGCTAATTAAATTATTGAAATTATCAAAACTATTTATACTATTACTATACTATTATACTATTTATATTTGTGTTTACACTTTCCCCGACGTTTCGGTTGCTTTTCAGCAGCCATGGTCACGGGGAGACTAAGATGGCAGTTGTCTCAATGTTCCAGTGTAGTTATTTTAAAGTACCCGAACATATTTAATCATGGGTGTTTCTATTTACGCATTATGGGTGTTTTTATTTATTTAGTTGTATTTATTTGGAAAGATTGTTACGTTTGAAAAGATGAGCACGGTATTCTGTTCTAAGTTCAAAATATGTTTTATAAGTATATAGCCTTGCTTATAATCTGTTACACAGCTAGACATAATAATACTCAGTAAGTACTCTTCTAAAAATGAGTTGAGTTTAGCCATAGTTTTAGGGTACAAAGGTACAAAACTTTTCGAGTACATAATACAGAACTATTAGAAATGTAGATTATCTTCTATGACATTTAAAGCGAATAATAAGTAATTGTTTAATACGGTCCGGTACAGGGATATGCTTAAAGTAGGTCTGAGACTAAAACTATATGTCTTGGAAATTTTGTATGTTTATTTCTCGCATCATGTAAAAACCAAAAGGATTTTGATGCAGCTTTCAGTTCAGTTTAGTTGGAATTCTACTTAAATTGTCAGCCATGTGTTAAATAATTCGTTTGTTGAGCAGAAGATATAAGGCATAACATTCACGCGAAAAAAATAATTATTCTTTACTAGTTTTCACCCGCGGCTTCGCTCGCGTAAATGTAGGGTAGGTTAGGTTAGGTTTGCAATAGTTATTTTTCTGGATAAAAGGTATCCTATGTCCTATTCTGTACCCCTGACAACGTGTATGCAAAATTTCATGTTGATCGGTTGAGTAGTTAAGGCGTGAAAGCGTAACAAACAAACAAACAAACTCTTTTTCGCATTTGTAATATTAGTTAGGAAGTTAGGATAGGATTGCCTTAAAATATTTAGATACATCTTATGTGAAGCTCTTGATACGTGTGCTAGGCCATAAACCTGTGTTACACGAGTCAGTATAACGATATAAATCGCAAGGCCTTACCAAAATCACATTTCAAGCAGTCGAAATCGCGCGAAATTGCTAGTTTATAAAAATAATTAGGATAAATTTAAAACTAAAGAAGATACAATTCGATGATAATACTGTAGCACTACACCGCGAAGTAACGTCGGCCGCGTTCGTAAGACGAGCCTTCGACAGGCTCCGTTACCGAATCGACACAGGCATCCGACACATTATACACTGCACGACTCATTCATGTGCACCTATTGAAACATTTACATAGCTCGTCTTTCAAGATGACAGTACGTCTTTTGGCTAATCTATATGATAAGGGTGCATCAACATGTTGATGCTATATTTATAGAAGACAGGATGATTCTCGATTAACCTGATAAGGCAAGCACATAGGCTGCTGGAATGGGTTACCTAAGCAGGTGTAGAAAAGTGGAAGCCATGGGATAGCTGATAGAGACGGCATCGACGCTTTTGAAATGTGGTGTTGGCGAAAAATGCTACAGATCCCTTGGACTGCCTTCCGCACGAATGCGTCTATTCTGCGAGAACATAAAAACCAGATTATCCACCATCTGTCTACGCAGAATACTGGAATTTTTCGGACACATTGCCCGCAAAGACGGTCCCAACATCGAACAGTTGATGGTGACAGGCAAGGTTGACGGCAAAAGACCAAGAGGCGGCAGTCCAACGAGATGGTCGGACCAAATCCGATCGTCACTTAATACCAATCTCCACAAAGCCCTCCACGAAGCAAAAGACCGGAACAGATGGAGGGAGATAGTCAATGAGAAAGTGATTCAGCGGGGGAGTCACGACCCTCAATAATGAGGAATACGACGCGAGGAGGAGGATGGGATGGTTCATGACGGTAATTTGTACAAATATTATAAAGCAGAAGAAGTTGTTTGTTTATTTGGATTAATCTCTTTAATTACCAGTCAGATTTTTAAAATACGTTATGCTTTTTATAGTCTGGTTATATATTATGAATCTACAACCCTTATAAGCGTAGCGGGTAAAACAGTAAATCACAGCCAGAGATTCTATTAAAATCCTTGTACTACGAACGGATGTTATTACGCGACACTATATATTTTTATAATTTATTTATATTTTTTTTATTTTACATAGTTACACTAACGTTAATTTCCTGGAGGAATAGCCAGTGAGGAAGGATTTCTACTTGCTACTGTCCTGGCATATACTTTTGTCGCTTTATACACTCGCATCACATTCTTGACACACTAACGGAAGTACTTATAACTAGGCCTTGCTACAGAATATCAATGATCTGGTCAGAGAAAGGCAATATTATTATGCATTATGTAAAACATGATTTTGTCTCGCGTGAATGTAGGCAGGGTTAGTAATAGTACTTCTGGAAGAAAGGTATCCTATGTCCTTTTTTGTTCCCCTTACTACGTGTATGCAAAATTTCATGATGATCGGATGAGAAGTTAAGGAGTGAAAGCGTAACAAACAAACAAACACACATTCGCATTTAAAATATTAGTAAGGATTATTGAAACTATTAAAAAAAAATTAATAAACTGTTTATTTGACACTTTATTAAAAAAAAATTTATAAACTGTTACACTACTATAATACTATTAAACTTTACAAATTTTTAAGCTAATTAAATTATTGTAACTATTTATACTATTACTATACTATTATACTATTTATATTTATGTTTACACTTTCCCCGACGTTTCGGTTGCTTTTCAGCAGCCATGGTCACGGGGAGACTAAGTAAGGATTATTTTATATATTTTTGATACTTGTGAAATAGGGTGCAATAATTGAAGGAAAACGTGGTTGATGTCGTTTAAACATTGCACCGTATTTCACCGAACAGACAGTAGCTCTGTCTATATTAATGCGGCCAATTTGTAGGAGGGCGCGATCACCTCATTTGTCGGGAGCGGGACACGCAAAACAAGTAGCTGGGTTGCCAGAGCTAAGATTATCATGTCCCCGGAATATTCAAGAACAAATTTTGGTATTTATTTACTAAATTGACTTAGAAAGTAGAGGGTTTATTTAGGAAACAGTTTAATATGAATATTTTATATTAGGAATACTAAAATAATATTATATATATATAACGTAGTATCATATCTGTGTATGCCTGATATTTTAGGCAGAATTGAATCGTACCCAATTTTATGATTGCGGGGACAACCCTGTTAAGATTTTCGTAAAATAGGAATCTATTAAGTCTTTGCTCAAATCAGAAATTAAATGCGGGTTCCCACGATTGACTGCTGCGTAAACATAAACGTATATCTCTCGTATATCCTCTTGTAGCGTATGTAGATGTTATTTAATAATATAAGATAAGATTAGATAAGATAATTTATTTTGTTAAAACATGGGTGTATGTTTACAAATAGTAATTTAATAGGTATTATATTATAAATGTTCTCGAAGAAATGCGAAGTCTAGTTACCACTAGACCAGCATGATGGACAAAAGCCCTTTTTATATTAAAATGCGCCCATACCCAGCAATGGAATAGTTGTAAAACAGGGTTGATATTATTATATCCTAATCCTAACTTCCTAAGTAATATTATAAAAGCGAAAATGAGTTTGTTTGTTTGTTACCTTTTCACGCCTAAACTACTGAACCGATCATCCTGAAATTTTGCATATACGTTGTCAGGTGTACAGAAACGGACATAGGCTACTTTTCATCCCGAAAAAAATTACTGTTCTCGAGGAAAACAATAATAACTTTCTTATGATAATAGATGGCGCCACGAGTCTTTCGAATCATGATTGAATTATATTTTATTATTATATATTATTACAAGCAGCGTACAACCCGAATTGATTGTCAAATTCTAAATGAACGCGAGCAAAGCCGCGGGCAAAAGCTAGTATTTACTACTATTTGCATTTATAATATTAGTTAGGAAACTAGAGCACCACTAGATAATATACTTTTCATAGTTATGGAATTTTTATTACCATCTATAAATTATATTTAATTGGTAAGTTATCTAAGGCTGGTAAAATTTGTCCTGAATAATTCATATATATTTATTTCGTAATAAAGTCTTTTAACATGCTTCGCATAAAACATAGAACAAAACATAGAATTTGGAGAAACTAACATGTAAATTGTACACATTTTGTTTCTATTCCATTCGTTTTTCAACCCATGACATTTTGCCTACTGATAATGTCGAGATGACAATGAATCCCTGCACCATATTTGAATAAAATATTACAGTGAATTACGAAGTCTATACTTTAATTTTTGAGATTATTATATAAAGATTTATATAATCGCCTACTTACAGAGAAATTTTCTAAAAGTAAATTATGTGTTAATTATGTATTCTGAGATTTATAACTTTTTTTTTATGAAATAGGAGGTCAACAAGCAGACGGATCGGATGGTAAGCGTTTACTTGCATGATATGTCTATGAATCATAACTTATGTTATACCTATGTATGTATATAATACGTAACGGGTATTATCGTGATATGTATATATCATGCAACGCGAAAGTTTAAAAGTTGTTCTAATAATAATATCAGCCTTGTATTAAATTGTCCCACTGCTGGGCACGGGCCTCTTCTCAGTGTGAGAAGGCTAAGGCCATAGTCCACCACGCTGGCCTAGTGCGGGTTGGCAGACTTCACATATCTTCGAGAACATTATTGAGAACTCTTAGACATGCAGGTTTCCTCACGATGTTTTCCTTTACCGTTAAAACGAGCAATAATTAACTATGTAATACGCACATAACTTCGGAAGTCAGAGATGTGTGTCTTGGGATCGAACTCGAGACCTCTGCGTGGCAGTCCAACGGTTTCCCACTAGGCTATCGCTGCTGTATTAGGAATATAAGAGTTTTCGGTATTTATTACAGATATTGTACGCCACATACAACCAAACAAATTTTACATCTTTGTAACAATAGTATAGATCCAATTATCCCAAAATACGGGAATTCTCCCCAAAACGGGCAACCCATCGCATTATTTGATACAAGAACACTTGTTAATTGCTTACTAATTAGTGTTTAATTAAACAACGCGATGTTAACGTAGTCCGTTTGTAAACTCAATGTCACGGCTATAGCCTTATTCACTTTTTAGATCTATATAATAACACAATATTATTTTTAAATTAAATTTTCACGTGTTTTCTAATGCTGAATTTAAATAAAATAAAATGGCTATCATATATTTTTTTATTTTGTCTTTAAGGTCTGACCGGTTGCAACAAACAAAATGTTGCTTGTATATATCTTGTGTGTGGGGGGGGGGGGGGGCAGTCAGTACAGACCGGCGACACTTCGACCCAGTGGCACCTTTTGCTTGTATATAACTAGTTGCTTGGTATATCTCACATAACACAATAGAAAATATTACATCTGCCTTTCCCTTCAGACGAAGAAAGATGGAAAATATTTGATGCTTTGCTAACAATCTTTGATATTGCAAAACACTGACTATTCAAGTTTTGCTTACCACTTCAATTAATATATTTACACTAGATGTGCCCGCGGTTTCACCCGCGTTTATGATTACTGCCCCGCACTCGTGGGTCGTAGCGTGATGTTATATAGCCTATAGCCTTCCTCGATAAATGAGCTATCCAACACTAAAATAATTTTTCAATTCGGACCAGTAGTTCCTGAGATTAGCGCGTTCAAACAAACAAACAAACTCTTCAGCTTTATAATATTAGTATAGATTATCTACTTCGGTATTTATAAATGTAATAAAATTTTAACTGGTAGATGTCATACATAGGAGATATTTAAGAAAAATATACGTGGTGTAGAAAGAGCTATAGAAGCCAAAACATTTATTTTTACATTTTTGTATGTCTATCTGTCTGTATATCGCATCTCGCAAAAACCACTGTATGAAATAAATGTAATTTCCGCACCTACTTATACTGCTCGCGATTTAACTTAAAATCGAAGTTCATCTTAATACGCTGCCTAGATGTCGAGTATCTCAGCTTATTAGTACATGCAAAGAAATTAAAATATAGATAGTCGCAGGCAAAAGCTAGTACTTTATAAAAAGAAATAGATATTTGGTAAATTTAAAAAATAGAAGGAATAAGAATACTTCATTTATGGATTCGAATTTGTGACCTTACAAACTCCGCTCAACCTTACCTCACAATACCATTAACAGAATATGAAAACGCGTCATCAAAAAGTCCGAACACCTCTTAATGCGATCTCTCAGATACTGTTCTCGATTTACCAATCTTACATCTCTAAGCGTTGCCAATTGTGCGACAAACTTAATCAAACCGAAATACTCCCCAAAGCCTTCATCACGGCTCGATCTATACAAATTTGTTCAGCACAAAAGCCTAGCGATAGAACTTTATAATAGCGAGAGAACTCATTTATACACCTCAATACAACGTGCGTAGATAACATCTAAATAACATTCGACTCATATTAAAAGGGCCGAAATGTCGATTGGTGAAAGATCTCGTGTCTATGGAAGTGTTTACAAGATTGTGTTGGATTAAATAGAGTTTAATTCCAGTAGTACAAGTATATTTCAAATAATATATTAGTTCTATGTGGGCCTCTTCTGAATGTTCTATTATGGCCCGGTGAGGGTGTGCAGACTTCTTATTATTGTTTTTAACCTATCGAGTCGTAGCGGCCCACAGGTGGCCAGGCACAATAGATTTTAAATATGTCTGGTATTTTAAGATTTGACAGATTAAGAACATTACGGAGAACTCTCAGACATGCAGGTTTCCTCACGACATTTTCCTTCACTGTTTAAACGAGCAATATTTAACTACGAGTATTTAATACGCACATAACTTTGAAAAGTGAGAGATGCGAGCGTTGGGATCCAACTTGAGATCTCTGCGTGCAAGTTTAAGTCTTCCTCTAAGCTTGTTGCCTGTCTTTGACTGTTAGACACAAATTGAAATAAATATATTGTAGTGGCTATAATTTAAATTAGGTGTGTAAAATGTTAAGGTACTCACAGTTCCACACTCAGTCTTAATATACTCTCAGGATTATTCAGGTTTAACGTTAGGGTCATGGGGTCCCAGTGATCGTGCTCTCTATAGAGAAATAGCAAAAAGGTTAATCGACGCTTCCTGTGACGAGAGGGCTGGTCTTTATTTCGCTTAAATTATTATAAGCATTGCCATTCAACGTGGCAATGCTGCCAGTCTTCTAGGCACATTACCAGTCGACTGTGATGCGGAGGAATTCTATGACGCCTTTTAGAGGGTTTTAGTTTTTAATTTCCTTTTTCTTTTTATTTCTGGTTTATAATATTTTAGGCATAAATTAGTTTTAAAATTGTGTTTGTTGATAATATTCTTACAGTTAATAAATGTCTTTCTGGTTTATGAATGTCATTTTAATACAATAATCGTACTGATCAAGTCACTATACATATTATGATTACAATTAAGTTTTTCGCTTTTAAAAGTCCGCGTCTCGAGGTCGTTGTATACCGGCACTCACTCTTTTCTTTTACACCCTTAGCTTAAAACTGTTATGTGGCGCTTCCAGTTCTTCAGATGCATGGTCTCCTTATTTTATCTTATATCGAATAGTCCCAGTTAATCCGATGTCGATATGAGAGCTTAACAAAGAGATCGCCGATACAACCCGCGAGTGACGCACTCCTCGTAGAACTATGTGTACCGTTCACACACGCACACGTCTCTGAGGTGACATTTCTTTGATTAAATATATTTCTTTACATTTATTTTTTTATTTAGAGCTCTTCCATGCTAAGAATAATTTCTGTATCGCAAGGGACTTTACAAACATATAATAACTGTGTAATTGAATACCCAGTAGTTAAATCAAATGGGGTTGGGACTAGAATCCTTATTACAAGTTGTCTATGACAACTTAGCAAGGATGGGACATTATACTGTACATATTAATATTACAAAACAAAGAATGTGTATCAAACAGTGTACCTATTTTATGCAATAAATTATTATTATTATTTTGGTTGGTTTAATTTGTTTTTTCTCGAAATAAAATTCGGTATTTAATGAAAACCACGGGTCTAGGCCAAGTGGGGTTCATTTGGGGCATTATTTATTAAAAGGGGCTCGTCCTGCAAAAACTTACGAACTATACGGCAAGTATTGAGTATAGCGGCCTTCTGCATAGTGATGTAAAGGTTGGTGGGTAGCTCTATCTGTCGTAAATAGTGAAGAAGGTATTTGGGTATGACGCCTGTGCTGGAGAGCACCAGGGGCACAATGTATACTTTGTTCATTTTCCATGTTCTACTTATTTCTTCTTTTAATTCTGTATATTTATGTATTTTTTCTGTTATGGTTTTCTGTAAATTGTGTGTATTGGGTACCGCTATGTCTATTAAATATATATGTTTATTTAATTTATCTATCATAGTTATGTCAGGCCTACTGTTGTGTATAGTTTTATCTGTAAGTATTGCTCTATCAAAGTATATTTTGTGGCTGCTATTCTCCAGCACTGGTTTTGGGGTATATTGGTAGTAGGGAACAATTTTTGGTATTAGGTTATATTTTACGGCTAGTTTTTGGTGAACAATATTAGCAATTTGGTTGTGTCTGTGGGTGTAATCTGTTTGAGCTAGAGATGAGCAGGCTCCTGTAATATGTTGGATGGTTTCAGATCCGTGATGATACTTTCTACATTTGCCATTTTGTGTATTAGGGTCTTTAATAATGAATTTACTATATTTTTTTGTATTTACAACCTGATATTGTATTACTAGCATAAATCCTTCCGTTTCAGGGAAGAGTGAGCCCAATTTTAGCCACTTGTTTGAGCTGTCTGAATCTACATACAGTTGTTCTAAATCGTGTATATCATAATAACGGACACTCAAAACACCCAGACTGTAAACTACTATTTGCTGATCACAAATACTTCTTCCTTACTAAGTATATTCTCATTTCGTAGATTTTCATAAATAATAAACAGCTGCCATTAAGCACAGCTAGCAAGTTAGTCTCCGTAACTGGGAGAGGGTGTAAGTATAGATATTCACTAAAGAAACCAAGATACAATTGCGTAAATAATAAGAAAGTAAATAAATATTCTCCACTTTTAAAAAAGTTTGTCTCTAGGTTAATTTATACTAACACTAGGAAATAAGTTAAATTGTATTACTAACAGTCTATGGATTCATTGGTCCGAAATAAAGATATATTATTATTATTATAGATACATAATCTCACATTTGTATTTCTTTTTTATTCAACTATGGTGGCAAACAAGCATACGGTCCACCTGATGGTAAATGGTCACCGTAGCCTATCGACGCCTGCCACACCAGAGGCATCACTTACACGTTGCCGAACCTTTAGGAAAGGAAGTGGGAAGGAGAAGGAGCGGGAAGGGGGAAAGAAGTTGATTAAGCCTCCGGTACTCTCACTCACCGAACGAAACACAATAGTAGGAATACTGCTATTTCACGTCGATATTCTGTGAGAGGGTAGTCCTTTCCCTGTCGAGCCGGCCCATTCATGTTGAAATCAGCGAGGCTGTACTACTCTGTATCTGATATTATAGGCAGATTTATATTATGACCACATTTCACCAGCTGTGGTTATTGGTATCACAGAATAATTATGGGCGAGCCGGGTATAGTTCCAGCTATCATACCAGTTTCGGGTATAATCCAGTTGCTACAAAGAATTCCTAGACAGAAAAAAAACAACGGGTTGCACTCCGGGAGTGTCGGCAGAAGTGAAAAATTTAATATTAACGTTGTGCATTTTTGATATTTTGGAATGGTTAGGGAATAATTTTGCACGAATTGCTTCAATTATCAGTATAAAAGTACTATCATTTATGTGGTAAAATACGATATTCATTTATTGCGCTATCGTACACAAACATGAGAATTCTCCCTCCGTCTTACGAATTTTCGATCAGGTCACGTGTCCTCACATGAGTTTAAAATTTTTTATCCATCACAAAAAAGTGCACAACGCCGCTAAAGAAGTTTTCACTTCAAAAACTTAATTACACTTGGCTGACCTGAGAGTTGAACTAAAGTTCTCAAGCGCAAGTCAGTGGAACATTCACTACCGTTGCGCCACCTAGGCAGTCCAAAGTATTATGACAATGAAATAAATACTTAATCCAATACTAAAAACACAAGAAAACAATGCGATCTGTAAACCTCTGTCAATCGAAGATCTTTATCACACGGCATCATTAAGTGAGTTTCGGAACAAATTCCATTGGAACATCGGAACAAACTTGCTGGGACAATGAGAAACACCTTGCTAATATCGCAGAGGGGACTCCCCCTGATCGTATTCGATCGATTAACCCTTTAACTGCTTGCAGGTACAAAAAGATCTTGTTTTGTTATCCGTAAGCTGTTTTGATCTGGGTATTGCTTGTCTTTTTAAGTGATTTTTTATGTACCTGTATAAAGGTGCTTTTTAATTTTCATAGTCTGTTTGGTAGTTACATCATGAAATGACATATTTAAAAAAAAAAATATAACTCGACTTCAGGATTTGAGCTGCGGGGCCTTAACAAATAAAACAACAGACTCAAAGAAATTCTTACAGAACGAATGGGGTAGTGATTTATGTTGACGGACGCCTCGGCACTGCCAATGCGTTGAATGTTGTGAGTTCGAGGATAGGCCACAAATGATCGTGTTTCACCTATAGTTTTGCCGTGTCTGGTTGTCCTTCGTATCGGTTGATTCAATGTCTGTAACGTCTTCGGCGGTACTAGGGTGGTCCTCAGTGTGTCGTCTTTTCATAAATTACCGTAATCCAGATTGTGAACAGATTTTTGTGGATTTTAATCACAATAATCTCTGTTTTATGAGAAGGTCGAAGACACAATACGTAACGCAGCTTACTGGTGAGGCGATCACTTCAACTATTGCGCAATCTGTGCAATCTAGTATCTATGGGTGGGTTGGCAACCCAATATGATTGTATATATACAATATGATTGTAACTACAAGTCATTATCTTCTGTTGTTCTAACCGAACAAGGTGAAAATATTATATTGAAGAGTAGTAGCTTATAATGTCGACCGAGCTATTTAACTAACAAATCGAGCATTGTGAAACGTAACAGGCACCCACAGGACAGGCTTTGCCTAGTGTAGGGCCGATGGATACCGACAAACTGAATTCTTTTTCTGGTAATAAATGCATTTTTATTTTTTACAGGCATTTGCCCGCGGCTTCGCTCGCATTAATTTAGAATTTGACAATCAATACGGTTTGTACTCTGCTTGTAATAAATCTAAATCATGATTCGAAAGAAACGTGGCGCCATCTATTATCATAAAAACGTTTTTGTTGTTTTCCTTGGGAATAGTAATTTTTTCGGGATGAAAGGTAGCCTATGTTCGTTTCTGTACACCTGACAACGTATATGCAACATTTAATGATGACCGGTTCAGTGGTTTAGGCGTGAAAAGGTAACAAACAAACAAACGAACTCATTTTCGTTTTTATAATATTAGTTAAGTTTATTTTTAAATTCAACAAAACTGGTGTTGACTGTTTCAACGTCAGCTACAATAAAGCACTAGAATCTTATTCTGCCTACCTTGATAGTGCAGCTGAATAGTGAATGCAACTGCTGTGATTTCAGGTTCGATCCCGGGTCAGTCAAGTTTTATTGGTTCTATTGTCAAGAAATTTTCCGGTGCCACCGAATCCAAAACAATGTCCGGTATGCTCGTCCTTTATTACCTACTAGCTTTTGCCCACGGCTTCGCTCGCGTTAATTTAGAATTTGACAACCAATTCGGGTCGTACTCTGCTTTTAATAATATAATTCAATCATGATTTGAAAGACACGTGGCGCCATCTATTATCATAAGAATGTTATTGTTGTTTTCCTCGGGAACAGTATTTTTTTTCGGGATGACATGTAGCCTATGTCCGTTTCTGTACACCGGACAACGTATATGCAAAATTTTAGGATGATCGGTTCAGTGGTTTAGGCGTGAAAAGGTAACAAACAAACTCATTTTCGCTTTTATAATATTAGTTAGGATGACCTAAAATCATTCCTGGCGACATATAGATGTAACAGACTCCTCTTGCCTATATACGCGTGATACTGTGTTATGACGTCACAAACGGCTCTATTACAAGCCCGAACTATTCACTACCCCCGTTCCTTTACACGTAGTCACAGTCGCTCGGTCGGCTAGTCAAACAATGCAAGCAGTTTGCGCACAAGTTAACGTAACCGTGAGTTATAGTTCAAGTTGTAGTCTTCATATTGTTTACCTTGTCGCGTGGACCAATACCAATGCTAAGTGATTAAGAATACTCTCGAAGAACAGGAAATGGTGTGGAGTAGATGATGTTTTATATATTTTTTTACGGTTTGGTTTTTGTGTTCACATTTGTTGAAATTGTTGATCCTTTATACTTCTATTTGCTATAAAAAAGACACAATCAAAAAGAATTATGTCTGGACCCCATGATCCCAGCGTTCGCCAAAAGATGTCAAGGTCAAAAATAAATATTTTAGGTTAGTGACCTAATGCGTATGAACGTCAAAGGTTAGTACTTGGTGAGTTTAGTAAAGTTACAATTAAGGCAGATTTAAAGACTACTCACGCATGATCATAGTATCCAACCTTTGTTGAAGGGACAGTGGTACAAAACTAGCAGAGAGATGCAAAGAAAAGAACATAGGCGAAGATTGGGCCTTCGGTGGACACAAAAAAGACATACTGGAAGTGAGGATGTAACTCCGATTTGGTGATGTATTTTTCGACTACAAAAACTGAGAATATTTTTAGTCTTTACTAAGTTTCTAATTGAATCTAATCATTTAAGGTCGATGTCAAACAAAAGGCAAAACATACACAATTTTTTAACACTGCCTTCGCATTGACCAGATTCAATTTTCCAATCGAATTTGGCTAGCCAATCAATCAAAAAGTTAATAATATATTTTTATATATTATTATTTCTTGTTTTCAATGTTTTTGAAGTAATAATTATAATGTAAGTCGACTCCATACCACGCCGTATCCAGTCCGAGCACCGAACTACACAAGATACAGTTCTCTACTCAAATTCCAAGTGTTCTCTAAGTTAAACTGAAATAACTTATGAGAATCGGCCGATCGCCTTTGTCGTAAGCTAGAAGGCAATTATCATTAATTATTATTAAATGTGACATTTTAGTGATAAACGGTGGGCCGATAACTTGGGCAAATAACTCAAGTTAGGGTGGATGGGTCCAAAGTACCGCGGTGTTTAACTGTTTGATTTGCTATTAGCTTTTGAGGGTTGAGCTTTGTTAGTTTGATTTAAAGTGGTGGAGGGTTATTTTTGATGTTTGTCTGTGGAATTGGTTGTGTTGTTTCAACTTAGGATTGGCTGTTGCCTAAAGTTCTCTATGGCCTTTCTTGTAAATAAATAGACTGAATAAACGTTTCAATCACATTACCTCGTACGTCTTGTGCGAGTAGGAATATACCCCATATTGCGATTGCCGCAGTAAGTTCCATCCAAAGTAACTCGGTGGTGCAGCGATAATAAATACGACTGCTGTGTATGAGGTCTCAGTTTCGAATCGTGGGTCGAGTCAACAAAAGTTGTTGGATTTATCTATCAAGGAATACTTATTTTCCCGTTGGATTTAGTAAGTTGACAGTGTTACATACCCTGTGCTTCGAAAAGCACGTAAAGGTGATGATCCTGGCTCCTATCACTCTCTGGTGGCGGACTGCCGTCCCATCGACTATGTGAGTCAGTGTCATAGTGACCGCACTTGTGTACATACTTAGGCAGTAAAATATCTTACGCGTAGAAGGCAAGTCTCCGTGAAGGCTGGACGCCATTACTTAAATCCGGTCTGAAGGACTTTATTATTTTAAGTTTCATCATAGTGATAATCCCTTATAGAAGACATTTCGTCTTCTACGGCCGCCTGACATACACCAGGCTGCGTCCACAGAGAAAAATATTTAGTCTCCACGTGATGTTGGTTTTGATTCCTGGTTCGGCTATTTTTATTGGGACTTTCTCTTTGTAAATTCTATTGAGAAGGAGCACAATGTTTGGAAAAATACCCCATAGATAGAAATAGGCTCACTTTATGTTAAGAAGGACACTGTGACATTTAGTACATTACATAGCATGTTAACAAAATAGTTACTGAACCTGTTTCACTACCTAAGCATGAAACATCCGGTTCCGCAGCGGAAGTGTATGGGCCTGCTATGCCTAAAGACTCGTATCCGAAAACTGGGTCTGGCATAGCGTTATTAGGTTTTTCTGTCAAGAATTTCTCAGAAAAGTCTAGAATTGTACCGGCGACAAACTCGCTCTCAATTACGTGTACATAAATTTAAATTGGATTAAATATAATGACCACCAAAAATACTAATTGCGCAGCAAAATATGCTTCCTAAAATATATCATAACGAGCACCTATACGCCTCAAATCACTGCATTCCATCTCGGAAGGGTTAGGTTATGTTAGGTTCCTTCTTAAACCCACCCAAAAATAGGCTCCGTCGACTTATTTTGATCTCTTTAAATATATTTTGCTGTGCAACTTGGTGATCATTTACTATTTTTGATGTTATATTTTACTATATCTGGTGATAAGTTAAACATAAGCCAATTTAAAATATGGCTGCTAAAATGTGTGTGGTATAGATCTCTGCCTCCTTCTTCATCACATAAAGCCGTGAGTTTATGTATATGTAGAATAAATACAATATGTATAGCTCTCAATGTCATAGCAGTGAAGTATGGCCACTTGCTTGTGTCATATGTATAAATTTATTTTCACATACATTCTGCTGTTATTAATCTCATCCGTGTTGTGCGCACATTCGTTATTTTTATTGTTACTATACTTTATGTTTCTGCCATTCATCCTTTTATATTTAAGACTAGCTTTACCCGCGACTCAGTCCGGCTTTTGTTGCTAAGTGCAAATATCGAAAATTCCTGAAATTATTTATTTTCGAGGCCGTTACGCTAAAAATGCTTAGTGATAAATAATGTTTACCGCAACAATTTCAAATCTTCAATCATCAAATCAAGTAACTGCAATATTTAAAACCTGATACCCTGGCATTCAATCTGAAACCGCACAGTAGTCCCATATACTATGGCTGTGGCATCGACACAGTTATGAAATAAAAAATGTGATGTACCGACTAGTGACAAATAATTTACGCTTCCGGGTTTCAAATTTATTATCATCAAATCAACCCACTGCAATATTTAACCCCTAGACCGCTGCACAATGAATTTCACCGCGATCACTTATCGATCACACCTTTGCCCAGGTAATCATAATAAATAAACGCAAAATACCGGCAAATTCGTACATTAACCAGCTCGCGTCACTTGCGTTGAGTTATAACGTCTACCCAACATTTAGGCGAACCAACGGCATTAGCATTAATTTAAAATATTATTTATAGTTTGAAGCTTTATTCGGCAAAAGATCTGTGAAGCGATGGAGGTGACATTTATTTTCATATCTTTTAAAGGCATTTTGTTTTGGATTTAGCCTTTATCGGGACTTCGAAGAAAAAGAAAAGAAAGACACATAAACATCACACGACACGAACACGATGAACCTGTTTATAATTAAAATAGTTTTTAGAATATATAATAACTAGCTTTTGCGCGCGGCTCCGCCTGCGTGGTACCTACATGAATAAAAAGTAGCTTATGTCCTACCCCACGTTTTAAACTATATCTGTACCAAATTTTATCTAAATCGATTGAGTGGTTTAGCCGTGAAAAGGTAACAGACACACAGACAGATAGACAGACAGAGTTACTTTCGAATTTATAATATTAGTAAGGATAAGTAAGGATAATAATAATGTCCTCCAGACCAAATTTTCGGTCACGGCGGCCAATCTTAACGGAGACTGGCCATCTGCGCAGGACATATTATAGTGCACAAGTGTGTGCGCAAACACAAGTGCACTCTATGTTCCCTAACCCTCATGATCCGATGGGACGGATAATCCGACACGACCGGAGAGAGATCAGGCGCAGGGCCAACGGATTTGCGTGCTTTCCGAGGCACGGGGGTGTCTAACACCGCCAACTTCCTAACTCCGAGCTCGTATTGAGATTTCTTAACAGGAAAACCCAATTCGTTTTTGTTGGCCCAACCCGGGATTCGAACTCCAGACCTCATGCACAGCAGTCGCATTCACTACCGCTGCGCCACGTACATACATACATACATGTATGTGTATACAACAAGCAACTAGTTCCATGAGTTTTTATCATTTAGCAGAACTTTTAAATTTTAGCAATCGTAAATTTGCGATGTCCATTGAATATAATATTAGCCTTGTATCCGTGCTTGTAACCGACTCACTGCTGGGCACAGGCCTCTTCTCAGTGTGAAAAGTGTTTGACAATGTCCATCAGGCTGGCCCAATGCGGGTTAGCAGACTTCACATATCTTCTAGAACATTATACAGAACTCTCGGACATGCAGGTTTCCTCACGATATTTTCCTTCACCGCTAAAGTGTGTGATAATTTAATATTTAATACGCAAATAACTTTGAAAAGTCAGAGATGCTTGAGATCGAACAGGAAACCTCTGCATGGCAGTCCAATGCTCTTCCACTGGGCTGTTGTAGTAGTTATTTTATAAAAAAATTGGTTGTCTGTAAAGTCGGTTTACGGACGATAGTTTAACGTGACAACGTCATAACAAAATTATAAATTATTTATAAATTTCTTTTTATTATTTTTATTACTGTTACACATTAATTTTGTTATAAAATAGTTTTGATTGTGTGTTGTAATGTTACATTAAAATAAAATATTTCTTTCTTTCTTTCCCGTAACGTTACAATGAGCGTAACGGGACAATGAGCGTAACGTGACAATGAGCGTAACGGGACAATGAGTCATCCTTTTTCGTGCGTGCAGCCGGCGTTCATCAATTTATTAGACGTTATCACAGCAACAATTGTATACCGAGTGCCGCAAATAAATTGTGAACCTTATGTAAACGATGTTACTTTGTTTTTGACGTAACAACATCTAATAAATCGATGGACGCCGGCTGCACGCACGAAAAGGGATGACTCATTGTCCCGTTACGCTCATTGTCCCTTTACGATCATTGTGACGTTACGGGAAAGAAATTTTGCTATGACGTTGTCACGTTAAACTATCGTCCGTAAACCAACTTTACTGACAACCAATTTTTTAAAGAAGATAACTGCCGCACTAAGAATAATTCCTGTATTCCGGGGGATTACAAACATTCAAACAGCGGATACAAAGAACATCCAGACGCGGAAAACCATTTGAGGATCTTACAGATTTTTTACTCGTATGGGGATCAAACCCACAACACTCGGAGCAGCGGCGAGGCGATTAGCGTATGCTAGTGACTTGTGTGCTCAGTGATCTTCTTAGCTCTCCACCAGTTCTGTGTTGATGATCTCGTTAAGGGTAAGATGACACCAAATGACCGTAATTATGCCGAGTTAAGGGGCAGTAATACGCCGGGATGTTTTTGTCGAATTCATGCTGCCACGTGTTTCGCTGTTTATTAAAGTTTTTTATTTTTATTGTTATTGTCGAACCTTTCATTGGTATCGGTTGAGAAAAGTTTGAGAGCAGCTGGTGTTTTAATGGAATAACAATAATCTAATGGGTATTTGTCTTGGTTTTCTATGATTTGTACATGAATTTGATTTTTGTCTATTTTATAGGTTCGTATTAAAACTTACAAAAAAAAATACCCAAATTAGATGTATGAGAAAGTTTTGAAAATAGTGAACGAGAAGAGACAGTAATTGCTTAGGCTACTACTACATTGTTTTTAAAATATTGATTTTCATTTAGATTACAAATTACTAGTATTCTCTTCATTAGTTAGTAAAATGATATTAATTATGACGTGACAACATCTAATAAATTGATGAACGCCGGCTGCACGCACGAAAAATTGGTTGTCTGTAAAGTCGGTTTACGGACGATAGTTTAACGTGACAACGTCATAACAAAATGTCTTTCCCGTAACGTTACATTGAGCTTAACGGGAAATGAGCGTAACGGGACAATGAGTCATCCTTTTTCGTTCGTGCATCCGGCGTTCATCGATTTATTAGACGTTGTCACGTCAAAAAAAATTGATTGTCTGTAAAGTCGGTTTACGGACGATAGTTTAACGTGACAACGTCATAACAAAACATTGATGAAAACGTTACAATGAGCGTAACGGGACAATGAGCGTAACGAGACAATGAGCGTAACGCAACAATGAGTCATCCTTTTGACGTGACAACGTCTAATAAATCGATGAACGCCGGCTGCACGCACGAAAAAGGATGACTCATTGTCCCGTTACGCTCATTGTAACGTTTTCATCAATGTTTTGTTATGACGTTGTCACGTTAAACTATCGTCCGTAAACCGACTTTACAGACAACCAATTTTTTTTAAATTTTTACTGGCTATGCCTCTGGAACAGTACTTTTTCCTGGATGAAAGATACCCTATGCCTTTTTTTGTATCCCTCACAACGCGTAAGCGAAATTTTATGATGGTCGGTCGAATAGTTAGGCGTGAAAGTGTAACAAACAAATTCATATTTTTAATACTAGTTAAGTTTTTAAATATAATGATTAGCCTTTATTTAAAAAGGTTTTATAGACAGAAAGATTTGCAAACCGCATGGTTATTATATACAATGATATAAAATGAAGAAACTAAACCAATAGTCAGCCTAATATTTATGCAAACTACGGATTAATAGGCGAGTTAATGTTACAAAATTTAGGCATTATAAATATATAATTTGTTAATGGTGCCAAACCACTGTTTGAAAGTTGGCTTGGCATAAATGTCGTTGGTTAAAAGATGACCTAATTGTATTATATAACGGCTGGTGATTGGCCATAACCCAACATAATATTTGTTTTTACATTGAACATTACGAAAATTGTTTATATTTTACGTAAATTATTTAACCTTTATTACCTCATGTTTTAAGCTATTTTCATTATTATGTTTCATTAGTATGTTTTAAATTATTCTACTTTTTATTGATTTGTATTGGTAGTATTTCTGATAGTAGAGAATAATTGGATTGAAAGATTTTACATTGTAAATATAAGTCAAATAAGTAACATAACATCTCTACCGTCTATATATCTCTGAAGGGATAAGCAGACGTCTATCAAATCTACGTTTCTTCAAAAATGTTATAGCTCCCACGTAATAAGGAAAAAGACGTATTTAAATTTTTTTACGATATTAAGGTTTTTACCTATTTGGATCAGTAAAAAAAGACGCATCTGCCAGGAAAATTAAAAAAAAAAAAATTTACGACGGCAGAATAGGAGGTTAGTTTATTTGCAGACACATAACTTCTTAACAACACTTTGTCCAACTCGAGAATCGAATCCGACACGATCACACACAAATTTGGCGTCCATAGTCTACGATGACCACTTACCATCAGGTGGGCCATAAGTTTGTTTGCCACGTTAGTAGTATAAAAAAAAATTGGGCCTGTCTTTGGGGACTGCCGATAGAAGTGAAAACTTTAATCCTTGATCATAAACACTTCTTTATAAACCAAATTATAAACCAAAAATGGAAAGCGTTCGGTGTTGATGTCGCGAGTTCCATGATTTTTGTTCACCCAAGAAGTGCTCAACGCGCCTAAAGAAGTTTTCACTTCAAAAAGAATATCAAATATACCAGAAGACGAACAAGGCAACCTAATTCAAGTTGTTAAAAATAAGAAGCAACTCCATCACAACATTTTCCGACGTAAGTAATGGTGATTGCCTCACGTGACTTGTCAGCCATATTTACAAGACGGCTCAAACAATATCAAGATACCATAAAAAAGAAGCAAATTCATTCCAACGACTACATGTAGTTCTATCAGTGCAGTCCCTTAGGACAGGTTCATGTTGCCGATACGACCGGCTATAACATAAACATAGGGTACACTATTAAAACTTGGACTCGTTTTGTAAGCCGAAATATTATACGGACTACCTTCCTTCTATCTCGATGGCTGGTGTAGGGCTGCCAGACACACATTTACATTTTATTCCGACGGTAAATACGAAGGACTTTTGTTTAAACTTTATCTGTAGCTAGTTTTTCGGCGGTTTATTGCGTTCTGTGATAAGTGGTTCGTTGTAAAGATGGTTTGAGATTGTGGTGTCTATCTAAGGTAGAATTAAAGGGGTGAGTTGGTGATACTGGTCTTTTGTAAGGTTATTAAAGAGTTTAGTATGATTGTGTTGGAAAATTAAGGTTTTCATATATCATACCTATATACATACGGTGGCAAACTAGCATACGGCCCACCTGATGATAAGTGGTCACCGTAGCCTATGGACGCCTGCGACATCACTTGCGCGTTGCCGACCCTTTAGGAAAGGAAGTGGGAAGGAGAAGGAGCGGGATGGGAGAAAGGGGGTGATTGGGCCTCCGGCACTCTCACTCACCTAACGAAACAACAGTAGGAATACTGCTATTTCACGTCGATATTCTGTGAGAGGGTAGTCCTTCCCCGGTCGAGCCGGCCCATTCATGCTGAAATCAGCAAGGAGTGGTACATTGCACATACCTACATACTTTTCGCTAGCTATAGTTTTAGGTAATAATTTTTTGCCTATTGCCGTCTACCGAGCACAGTTTTAGACTCGTGTCGCTACATATAATTTTTAGACATAAAACCCAATACCGCTTTGTCTTTGAAATCGAACCCAAGACCTCATGCATAACAGTCGCCTTTGCTACCACTGTGCCACCATTCCCCGTATTTTTTTAAAGGCTTCATTATATTAGCTGGTCGTAACCCTATCGTGTGCTAAAATTGACGTCGGTAAACTTAAATACTTGAATATTTGTATTAAAAGAAAAATATGTGTAAATTCTAATGTAACAAAATAGCATTACCTACATTATTATTCGCGAAAACTGTTAATAATTATTCATCTATTATTTATCAACAAATATTGGATCATGATAAAATTATTATTTTAAGATTTATCTAATCATTTAAATATTGCTGATTATTTTGTTTCACATGTCACATGTATGTCTATGTCTGGTCTGTAAGTCTGTTGGCGTTAAGAGAAATTTCAAACCGAAGTCAATAAACGTGATTCAGTACCCTCTTAAATATAAATATGTTATAGAATGATAATAATAACACGAAATAAAATTGCCAATAATAATATGGCCACCCAATATCTACAGACTTTAAATATTAGCGTCTCATAAATATATTAATTATCATGGAAATCACCACAACTTAAGATAGGGACTCGCTGTATAAATATAAACTACTCTCTTTTTTCTTTATTGTCAACTAGCTTTTACCCGTGGCTTCGCTCGTGTTAATTTAGAATTTGACAATCGATTCGGGTCGTACTCTGCTTGTAATAATATAATTCAATCATGATTCGAAAGACACGTGGCGCCATCTATTATCATAAGAAAGTTATTGTTGTTTTCCTCGGGAATAGTATTTTTTTCGGGATGAAAGGGAGCCTATGTCCGTTTCTGTACACCTGACAACGTATATGCAAAATTTCAAGATTATCGGTTCAGTGGTTTAGGCGTGAAAAGGTAACAAACAAACTAACTCATTTTCGCTTTTATAATATTAGTTAGGATTAGGATAGGATAGGATTATTGTCAGTGCTAATTCTCTTAATGGTTATTATAGGGTCAGTGTGTGACACATATATTTCCTATATAATAATTTCTTATTTTGTATCAACATAAAATCTTACTAATTATGAATAATAAAAACTCCAATTACAAATATGCATAGCGTTCACTTAGACATAACTTAATATAATTAACTCAAATAATGAATTAAAACGAGGTAGAAATAAAGAATCAATTTGAGATTAGACTTACAATTAACGATAATGCTTTAGAAAATATAACATTAAAAATAAAAAGTTAATTATTTTTTACCGATTAAAAATTAATTAAGTATTTACATTATCATTTTATGTTTCGTGGAGTAAGTCAAGATCAAACAATCATAATGAGCAATACGACTATTAAACTTCTCATTACACATGCACAATGCACAACCAAACTAATCCCCGACCAACCAAGTCTTAAAGACACACGCACTATTCACAAGCCTTAGTTGGTCGCACGGTCGCACGTAGGCCTAGCTAACTCGTATTTTTGCTGGCAGCCCTGGTCGCTGGCCCGGTGTCCGGCGCAGTCCGGCTGCTGTCTCATAAACATGCCCCTGTATCAGCGCGTAATCTTCCGGATTTGTCGATCAGACCGGCTATCCACTGGCCAGATTTGTACGGGGCTTTGCCGCCGATATGCCACATACATTTTGCTTTCTTCTTCAATGTTTATGTACAGGTAGGCTTTGTTTACCGATATTTGTGATTTGGCTTGTGATTTTATTTTGGGTATTACCGTTGCGATGAGGCAATGAGGTTATTGACACATTTGTACGTATTATATATTGGCGAAGGCTGAGATTTTCACATTCGTAAACTATGTTTGAGATCTCTCGCTATAAGTCGCCTGTTCCGGACATAATATTTTCAGATTCAGGGCTGCTCCTGAGAATTGCCTAACAGTTCTCTTAATAAGACTTTGTCCGACTCAGGAATTGAATCCAGGACCTAGTGGACAATGATCGACGCAAACATAATCGCAAAGCTATGCTACTCGTACTAGCTCTTTATGCTTTTAATTTGATCAGCGCTAGGAAAGAGTTGACTGCTGAACTGTAATTTATATTGATTGATTAAAATGAGTATTAAAATTAATAAAACAAAAATTTGGGACAGTCTTTGGGGACTGCCGATAGAAGTGAAAACTTTAATCCTTGACATTAAAAAAAAGGGGCGGTTCGGATTCCTGATACTTTCTTGGTGGTTATTAAGAGGATTAAAATTTCGTTATTTTTTGCGTAGGACGCACCATTTCTGAGATATTGTTAATATTCTAAAATAATACAAAAATGGAAAGCGTGGAAGCGTGACGATGACGCGAGTTCTATGATTTTTGTTCACCCAAGAAGTGCTCAACGCGCCTAAAGAAGTTTTCACTTCAAAAACGGCAATCAATTAATAATTAAATAATGTAAATAACGTGTCTTGTTTGGGATATCTGTATTTACCTATAATATACTAATTCCAAAATGTAAGTCACCAGAAACGCAGTCGTGGTCTTTAGACATAGCTCTAGTTAGTTAATCTCGTAGCACTGGTCATGCCCAGCAATAAGCTAGGATATAAACAGCGTTAATATTCCCACGGTTGTATTCCAAGAACGTAGGCAGAAACATTTCTTATTCTACATTACTTCTTCACTTTACTTGTGCGCATTGCATAACAGTAATTCAAAATCACCATGATTTCAAATAGTATCAAATTAAATAAATCTTAAGACATGTATGTATATATTTTTATTTTTATTTTTAAAAGTGTTTTAGAATGGAGATCATGGGACCAGAAAAGAGCTCGAGGGCGACCACAGATGAGATGGAAGGATGACATCAAAAATGTGGTGGGCAGCAACTGGACCCTAATTGCCCAAGACAGAGGAAAGTGGAGAGGATTGAAGGAGGCCTACTAACAACAAATATTTGGTCGATTAAGGCTAAATAATATTAATATAATATTCTACCATATACACACAACACCATCTAGCCCAAACTAAGCAGAACTTATATTAGCTATGGGTACTAGACAATGAATAAACATACATATATACATTTTTTTTTGTAAGTACATACGTATTATACATAGAAACACCCAGACCAAGACAAACATCCATGTTCATGCACACAAATGTTTGACTTGTGCGGGAATCGAACCCGTGATCTCAGGCGCAGCAGTCGGTTACACCAACCACTACGCCATCTAGGCCGACGAGAAGAAGAAGAAGAACATATTTTTAACACATCGAATAGGTACCATGTAGTAGACACAATAGAAAATGTTTTGTTCGCGGTCATTCGTGTGTCATGGTGTTGAATGTAATATAATTGTTAGGTTAGCTTAGTCCGTATATTTAGGCTACAAATTAACGATCCAATACAAGTTACTACATTTTTATTTAAACAGCGAAACCAAAACTATTTCCCTCTCGTCACTATCCCAAAATACACAAACGGTCACCTCAAACAAAAACAACATGGCCGCCCCAAAAACATTAATGAACAAAACAGACGATATGAAACCGATTACATTACCCGGCCGTACACGTGTAACTACATAGGGTCGGTCATTACGCATAATCGCCGGGCAAAAACTACAAAAGCCGTAATTATTTACAACTACCGACCGGTGGCGCACGTTTTAAAACTACCCTCGGACGCGAGCGGCGCGGGCGGCGCGTCCCATCAAAGTCAGATAACGCGGGCCACTATGAGAAGGCTTGTTTATTGAGAGGATGTCAGTCCTCTGTGTCTGTTCGTATTGTGAGACCTTAAAATATTTAAGGTCTCACAATACGATATATTGAGTAGGAAATAACGTGGATTAAAGATCCTACGTTAAATCGTTACCCATATTCAAAATATATATTTTGTAAATTAAGCTTAAGATGAAATATTTTATTTTAAATTAAGCCTATTAAGTCGTAGCAGCACACCGGCCGACAGACACAATAGGTTTTTAATTATGTCAGACTTTCTAACAATTGATAGGTAAAGAAAACTGCTATATTCGAGTCGGATTCAGACAATCCTGACTCATACTTGGTCGTATTTTATTATTTGTTATTTTAGAGAAGACATTATAATAATTAGTCGAAGTTAAACGCTTGTTATGTATTACCGTTTTTATTTAAGACTAAAACATAAACATTTCGTAAGAACATGTTTACTGTATGTAAAACGTACGTATGTTCCCGCGGTTTCATCCGCGTTTATTGTTACTGCGCCGCCCCCGTGGGTCGTAGCGTGATGTTATATAGCCTATAGCCTTCCTCAATAAATAGGCTATCCAACACTAAAATAATTTTTCAATTCGAACCAGTAGTTCCTGAGATTAGCGCGTTCAAACAAACAAACAAACTCTTCAGCTTTATAATATTAGTATAGATAAAAAAACTTCAGCTAATTATATTAATTTTTTTTCTACTCAATAGCAAATTTTAATATAGTAGTTTTGGCTCGCAGCTTCGCTCGCGTTTATCTAGATTTTGTTAGTAAATTTCTATCCCTAAGGAATAGGATTTCATGATAATCGGTCAAGTAGTTAAGGCGTGAAAGCGTAACAAACAAACAAACTCACATTTGAATTTATAATATTAGTTTTGATATTAGCAATTCCGATTACAATTTACTAGTATTCTTGTTTCCCTCTCCAGCTAAGCTAATCTTATCTTATCTTTATGTGGGGGGCAGTCAGTGCAGACCGGCGACACTTCGACCCAGTGGGATCTTTTGTATCGACACTCTCCCAATAACGACTGCCATAGATGTTCATGGCAGCCGGGACCAACGGCATAACGTGCTCTCCGAGGCACAGAGCAGGCGATAATTGTCAATCAATACGCACATAATTTCGAAAAGTCATATAACTTTCGAAAGTTAGAGGTGCGTGACGTGAGTTCGAACCCGAGACCCTCTGCATTGCAGTCTGTTGGTCTCCCCACTGAGCTATCGTTGCTCTTCAGCTAAGCTAATAATATTCTATCAATATTCTATCACATACACACAACACCATCTAGCCCAAACTAAGCAGTGTTACGAATAGATTCACGTTGGTAGTGAAATGGGTGTGATTCGAACTCACTACCACTCCATCACAGGTTCTAAGTCCTATCCATTAGGCTACCACCACTTCTTACATACATACCTTACCTCAGGAATCTTTCTTTCTTTTCGTGTGGTTAGTGGCCAACCTGTTGTCAAGAGTTGTTCAAGCCGCATATAGGCATCTGACATGGCTTAACGACTGCTGTCAATTTGGCAACAATCGGGACCGACTTTATACGTGCCCTCTGAAGCACGGAGACGCTCAGATGAAATACCACTAAGCGGTCACCCATCTATAGACTGACCGCATCCAACGTTGCTTAACCTCTCTAATCGTTTATCGATCAGTGAGTGCAACTGGCTATGAGCGCCTCAGGAATACAAAACATATGTATAGCTGCCATCTTCTGTTTGACTAAGGAAGTGCTTCAGACTCATTATACCATCATACATAGTCATTCCTTCTTTTTTTTTACAACTCCCGCATTAGAAATAATTGCCAGTGCGGGCGGTTCAATATTTTCCAAACATTTAAATAAAGAACACATTGAACATCAAGACTCGGATCAACTAATTGTGGACCACACCAGTCTTTGTCCACCGTGGGATTTGAACCCATACCACCCGCAGTGCAATACCAAAGTGACCACTTTACACTACTTGAAACACAACGCTGAATTGCACTTACATATGGCGTTAAAATCGCATATAATACAAAATATTTCAATAATCAGGTAGCGGAATGTGAACACGCAGTTAGACTATATATCCGCCGATAAGGCCTTTTGTATCTCAAAATAAATAAAATAGCTTAAATACGAGGATGTCCGGCTGGGACGCCCAATATGGGCGCCCAGGATATAACACATACATACGTATGGAAATTAATTCTATAGTTTCCTCATATATTTAGTTACCTATCCGGGTTAACTTTGCCTATTTATGTATATAGAGTTTTAGATATTGTTATACTGTCTTACGCGAATGTTATGTATTGTAATTAAACTACTTTATATAATGTTTAGTGCGATTTCTTTTAAAAAACACATGTTTAAAACAATTTTTTACTATTGAAAGTATTTATGTAAATACTTTCTCTGAAGATTTGGTTGCTTTTAATTAGGCATGGTCAGAGGGAGACTAAGATAGTGGTAGTCTTTTTCATATAGATGTTTAATTTCAATATTTCAGATAGTGTTTTGGGTAATGTAATTTAAAATAATAAATTAGCAGTTTACGGTATAAAATCCTAATCCTATCCTAACTAATATTATAAAAGCGAAAATGAGTTTGTTTGTTTGGTTGTTACCTTTTCACGCCTAAACCACTGGACCGATCATTCTGAAATTTTGCATATACGTTGTCAGGTGTACAGAAACGGACATAGGCTACCTTTCATCCCGAAAAAAATTACTGTTCCCGAGGAAAACAACAATAACGTTCTTATGATAATAGATGGCGCCATGTGTCTTTCGAATCATGATTGAATTATATTATTACAAGCAGGGTACAACCCGAATTGATTGTCAAATTCTAAATAAAGGCGAGCGAAGCCGCGGGCAAAAGCTAGTCTAAAATAATAAATAAGCAGTTTATGGTATAAAATAATCTTATATTTAGCAAATGTTGCATATTGAAAATGAGCTTAGCATCAGGCAGGCCTAAGCTTATTTTGAATGGCTGTAGATACATATAAAAAAATATATGAGGGTGTTAAAATGAAAAAAGTGTCTGAGAGTATGACCCGTTTATTAATTATTTTGTCCGTAAATAAAGAAATCAATGAATTTAAAGATGTGGTTACGGTATTTTTAAGGTTTCTATGTAGCTTAGGCTTGTAGATAGTCAATGTTTTGAAAATAAAAACAAAATTGGAAAATGAACATTAAATTATATATAGTACCTACTTTACACGCTTCCTTGACAACTTATTTTTGGATAGCTACCATCAAGTCATCTATACCCATAAATAAAACCACATCTTTATACACGAATACAACTTAGCAGTTCGATAAGAATGACCTCCAAAACCTTATTGATAGAAGACAAAATAATAGAAACTGTCTAAAAATAATCAAAATGGCGATATCTGGAGCAGTTCATGCATATTGATGACGTTGCGCGACTAGGCGACGACGCGCGGGTAATCAGTCTGACGCTGTCATCTCAATTAAGCACACGTTTTGACGCCATACTTATAAATATTTTCGTTGTAAAAATAACTTGACAAGTATTTCGTCATCTTACTTTTTGGAATAATGAGATTGTTTATTTTGGCACGAATTTATACCTACCTACATAGATTGACGTAATTCCATAAGTCGTTGCGCCTACGTATCATCAGATATGTATCAAGTCCCACGTAGTAGAGAGCAAGCTGATTGCTATCTTTTAGGCAGTTTCAGCCATACTGCTGCAGAGAATCTCGTGACAGAAAACCTATCTATCCCCGCCATAAGACTTGAAACCTCACGTTCAACTGCAAGTGTTGACACAAAGAGACGATCAATTTAAGGAGACGATTTATTATTGGGCATAAGGGAATCTTCTCTCAAGCTTCGTCCAGCCTTACTGAGTGACCTACCCTCCACCATTCAAAATTTCACGATTCAGGATATTAATTTTGTCAATATTGTGTTAATTGCCTGGAAACCATTCAAATGCAGCACAACACTGTACTACCTGCAGGTAAGCCAGTTTTTGATTGTTACGGTACCCTGTCTGTAAACCTTAGACATATTGTAAAAACACACCCGCAAGTTGCGTTTATAATTTTTTACGTAGGACTTGCCAACATTTTTCTATCGCCGTTTATGTTTAAACCTTGACACCTCCCTTTTTCTTAAATTTTGATGCGATTTTCTACAGAAAATCAATAGCAATAGCCTGATTACGATAAAGAAAAAGTATACTCAAACACTGGACCAATGAAGCAATAAACGCAACACGTCTAATGAAAACCAATAAACATCACCAATTAAACAAAAGCCATTAAACACACCATCACTTTTTCTTAACGAGTTACATCCAATTGATTACCGTTAATACAGCCTTACAAGCCAGTACAAGGCTCTACAAATTGGCGAGCCATATCTCAGCGCGACAACAACCTATCAATAAAGGCACAGCCTCCAGACCTCCGTCTTGCCAATACAGGCCCGGTAAATTGAGACGGTCGATTTACGACTCAGTTTGAACATCCGGCAATTCATTTACAATTGTCTTGAAGACTGTTTGAAAAATATTTACGACAAAATTTTATGCGCGTCTTCGCTCGCATATAAGTGTTTTAGTAATTTAATTGGCTTAACAAAAAAGTTCAATAGTAGTAGTGTATTAGTTTCAAAATTTTGTAATATATAATAATATATATATAATATTCTAACACATACACACAACACCATCTAGTCCAAACTAAGCAAAGCTTGTACTATGTATACTAGACAAAGGATAAACATACATATATACTTTTTTTTTGGAAATACATACATATTATACATAGAAACACCCAGACCAAGACAAACATCCATGTTCATGCACACAAAATGTTTGACTTGTGCGGGAATCGAACCCGCGACCTTAGGCGTGGCAGTCGGTTACACTAACCACTACGCCATCGAGGGCACCGAAAGTGTTAAATAAACAACGCGATAAAATCTGTATAGTAGTTTAATTTCAATGTATAAGCTAAGTGGGGAGACCAACAGACTGCAATGCAGAGGGTCTCGGGTTCGAACCCACGTCGCGCACCTCTGACTTTCGGCAATTATATGACTTTTCGAAATTATGTGCGTATTGATTGACAATTATCGCCTGCTCCGTGCCTCGGAGAACACGTTAAGCCGTCGATCCCGGCTGCCATGAACATCTATGGCAGTCCTTATCGGGAAGTCAGTGCCCTCTAATATCCTGACACTCGTCTAGCTTTAGGGTATCGTTAGCCTTCGGGTTGCGGAGGTCAGATGGCAGTCGCTCCGTGTAAAAACTGATATCTAGTCAAATCCGGTTAGACTAGAAAGCCGACCCCAAGTGACTTGGGAATAATAAAGGCTAAGGAGAAGAACTTAAGACAATATTATGTAGGTTACGTTGGTAACAGTTCTTTTTTTTGGATGAAAGGTAGCCTATGTCCTTGTCTGTTTTCGTGACAACGTGTATACGAAATTGTATGATGATTGGTTGAGTAGTTAAGGCGTGAAAGAGTAACAAACAAACTCACATTCGCATTTATAATATTAGTTAGGATGAAGGTGGATCGAGGGATAGATTATGGCTTACTTGCAGTTACTCTGAGAAAAAGACCAGACCTTGTTAGTATTGTGTGTAAGTTTGAGTTTATCGTGCAGTTCTTGGTTTTATACCCGGGTCATGTGAAGTGCTGTTAGATATGTTGATAAGAAATGTTGAGTAACAGAATAGAGGCTGGCCATGTGATCGATAGATGGCAATCGGGCTCACATGACGTGAGATTTAAATACATAATAAACAACACTTCAGCCTGTATACCTATGTATGAGCAAACCCGATGCCCAGTGGTGAGACATTTTAAAACCAGCATTGGTGAAGTTATGAAGTGACATTATATTTATCTTAGAAACACTGACATGGATTGTTCTTAGCAGATGTGGTCACAGTTAAGTGAATAAAATCAACACTTTTTGTTTAATACAAATATACATTTGCCATAACAATGAATGTGTTTACAATTAATCCGTGTAAAAAAATTAAAATAGGTAGTTAATATTTTCTCCTTCAAAATTACGTAAATTTGCACGAAAAATGCAAAAACGTAAGCTGCGTGTTACGTGATTTTTAGATAATAACAGTAGAAATCTATCCTATTTTACAGCTTAAACGAAACATAAACAGTTATATTACAATTTGTCCGTCCCAAATATTTAAGTTATTGATTGACAATAAAGATACATATTTATCAAAAAAGCACTTCAAATCCTCCATACAATTTTACTATGGCGGCCGCGCGCCGATTTGAATATGCGCCGCACGAGCTCTGTCATTATCTTTCTTACGCTCGGCGAGTCCCACTGCTGGGCACGGATATCTTCTCACTATGAGAAGGGTTAGGCCATAGTCCACCACTCTGGCCTAGTGCAGGTTGGCAGACTTCACATATCTTAGAGAACATTATGGAGAACTCTCAGACATGCAGGTTTCCTCACGAAGTTTTCCTTCACCGTTAAAGCAAGCGATAATTAACTGTTTAATACGCATATAACTTCGAAAAGTCAGAGATGCGCGCCTTGGGTTCGAACTCGAGATCTCATTTCAATCAAGCCAATAATTATAATAAAATTTTTAAATATGCTATTATAAAATACTCACTACTTAATTTAGATTATACTAGCAGTTACCTGCGACTTCGTCCGCGTAGATTTTAACTAAAAAGTGTTTGTCTCTGCGGAACCCTATTTTTTTTCTAAAATCAAGGTAGCCTAAGTTACTCCTTATAACATCAGCTATCTGCCAGTGTAAGTCCCGTCAAAATCGGTTCAGCTGTTTCGAAGATTAGCCGGAACAAACAGACAGACAAAAAATTTTAAAATATATGTTTTCTTATAAGTACCTTATATACCTACTTTCATATGCATTAGTTAAAAAGCTGTTATTTTGAAATTACAAACAGACACTTCAATTTTATTTATTTGTATAGATGTATAGATTGTCTTACGTTTACGAGAATGATTTTCATTGAAATTAAACTACTTCATACGGATTATATGTTGTTTAATTTCAATGAAAACTTAATTTAGACTCAAATGACGAACACTATTTCAATGTGCCTTATTTAAATTATATCCCTACTTAACTGCCATAAAGTCCATAACCCGAAACCCGTTAACCAATCATGCAATAACATTGTCAAAGCCGAGTCCGGACAAGCGACCGGATTAACCGTATTTACTGCAAATTAACAGTACAATTGATGACCAATTGATCGTCTAATGTTCCCATAAGGCCATTATATTAAATCAAATGCTCTCGATGCTCCAAACTACCTGGACAAAGACCCATTGATTTAAGAGGCCGTGTTAAGTCTGTTTACATAGATTGATGTGAGTAGTGCGTTCATCTTGGAATGGTCTGGGTTTGAGATTGAGTTAAGCCAGTTCTAGGAGTATGTTCTGATGATCAAATGGCCATTCAGCGGTATGATTGATGAGCATTTCGCTGGTATGTGATGATGAATGATGCCAATGGTATCTTTTATCTACAGGAATCTCATTCTAACTAATATTATGGAAAAAAACAAACAAAACAGGCAAACCTAGTACTGAATAAAAGAGCATTGTCTCTTGTAGATTTGTGTCCGAGATATAATGAGTTTAGCTTCTTTACCAGTTTAGAGAGTTACCGAAATAAAAATGTGTATGATTGAAGGTTTCCAGGTTCGAGTCTGGGTTTGCCGGCCATATTAACATTTAATCTTAGCCAACGTTAGGGCTTTGGGTCTAGACACATTGTCTTTTTCATTGTGTCTGGTAGCAGGCAATTTTTATTTTTTTTATTTTTTTGGCGTAGTGTGCAAACGAGCAGACGGATCGCCTGATGGTAAGCGATTACCGCCGCCCATGGACACCCGCAACCCCAAAGGAGTTACAAGTGCGTTGCCAGCCTTTTGAAAAGGAATGAAGGAGGGAAATGACAATGGAAAGGATAGGAAAAGGATCGGGGTAACTGGGCCTCCGGCTCTCTCACTCACCGATACGAAACACAACAGTACGGGTACCGTTACTTCACGCCGGTATTCTGTGAGAGGGTAGTACTACCTCGGTCGATCCGGCCCATTCATTCTGAAACCAGCGAGGATCTACTACCTACGAAATTGTTTAGTTAGTAGGACCTTTAGGTCACAGGGATTAAACTTAGGGGGAAAGTCGTTTTCCAAAGCATGTATATTGTCTCAGTAATCATAGTACTATATGAATTACATTCATATTTCCCGAGATCCACTGTATAGATACTGTAGAGGAGTTTTTGTGATTATTTAATTCGTATTCAAAGATATTTATTTGCAGTATAAGAAGGAGGAATATCTCAGAGATACTCAGAGATTTCTATATCTCAAAGATTTCTTACTTCTAGTATCAGATTTACAAGCGTTCATAGGCTACGATTGCTTATCACAAGCTATTAGAATTATCTTCATTTTAGTAAAAAAGGACTATATCGTAGTTGTCAAATGATATAGCGATTTGTTTTTACAAAGTTAACTTCAACAAAAACTAAAATACAGAATAGCATAAAACCATTAAATTCGCTTAGAGTAAAATCTAAAAGTGATTAAAAATCACGGCAATCTGCAAAAACAATAGCATACCCTAAAACGCCAAAGAAACAACAACGGAAAATACAGCCTTAACTTATCCTAAAAACAAAATCCTTTGGCATACAAAACGCGTAGTTCCACAAAGACAATAATTTGATAGTAAGCCCGGCACCGCGAGAGATTCACCTGACTAACTGCTGCTAACAACCTCTAACCGCTTCTAACCGGTGGCGCGGTGCACGAACCGGTTTAATCCGCCCGGAACCGGCGCAATCCGGTTCGCAAACTTTGTTCAGTCATGCTTGCTTTGTGGCGCACGCATTATGCCACTTGTCGTGTTGTCTGTAAACGATTTGTTAATGGATTTCGGTTATTGTGTTTCACTTTGAGGTTAATTGGATGAGCTGATAGCTGTTTGGAGTTATTAGAGCGTGGAAATTCTTACCTGTGTAGTTTGTTTCATTGCTTTTTGTACTGAAGTTAGAACGGTGCCTTTTTGATTCTTTGTCTTTACTTTTTAACGAAGCTGATATTAATTAACGGCTAAATTTAGAATTTTAGTTGGTAAATATTTAATCAACTAAAAATGTAATCCAGCTAACTTAATAATTAATCAAAACATATAAAAGAAATTTATAATGTAATTGGGTAATCCTAACTAATATTATAAATACGAAAATGAGTTTGTTTGTTTGTTACGCTTTCACGCCTTAACTACTCAACCGATCAACATGAAATTTTGCATACACGTTGTCAGGGGTACAGAATAGGATATAGGGTACCTTTCATCCAGAAAAATAACTGTTGCAAACCTAACCTAACATACATTTACGCGAGCGAAGCCGCGGGTGAAAACTAGTTATATTATAAATTTAAGCAGGCAGATGCTGGATGCGGCAAGCTGAAGACAGGGCGCTATGGCGCTCTTTGGGGGAGGGCTATGTCCAGCAGTGGACTATTATAGCCTGATGATGATGATGATAAATTTAGTTTTATGCATTATATTTTGAATAAATACATTAATTATTAAAATTACGTTTTAATATAAACATATTTTCACTTATTAAATAGGAGTGATAACATCACTCCACAATTTTTAAGAATTTTTGACAAATTCCTACTTGTATTCTAAATGTTTAAAAAAGCTTATACGCGTAAACCTTTGAATAAATAGACTATTCATTTTAGATTACCATTTTTTATGCTGATATTCGTGTCCGTGAGATTGTTGCTTGCCAATCTACAAATATAAGCTAATGTAAACTAAGTCATATGTAAGAGCATTGTTAAAAGTTTACATCCTTTATTAACGTCATCCTATGTTTTAAAGTTAATTGACTCCTAGACGAGGAAAGGCTGACTAAGAAAGTTTATAAGGCTAGTGTGAATGGAACAGTCGCAAGAGGATAACCTAGGCGAACGTTTCTCGATCAGATCGGAGGCGTTCTGGACAAAGGCCAGGTTAAGAGCTCCTTGAACCGACGGGCGTGTATGAGAAATGTGATGAAAGTGAATGAAGCCAGAGAAGTGTGTCAGGATCGTAGCAAATGGAAATCCGTAGTCTCTGCCTGCCCCTCTGGGAAACAGGCGTGAATTCTATGTATGTATGTATGACTCCTAGTACAAAGATTAACTTATATATATTACTAGCTTTTGCCCGCGGCTTCGCTCGCGGTAATTTAGAATTTGACAATCAATTCGGGTCGTAATCTGCTTGTACTAATATAATTCAATCATGATTCGAAAGACACGTGGCGCCATCTATTATCATAAGAACGTTATTGTTGTTTTCCTCGGGAACAGTAATTTTTTTGGGGATGAAAAGTAGCCCCTTTCTGTACACTTGACAACGTATATGCAAAATTTCAGGATGATCGGTTCAGTGGTTTAGGCGTGAAAAGGTAACAAACAAACAAACTCGTTTTCGCTTTTATAATATTAGTTAGGATTAGGATTAGGAAGTTAGGATTAAATTAAACAATTTCTTTATAATGGTAATAGATATTACCATTATAAAGAAAATATTTACGCGGACGCGCTTCATCATCATCATCATGATCGGACGCGCTTACTTTCTGCTAATCAACACTGGTGACTGGTGGTACAGAATCGTAAACTAAATCACATTCGTTCTTAAACTGAGAAGAGGCCCGCAGCCAGGATATACAAGGCTAGTTTTAATCCTAACTAATAGTATAAAAGCGAAAATGAGTTTGTTTGTTTGTTACCTTTTCACGCCTAAACCACTGAACCAATCATTCGGAAATGTTGCATATACGTTGTCAGGTGTACAGAAAGGGGCTACTTTTCATCCCGAAAAAAATTACTGTTCCCGAGTAAAACAACAATAACGTTCTTATGATAATAGATGGCGCCACGTGTCTTTCGAATCATGATTGAAATATATTATTACAGAGTACAACCCGAATTGATTGTCAAATTCTAAATTAACGCGAGCGAAGCCGCGGGCAAAAGCTAGTATTTAATAACGCTATTTTACATTAACAATCTTTAACGCAAAACATACGTTATACTATACCTAAGTCTATAGAAAAACGTGTACTGCTACTAAAAATACACGAGTACACATCAAATAAAAGTCCACCAATCACTATACCCTTTTAGTTAAATGCCAGAGCACCAAATGCTTGTCCCGTCCAGAATGTCCCCGTAAAGATGGGTACCGCGGGCTTAATGCGCCGTGTTTGCTGCGCCCCATTGCATCCCTGATATCTTTGTTGCTTTCCAAACTTTAGACAAGGGAATACTGTTCGTTGGTCCAGCGGTATAGATAAGTGTGAGTGCAATCGACTTTTTTAAAGCTATAAGAGAGATGGCACTGCAAGATAGACGGTCTTATTGGGGTATGTCTTAACGGATTATATGAGATTGAGTGCGAAACTGATCATGATAAGTCGTGTCATGTGATATGTGATGATACGTTTCCGCTTAGAATGTTCATAATTTTTATAATCGCGATATCTGTAGATCTATGTCTGAAATATTTATTATCAGTTAAACAAATAATTAACGTAATATATACACAAATTATTTACAAGACATATTAACTAAACAGAAAAATAAAACAACAAAATTAAAAAGCGTCATAATATTCCTCTGCATCGTCGTCAATTGGCAACATGCCGAGAAGACTGGCAGCATTGCCACGTTGAATGGCAATACTTATTCTTTGTGCAAAGAAAATACCAGTCCTCTGGTTACGTGAAGCGTCGAACGAAACAGACCTAGCACTTGGACCCCATGGCCCCAGTGTTTCGACACCAAACGGCTCAAATATGTACAGATATATTTTATTTTACGTAAGTATTAACTTGTATTAAGAGCTTAATCTGATCGCATGATGTTTTAAGATAAACCTTATTGGGAAAGTATGTTCAACTCGCAGAAAGTTGTCAAATAACCTTGTACTTGTATTGTAATTAGGCTACCAAGAGCTCTCTAAAGACGATCTATCCTGTTGACGTGTATAATATTTGCCCGATAAACTTTAAGGCAAGAATATTCAACAAAATAATATATTCTCAAATACCATCATACGAGCTATATGTATGAATAAGCTAAAGTGGCAACGGGCTAGCCATGTCAGTTAAAGAACAACGAGCAAATTAGTATAAATTGCAAATTCCTTAAACGTAAGGTAAGGCTTCTCCTAGGGATAGACTGTAATAGAAAGCAGAAGTCCGAAAGTTAAGGCGCAAATATGACGGATTCCATTCAGCGGATGACTAAAAATGATCGACGGACTAGTCAAAATTGTAGCCATAACGGGCACCTTCATGACAGGTTTGCCTAATGCGGAGCTAATGGGTTATGTACAGTGAGTTGCAAAAATGCATACCCATGTCAGAACTAAAATGGTATAAGCCGGTAATTGACGCCATCTAATGGAAATCGATACAAGAAATGTTACCTAAGTAGTTTATTTATATCAAAATAGATGGCGGTGCACTACTATAAAATAAAAAAGTAGATTTCTTAATGACTTCATTTTGATAAATTTATGTACATACCTACTTTAAACAATTTTTTATCTCTGTTTTATCTTTAATAAACTATTGTAAATACAATACTTTATTAAATATATAATAAATTTCAGGGTAAAAAAAGAGGCAATAAATTAAAATAGTTTATTTTATAAATACTTTCAATCACTCGCTATTCTGTTCGTATGCAAACATTATTCTGTCCCTGTGTTCGAGTGTCTTCTCGGTTTTTCAAATTATTTTATACTAAATAAGCATACGGCCCACCTGATGGTAAGTGGTCACCGTAGCCTATGGACGCCTACAACATCAGAGGCATCACTTGGGCGTTGCCAAAGCTTTAGGAATAAAAGGAAGTGGGAAGGAGAAAGAACGGGAAGGGGGCAAGAGGGTGATTGTGCCTCCGGCACTCTCACTCATCGAACGAAACACAACAGTAGGAATACTGGTATTTCACGTCGATATTCTGTGAGAGGGAAGTCCTTCCCCGGTCGAGCCGGCCCCATACATGCTGAAATCAGCGAGGCAGAGTAGTAGACTCTAAAAATCGGTTGAGATTATAATTTCTTATAAATTGTACTTATTTGCTAAAAATGAGTACGCGTTGCAATATTTATAAAACAACGCCATCTAGTCCATTCATATTCATTCTCATTCGAGTGTTCACAGGATTTTGGACCTTAAGGTGTCCATGCACAATTACAGGTGACTGTACAATATTGTTAAGTAATTTGACAATAAACGATACATTTGTTTATTTATTTAATAAACGCTTCACGCTAATCACCGCCGGTGAGACGAGTGCTTTACTGCCGTGAGCTCTCACTGTCTCAACTAGTTTATCTCATGATACGCGGTTCTAAAACATACGAAATATTCAATTATGTCGATGATTGCCAGCACCGGCTTTCACTGACGTTCAGTGTTATAACTAGATAATCGAGTGTTGTAGATGCAATTCCCACTTGGAACGATAGAGGAACTTCACGATAGAGAAATCAATTAAAGCGTAGCAAGATATTTTTTTATTCTTCTAACATCGTAAGATATTACCACAGCCGACGGATGTTCGCAGTAACAAAAATATCACTGACGCGTTAACAGCATATATTATTAAAATTATTTATTACTAGCTTTTGCCCGCGGCTTCGCTTGCGTTAATTTAGAATTTGACAATCAATTCGGTTTGTACTCTGCTTGTAATAATATAATTCAACCATGATTGGAAAGACACGTGGCGCCATCTATTATCATAAGAACGTTATTGTTGTTTTCCTCGGGAACAGTAATTTTTTTCAGGATGAAAAGTAGCTTATGTCCGTTTCTGTACACCTGACAATGTATATGCAAAATTTCAGAATGATCGGTTCAGTGGTTTAAGCGTGAAAAGGTAACAAACAAACAAACAAACTCATTTTCGCTTTTATAATATTAGTTAGGAAGTTAGGATTAGGATTAGGATAGGATTAGGATAGTTAGGATGTATGTGTATAGACCCATTCAGCTGCGCCTCCAAGGATAAACCTTAATAATAAAGCGCGAAAATAGTGGATCGCTTGTAGCCGAAGTGGGACCACTTCCTAAGGTTGTATTGTCACTTGCTTCGGGTAATACTAAGTTTGGTTTACCGAAATGCGCGGCGCACTTGTAATTGAATTGATTGTTTGCATTTGATATGTTATACCTGTTTGTTGAACGATTTAGCTCCGCGTAACTGATATTAGTGGTCGTAGTGTATCCCGCTTTTGTTTAATCGAGCAAAATACTTATTTCGTACGTTATTTAAATTACCATGAGAATAAATAAAAAAGTATTATAATTTTTTAAACTAGCAATTACCGCAGTTTTGCTCGCGTGAACATACTAGGGATATCTGCAGCGCGGCCGTGCTGCGTCGTTATTTCGCTTTGTGGCATGATGCAGTTATAGTTATTGTTAATACCTACTATTTATTTTTGTGGTTAATACCCTTACCTACCGTAACTGAATGTTTACTAAAAGGTCAGATTATTTTATTACCATACAGAAAAAATATGTAAAATGATACAGAGGATGATTGCGCGTATGGCGTAGCGGTTTAACTTCTTGAACGTCTAGGGGAAATACGTAAAAATAATTAAAAATTCATTGTGCAAACAATACACAAACGGACAACGCTCGACACTTGACTCATTAACGAGTCAAGTGTGTCGTTTTTTTTTTTGATGACTCATTTTTGCGGACAGCGTATGTCCGCTCGACAGTTGACGGGTTAAGTGGTCATCTCACCACTGCCGCCGCGCCGAGTATTGTGGGTTCAATTCCCACACGGGACAAAAATGGTTGTCCTTTCCCGAGACTGTGTATTAAAAAAAAAACCACACGACGCATAAGCGCACAAATAGATAGCTAGACAGTAAGACATTAGTCAATAGCAAAACCCACTCAACTCAGGAATCGAACTTGTAACGTAACAACTAACGGCCTAACGACCCAGCCAACCCTATTTATTTAAATTTATTCTCTTAAACACGTCCATACAAAAATATACAAATGAGGTTGGAAATCGAAGGTTCAATAGTGAAATACAAGAAGACATCATTAATCATTGCATTGTTGAACTGGGGTGACAACGAGTCAGCTTGTATTGTGGATTTGTTGACAGGGATCAGGACTGGACGACAGCGGCCCTATTCTGAGATGGCTTTGCTATGAAATGGGTGAGGTTTACGTATTTTGCCTTGTAAAATTGTAACGTAATACAATGTTAGACAACGAGTCTTACGGCCATTCCTACCACTAACAAGTAAAGTTATCCGAAAGATAAATCGCATGCTGTCTCACTCTTGTAAGGTTAAAGAAGAGAGATGGCGAGACTTTTATCTTATAGATAAATTCTATCTGGAGGTGGTAGTACAAGCTCTTAATCGCGTTAGTAAGTATTTAAAGGTATATTTATTTGCCGAGTTTTGATCAACTTGCATCTATAATTTAACTAGTGTGAGCTTAGTAGTGCCTTCGTAAAATACAAGTTTCGGTAATAACATTTGACGGCTGTCTTGTCTACATTACTGTCATTTGACGCCTATCCTTTTATAATTCTCTAAGAATTGCATGTCTACGGATATATAAATGAACGGTTGTTTCCCATTGAGTGAAGCAGATACTATGCCTTTCTTCTTGCTTTGACCGTATCCTATGGGACTTTATCGACATGCAATAAATTAACACCAAGACTCAGAACAATTGTTGTGGATCACTCAAATAGTTGCCCGGTGTGAGATTTTAACACACTACATTCGGCGCAGCGGCGAGGCGAGCTCTTGCCTGCTGCACCGTCCATCCAGTCAAAATACTTGATATACTTATTAATTTTTTCTCTGCATAGTTTTAGTCTTCCAGAATAAGTCCGTAGGGTTTTCACTCACTGTAGTGAACAATCGCAAATGAATGGAGTGGAGACAAAAGGCCGGCTCCTTTGTGCTAATGAAGAATGGTCACCCTTATCCCGTGTCGTGTTAGTGTTAGGTTAGATTAATATCGGACTGTGATCATTGGATATAACAAAAATTAACTTACAGTTATTAATTGACTTGTGATATTGCTATTTAATATGATTTTGTCTTACATTCATGCGAATTAATAATTGCATGGCAGCGGCAAACCAACCAAAATATCGGCAAAAGGCAAATAGAGAGGTGGAATATGAATGATGTGAAAGATGACTATAAGTAGGATGACGATGAACATTTAAATTACGAGTAGAAGGGATGAATGAAAGTACAGGAAAGGAAATACAAAACAAGAGCTGGAATATGATTGTGTGTCATATTGATTAAACCATTGCGTGGCAGCGGCACACCGGCGGCCAGAACCAATAGGTTTTCAATTATACCTGGCATTCCAAAAATTACAGGTTAATAGTCGTGGCAAGAAACTTTACTATATCTCTTTAATATATCAAGGTGTGTGTATTGTTCAATAATACTAGAGTACAGTTCAATAATACTGAAGAGATGCATACAATAGAGGTGAATAACATTATTATTATTTATACACCCACATTTTACCAGCAATGCCTTATGGTCCATTTAGTACGAGGCAAGTCTACTGGTCTACTCTATTATCGTCTAATTATCCATACTAGCGGTCGCCTAGTGGTCAAAATTCGACCAAAATTCCTAAGCTTGTTACTTTGTTTTAAATTTTTCTTTATTACATATGAATAAGGTATAGGTAACCATAGTTACAAAGAATTGTACGACGTCAGACGGATAATGCCGAAATACTACGAACGCGATTTGACTGTGTGTGTCAAACGCATGGTTGCGTGCGTGTTTTTTCATTAATTTAATGTATTTCTATTGCATATTTTATAAAAATATTGGCCCCTCCTTCTCCATATAAACTTTAACTGTGCCAAATTTCATATTCCTCCGTCCGCGCAATTTTTGTAAAAAAGGGCACAAAGTTTTTGCTTCACGTATTAATATATGATTCCACCAGCAATTTTTTTAGTTCCCATATAATAGCGGACAAGTTGGCGTCTTCTAAGTACATTTTCTAATACCGTTCTAAGAATTTTCCATCAAAAAGCCCGGACCCTCGATCTATTTGAACACAAACAAAACAAACGTAATTTTAATACCACCTCAAAGCCACATACGTATTTTGAAACACGTAAAACATTTTCTTTCCTTGCGACGGACTTATCCGGCACGACATATCAGCGACAGGGACGTTTTGCGACGTCAAAAGTCGCGTCAGGATTACTAGTGACGTCGCGGCCGGACCCTGTCCGAGCTTGACAACTCAGATGGACACCCTTATCTCTCACTAAAAGCGTGTAGTGTAGCTATTTATAGCGGTCAGGCGTATGTTATATTTTTGACGTTATAGCTTTTTAAGGTTATGATTAATTTTGAAGAGGTGTTAAGAAAAATGTGGTGTGTTTATGATTGTAATTAATATGATAAAGTGCTGTTATTTTTTCTTTTCTATCTGCAATGTGTGCTTGGTAATTATGGTCTAGGGCTTTACGTTAAAGTTTCTGGTTTTAAGTGGTAAAGTGTAAAAGGCGATATAAATAAGCTAGCTCGTTCGGGGAGGTACCACCATGAAGCTAATACAATAGCTTCATGGGTACCACGGTGTACCTACAAATTCTTTCGGGACCAGTATCTTACCCAACGTTTTTGTAGTTTTTATAGCAGTCTGGTTATGTGTAAACAACATCACGACTGCGTAAAAAAACCGGCAGACCATTTTATTTTAATACCTAATAATATCAAATTTTAAAAGTTTGAAGATATTTGAATGTTATGTAGGTATTTAATGTAATAAGCTTAATCACGCGTTAAAAGTTGACCGGGTTTGAAAGAAACTTGGCACACAGACGGACCATGTTCAGGATCAATACGAAGGATTCAAAACAAAATAAAATAAATAGAAATAAGATTCTTTTAAAATCAAATCATATTTTAAGGGATTTGCGTAGGCAAAGGATAATAGATGTGCTACATCCCTATGTAATACAGTTATTGTCCCTTGCCCATTAATTAAAGTGAGTGTACTTAATACATCTCTGCTTACCTGCTGTATTAGGTAGACCCTCAATGCACCAGCAATGGTTTTAAGGACTCAAGTAATAGAAGGTTGCTCATCGCTGTTTACTGAGCAGAGTTTCAGGCTCCATCATACTTCTTAGAATTTCTTGTAAGAAAAACTCAATAACACTTTTATTCGACTCGCGCATCGAACCCGAACCCTTCACAGCACAGCAATACCATACACTACCGCCACCGAGGCAATAAATTATTATTGCTACGAAACACTCGCTTGCTACAATAAGTATACAATTGAATCTGTGTATATAGTACTGAACACCATAAGGAATAGTATACCTACTCAAAGCACACAGTAGACAAGGTTACAAAAACATTTGCGGTGACAGATTGACGGTAGGGGGCGCCACTTTGACTAATAGTGGCCGACTGACCCCCGACAATGTAATTACGACAACATTAATTCTAGCTTCGCGATCAGTCGACGAGGCTGTTTTGAAAATGCTGAGGTGAAATGGAATATACCTACACACTACCTATATTACCTTTTGTGTTGTATTTAGGAAGTTTTAAGAGCAGCGATAGCTCAGTGGGGAGACCAACAGACTGCAATGCAGAGGGTCTCGGGTTCGAATACACGTCGCGCACCTCTGACTTTCGGAAGTTATATGACTTTTCGAAATTATGTGCGTATTGATCAACAATTATCGCCTGCTCCGTGCCTCGAAAACCACGTAAAGCCGTTGGTTCCAGCTGCCATGAAAATCTATGGCAGTCATTATTGGGAGAATGTCAACACAAAAAATCCCACTGGGTCAAAGTGTCGCTGGTCTGCAGTGACTGGCCCCCACATAAGATAAGATAAGATAAGATAGGAAGTTAGGGAGTAGGTGTAGACTGCATTGATATAAGTAGTAACCCCATGGATATATCACGCTCCGTTTTGTAAGTTCAATAGCACGAGACAAAATTTTGTGTGATTCACAGATAGTATGAAGTATTGAGGCTAGCTGCTTTAAAAAAAATAGGATGTTGGTCATAGTGTGTGTACTTAATATTGTCTTCTGTTTACGCGAATGCTATCCATTGAAATTAAACTAAATATCCGTATATGTGGGTGCTTTTTGTGTCAATAATTGTACTTTGTCCCAATACATTAATTAAACCTAACATTAGTCTACTAAAACAAGATTTCATGTATATTCAGTGGCATAGTCCGATTTAAATGAGTTAAGACAGATTTACTAATATCATAGAATTTGAACATTCGTAGTCGTTTCCTACCCCTTCGGGAAACTAACATAATTCTATGTAGGTATGTTGTATTATTAGTAAGACTAATCATATTATTATATGTTGTATATGTTCGTCAATTGCTGTGCTGAATCATAATAGGATTTCTACTATTTATATACTAGATAGACTATTAATTTGTTATCTGTAGTTGTGCATATAGAATATATCATAACTTACTAATCCTATCCTAATCCTAACTAATATTATAAAAGCGAAAATGAGTTTGTTTGTTTGTTACATTTCCACGCCTAAATGACTAAACCAATCATTCTGAAATTTTGCATATACGTTGTCAGGTGTACAGAAACGGACATAGGCTACTTTTCATCCGGACAAATATTACTGTTCCCGAGGAAAACAACAATAACGTACTTATCTTTCGAACCATGATTGAATTATATTATTACAAGCAGAGTATAACCCGAATTGATTGTCAAATTCTAAATTAACGCGAGCGAAGCCACGGGCAAAAGCTAGTTAATATAATCAGATCGGAGACGTTCTGGACAGAGTTCAGGTTAAGAGAACCTTAAACCTGCGAGCGTATATGAGGAATGTGATGAAAGTGAATGAAGCCAGAGAAGTGTGTCAGGATCGTAGCAAATGGAAATCCGTAGTCTCTGTATGCGTTAATCTATGTATGTATGTATTATAAGGAGAACTAATTACAACTTGAAATCCCGCTTTTGCTTCTTACGCCTTGCTTTTTTTGCACCTTGCTTTGCCCCTCCGAGAAATATGTATAAATCTATAATGTTAAATTATAAGTAGGATTTATTAAACTTAAAATTATTTTTTTGCTTTAACTATATATGCATGTTTTTAACTTTCATCTTGTTTTGTCTATTCGAGAAACAGGCATCAATCTATGCATATTATTAGAGGAAAAGTCAGAGAATTCAAACCTTTTTTCTTTTTGTATATTCATGCACATTTTTGACTTCTATATTACTTTGCCACAGTCGATCTCTTTCACCCATAAACAAATCAAATTAAAGCAAATTTTCCGCTGGTGTTGAAGCATAATTATGTACGTTAGCCACCATAAACATGTCCCACTAACTCCGTCCCAGGTGTGCCGTATGTGATACTCTGCTAGATAACGCGATAATATGTGGTGTAATGGACGCTTTTATTTATCACCCAGTGTTTGGAATCTTGGCTGTATCTAATCAGTTGATATTTAGTGGTGAAATTACTCTTGGAATATTGCGACGCTGGTTCTGTGGCGTTGAAAGAAAGAAAGAAATATGTTTCATGTCGGCTTCGATGGCGTAGTGGTTAGTGTAACCGACTACCACGCCTAAGGTCACGGTTTCGATTCCCGCACAAGTCAAAGTAGTAGAGCCTCGCTGATTTCAGCATGAATGGGTCAGCTCGACCGGGGAAGGACTATCCTCTCACAGAATATCGACGTGAAATAGCAGTATTCCCACTATTGTGTTTCGTTTGGTGAGTAAGTCTTGCAACACCGGAGGCCCAATCACCCTCTTTCCCCCTTCCCGCTCCTTCTCCTTCCCACTTTCTTTTTTCCTAAAGGGTCGCCAACGTGCAAGTAATGCCTCTGGTGTTGCAAACGTCCATAGGCTAAGGTGACCACTTACCATCAGGTGGGCCGTCTGCTTGTTTGCCATTTGTTGTATAAAAAAAAAAGAAATTTAACTTGGATGTTTGTCTTGATCTGGGTGTTTCTATGTATAATATGTATGTATTTAAAAAAAGTATATATGTATGTTTATACATTGTCTAGTACACAAGCTCTGCTTAGTTGGAGCTAGATGGTGTTGTGTGTATGTAGAATATTATATTATATTATTTGTATTTCCAAACATATATAATCTTAAAAGACATAATAATAAATACAATTAAACAGAAGGCGGTATATGAAGAACAAATCGTAATCATATCGCGTCGTAGTTATGTTTGTATTTGTGAAGTCTTTGGTTGTATTCTTGGATCGGATAAAATGTTGTACTCCTTTTGATCTGCATTAAGCGTAGACGTAAAGTAATAAAATAAAATATCTGATTTAAGTACGGCAAAAATTCCTTCATTAAACTTATAAATCACTACATATTATAAAACAAAAGCCCCCGCCGCATCTGTTTCTCGATTAGCACCAGGTCCGAGAGGCCGTGTGCGTGTTCCCACGCGCGCCTCTGTGTCGTATGTCCGTCCCCCTCAAGGGGACAGGAGGGTTAAAAATTTAGAAGTGACAATAGGGTAGGTCTTTTCGTGTAGTGGCCTGCCGTTTCATACGGCGCGGCGGGCCGAAATCTCGGCCGGGTCGTAATTGCATGTGAAAGTAATTCGCGCGACCCCACCGATGCAGTTATGTCAAGGAACACCGTGGTGGGTTTAGTCGATATTATCGGGATGTCGCTCACCATCTTTCGCCTGGTGAGTCCAACATAAATTCTGCGTCACCCCGCGGAGAGGTATGCGCCGACGCATTCACCCACGTAAAAAAAAGTAGCAGTACTTATCATAAAAATAAAATATAGCCTATGTTATTCGCTGATAACATAGCTTTCCAACGGTAAAAGAATTCCTTCAAAATGGTTGGTTAGTTTTTTAAATTAAATGCAACTACCTGTAAGTCCAAATACTGATAAGCATGAGCTAAGTACTTATGAATAGTATGTAAAACATGACAGTAAAATGTTACGAAATCGAGATAAAATCAAAACAAATTGACAGCAAACTGAATGAAAATAGAAATATCACTAACATGAGAATGAACTGTCATTCAATGTCTGAATATTGACAGTCACTAAATAACACAATTGAACTATTTTCACGTATTTATTATTCAAAGTCTTGAAACGATGATTTTCAGTTTGACATGTTGTTAAAATTAGCCGTCTGACAAATATCTAAAACGAGGATAGGTCATGGCGAGTTAAATCTGAAATTTCGTTCAAACGAGAGCTCACCACCGAGGGTAAGTATTTTTATAGAAGATTAGATTTTGCCCGCTGCTTCGCTCGCGTAAGTAACAGTACTTTTTTCTGGATGAATGTTCCTTTTCTGTACCCCAGCAACGTGTATGCAAAATTTCATGATGATCAGTCGAGTAGATAAGGCGTGATAGCGTTACAAACAAACTCATATTCGCATTTATAATTTATTTATTTCACACACACACACACACACATAAAACTATTATTACAGATACTTAATATTAGTTAGGATTACATACTTTGATTATATAATATTTTGATCACCCTAGGATTGACTAATAGAAATATTTTCAGCATTAAATCTGCACGTTTATATTCTTTTTCGAAGGAAAGCTTGACCAGGAAATTGGACCCGAGATCCTATAAACAGCAGTCGCATTCGCCTCTGCCGCGCTGCCATTCTAATTTTAATAATGGTACAATGATCAAATATGTCTGTCCATTGTGCCAGCTATGTTACATTTCTGCTCACCTCTTTTGAGATCTACAAGCATGAGATGTATGCAATCTATCATCAGAGTCTGGAAAATATCCGAAATTAAATGTTAGTCTTTTATGATCATAACAGTTATCAAAATAAACATACTAGCATCCACTACTTTCCTAACCCTAATTCATTATAATCATAAAACTGTCCAAACCGAATTCGAAAGGCTTGCAACACTAACCCCTCAAACCCAACGGACTCCATTATGCAGTTTCAAAATTCGTCCCAATTACCGTAGTAACGTACGTAAATCAAAGTCCGAATGCACACAATCTTATCAATTTATGGTCCCAGTGTATCGAAACTTGGCCCCTTGCATGTGCAGCGACAAACTGCTCAAGTTTGATAATAAATTAAAACTGCTAGATATTTAGTGTTACGCTGCTGCGCTAGTGATGTGTAGCGATGCAAGATGGAACGGATTTACTTGCTTGTTTTCGGTATAAAGAAGAATTCGATAGACACTGGTATCTTGCCTGACTTTGAATATTATCTAGTAACCACGCGGTTTTTATTCATAATTATGCGTTTTTGGTTTAGAATATAATAGAATAGTTTATGTGCAAAAAAATTAGGTAATACATAATAGATGTTAAATACGGTTATATGAATCCTTTGTTTACGCGAATGTTATTCATTGAAATTAAACTACTATACGCGATAAAATCCGTATATAGTAGTTTAATTTCAATATATGAATTCTTATACATTTTGCCATAAGGCGTGCAAATATTAATGTTACAATACAATGATAAATAATAATCAATAATAAATATTTTTTAAATATAATAACTATTAAATAAATCTATCTTAATATTATAAATGCGAATGTGAGTTTGTTTTTCACATTTTCACGCCTTAACTACTCGACCGATCATAGTGAAATTTCGCATACGTTGTCCGGCAAAAGAAAAGGATATAGGGTACCTTTCGTTCAGAAAAAAGTACTATTACTAATCTGACCATCCTAGGTACACTGCTGGACATGGACCTCTCCACAGTATGAAAAGGGTTAGGACTTAGGACATAGGTAGTCTACCACGCCGGCCAAGAGCGGGTTGGCAGACCTTACATATATCAAACATTATGGAGAACTTTCTGACAAGCAGGTTGCCTTACAATTTTCCGTCGCCAATTAACTATTTAATACGCAAACAAGCCAGAGATGCCTGCCTTGGGCTCTCGGTCCTCTACGTGGCAGTCTAGCTGTCTCCCACTAGCATATATTATATTTTTGATCCAATTAAATTATTTAATAAAAGTAATAGCTTTATTTATTCTAATCATTCTTGCATCTAGCTAACAAAAGGCGGTACATCACTAGTAGCATAGATTCGGTGAGTATGTAAATGGATCGTAGCGGTTCGACAATATCGCGTCATTAATTAATTATTACTTGATCCTGCGTGTGTGTATAGTTAGGAAGACGTTATTATAGTGGAATCACTAAATACTATGTGTTTATTACTAAGTGAAAAGAAACCTAATAGTAGTACTCCATTTTGAGTATATTGCGCGCTTGGAGGAGTAAAAGGTTTAGCATATTAACGTTTATATGGCAAAGGAGTGCAAGGAATAAAATTAATTTAAAATATACTAACTAGTAAATATTCTAACTAAAACGTGTGTTTTGTTTGTTTGTTACGCCTTCACTCCTAAAATAACCATAACGAAATTTTGCATACACGTTGTCAGTGATACAGAAAAGGTTTTATCTAGAAAAAAACATATATAAAAATACTGTTTCTGAACGAGCGAAGCCATGAGCAAAAGCTTCTTCTTCAATTTAAGAGCCAAGCTCTTGTCGGTGAAGTAGCTGGTATTTATATTTAGCGGCCGATCGATCGCGTAGTGGTCAGTGTATCTAATCAGTCGTGTGTGTCTGCTCGACTAGCAGTTTTTTTTTTTTTACTTTGGGGAATGCATTGACGCATACCCCCCCGCGGGGGCGGGCGGAGGGGTTATGTCGGTCTCGCCGGGATAAAAGAAAAGATGGAATGAGAATAATGTACCTCCCGGAATACCGACTAAACCTACCACTCGATTGGCAGTGAGTTATCTATCCTCAACCTGAACATCCCGTCTACTCTCTGCCTGTTACCTTAGGACGCATGATGCAGGCATCTCGAATTTATCCATCTATTTATTTATTCATCACAAAGTATAATGTAGGCTAGGGCCTTAGGGTATAAGGGCTGATATGACAGTACAATGTACAGTAAATTCAGTAATTTCACTAAACACACTAGCTCATAATTTTGACGTTCATGAGTGTTACTTTGTAATCTAACGATTTTTGACTTCGACTTTGAAAAGAGAATCATTCCAGTGACATATGTTAGCATGTGTGTATACAATCCACAGCTAGTTCCAAAAGTCGCAGTCGAAACAAAGACAGATAGCGGATCGTAGTTCGTGTGTAGATATAAGTAATGTTCAACGCTGCTTTGTCTAATACGCGGCCGTGTTCACACGCCGCCACTGTCAGAATATATTGATGAGATAAACTTTTCATAGTCACTAGCTAGAAGTGGCAAGGGTAAATATGTGGGGTTGTAACCTTAAGGGTTTAGTTAGGAGTACGACAGGCCACGGTGTAGGGGCGTGGTGTCTTGAGGTTTCTTTAAGCAGAGATGATTCAAAGATAGTACAACAATTAACACAATGAGTATTATATAAAATACACTTTAAGCAAGCTACACAAACAAGACTTAGGGCGTGGTTCTAAAAGGCTTCCTACGTGGCTCTATAAGGAAGAACCACTTAACTTCGTCGTGCAGCTCAGCAGAAGGAAGGAGGACTCCACCAGGGCGCGATCCACTTATATAGGCCGCCGCCGCTCAGAGGTGGACTAGTGCTGGCACCATCTCGCTCGCCGCGCACGCAGCCTTGCGCCGCGAGTCGATTACGTGACATGGTGTTGTCCTTTAGTGTAGGGTTACGCTTACAGACATTCGTGTCATCATGACTTCGATTCTGGGGGAACATTTTATTGGGGTACTGTTAGAGATCATAAGTATTATCACTCTTTTCTTATGTGGGGGCCAGTCAGTGCAGACCGGCGACACTTCGACCCAGTGAGATCTTTTGTGTCGACACTATCCCAATAACGACTGCCATAGATGTTCATGGCAGCCGGGACCGATGGCTTAACGTGCTCTCCGAGGCACGAAGCAGGCGATAATTATCAATCAATACGCATATAATTTCGAAAAGTCATTTAACTTCCGAAAGTCAGAGGTGCACGACATGGGATCGAACCCAAGACCCTCTGCATTGCAGTCTGTAATTGGTTTCCCCACTGAGCTATCGCTGTAATGTATACGGATATATTTGTTGCAGTTTTTCATTGTACAGTAACAAACGTGTGACGGTTAAATGTGACCACACCTTTCTGTTACATACTGTATAGCTCATCTATAGCATCTAACTCCTTGTGATGAGATATGTTGGGCGTATGGACGGTAGCTTCAGGTGATGCCACCGTTAACCAAGTGTAACATAATTAATTTGTGGGCGGCGTCGACACGACCTGATCGAGTGGCGACACCACCAGCTAAGACGATCGCTTACGCTTCAACTTGAGTACGTTGCACTTTCTTAGCTATAAATCCATTGTTTAAGCTGAGCTATAAATCGGCGATCATAAAGATAAAGATATAAATATAGATATAAAGTTAAACAAATAAAGATAAAATACACAGTTAAATATATTTACTAGATGTTCTCGCGGTTTCACCCGCGTTTATCGTTACTGCGCCGCCCCCGTGAGTCGTAGCGTAATGTTATATAGCCTATAGCCTTCCTCGATAAATAGGCTATCCAACAATAAAATAATTTGTCAAATCGAACCAGTAGTTCCTGAGATAAGCGCGTTCAAATAAACAAATAGACTCTTCAGTTTTATAATATTAGTATACATTTGTTCGAATGTAGTACAGGAGGATTAACATTTTATTTCTCAATTCTACCATTTCTGGCGCACAACAATTCTATTAAATATACGATTAAAACGTATCTAGTAAAACGTATGTAATATAGCTAAAATTCTATTTAAATTAGATAACATTGTCTATATAATAATCCCAAAACACTGCCTGAGCCGAGTTTCGAACCCAGGACCTCACGATTGGCCGCAAACGGCAGTGCAATCTTTACGCAACCAGCAAAGAAATCAGTACAGTGCATTATTTTGAAATAATTACTTTAATTTCTAACCCGTCGGTCCTGTTGCATAAGTGCACGCTTATATTTACAATAGATGGTGAGCCCCGTGTTCGATTATCGATTCAAGCAAAGAGTTCGACGCTACTTTGATAGGAAATACCCAGTACCAGCAGGGACACTCGACATTTTTCTTAAACATGAGACCAAATAACAAGCTTTTTTAAACGTGACATATAAAAACATAGCGGTGTGCCTCTGCTTATACCTTACGAGTGTATACCACACAGGCGTGAATATACGTAGATGTTTGTGATACTCTTTAATATGACCATACTTTTTTATTATCTTGTTTATTACGTGTGTCAATTAATATCATAAAGTAGCATAGACATTTTTTCATAAAATTATTTGAGAGAATAGAAAAGTACCCGAAACTGACACGAGTGTATGAAGTAGATATGTAATAAAAAAATTATGCGTACACCTACGGATAACAATAGCAGATGTAATTAAATGGATAAGTCATTAGACTTTTGATCAAGCGGTTTAAATCTTACATATTCTACTACCTACATGAATCTACGATTAAAACAAGCGTTCTAATATAATCTAATATTTAGGAAACAAACTTATACTTGTGCATAAATACATGTATCATACAAATTTAGAATATAGCATCGATAAAGTATCAACCATACAGCATATTAATGAAACCAACAACTTCACCAACCGTACCACAATCATTGTAACTAAAACAAAAACAGGCATTGAAAACAAAACATAGCGTTGAAAACAAAACAAAAATAATTATCGAAACCGATGAACATATCCTTGCGTACTTGTCCTCATAATCTTCGCTGAACCCGCTCGACTTATTAGCCTGGAGCGCACATAAATCAGCCGGCTTGGGCCAGCGCAGGTGCGTCTAATGCGCCGGCGCACGATATATTGCGATCGCTTGCCTATTAATTGACGGTATTGCACATTTTGATTTATGCGCACTTTGTTTTTGGAATATTGAGTGATGTGTTAAATTTGAATGTATGTATAGATCATGGTTGCCGAGATTTGATTCTCAGAGCAGCCAGACTTTGTGTTAGGATTTTTCTGAAGTAGCACGAGTATTGTAATTTTAAAAGTAATAAACGGTCATGTTATCACTGGTTCTCATTTCGTGTTAGGTAATGTAATTTGGAAATAGAGTTTTTGAAGAAAAGTTTTTTGTAAGTTTAACATACCTTCATATATTATAAACTAAACTAAGTTTATGTAAACGTATCTATTTTTCTTAAACCATGTTTTTTTTCAGATTATTATTGTTGCCATTTTTATAAAAACGATTTTCAATGATGTGGCTCGTTTTCATACCCATTTGCATTTGACAAATATTATTACGTTGATCGAGTCAAGCATTACACTTAGTGCTTATGATGGTTACCGCTTTTGTGTGTTCAAGGATAAGCTATTATTTATTTTCTAAAGTCAAATCATATTCTGCGTTTACGTTGACGTCTAATAGTCTTATTAAAAGGTGACACTATAGTTTTAGTAATTACTGACCATCAAGGTTAACTAACGACAACGACTAAACATAACTGCACAAATGACACACAGGGCAAGCTGTAGCCAGAGCCCTACCGCCACGCTAAGAGTTCGAATCTCATATGGGATAATTATTTGTGTCATGTCATGTTTTTGTTTGTTAAAAGGAAACCCAAGGGCCGTTTTACCATACAAACGTAGTCCCCTGTTTCCTCCCTGGATAATGCCAGTAGAGCAATAATTTATTTTCCAAAAAATGTATGGCCTCTATTGGCATATCCCTATGCTTTAATTTTTTTCATAAATTAATTATTAAAAGAGACATGACCTTCGAAAATTCCAATAATTGGCCGGATTTTCTGCTGTGTTTAAACACCCAGAAAACAAATTTGACTAGATTATATAAAAAAAGGAAAACATAGAAACACGGCCAAAGCGTTTCTTTAATTTTTAATAAAAATGAGTAGTAGTTAAATCGGTCAAGTTTTGCAGAATGAATAAGGGGACTACGAAACGTTGATTTTGTGTACTTTAATAGGTATTTTCGGTCTAATCTGCAGTTCTCTCTATTGTGCTCTGCGGGCACTGCGCGACAGCATTAGATTTTACAAATACCTATTTTTCAATTCTCTCGCCCTTAGTGCTTCCTCTTAATTATATATTTGTAAGTTTCCCTCTATATAGAACTAGATTCCTAGTGCGAGAATAATCATTATTTCCTACCTAATATCACAAATGCGAATGTGAGTTTGTTTATTTGTATCTTTCTTTGTTACGCTTTCACGATTTACCTAATCGATCATCAAGAAATTTCGGATACAAGTTGTAAGGGTTACAGAATAGGACATAGACATACATTCTAGAAAAAAGTACTGTTTCCTAGAGATAGATTTATTGACAATATCTACATTAACTCGAGCGAAGCCGCGTGCAGTCTAGTTATAAAATAAAAGCTTGTGTGTATACCAATACAGGACCGCGCGTGACAAAGGCAACCTCTAAAAACAATTAATAATGCGTGTGTAGTGTCATTACCTACGAACCCCTTAATATCATAATATACAGCCTCACTTATAATTACACACGCTTACACTGACTAATAAAAAATAATATTGAACATTTTTATTCCATCAAATTTTCCCAAAAATGCAGCTCGGTCCATTGGCAGGCGAACCCTACAATGGACGTCAGTATGCCGTGACAACAGCCAGGTACCATTTTAGATTGAGGTGTCAACTGTCCATGTGACGGAGTAGTGTTATTGAAAATATACACTGGCCAGTCAGTGGGCTACATGGTAAAGAGACAGTTAATTTTAATAATAATTTATTAATATAATAAAAATATTAAGGGAAAAGCCCTCTTCCTCTCTCCTAATATATTTAGTATGCTGTGCCCGACAGGGTCCACAATTGATACTTACTTTAGCTATAAGTCTACCATCTATTATTATATTATACTACATTGTGGCAAAGCAATAAAAATTTGAATTTAATTTGAGACCTGCTTTTTGATCATGGGGAAAGTCTGTAAAATACTTAATTTGACTGCACGTTTAAAGAAGTGTGTAAGTTTCTATCGTTGCGCTTAGTTTTATGAATACGAATCTCACACTGGACAATTTTTTGTGTAATTCGATAATGATTGTTCTAATTTCTATGTCAGTTAACCTATCAATCGTTGGAACTCCAGACATAATTGAAAATATATTGTATACTTGCGACACCGGCTTCTCGAGTTTTCGATGCCAGACACATTTTCACATTTATTTGTTTTAAACGAAGCTAAACAATCCTTTTTAAAGACAACCCTCGCATTAAATACAATTTTTGTAGTGCATTGAGACAACGAAGATAAACAACATTCAGACTAGGAACAAGTGTTTCTGAACACCCCAAATTTTGTCGCGTATAGTATTCAAACCCATAGTAGTACTTCTTAAACCAATACGCCAACCGTGCAATGAAAGGTGGAAGGTGAAAACTCGCGCTGCTAATACAGAATTGCCTTTAAAATAATCCGAATACATGAAGCCACCTCCACACTGCAGCGCCGGTCAGCGCGGCTATCAAAAAATCGTAATTGATTTTTTCACGGGCGATGCGTCAAGCGCGAACGCAAATGGCTTACGTCGGCCGTATTGAATTAGTGCGTCGACGACGACAATGTCGCGCGGACAGTGGCTACATGGAGTCGCTATGTGTTGTGCAAAAAATTTATCGTGGAACACTCGTTTAAAGTCTGCTTATTATCATACTGGATATTAAAATGAAAGGGGAAAAACATGTTAATTGCCATAGAGGATTGCAAAAGAAGTAACATAAATAAATAAAACTAATAAATAAAAGTCGAAAGAAGTCATAGTAATAGTCATTGTTTTCTGATAATAAGCAAAGTCGTTTTATAATTTTGAAGGTGTTGATGATCTAATGATAAAAAACAAACTGTATCGCTTTAAGAGTTTCTGTATTTCCCTTTGTTTTTGGTTCAATATTTATATCTACAAGTAGCAAATTATGTGCGTGTTGATTGACAATTATCGCTTGCTCGGTGCCTCGGAAAGCACGTTAAGCCGTCGGTCCCGGCTGCCATGAACATCTATGGCATTCGTTATTGGGAAGTCAGTGCCCCCTAATATTCTGACACTGGTCTAGCCTTAGGGTACAGTTAGCCTTCGGGTTGCGGAGGTCAAATGGCAGTCACTCCGTGTAAAAACTGACATCCAGTCAAAACCGGTTAGACTAGAAAGCCGACCCCAAGTGACTTGGGAATAATAAAGGCTAGAGAGAAGAAGAAGAAGAATCAATTTACGAAACATAGAATATTACAAAATATAGATCAATCCATATGCTTCCATAATCCATATGGATTGATAATTCTAATTATACTGATAAGCACAATATGAAACTAATTAATGAGCTTTGATATTCTATAATTGCGAGTACACCAACAATAATACGTGTGATTCACATTACTGAATTGAATGGCCACAGAAGAGTCAGTCTCGGAATAACTTATAGGTGCTTCTTGGTTTGGGTATTCCATTATTTAAATACTTATTTGTAAAGTTTACCGTGCAACGGCAATTATTCCAAGAACGAACAAACGTGCTATTTATTAAAAACACGCCACTCTTAATATAAAACACGTGTCTAGAAAATATGTCAAACATATCGACTCCATGCAATATGTTCCGCGCGAAATTCACTCATAAAATTAATTAAAAAACACTTCGCGCCGGCGATTTCGCACAAATTGATCGAGAGCGGCCGAGCTGTGACGTCACTAATGGAGCACTGCCGTTTTTACGATAACCATGTTAGTGGACACCAATCTTTACGTAATCAAAGACATTATGTTTAGATCTTAGTGCGTAATGAGCTGATGGAAGATGCGGGGTTTTAAGACGTCAATTATCAAAGTATCTAATTTGTCCTGTTTTGGTCATTAAAATTTTGGCGCCACTAATGTTATCTGACCTAAATCGAAATATAATTAGATTAATGGCGAAATGTGGGTAGGTAAACTAAACCTCCGGTTAATCTTTTAGCGATCTACGAGAATATGCGTCAGTATATTGTAATAATATAATAGTCAGCTATTCGATCAACATTAACGACTAATACTTTCGAATAAGTATGAATGATACGATTCATTCGAAAACTCAACTAAAATACTGGTTTCATTTTTTCCACTACTGGGAAGTGTTAATTTCTGTCCCATCATGGAATAATTAACACTTTTTCCGACTGATCATCATGAAATTTTGCTTAGACGTTGTCGGGGAAACAGAAAAGGTAATAGAATAAGGTATCTTCCATCCATAAAACAGTACTGAGTCCGAGGGACAGCAAAGCCACGGGCAAAATCTTGTATTTGATAAAATCATGCAGCTTATACATACATTAAACATATATTATGTTATTAATATGTTGAAATCAATTGGCAATTCAGCAGCACTCCATTAACTGTTTTTCAATATTCTTATATTTTCTTTTTTAGTTGCTATTGAATATAGACGTGTACGATAAGATTGTAACTATTTTATGAATATAAATATTATGTTTAAAGATCTTTATTAATTCAAAAGAACATACAGTCAACTTAATGAGCATAATAATTACATTATAAATACAAAGTATTAACAAATATGACAGTAGTGCGATCTGTTTGAAAAGTAATGGCTCCAAAAAAAGAGTATAATAAATAATATACCAGACGTTTTGTGAGACTTTGCTGCAATGACATAATACGATCTTGTGTATCTTTAATATTTTTTATGCTTATGGACTTTGGTTCTGTATTATTATTAGTATAATTATTATATTTTGAGTTTTAAATGTGGTATCACGTCTGTTTGTGCCCAAAGCTATCTATTCTCCCACCATCTAGACCAGAAGCCTCATAATTTGACACACCCACTACAATCTAGTCCAACCAAATCCAGTAATATTCCAAGTTTACAACCGTCCGGCGTACCACAACATACTGTACGTACGTTACACCTAATTAAATGAACCAACTCGCTCCTATATAGGTGAATGAAGTTCCAGTCTTAATTAATTACTGAAAATTTATACGCTTACAGTTAAGTTGCATTCGCTTGGTTACATTGGACCATGTACTATTTATGAAGAGTAGGATGCATTGGTGTGGTTGTTTGGTTGCTAAAATTTGTAGTAGACCGATCACAATCTCCGTCTTATAGAAAATCAGAACCATGTTAAGTGTTAGCAAAAAGTCATTTTGCTAACCACGCTAAATAAGGATTGCATATTTTAATTTATTGCTACATCCTGTTATTTGGAATAGGTCAAATTTTTGGTTGCAGTTTTAGTTTTAAAAGGTCAAGAATTTCGAATCCAACTTTAGTAAAGTGGAAACTGCCTGTTCTTATAATTGTAAAGAACAGTAATGAGTCCAAATTTTCATAAGTCATTAGATACGCAGTTGCCTTATTGATAGTGGCTCTTGTAAACGACCAGGGTGTCATACAAAAGTTGGGGTAATTGCATTTTCGGGTGTTAATGACCAACGCGTTACCCAATTAAAATTCAGTCTACATCAAATGTACAGCAAACTCTTATGCAGTAGGACTCCATTCAGAACATTTTCTTTTTAAGCGAGGCATGAGAAAGTATATGCTAAGGCCATCAGAGCGAGGATTGTATTTTTAGGTCCCGCTAACGTGCAAGTTTAGGTAATAGTAAATTTTTAAATAAGTTGACTTGCAAAGAGTGGCCTTGTGTTTCTTGCAGGTATCTTCTCATAGGCTCAACCTTTTGTCTGAACCTTGCAACTAACATAAATGTAAATTCAGTAAATGTAACAAACTCACTAACCCCTTTGACGTTCATAAGTGCTACTTTGTGACGTAAGTGAATAAATTATTTTTGACTTTGACTTTTGACTTTGCATGCGTGATTGATTTTTCGGTGCTTTCTTTGGCATGCAAGGATTAGTAAGTCTTAGCACGATGGTAAGTTTTGTGAGAACTAAAACTATAATTAATATAAATTCACAAATACGAATACCGTACATTTCGAGTATATGTGTGTTATGCGAGCAAATATACATGCCAAGAATCGTATAATTTTCAATATTTCAATCAATATTTCAAAACATTTTTTTATTATGTACCACTATGACACCAAGTATTTTCGTCTCATGGTAAGCGGTTACCGTTGTCTAACTCCACTTGCAATACCATCGCTATGACGACCCTGAAAAAGTGGCTACGATGCAAGCCAAACAACAATAACAACGAAGTGATAAAAATTACTACCTGACACAAAGATAACCCACAAGAAATATTATACTATTTTTCACAAATTATTGACCCGTCTGGGGTTCGAACCACCAACCCTCGGGACCTTGGCAGTGGCGAGGTGATATCTTAAACCACTGCAGCATCCGTATCGTCTTTCATCCTCAGCAATAGTCAAAACAATTTTGGACCACAAAGCAACAAAAAAGTATATAAAAAATGGAGCTGACATATTCTAACGCCACGTTTCCGTCACGTCCCGGATTAAGATGGCCGTAGGGACAAACAGATAGCTAATCACGCTAACTCAATTAGCAGCATCTGCCTTCAGTCCGATCCGCTGCGTTCGCGTTATTGTGCTGGCGCTCATAAATTGACAAAGTGTCCAACTCTCATGAACAAGCCGGAATAAGTTTCTGCTTCCGGTCAGTGCGCGAAGCATTGATGGTACACGGGCGGGAATTGTGGGCCGGACTGGTAACGTCGAAGTCAACACTCTCATCACTGTATCACTTGTATAGGTTCAGCATATGTGACTATTGTAGCTTTTCTCGCGTAAACGTGAAGTTCTGTAGATAGTTGTACTGTCACAAATATCGGCAACTAATTCGAAAAATTTAAAAGTCAAATGTAATATGTAATACTAATGGGCCTACATACTCACGTAATTTACATACGGACTCAGAGATATGAAGCAGTATGTTACATTCATATTTCGCTAACCGTTCGCCATCCAAAAAATCAGACTACAGAAATAATAATAATATAATATCAGCCCTGTATTAAACTGTCTGGCATTGTCAATTTGACAGCATGGTTGAAGTAGGGGTTTTATTGGTTGACTCGCCACTGCCATTACGCCAAGTGGAATAGAATAGAATATAATAGAATATCTTTATTTGCTGTAAACAAGGTACATTACATTGATGTCATACTATAATAAATTAGCACAAGCCTGTTTAGCCGTTACAACTAGCATACAAATATAGGTACAAGTTATATGGAATTAACAAAGAGTGGACATCCACATAAGACAAACATTGTGTAAACCATAAATAGTAGTTCTGAGTCTGGGTGTCTTTTGTGTCCGTTGGTAGAATGTCTCCCAGGACGTAGACATTATACCCATTGCAAGAGTTATATTTTTAAAGGAAAATATTTCAGAGAATCTTCTTGACCATCTTCAATCGCGTCATCGTGCGTCTCCGCTCCAAATCTCCTCCCGCGTGTCCCCAACCTGGGGTCCACAGGCACCGTTCGTGATTTAGCGTCTAACTTGGCCCGTGTCCTGCGAGGTCCTACGGAACCAAGCCACGGTTGTTTGGGTAATGAACCATGAATTTCTATTTGTTGTCCTGCGTTCAGGTAATTAAGTAATAGGTGCTCTAACGACTTTGTTTACGTCATGAGTATACATTGGAGTATGGAAACTTGGCCGAAGGAAGCGATGTTTACTTTAGTGTAGCTGTTAATTAATTTTACAATAAATAACTTTATATTAACAATAATAATATATAAGTCAGTCCTCTCTTAACGGAGGCTGACCGCAGGCAATATTATAGTGCACATATGTGCAGTCTTTATTTCCTCTTAGTCCAACGGGTCGATAATCCAACAACAACGGAAAGAGATCAGGCGCAGAACCAACAGGTACTTTGAAATAACTACACTGGAACATTGAGACAACTACCATCTTAGTCTCCCCGTGACCATAGCTGCTGAAAAGCAACAGAATCGTCGGGGAAAGTGTAAACATAAATATAAATAAGTAGTTTTAATAGTTTCAATAATTTAATTAGCTTAAAAATTAGTAAAGTTTAATAGTAATAGTAGTGTAACAGTTTCTAAATTATGTAATAAAGTGTCAAATAAACAACGCGATAAAATCCGTATATAGTAGTTTAATTTCAATATATACCCACGGTTATATCCATAGTGTAAGTGCTTATATTTATAATATTTGTATGTCTTGCTGTAAGTGTGCCTTATTATAAATAAATAATAATAATATAATAATATTCTATCACATACACACAAGACCATCTAGCCCAAACTAAGCAGAGCTTGTATTATGGGTACTAGACAATGCATAAACATACATATATACTTTTTTTTTGTAAATACGTACATATTATACATAGAAACACCTAGACCAAGACAAACATCCATGTTCATGCACACAAATATTTGATTTGTGCGGGAATCGAACCCGCGACCTCATGCGTGGCAGTCGGTTACACTAACCACTACGCCATCGAGGCCGCCGAAATAAATAAATTATAATAACGAGAGCTTGTGAACATCTTTGCCATGAAACTATTAGTAATATATTTATTTCAGAAGAGAAGATCAGAAGAAATTACTTAGAAGAGTGATAAACTACTAAAAGAATTAAAATAAACAACTTTATATAATGTCCACTTTATATATTTTGCAAACACATTCTAAGCTTTATAACAATTCCATATCTTTTAAAACTAATTAAATTCATGAACAAGGTTTTTGATAAAGTCACATTATCTTTCAAAATAGCTCATAATATCATTATATTATTTGTATTGTTTTTGTCAAATCACTAATATACATATTAATTAAAATAATCAATATTTTCAAAGTACCCACATTGAGCAAAATAAACTAACACTAACATACAATTGTAGCGAAAAAGTATAATGAATAAATTACAATCTCAAATATACATACCCAAATATTTAAGTACAAACTGTACTCACATATTCAAATGCTTGTATTAACTACACTCATTATAAAATTATTTTAAACTCGAGATTCACTAACACCTTCATTAAAAGCAATATTCTGCCAAAAATCAGCCAATTCCTTAAACTTATTACAACACTTTTTCTGTCTTCTAGGATTGCAATTCACCGAAGGACTGGACAAAATTGAGCTGAACTTTCTCACCAATGTCGTCACCGATTCCCTTGTTGTATCATTATCTATAGACATAGTCGACAAATGTCCCAGGTTTTTAAACGCTTCATCAATGTACTTCTCAACGTTTTCTTCTGTTTTCTGTTTCTCTGAAGGAGTATCGTCGAAGGATAGATCGTCGACAGAAATGCTGCAGCTAACCACGTCAGGAATATCCTTCTTGCGCACAGTACTTGTTGCTGAACACAATTTTTCCACTGATTTGAAGATCTCGTCGATTTTGTCACAAATTGCCTCCACGGATACCGCAGAGAGGATCTGTCCATTGACGCAATAGTACTGCTTTGGGGGGCTGGACACTTGCAGATCCTGAAGAAAATCCTTGTAGTCTATAACTCCGTTTTTCGACAAACTTCTCCCAACTTTCCTTCTCACTTTCTTGAATAAAAACGATGAATCGAAGGTAGTCTTCCTCAAGTCCAATGTACTGAAAACTGGTTGCAAACGAGAAGGTGGATCCTCGTCTGTCTCCAAGTCGACTGGTTGTCCCCATTTTTCTTCAAGTTGTATCCACTCCTCGGTGCCGGATAAGATCGCTTCAGGGTCAAAGAAATTGGTGCACATTTTCGTATACGTGTTATCGTTGCGGATGATCGGTGTCAACTGAATCGTCACTGCGTTTGTTGTGGTTATAAGCTGCGCTGGCGCATTGTTTGGGTTCGTTAGTTAATTACTTTGTTTTTGCAAACTAAATGGCATACTAGTGAGCAGATCTAGAAAAGGCTTTGATTTAATGGGTTTATTGTTTTGTTATTATTCTGAATAATTATGATAAAAATACATATTTTGTTATGCGGTTTATTTTCGTGGAATTGTTATCAGATTTAAAACTGAGATTAGTATTAGTATGGAATGTGTTTTAACTTCAATTTAACATATAGCTAGCAAACCTCGATACTTCTCGTTCTTCTTCTTTCTTCTTTTCGTGTGGTTAGTGGTCAACCTGTTATCAAGAGTTGTTCAAGCCGCCCGTAGGCCTCTGACATGGCTTAACGACTGCTATCAATTTGACAACAACCGGGACCGACTTTTTACGTGCCCTCCGAAGCACGGAGACGCTCAGATGAAATACCACTAAGCGGTCACCCATCTATAGACTGGCCGCACCCAACGTTGCTTAACCTCGCTAATCGCTAACTTCTCGTTGAACAGAAGATTGATCTATGATCCCTTTGATCTTTATTGATGTAGAAAATATTGTTAAAGTGTTTGGTACATCTTCGAGAATATTCTAGTAGAACGTTTAAACATGCCGAATTACAATGTTGTCACTCTCTAATACTATGAGGGTGAATTACTTTTAAATACTTTGAAAACATATTTTTCTTTTTCATTAAAGCGAGCTACAAATTATAATATTCTAGCGAACCGCCCCGGCAGAGGTAGTACAAAACCTTAATTATTATAACACCTAAACCTTCCTCATGGATCACTCTGTCTATTGGTGAAAACCACATGAAAATTCGTTCAGTAGATTTTGAGTTTAAGCAGCGATATCTCATTGGGGAGACCAACAGACTGCAATGCAGAAGGTCTCGGGTTCGAACCCACGTCGCGCACCTCTGACTTTCGGAAGTTATATGACTTTTCGAAATTATGTGCGTATTGATTGACAATTATCGTCTGCTCCGTGCCTCGGAGAGCACGTTAAGCCGTCGGTACCGGCTGCCATGAACATCTAAGGCAGGCGTTATTGGGCGTCAGTGCCCTCTAATATCCTGACACTGGTCTAGCCTTAGGGTATTGTTAGCCAACGGGTTGCTGAGCTCAGATGGCAGTCGCTCTGTGTAAAAACTGACATCCAGTCAAATCCGATTAGACTAGAAAGCCGACCCCAAGTGACTTGGGAATAATAAAGGCTAGAGAGAAGTTTTTGAGTTTGTCGCTAATAGACGCTGCGGGGGACTTTGTTTTTAATATGTAGTGATGATGGCACCATTAAAAATAACTTTGAGAAATATGAAATAAGTGTTTTGTGTGTAAATATTGAGTCCTCTGCGTAACAATCTCACGACCTTTATTATGATATCGCTACTCCAGAATGAAACATGCGATAATTAATGAATACCTAGCTACCACTGTATGTATCTATAAGTTGTTCTTCAATACGGCATACATATTCTATGCAAAAACGGACGCACTGGCGGCATACGTAGCGATAAACAAGGCACCTTTTGTTACCAACGAGCGGCTGTCGCTTAATTATCGTTTTGAAATGAGCGTTACACCGGATTTATAATACTGGGTACACTCAACTAGAAAAGGGTTACAGATATTTTTTTATTGTAAAGATTGTGTGTATGTGATAGAATATTATTATGATTATTATTATTACTATTGATGATGATTGGACTGTGGCTTAACCCTCTTCACACTGAGAAGAGGCCCGTGTCTAGCAGTGGGCCAGTTTAATAGAAAGCTGTTATTATTAAAGATTATAACTATATATATAAACTAATTATGTTTTAATTATTATTAATGTACATATGTATATCCCTAAGAAATAGGGGGCGGTGTATTACGTATAAATTTCGGCATCTACATAAATGTTTTAAAGTCCTACGTAGTAGAGAAAGACTAAAGTTGTATACGAATTTACTAAAGGAACCTGGGCATGAAACAGACGGTTGCCAACATAAGCTCAAATTAATAAATTATGCATTTTTTAGTATTTAGTGTTTAAGTATGCAGTTAATGGTAAATTATAGATAAATATCTATATTGTACTATTTTATAGATAATAAATTAATAATTTTAATTTATTATCTACTAGCTTTTGCCCGTGGCTTCGCTTGCGTTAATTTAGAATATGACAATCAATTCAGGTTGTACTCTGCTTGTAATAATATAATTCAATCATGATTCGAAAGACACGTGGCGCCATCTATTATCATAAGAACGTTACTGTTGTTTTCCTCGGGAACAGTAATTTTTTTCGGGATGAATGGGAGCCTGTGTCCGCTTTTGACACTTGACAACGTATATGCAAAATTTCAGGATGATTGGTTCAGTGGTTTAGGCTTGAAAACGCAACAAACAAACTCATTTTCGCTTTTACAATATTAGTTAGGATTATAAGCAGCCCGCGACGGTATTCTCGCTTAAGCTTATGTCAGTTTCTCTCAATCTCCAGGAGTCTATCTTGTAAATTGCATACTTTCCTATAGAAAGTCATCATAGTTGTTGTCCTACACATGAGCACGACTTTGTAAGTACAGAAGTTCATCCCTATGTAGACTAAGTCAATTTAAAAAGATGTCAGATAAAAGTATCAATTTTAAAATTGCCTGAATTGTTCGAATTTTAATTTTATATTAAAGTTGGGCGTTTTTTTTCTGTCAAGCACTTTTGTCGTCATGTGCCCTTCCAAATACTCATATCCCAACACCCTAATGAGAAGGCTGGTATTACCTACGTCGTAAAGTTGTTTTGTTTCAAACTGTGACCCCGGTCGTTATTATTTTTAACTTTTTCGCGACAAAACATCTGATTTTCTGTGTTATAAGCTCTTTATCTTGTGACGTATGCAGATAATGGCGGCCAAATAGAAAAGAGGAAGTAATTATCTTGTATATATTTGTTAATGTGTTTGTATTAGAATTTTGGATTTGTTTTAGATATAGCGATCGTGAGAAGGAATTAATAATAACAATAATAAGTTTATTACCATTCAATAATAAACGAGTCCTTACAATTATTACAAGTTCATGATCAGACAGTACTGTATATAATATGAAGAACTTGTTATTCTCAGAATTCACAAAGCTTCCTACACTAGGCTTGTCTGGGCTTGTCATGCAATCAGACTTTTTAGTCATAATTATTTATTTTTAAATATTAACTTTATTAAAACAGTAAAAAAAACACGTTACAGATAATCAGTATACAATTTGCAATGTGTTTTGTTTTTAAATACATTTTTAAATACAACATGTGCACAGTAATAATGATATAAAAAAAAATTATGGAATTATAATTTTAGCAGTAACGCAGGTTTAATAAGCATTCAAAATAAACTTGAAACAAATAAATTAAGGAATTATAAATTAAATTATTAATAATAATTAATTCAAATCTACGACACATTTTCACACGGCTAAGGTCATATTTATAAGTGTACGGCATGTCTAATTGTATGCAGCTATCGTAGCATATGGACTTTTAAAACAAAGACGTAACTCACATGTAGCCGATACTTAAAAATGGGTCAATGTGCCAGTACGAGGAACAAAGATTACACCGATCTCCTATTGACAACACACTGTCATTTTAAAGAACTTGGAAAACATACTCACAACAAAAAGAATATGAAAGGCTGTCTTGGGTGGTTAATGATTTATATTTCTATCTGTTCTATACCAGTTAAAATTTTAGGTTTTAACAAAAACCGCTATGACTTAACATCGAATATAATGCATTACTTAAATACTTATAAACTTAAGGTATTGGTCTTTTAAGTTTATTTCGCTAATACAATATTTGTTAGTTATAATATTTTTAGGTACGTATAATTGAAGTAATGACACTTTCTTATGACCTACAAATAATCACAATAAACCATAAAAATTAAATAAATCAAAATAAAAATAGCTAATAAAACGTTGCGCCATAAGGGGTAACTTACACTTGTATTATAAACATCCAAATCCACTATTTCCACCTTAATCTTCTTATTTATCACATCCCTGGAAAGCGTTGGGGGCAATTAAACGCATCCAGCGCTGGCCATGTATCACGGACAGTAATCCGGGGGACAGAATCATAATAACAAAAAACAATAAAAATAACGAATTACCCCGTGAACTGGGCTCGAATCGGCCCGGAGGATGCGGTTACAGAAATGCGTGGAGACGCTGTTTCTACGCGAATATTTAGAGTAGTTGATCCTATGTATATCTACAACTTTTTTTTCGTTATTCATTTTAATTTTTATTTCTGTTTACTGTACCCGCGATTTATACTTACGGCCTAATGAAAATAGTAACGTGCCTTAAAACTTGCATATTTATTGTTTGCGAATCAATCTAAATAATAATATTAAATGTACAGGCAATATATGAAATTCAAAAGCGAATGAACAACGGACAAGCAAAATAATTATAAATATATGCATAGATTAAATACCTATATTGCAAGTCATTGTATTACATTATGTTAGATGATAACAATATTATAATGGCAACTGATTTAAGGTTTACCCAAAGTACTAAAATATACTAGACCGAAAAATAAACAAAAATATACCAATCTACAACTCACAAGGCTAATAAAATTGTACAATAATTATTACTATGTGATTTCAAAAACTAAATGGTCAACCACTAAAGTGCCTGATAAAACGACAATAGCATCTTTTACAGAAACGATAAATAACGTTCATCACGCATAGGAACCGATTTCTTAATTAGACTATAAAGTGACATAATATTTTAATACAGACTTCAGTATGGGGTTCTTCAACAAGAATTTTAAAAGGTTTTTACAGGGTCGGCAACGCGCAAGTGATGCCTCTTGTGTTGCAGGCGTCCATAGGCTACGGTGACCACTTACCATCAGGTGAGCCGTATGCTTGTTTGCCACTTGAGTAGTATAAAAAAATCATCACCATTAAAACGAATTAACTCTGAATAATAATAAATACTTAGTATATCGATTTTAGAATATTAATTATAATGTATTTATACTGTTAAGGAAAGAGTTTAACTTACCACACTCACTAAGGTAAAACTTACATAAGTAAGTTATGTTTAAATAAATATTTTATAAGATGCCTGTGTTTTTCAAAAAGTACCTTAAGTTATAACCCGTTACGAAAACAGAGCCTCATGACGACCTCTGCCTTAAATATCATTATGACCTGATTAATTTGAAAACACGCAAAGAAGAAAGATAAGCTGCTCGAACGACCCAAGATATCCAAAATCTTTAGCATCAACACCGTCTCCGCAAAACCGTGGCACTCTGTTCCAAATCCACATTCTGTTTGTGCTCATTCTTAATATGGGGCAAAACTGTTGGAAGAACAACAGTTTTTGTTGTATATTTTATGTTCTGTGACGCTATAACTCAAGCCTTGTGACACACCACCCTGAGCCGTCTGAAATACACTCCTATACAAGTACTCTCATATAATTTATATCCGAGCAGTTATTTTTATTTATATTCTTATTTTATTGGTTTATGCCTTCACGCCATGTTGGTTTCTTCGATAGTTAAGTAGATATATCCTATGCTTATTACAGTTTGCTTGCCAATTGGACTTTGTCTATAATTTGTTGGTTGTTAATAAAAACGATCATGCTTTTTGGGAAGGAAACGCGCAATATATTGGTAGGCGATGCTGCAATGTTTATTTATGTTATTCAATGTTTCGCCCTTGTGCGTAATTTATATTTAATAAATAAATTTCTTTTTATAAGTATGTCGAGACTGAAACATTTTCTTTTGTTTGTACTTGTATTGTATAAATAATATGGAGCATGACTTATCTTGACTGACTGATCTGAAAACGGATTTGATTATTTTTTACATAAATGGATCATGTCGTATATTATTAATAATAATAATTCTATCACATACACACAACACCATCTAGCCCAAACTAAGCAGAGCTTGTACTATGGGTACTAAACAATGGTTAAACATACATATATACTTTTTTTTGTAAATACATACATATTTATACATAGAAACACCCAGACCAAGACAAACATCCATGTTCATGCACACAAATGTTTGACTTGTGCGGGAATCGAACCCGCGACCTCATGCGTGGCAGTCGGTTATACTAACCATTACGCCATCAAGGCCGACAATATCTCTATGAATAATTCTATTTATTATATGTTTAATCCTTATAATAGCTAAATCGTAAAGAAAGTTATTTTTATGTAGTACTTGCATTTGACTTTTACAAAAAGGTCAAATTATCTTCTGCTTGTTTTAAACAGTGACGGAAAATGTTGTGAAGATTATGCACTTCTGAGAGTTCTACATAATAATCTTGAAGGCATGCTAAGACCAGTCACCTTCCCTTATAAAATAGTAGCCCTGCTGACAGCAAAGTGCCTCTCTCTGAAAACCCTACTCGCTCCAAGAACACAATATAAAGTTATATAATTTTAGGTTGAAATAATTTATTAGCTGAGTTGCTTCAGTTTGAGTGAAATTATAAGTCTAACACCCGATTTCTCAAAAAGGATAATTAACCTGTAAAACTAAACTTATGTCAATTGATTTGATTGACTATTGCTAATTCTGTCAGCCGATCTCAGCACTTAGCATGCGATTTATCGATTGTTGACAAATATTTATATGCCTGTTAAAATATAAGTCTGTAAAGGTTAAAAAAGTGCATTGACAGTAAATACGAGTGCTGTGCATCATGCCCAAGACCTCATAGACTTGGGTTCTTTTGCGAGCTGTGTAAAATATTGTTGCGTTTTTTGTCAATGCCTTTCCCATCTTTGGCGTCAAGAACATCGCAAAACGTTTTTTTGGTCAACTCGAAATACGTCTCTTTGGTGTTAATTTAACATAAAAATAATTACAATAAAATTACATCACGATCAACATTTATTTATAAAATAATTCTGGCTAACATTGCGTGTATACGCGTATGCGAATATCATAATTTCACTTAATGAAAATTACAATTCAGGGCATATTTGAAATCCGTTATCTGAACATTATCGTAAATTAATTAGACACAAAATAATGCGCGTCCATTACACAATGCGATGTCAACGCGCCCTAAATACAGCCTGTTTCATTTATTTATATTATGTTTCATTTAAAAACATATAAAATGGACTGAATGAAACTTTTGGACATTCTCGTCTGCACGGCGCAATTGTTTTCAAGTGTCATCTCACCACTACGCCTCGGCCGAAGTTGTTTATAGGTTCGATCCGGACGAAGGACAATTTTTTTGTGCCTGTTCAGACTAGGTATTCTTTGAATCTCTTATATTATATATTATGAGAAGTATGTGAAAGGTAAGGCCAAAGTCTGCTATGCTGGGCCATTGCACTTTGGTAGACGACATGCATCTTTGAGAACATTATGGAGAACTCTCAGTCATGCAGATTTCCTCACGACGTTTTTGTTCGTCGACGCAACGAGCAATAATAATTAACTATTTAATACTGACCTTCAGACCGAATTTTCGTCACAGAGGCCAATCTTAACGGAGACTGGCCATCTGCGCAGGAGATATTATAGTGCACAAGTATGTGCGCAAACACAAGTGCAATCTCTGTTCCCTAACCCTTATGATCCGATGGGACGGATAATCCGACACGACCGGAGAGAGATCAGGCGCAGGACCAACGGATTTACGTGCTTTCCGAGTCACGGGGGCCTCTAACACCGCCAACTTCCTAACCCCGAGCTCGTATTGAGATTTCTTAACAGAAAAACCCAGTTCGTTTTCGTTGGCCCGACCCGGGATTAGAACCCGAGACCTTATGCACAGCAGTCGCATTCACTACCGCTGCACCACGGAGGCAGTTGGAAAACTATTTAATACGCACATAAGATAGCAACATCACAGGTGCGTGTTTTGAGATCAAACTCGAGATCCTTGCGAGGCAGTCTAGTGGTCTTCCAATAAAGCTATCGCTGCTCAGTGTTAGGTTGAATAGAAGTTAATTTACTACGTCTTATTATCCACTAATCACGCTAAAAGTAATGAGTTAATGTACCATAAATCACTGTTTACTTACATAGGTACTTTTTTATATTTATTATGCCCGTGCTGAAATATTCTAAAACTTTAATCCTTACTTTTCGACTTAACAATGCAAACAATAACTTTATATTAACTTGATCTATTTAATGCAGCGTTTCTCAAACTTTTACCTTTGTAGGAGTCTAAGTAGTGAATATTTTAACAGACTTTATGTATAGTTCTATATTATAATATTTTGTCGGCCTCTTTGGCGTAGTGGTTAATGTAACTGACTGCCACGCCTGGGGTCGCGGGTTCGATTCCCGCACAAGTCAAACATTTGTATGCATGAACATGGATGTTTGTCTTGGTCTGGGTGTTTCTATGTATAATATGTATCTATGTATCTACAAAAAACAAAAAGTATATAGGTATGTATGTTTATCCATTGTCTAGTACCCATAGTACAAGCTTTGCTTAGTTTGGGCTAGATGTTGTTGTGTGTATGTGGTAGAATATTATATTATATTAATGCATATAATCAATAAAATAACGGAAAATAAGTACTTAATTAAAAATCTGTAATGACGCTGTATCCATACATTGGAGATCATTCAAGAATAGAATTTGGAGAAGTCAAACCCCAACGTAAGAAACATTGAAAGAAGTACTTTGAATGTTTTACAAAGTGGTAGACCAGAAGTTATTGTATGAATAAAAGAAGCAACAAGTAAAAGGTTATTAGTATTTCTCATTCAAGCCTGTATATATACAACAGATCTCATGAAATAACTTGAAAACCAGAACACAGCGCTTTGGGATACATTATTTAACTTAAAATCTTATCTAACTAATATTATAAAATATATTATGTGAATATAAGCTTGTTTTTATGTTTTTTACGGTTTCACACCTTAACTACTCGACTGATCATCATGAAATTTAGCATACACATTTTCAGGGGAACAGAGTATGACATGAGATACCTTACATCCAGAAAAAAGCACTGGTACTTAACTAAACTTACATACAATTACGCGAGCGAAGCCGCGGGCAAAAACTAAAAAAATAATATTTTACAGCAAATTTTCTAATTAACGTGTAGTAAGATTCATTTATGTTCGCACTCTCAATCTCATACACAACAAGTCAGACCTATTAATTTGTACTTTGAGTGATTATTTGCTATTGTTATTAAATTAAATAAGTGTACTGTAAAATTACTAAGCTATATTATGTACTATTTGTGTTGTTGGCTGTACTGTCCCATGGGGGATTTTCCTGTAAAGATAGTATAAGTTTGATTAAATAAATAAATAAATAAATGTTAATCTGACCTCATACAGGCAATTGATGTGCCCTCTATCGATATATTTGAGAAACAATGGTTCAACGAAACTTAATTTACTTCAGACAATAAATAAAAAAAGTGTTTGTGAGCTTGCTAGCTAATCTAGAACTTTAATTAAGTGAAGCTATAATTTTATTTGTGTTACTGAAATAGCTGTTAACGTAATTATAAGCTGTTAATATACGCACAATGTTTAAAGTATTAGTCCTTATGACCCCATTGTATAATAGAAGGACCTGACCCAGTGGCGAGTGGACAGATCGAAGTATCTGCAAGATATCGCTGGCTCACTATTACAAGGTTCTATGTTTTTTTTTTACTTTGTGGAAATGAGGTTTAAAATTTGCATATCAGTAAAAATAATTTAAAAAGTAACTTAGAACTATTTGCGATTTAATATTGTGAGGTGGTAAGTGCTTCCATCTATTACTAAATTAGTCTAAAAAAAAGGAATGACACGTTATAGAACCATGCAATATTCATAGCCCATTTTTTTCAAAAATGTAACATAGAGCCTTGTAATATTGGACCAGCGATATATCAACGATGTTTCGAATAAGTCTTTATATAAGTGACCACCTCAAACCATCAATGCATGTCTATGTCAGTTGTCATAGGGAGTTAATACCTTTATTATAGACTAACGCATCTACATCCATAAAGGTTAGTTGAGATAAATTCCATCCACCTTGGTCCAGTTATGTTTTAAAGCCATATCTTAAGAGATCAAAGCCTATTGGCGTCTGCTGGGCAAGTTTCCAGACTTCAAATATTCGAATACAAGTAGGCGTAACGCAGTATATATACTTTACAAGGATACAGCCCATACACCTATGATGTTCATGAATTCTGCTTGTAACTACTACGGCCAGTGCTGCCTAGCCAAAACACCGCCTTTTGTAAAGATATGTCAATAGCGAGCATGATCGCGTAAATACCTGTTTTCTGTTACATAGCAATGCAATTATGCGCATCGTTAACCAGAAAACTTACAATAAAGATAGCCATCTAACTATTCATCCATTGCAGTGCCTACGACCATTAGGTACTTATTAACATAATAATTTCTTCACCCACCCTGTGCATGACTCGCAAAAATATCAGCGTCGATCCGTGATCGCATTGATTGCTATTATTTCGAGTCATTAAATCAAAGCAACGACAATCGCGCGCACTCATTATGGCGCCGCCGAGCCATTTTACCAACGGAATACAACCGCGAGCTGTTATCGTGTAACTTACGATTGGTAGCAATTGCTGTCGCGTTACTATTCAATTAACATATTGAGTCGCAGCGGCACTCCGGTGGTCGTTTGGCTGTCGGGTTGTCTACTATTTATTGTGTCTACAATCGATTTTTAGATATGTCTTGTATTCTAAGGCTTGACAGACCACAGTATTTTTTTTATTAATGTTCAAACTTAAAAGTTTATAATTAAGTACAGAACTACTGCTGATTCCTTATAATGTTTGCTTATCTTAGGGTACAGAGAACAATAATATTACTCATTATCTATTCTTATAGTCACGTATTTTGATGATGGTAGGTAGTGTGTACGTACATACAATGTATTTTAAAGATTTATTTCATAGCTCATTCCCAATCAGGATTGAAACAACCAACTGGTTCAAAGGGCGAGTTTTCAATGTCCCGGTGGCTCGCACTAACATTGGCAAGTTTGCCCCGGTTACAAGAGTCATAATCATAACTTTAATAAATAGCGACACACAAAGGCTTGACATTTTTAATTGTACGTTGGCGGAATTCGTGAGAGTGACCCTCGAGTTACTAGCAAAGTAATTTTAATTACATTATCGCATTGGGTGTAAACCTATAATGATGGTGTAAGATTGTATATATATAATTAAAAATAAAAAAATCATTGCAGTTGGTTTAGTTCTCCCGTTCTTAATTGGTAACACCGTCATCGGATATGCGACTGGTGCCCATAACACTTTTGAGCTGACATTTTCATTCTCCATTTTAACCTATTGAGTTGCAATGGCACACCGATGGTTAGACACGAAAGCTTTTTAATGAAGTCTAATATTCTAAGACTTGACGGATTAAAATATGACGATGTTAACACTTGCTGTACATAATAACGACATGTCATTCTCAAGTTGCCAACCCTTGCGTGGACAAATTATGCACTCACTCACGTTACAATTTAGCAACTGATTGCTTTTACATGGTAGTTGCACCGTTAGCTATGAATTTAATCATCCAGCCCGACTACCCGTTGTTAAATTTTGATTTATACCACTCTCTGCGGTAGTTTTTGAACTGATTGCGTTTAGTTTTATGGGTTAGTACGCCATTTTACTAGTAATTTGTTTCGATAATTATTTTAGCTATAATATTTTATGTGTTGTCAGTTTTGTGCGAAATATGGTTGGCGGTCGTACTGCTGGTTAGGAATCGGTTTTATTTTGTATGTAATATGAATTTAACGTATAACTACGAATGATACGTGTTGTATGGATGGTTATTGCTCGTATTATTGCATGCTGATATCGTGTTTTAAATTATGTTTGTAAGGTCTACGATTAAAACTAGGATATATATTAAAATATACATAATATTAGCTCTGTATTAAAACTTAGTACCAGCCTGACCTGTGCCCAGACACAGGCCTCTCAATATCAATTTGAAAAGGCTTAAGCTATCGTTCACCATGTCGGATAGTCGCGAAAATCAACTTTTGTATCTACAGAAATTGATTTTCTCTAAGAGACTCAACTTAAATAATCATATTTTAATTTTACCATGAATTGATTAAAATAAAAATAACACTTAGTCCTTGGGCCAGTCGCATAAGTTTAAGTCCTGTTAAGAGCTTCTCAGTACCTTCGCGTAGTTTAGACGTGTGCTGGGTAGATGGCAATGTGCTCGTCACGATTACTCGGGACCTAACAACTTAGCTGGCACAATGTAGGTAGTGTATAATACACCTCCACTTTCGATCTGGCGTAAGTCTTTTTTTTTTTTTACGTGGTGGAATGCTGTGACGCATACCGCTCCGTGGGGGCGGGCAGAGGGGTTATGTCGGACTCGCCGGGGTAACAGAAAGATGTTAAAACGATAAAATGGACCTCCCGGAATACCGACTAAACCTACCACGGTGTTCCTCGACAAACCACTATCGGTGGGGCAGCGCGCATCACTTTCACATGCGGTCGCGACCCCGCCGAGGTTACGGCCCGCCGTGTGAAACGGCAGGCCACTACACGAAAAGACCTACCCACTGGTCACAACTACAAAAAAGCCCTACTGTCCCCCCCCTAGAGGGGAGACGGACACGACACAGAGGCACGCGTGGGAACACGCACGCCGCCTCTCGGACCTGGTGCTGAACAGATGGCGGGCAGGCCCACAAAGCCCGCCACCCCCAGGTCAAACCTCAGGGTGGCTGGAGGTCGTCCCGCGCCCTCCGGCGTCCGTTTCTGCGGTTGGGGAGAGGGTTTAAAGGATCCCTCTCCCGCTCCGCCGCCTCCTTGATTGAAATCACTTCCTCACAGAAGTAGGCGACGGCGTTCCACGACCTCTCTCTCCGGACCATAGACTGAACTACAGCCGGGAGCGAGAGGGCAACCAATCCGACTGCCGCGATCAACTCACAGCGCTGCAATGCCCAGGCGGGGCAAACCGCCAAAGTGTGCAGCGCCGTGTCCTCAACAACGTCGCGACAGTCGCCGCAGTGGTGACAACCGGGTGTCTCTTGCCGGCCTATCCGACGCAGGAACCGGCCAAAACAACCATGGCCAGTCATTACCTGTGTCAGCCGGAAGGTGAGGGCGCCATGCCGCCTCTCCAGCCACTCCTCAAACACGAGACTTACCGCCACGATCGTGGAGTGCCCGATCTGGTGTAAGTTTTTTAAAGACCAGTTAAGTTGAAACCCCATTATTAAGCGTCGAACCTATTGCCTGCAACCAAGTATAACTACTGATAATTTTTGATGAAAAATTCTTTAACACCTTTTTTCCATCCTAGATTCTAACATTCGATCTTTCGGTAGTACTTAAAATCATAATTGGCGCGTCAATACTTTCTTTTAATTACTTACACACACATAAAACTTAAAAAAAAACTGCGCACGATTCACACTGTATATCTTAATAATGTCATTACAGTCCAATCAGCAAAACAAGGTGCCCATATTAAAATGACATAACGTCATCAGCGTCGCCCCGAACGTTACCGAATGAAGCCGAACATTGCCGAACGTTCCCGAAATTAGCATTAATACGATCGTAAAGCCGTCATCGTGGCGATAGAGCGCGTGATTCGGCTTGTGTTTAGAACAATTTGTATTGCTGTGTTTTATGGTGTAATGGCGCTGCATTGTTTTAGTGATTGTGTTTATATAGTAGCTTCATTGTAACACTGAGATTACAATTTGATTGAGTTTGAAGACTTAAGTTTGAATGTAATGCTTTACTCTTAGAAAATTGTATGTTATATATGTTTGAATTGTTATGTGCCTTGCGGGCTACTGATAAAATTTGCGCTTACATTAAGCGCCGATCGTGAGCTCGAAGATTCGATTTGTAGGTTGATTATATTTGCTGATACATGGTAACATATTATCACTATTATGTGGTACGTAAATATAGCAAGCAAAATGAGAGTGTTCTATAGCCAGGTTTCATGGCTAAATTACCTGGCTTGAAACTCATTAAGGTTGGAATGCTTGATGTTGCGGAGTTAGTAAATAAGCATGTTATCCTTTTGAGTGTGAGATACTGTTTAAGCAACGTGCTGTGGTAATCTATGAGTTGACTTTCAATACTAGTGGATGTCGCTCGCTACCCTGTTGATGGCACAGCCTCCTCAAGAAGTCCTGAGAAACAACTAAGCATTACAAAGCTAAAGGGCTCCGAGCTTCTAAGCATGGCTCTCGAGACGTTGTTTGAGTATTATGTAGACCCAAAACACGAGCATGCAGTGCGTAAAACATGGATAAACCAATTGCAGCATTGGTTTAATATGTTAATTGAAAATATCATTATTTTAGAGAATATACGCACTAGTAACAATGGCTTTTGCCGATGTTAAACGGCGCACAAAAAGAATATCTAGATTCAGTAGATCTATTCCTATATCAAACAAATTTAATGTGAGTGACAGAGTGGGGACCGAACGTATTCCATTTGGCGCATTGTCAATTGCACTTAAACTCTGCGTAATATTTTTAGTTTGCTGTATTCAGTACAACCACTCATTTTACCCAGTCGAAATATGTTTAGAACTACACAAGGCTTTGAAACTCACAATATTTTTTGGTAATTACACTGTTGATACCGCCATTGTTTTAAGGCAATTTATCATCTAATCTGTAGTCGAGCTAATCGGGAACCCGCAGCGTTACCACTGTAAAATACGAGGGTAAAATTAGAATCTCACTGAATAGCTGTTATTTATTATGAACACACTCAATAATATCGTGCGCAGAGGCGATAATGACTGCACTAAATATGATTTAGTGATAATAATCATCGAAAGGATGCGCTCGCGTGCCGAATAATGCCGTGATTAATACCTGCACTGTAATTAGTCGTGTGTTGTGAACTCATTTTGCTGGGAATTAGGGAAGATTTTTTCTGTGGCAACACTGATATAGACGTCATTAGGAATTTTTATTTGTTTTGCGTGTGGTTAGTTGGTAATCTGTTTCCGGGGTTGTTTCTGTTACGTGAATGTTACTCATTATAATTGGGTTATTAAAGCTATCGTTTCAGCTAAGAGCTGAAAAAACCGGAACTACAAAACCGTCAGAAAAAACTTATTTTAATATGTGCACAAGAAAAACCTGCGTAGTAGGATTCTAAGTAGTATGTATGTCATACGTTGGCTATGCGTAAGTTACAACCCCATTGTAGCAAATGTCCATAGACTAATATAAATTTGCTATAACATGCAAAATTCACATGCAATCTTAACAGGGGACATATACAATTTAATGACACCTGTATAATAGAAACTCAACTTAAACCAGTATGCCAAACCATGTTGCTGCATTACAGTATTTTTTATACTCACCGAATAACCTAGTAAAACAGTAAAGGAACCTAGGGCTTTCAATCAACAGTTGTACAAGCACACACTAACACTCTAATCATGCAATGTGATTTATAATTTACTAGATGTGCCCGCGGTTTAACCCACGTTTATGATTACTGCGCCGTCCCCGTGGGTCATAGCCTGATGTTATATAGCCTTCCTCGATAAATTACCTATCCAACACTAAAATAATTTTTCAATTCGGGCTAGTAGTTCCTGAGATTAGCGCGTTTAAAAAAAACAAACCCTTCAGCTTTATAATATAATTATAGATTTATTTAAATCTTTTTTACATTTATGTACACTTTAGTGATGTACCTACCTTTTCTTTTCACACACGGATTTAACCTTCCGTCTCTCAATAGTACATATGTACACATTGAAAAATACATTTACGATCGCATAGCTCTGCTTCATAGGAGACTGTATTTATATATATAAACCTTCTGCGCGTGTGTTTATAATTAAACTCCTCCTAAACGGCTGGACCGATTTTGATGAAATTTTTGTGTGTGTTCAAGTGGATTCGAGAATGGTTTAGATTTGTATTTTCGTGTGTACAGGACAATGTCTGTCGGGACAGCTAGTATCATATAATTGGGTTAATTCCTTAATAATAATATATATTTTTTTGACATCAGAATATTGTCTTGGTGGCGCAACGGTAGTCAAAGCTACTGTTGTGCATGAGGTTTCGAGTTCGGTGTCAGTAGCAAAGTATTATTGGGATTTTCTATTAAGAAATTCTCAATGGAACACAGAGTCTGGGTTGGTATCCGGTAGACAACAATAGGCTCGATTTTCGGGGTTCCAAAGGTCTAGCCAGAGGTATATTATACCTATCTATATCCATAGATCTGAGACTGTGTATGCGTAATATTTATATAATAATAATAATATTCTATCACATAAACACAACACCATCTAGCCCGAATTAAGCAGAGCTTGTACTATGGGTACTAGACAATGAATAAATATACATATATACTTTTTTTTTGTAAATATATACATATTATACATAGAAACACCCAGACCAAGACAAACAACCATGTTCATGCACACAAATATTTGACTTGTGCGGGATCGCACCGCGACCTCAGGCGTGGCACTCGGTTACACCAACCACTACGCCATCGAGGCCGACAAATTAATATGTTAGTAACATATACAATATACATCTAATTGTAAAATTAATTAAGTTAGCATATAGCGACAGCGTAGTATGAGACCGTTGCGTTGGTCTGCAATGTTTGACTTTTCGAAGTTACGCTTGTGTATCGCTTGCTTTAACGGTACAGGAAAACATTGTGAGGAAGTCTGCATGTTTGAGAGTTCTCCATGTTCTCCAAGACATGTGAAGTCTGTCAACTCACACTGTACAGCGTGGTGGACTAAGGCCTAACCCTTCTCATGCAGAGAGGCTCGTGCCCAGCTGCGAGACAGGTTCATACAGGGTAGATATTATGTTATTATAGCATACTAGATGTTCCCGCGGTTTCACCCGCGTTTATCGTTACTGCGCCGCTCCTGTGGGTCGTAGCGTGATGTTATATAGCCTATAGCCTTCCTCGATAAATAGGCTATCCAACACTAAAAGATTAGTGTGTTCAAACAAACAAACTCTTCAGCTTTATAATATTAGTATATATAGTAACAGACATATTTAATTGTACAAAATTTTATTGATTTATATGTATGTAATGCCCATAAATTCGTTATTATTTGTGTTGAAAAGAATCGCTGCATATAAGTTGATTAAGTAAGGTGACACAGGGTTAATATTTGCTATTTATCAATATAAAAAATAATGTATATTTTTAGGTTATGTGTTTTTCCATTGATTCGTGTAGCATAAAGCAGTATAACACCTCCATAAGTATAGCGCAAATGCAAATCATCACAATGTATAACGATTACACTCACTATAAAGACTTAAACATATACTTGCATCAATGAACACTAAACTCCGACAAGCACAAATACAGGTTGTTCCAAAAACAGCATCGAATTGTATCTCACAGCTTGGTTGTCTACACGGTTGTCAAAATGTATCGTCGCGCAATAAAGTGCGTCGCAATACGAAGCGCTCGCATGTCCGCACGCCGCCGCGCGCCGTAACTCCGCCAAGTGCGGTTTGCTGCCGGACCATGTTGAATTGTACAGAGATGTTGATACCGCTTGTAGTTTCTAAAGTGCACTTCAACATTTGGTTCGTTTCTAGGACTGAAGGACTGGAAAGTAAGAAAATTATATTGATGACTTAGACATACCATTTTTTTTAGCATTGTGGCGTAAGTTGCACTTGTGTCTGTAAGAAATAATAAGGCCATGTTTAATTCGATCAGCGTCTGATTTCGGTTGACGGGAACAGTGTGTTATATATTTCTTTTAATTATAAATGTATAAAAAGACAAACTTCGCACTAGGAATAAATCCTGTATCGCGAGGATTTTACAATCATTTAAATAACGGTTACAAATAACATCTAGACTCAGCACAATTATTTGTGGATCAGGCAAATTTTTGTTCTGTGTGGGGTTCGAACCCATAACACTTGGCACAGTGGCAGCAACAAAATAATTACTTAAATCATTACGTCATCCATAAAATCTAAAATTTTGTAAAATATTGATGAATTTAATTAAATTGGAAATTTAAAACTCTAAACGTTGTTGTCAGGCGTCACAGTTACAGGACCAACAAACGAAGTGTCGTAAAAGGTTTTATATAGATTAATACTAAACAAAATCAATAGTAAAATTAAAAAGCCTTGTTTATAAATTAACCCACTGTTGGGCATAGACATATACTCATTATGACGAAGGTTAGACCATAGTCAAAAAGCTTGAAAAGTTCATATAGACGAAAAACAGGTATTAGGCCGGGACTCCACCAAAGCGGAGACGAGACGAGCGGAGAGGAGATGTTTTTTAGACAACCAATAGAATTGTGTTATTGACACATCTCTCCGCTCAGCTTCAGTGGAGTTAGCTGTGCGGAGATGTGTAATATTTGTATGGCGCGATGGAAGCGGAGATGTGAGCGGCGTGCAGTGAGCGATGTCACTCAACGCCTCGCACCCGAGCTGAAGAACATCTCTTCTCGCACAGCACACCGCACACCGCACACATCACCGCTTTGGTGGAGTCCCGGCCTTAACCCCAACTTTATTTGTGAACATCCAAAACCTAAAACAAAAACGAAATTGGTGACAACCACTCCAGAAAATCACAAACAAACTGACCAATTAAAACAAGGCAAGTTGGCGTCGGCCATCTTAAATCTGCGCGGCCGTGCATTGGCAATATCTGAGCTGCACCTATTACTTCGGCGCCGGCTGCATGCGTTACACGAACAACACCCTGTATACGATTTACTGTTATACCCTTGAATGGACCACTGCTTTGCATTTTACTATTTATAGTACTTCTCCTTACCGGCATTTTGGATGGTGTGATTGTGTCATCATACATCACATATCTTTCTCTAAAAGGTAGTCTAGTATTGCTGGTTCGATCTTTACTTAATAATAATTAATAAATGATACTAGTATTATAAATGTGAAAGTTTATAAAAATGTTTGAATGTTCGTTACTCAGTCACGTGTCAATCTTAAGACTGCGCCGAGCGAAATGTGCCAAAACAGGCGGTCATAGTTAAGTGAATAAAATCAACACATTTTGTGTTTGTTTAATACATATATAAAATATACATTTACTATAAGAATTAATGTGTTTACAATTACTCCGTGTAAAAAACTTAAAATAATTAATATATTCGCCTACAAAATTACGTAAAATACGAAATATGCAAAAACGTAAGCTCGTGTTACGTGACTTTTAGATTATAACAGAAGAAATCTATCCTATTTTACAGCTTAACGAAACATAAATAGTTATATCACAATTTGCCCGTCCCAAATATTTAATTTATTGGTTGACAATAAAGATACATATTTATCAAAAAAGCACTTCAAAGCCTCCATACAATTTTACTATGCGCCGCACGAGCTTTGTCATTATCTCTCTTACGTTCGGCGCAGTCTTAATAATATGATATTAGTATTATAAATGTATAAGTTTATGACCGGTCTTGGGTCACCCGCATCCAACCGCTTCCATTCGCTTCGCTTGTGTGGAAAACCTTGGGGGAGGCCTATGTCCAGCAGTGGACGTCTTTTGGCTGACATGATGATGATGATAAGTTTATGAAGATGTTTGAATGTTCGTTACTCAGTCACGAGTCAATTTTAAAACGGATTTGATTATTTTTTACATAAATGGAGCATGTCGTATATATCGATGGCGTAGTAGTTAGTGTAACCGACTGCCACGCCTAAGGTCGCGGGTTCGATTCCCGCACAAGTCAAACATTTGTGTGCATGAACATAGATGTTTGTCTTGGTCTGGGTGTTTCTATGTATAATATGTATGTATTTACAAAAAAAAATTATCTATGTATGTTTATCCATTGTCTAGTACCCATAGTACAAGCTCTGCTTAGTTTGGGCTAGATGGTGTTGTGCGTATGTGATAGAATTATTATTATTAATAATATACGACATGATATATTTATATAAAAAATAATCAAATTCGTTTTAAGATCAGTCAGTCAAGATAAGTCATGCTCCTATATAGCAGCATGACTTTTTTATTGAGGTAATTTGTTTCTGCTTGAAGTTAATGGTTATTTTAACTACAGTAAGCTGTAGAAATCTAAAGTTCTGAAATTATCAATAGATTTCGCTGTTTAAGTTACATTTAGGTATAGGTTTAAGGTTGCAACATTTATAACTTGTAATATTCATGTAATTCTAATCCTAATTAATATTATAAAAGCGAAAATGAGTTTGTTTGTTTGTTACGCTTTCACGCCTAAACTACTCAACCGATCAACATGAAATTTTGCATACACGTTATCAGGGGTACAGAATAGGACATAGGGCACCGTTCATCCAGAAAAAATAACTGTTGCAAACCTAACCTAACCTAACCTACATTTACGCGAGCGAAGCCGCGGGTGAAAACTAGTAATATTATAAATATAACATACCCGACAATTTAATTTTGTTAAAATATTTTCTGCGCACACTATAAAATATCGTTATACAGTAAGTGCCTTAAAATACACACCTTGCTGTATAATTAAGGTGAGCATTAGAAAAAGTTTTTTGAAAGTTCATCTCTTATGGCTTTACATTGGAAATTAAGGCTTACATTGCAGTTAATTGCATTGAATTTGATGGTGCTTTGACACCACAAAAACAAAATTGAAAATTTGTTTTGATTGCTACATACAAATTTTCGGGTTTATATCTGATCTATCTATGGAATAATTGACTCGGTGTTATTATAAAACAATCACAAATTCTGATGGCTTAAACACAAAAACGTAAGATTAATTCAAAAAGTCAAAAATCATTTATTCATTTAGGTCACAAAGTAACACTTATGAACGTCAAAGTATATAGGTTAGTGAGTTTACAAAGTTACTGAAGCTACATTTAGGTTAGTTGCTAGGTTCAGGCAAAGGGTAGAGCCTATGAGAAGAAACCTGCAAGAAACTCACGGCCACTCTTTTAAATCGTCAGTTAAATATAATTTCAGTATTTTACAACTCAGATTAACAAGGTGTTACAGCCATTATGCCATATACTACTGACTATAAAAGCTAAAGATAATAACAATAATAACTTAATAATATTATAGGGAGGAAATAATTTGAGCTAAGATATATTATTTAATATAAATCTAAAATAGACAGTAGGATGGCATGATGGCGCATACACTTACACTTTGTGACTATGGAAAGGCTTAAATTGACTTATAAGTAATACAGATCTTTGAATCCTGTATGCAACAAGCAACTAGCTCCATGAGTTTTTGTCATTTAATTAGTCGTTGACTGTATAATAACCCTTCCGAATAAGTTGTTTTTTAACAGCGTTTTTAAATTTAAACAATGGTAAATTAATTATGTTAATAGGTAATTTATTAAAAAAACGTATACCGAGTCCCGCAAATGTATTGTGAACTTTATGTAAACGATGATATGGGCCTACTAACTTATGCTTATTTCTAGTGTTTACGTTATGAATATCACTATTCTTATTATATAAGTAAATGTTATGTTTAATAAACATAATGTTAGCAAATATATATTGCGACGCAACAGTAAGTATGCCTATTTCTTTAAATCGATCTTTCAGGGAAACTCGTGGTCCTAAATTATAAATGCTACGTACTGCACGCTTTTGAAGAATAAAAATTGTCTCAATATCAGCTGCCTTGCCCCACAATAATATACCGTAGGACATGACACTATGAAAGTAACTGAAATATACTAGTCTTGCAGTATCTATATCAGTAAGCTGTCTTACTTTCCGAATTGCGTATGCGGCTGAGCTAAGTTTCCCTGCAAGACACGATATTTGGGCGCCCCACTGAACTTTATGATCTAAAGTTAATCCTAAAAAGACTGTAGATTGAACAAAAGTAATAATTTCATCATTTAAAATTATATTCACGTTAGGACTCTTTACGTTTGGCAATGTAAACTTGATACATTTAGTTTTTGTAGAGTTAAGTAGTAAATTATTCGTCGTAAACCAGTCCAGGACTTCCGCGAGTGAATCATTAACAGCACGTAAATTTGGTGCTTTTCGGTCTACTTTAAAAATAAGGGATGTGTCATCCGCGAATAAAACAATGTCACAAAAATCCTGAACAAAGAACGGCAAATCATTTACGTACACTAAAAACAGAAAGGGTCCCAAAATCGAGCCCTGTGGCACGCCCATTGTGACTGGTAATCCAGAAGATCTACTTCCGTTGATATCAACGTGTTGTAGTCTATCGCTTAGGTAGGAATCGACTAAGTCAAGTGCAGTATCTCGGATGCCATAATGCCTGAGTTTTCGCAACAGCGTTTGATGGTCAACGCAGTCAAAGGCTTTAGAGAGATCACAGAATACGCCAATGACATCTTGCGAATTCTCCCAGGCACTGAATATATGTTTTAAAAGCGTAACACCCGCATCTATCGTAGAACGGCCCTTCCTAAACCCATATTGATCTGCGTGAAATAAATTGTTTACACTGAAGTGGCTCTCTAATTGCTGTAATATAATCTTCTCAAATATTTTACTAATAGCAGGTAATATTGAAATCGGCCTAAAATTACTGGGGTCACTTTTGCAACCATTTTTAAATAAAGGTATTATTTTACTACATTTCATTAAGTTAGTAAAAATGCCCACATCAATGCATCCGTTGAATATTGTGGCTAGGTGTGGCGCTATATTAACAATAATACTTTCAACTAATTTTACCGAAATACCCCAGAAGTCAGCTGATTTTTTTGGATTAAGCGACTTAAATACTTTTATTATATCATACGGATGTACACGCTCAAAACTAAATAGTATGCACTCTTCCACGTTGCCCCTAACCAAGTATTCTGCTCGAGCTGGGCAAGACCTAAGGGTACTAGTTATGTCTAAAGGTATTTTTGCGAAGTAGTTATTGAATGTATCGGCTACTTCCAAATTATTTGAAATTACGCTATTATTTATATTCAGTTCAAATTTATTATCTCGCACCTTGCTGCGACCTGTTTCATTGTTAATAATGTTCCATGTAGTTTTAATTTTATTATTAGATTTTAGAATTTTAGTTTTTAGGTAAAGGGACTTGGCAGTGGCACAAGTCTTTTTAAATAATTTTGAATAATTTTTAACATATTGAATAAAATTTGGATCGAAATTGTATTGTTTCATACCATATAATTCATATAGCTTTGCTCTACTTCTATATATCCCAGATGTTGCCCAGTCACAAAACTTAATCCTATTATTCTGACTAAAAGTCTTACATTTAAAAATATTATTATATTCTAAAGTAATTATGTTAAGTAAAGACTCATATAGTTCGTCTGGACTATCCAGAGAAAGGTCCATATCCTAATCCTAATCCTAACTAATATTATAAAAGCGAAAATTAGTTTGTTTGTTTGTTACCTTTTCACGCCTAAACCACTGAACCGATCATCCTGAAATTTTGCATATACATTGTCAGGTGTACTGAAACGGACATAGGCTACCTTTCATCCCGAAAAAAATTACTGTTCCCGAGGAAAGCAACAATAACGTTCTTATGATAATAGATACACATGTTTCTTATATTATACCATTGTAACATCTATTTAACTTGTGGAGTGCAATAAATGTATTGAGTATTGAGTAGATGGCGCCACGTGTCTTTCGAATCATGATTGAATTATATTATTACAAGCCGAGTAAAACCCGAATTGATTGTCAAATTCTAAATTAACGCGAGCGAAGCCGCGGGCAAAAGTTAGTAAAGTTATATTTCAACCTAAATATTGTAACTCTCGGTTTCTGGAAACTAACACAAAAATTAGATGTCTAAATTAGCAACAGCCAATCAACCATTTGACATGAGTTTGATTTCGACACCTCCTTGTTTAGCCTTTTCGAAATCAGCTGTGAACCTTACTCTTACTTTATTTTATATTAGCTGTCCCGCACGGTTTCACCTACGGTTATAATAATTGTTTCGCTTTCGTAGCTCTTAGCGTAATCTATACTAATATTATAAAGCTGAAGAGTTTGTTTGTTTGAACGCGCTTATCACAGGCACTAATGGTTTGATTTAAAAAAATATTTTGCTGTTGGATAGCCTATTTATCGAGTAAGGCTATAGGCTATATAACATCACGCTAGGACCCACGGGGGCGGCGCAGTAACGATAAACGCGGGTGAAACCGCGGGCACATCTAGTGTTATATAGTCTATGTTACTTTTGAATAAAATAGCTTTCTAATAGCTAAAAATTTAAAAAATAGGTTTAATAGTTTTTAAGTTTATTCATTACACACAATAATACATATCTTTCCTCTTTATAATATTTCAAAGAACATTTTAAGTTGTCGAATGATGAAGTCTATGTAACTTCTCGATAAAGTAGTATTCTAATGACAAAAGATTTTTTAATCGGTGCAGTAGTTCTTGAATGTATTCATTACAAACCATAATACGAATCGTTCCTATTTTTTTTTTCATATGTACACAGCACCATCTAGCCCAAGCTAAGCAGAGCTTGTACTATGGGTACTAGACAATGGATAAGGATTCATATACCTATACTTCATTTTTTTTTAATACATTCATATTATACATAGAAACATTCAGACCAAGACAAACATTCATGTTCATGCACACAAATATTTGACTTGTGCGGGAATCGAACCCTCGACCTCAGGCGTGGTAGTCGGTTACACTAACCACTACGCCATCGAGGCCGCAGAAGCTTTATAATATTTTAAATAACGTTTTGTTGCCGAATGATCATCATGATCAAATCATACTTTTAGTTTGCTTCAATGACCGAACAGCCATTCGATTTGAATATGGCCTAACAAAACAGTTTAGCCATTTGATTTCAAATATCGATCGTTCGAACAGCCCTTTGAAGAGCTGTCATTAAACGATTGAACCCGTCGAACGTGACCGCGTTATTTTCCACCTCAAATCACAGATTTCATTAATGCGTTAAACGACAACTGCTTTTCCATCACGCAAATATATAGGTATAGTAACTTCGTATGACTTTAGCCCTAAGGGGTGACATTGGCCTTTAATTGGAAAAAACTGTTTAATTAGAAGAAGCTGTTTTACTGACAGTTTATAGCTATCTATTGATTTCCACATGAAATTTTCGGCAAAATAGTATGATAGTGGTCTGGTAGGAACTTCAAACTTTTTCCAATTAGGGGCCAATGTCACCCCTCAGGGCTAAAGTCATACGACCTTAGGGTATAATAAGTATTTCATTGGACTGCCCGCGTGGGATTCGTAGTATAAGTTTGCGTGTGATGGAGTCTCAGGTTTGATGTCTGGGTCTTGCAAAATGGTTTATATAATATAAGATAACCAGTCTGCACAGCAGCGATAGCCTAGTGGGAAACCGTTGGACTGCTTCGCAGAAGTCTCGAGTTCAATCCCAAGACACGCACCTCTGACTTTTGTAACTTATGTGTGTATTTAATAGTTATTGTTCTCCTTAACGGTGAAAGAAAACCTGCATGTCTGAGAGTTTTCGATAATATTCTCGAAATTGTATGAAGTTTGCCAACTCGCACTATGCCAGCGTGGTGCCCAGCTAGGCACAGTTTAATAAGTCAAAGTCAAAGTCAGAAATCTTTATTTCCATAAAAATGTGCAAACAATTCTTGGACACGTCAATTCATTATTACATTAATAAAAAAAAATATATAAAAATAAATAGAAGGAAATAAAAATTTACCATTGAAAATGCCTGTTCGAGGAGTAGAGCTTTCATGAGAAGAGGGCGGCAAGAAACTCATGGCCACTCTTTTCAATCGCCAAATGTTTACATAAAAAAAATTCAATGTTATATTATTTTCCTTCTATGATATAATATATGTTATATTGTGAATATGAATAACCTGTGAGTGGAAACAACTCAATCCCAAGCATTTTTATCTTCTATATATTCAGTGACTGAATAATAACCTTTCGAATATAATTTACGTTTTACAAATGTTTTAAATTTATTAAAACTTATAATACAGGGCTGATATTATTATATTTTTATAACCTGTCTGGATCGTGTTGCTAAGCATAACTATATATTTATATCTAGACGTGTAGACCAAATCAAATTATCTTTAATTCAAATCAATTAAATGCAATGTCATACATACGCACACTTTTTAGGAATATCGCCGAACCTAATGTATTTTTAATTAAGACACTAATTAAACCGTAAAACATACTTGCTTTATACCAACGTCTCTTTTTTTACAAATAATGTTGAAAGAAAATCTACATAAAAAGCTTTACAACGTCTATTATATTATACCTTAAGCACAAAGTACAAAACTATATAATAACTTCTGAGAGGTACTTTCCCAGTTGAGTTGCTTTATCTTATCTTATGTGGGGGCCAGTCAGTGCAGACCGGCGACACTTCGTCCCAGTGGGATCTTTTGTGTCGACACTCTCCCAATAACGACTGCCATAGATGTTCATGGCAGTCGGGACCAAAGGCTTAACGTGCTTTCCGAGGCACGGAGCAGGCGATAATTGTCAATCAATACGCACATAATTTCGAAAAGTCATATAACTTCCGAAAGTGCGCGACGTTGGTTCGAACCCGAGACACTCTGCATTGCAGTCTGTTGGTCTCCCCACTGAGCTATCGCTGCTCAAGAATAAGTAGAGTTGCTTTAATTCGGACAGTGCCTCATCGCTTTTAAATTATCATGACATGTTTATACATAACAAAGCTAATTAAATTAGTTTTTCAATCCTAATCCTATGCTAATCCTAACTAATATTATAAAAGCGAAAATGAGTTTGTTTGTTTGTTTGTTTTCACGCCTAAACCACTGAACCGATCATCCTGAAATTTTGCATGTACGTTGTCAGGTGTACAGAAACAGACATAGGCTACCTTCCATCCCGAAAAAAATTACTGTTCCCGAGGAAAACTATAATAACGTTCTTATGATAATAGATGACGCCACGTGTCTTTCGAATCATGATTTAATTATATTATTATATATTATTACAAGCAGAGTACAACTCGAATTGATTGTCAAATTCTAAATTAACGCGAGCGAAGCCGCGGGCAAAAGCTAGTATATAATAATATTGGGTCTGTATATAAACTGTCCCATTATTGGGCAAGAGCCTCTTCTCAGTTATGAGAAGGGTAAGGCCATAGTCCACCACGCTGGCCTAGTGCGGATTGGCAGACTTCACATATCTTCGAGAACATTACGGAGAACTCTCAGACATGCAGGTTTCCTCGCGATGTTTTCCTTGACCGTTCAAGCGAGCGATAATTAAATATTTAATAGGCACATAACTAACTGACATAACTTCGAAATGTCAGAACTTTGGAATCGAACTTGATACCTCAGCGTGAAAGTTCAACGGTGTTCCACTAGGCTATCGCTGCTCAATTTGTTGAATCCAGAATAACCATATCAATAGCGCTGGCGACATCATGCACAAAACAATTAAACAAAAAAAAACGTGTTGCACATAGAATTAACCATTGTTAATAACTCATTAGGTACTTCCAATGCTATGCTAATATTAAACTAAGATATACTCGTAGTAGGTGACATATAGTTACGTGATTAGGACTAAGTATTCTGGTATATAATTCGAAACACAGTTTAAAGGCAACAGACTTTCAATATAGTTATATCACTTTTTTTTAATTCAACTAAGTTGGCAAACAAGCATACTACCTGATGGTAAGTGGTCACCGCCTATGGACCTATGGACGCCTGCAACACCAGAGGCATCACTTACGCGTTGCCGACCCTTTAAGAAAGGAAGAAGAGAAAAAGGAAGCGGGAAGGAGAAGGAGCGGGAAGGGGGTAAGAGAGTGATTGGGTCTCCGGCACTCTCACTCACCGAACGAAACACAACAGTAGGAATACTGCTATTTCACGTCGATTTTCTGTGAGAGGGTAATACATACATATATGTATAATAGTTACATATACACACATCAATAATTAAAGCCAGTAAATCTCAACGGATCTACCTCCATATCAATAACATTATCAAAAAGCGATCTGTTACACTCATTAGTCGCCGAGTAGCGGAACAAAATGGCCGAATTAAAACTGCATCCCGTACAAATGGCACGAAACGATAATTATTGGTAATTAGACCCCGCGCGGTTAGTGGTGCTATTGGTTTATATTTAGTGTTATTTTGGACGCGATATACGTATGAAGGGGTGGGGGGGGTAGTTCTAAATGTTTAGCTAAACGCATAAATGGGAACATATCTAACGACTACTCTGATAAGGGAAAAGGTGACGCATTTCTTTAGGAAACAGCATTAACAAAAAAATATCGAACGATTTTAAATTGTATGATATTATTGATATTCGAATGTCCGAATCGCGATTTGGTGGCACATAGATTAATTTTACGTTAGAATTTATTCGAATGGATTTCAATATTATTCGAATACATTTGGATGACTTGAAAATTCGAATAACTTGAATGCATTTATTTACAATCGCATGTCATAAATGAGAAAGACATCCTCTATTCTGGTGAATAAAATAATAATTATAATTCAGGATAGACGCCGTTTTTCATCCATAGTTACCAATATACAGGTCCATCAAACACCCATACCCATAGCTCATATATGTATATCTTAGAATCCATACGTAGCAATAGTGCTACGCCTGCTGCAGCTAGTGCCGCAGCAGGTGTTCCATCCCACCTTTGATTAAAACTCTCGAAGGGCCTCTTCACGTTGGACCTATGTCTCCGGGTAAGCCTCCTAAATGGCCAAGTATTTTCCTAAAATAATATGTTAGAAAATACCTGTGATAATAGATTATAATTCTATCAGTTTAGTATAAAAAATACATGTTTTAATCGTTAAATTACATTCATAATAAAAATATATCGCAGCAATACGCAGGTATATTATATGTTGCAACGCAGATATTCTAAAATATAAAAATATTATTTTATTACAAGAATATTATGACAGTTATTAAACAGTTCGACACATTAATAACTTATTTATCGATTGTGTTAATTTTAGTTGATGTTATTTTTCCAGCTACACACTAGGTTTTAAGTTTATATATTAGTTTACCTATTGTTAATACATATCAATCAACAAAGAATGAATTTAATTAAAGATAAATATTATTGGAATTCTTTCCGACCACTTGAATATTCGTATGTCTATCCACATTAAAACATTCGAATCGAACTTGCAAAGGGAAATTTGCTGTCCAAAGCAAAACTATAGTAACTAAAATATTTTAAATGCAGTTGTCAATCATTACAATGTACACTTTTTCAATAATATTCAGTTATTTACGTAAAAATTACTAATACGGGCAATTAGTTTAACAAATGTAAGTCCTACGCCATCAGTACGAGTTACAATAAATTTTCATTAGTTCATTATACTTTCTGCCTGCGTTGTTAGAAAATGTATGGGATGTTGTGTTTTGAGGCGACAACGTTCGTCGTAGTCGAGATGTATGTCGACTAGCGCTTAGGATAAGTAACGACACTGCAGTGTGCAACTATAAAATATCTTTATCCTGGTATTTAAAGACAATATTTTATTATGCTCTAATTTTTGTAAGTTTTTGGTGTAACACATCTTGTCGCATAAACCAAGCATAAGACATACTTTGTTCACCTGTGAACAAAGTATGACTTATGCTTTGTTTATGCGACAGGATTATTTTTTTACGAAGATTTAATTTCAATGTGGCACATCCTGATGTGTGCCACATTGAAATTAAATCTTCGTAAAAAAATAATTGAGTGGTGTAGCATCATGGTTTTAAATTAATTGTTGTTGGTATGACATAATTCCTTAATATTCATACGTAGATATAACCACAATGCATATTCAAGATAAAAAGACATACTTAGTCTAATAAACGGGTTGTAAAAGCTTGATCAACATAAATATTATATTCAGATATGATTGAACAAATGCCGTTTTGGTTTTCGCTGGCTATGTTAGCAATAACGAATCAAATCACTTGATACGAGTTTGAAATTGACACACCGTTGATTAGCCTTTTAGGAACCTGGCGTTATCGTTCTTCATTTTAAGGTAAATTAAATTAAGCATTTAATTTATATCCAATCGTAGCACAAGCATAAACGACATTTCAATCAATAAAAATATTTATATCTCGTAATCATTCTTTCTTACTTAGGATTTACTTCTTAAATCTGTTTCTTTCGTCCCATATTGCCTGATAAACATATTACTCATTCATAACTACACTTTTCCGGCTCAGTACCCCTCGTCCACATTTAAATACTTGAACCAAAAAGCTTAATGTTTAAAATATCGCACCGACACCTCATGACGCCATTATAACACAATAGTGATACATAACAATTCAAACATTAACAAAACTTTATTGTAGTGATTTCCGTACGGCCAGGCTCGCCATTTTACATTGCAACCATACACGATATACGACGGAATTAAAAATACATAAACATGTTCGAATTTTACGATAATTACGGTACACTATGCATTGGTAGGGTTATAATGGTCGAAATAAATACGTTCAATTGTTTTAATAGCCACGGCTCCCAATGTGAACGATTGCAATTTTGCTGTATTAAGTCTGTTCGGTACTGATATTTAAATAAACCGGCCGGATTGAAATTTAACTTCTTTTTATTATTGGTAAACGGATATTAATTGAATGGTTCTGTGAGCTTTTGGGGGAAACTTAAATAACTTTTATACCTGTTAATCCTATATGGATTAGATCAAAGTAAGTAATCCACATTTCGCTAGATATACCATAGACATACTGCATAGACATACTGCATAGACATACTGTATAGACATACTGTATAGACATACTGCATAGACATACTGCATAGACATACTGCATAGACATACTGCATAGACATACTGCATAGACATACTGCATAGACATACTGCATAGACATACTGCATAGACATACTGCATAGACATACTGCCATGTTGGCAAACAATTATAAGCCTGATGGCTAATGATAACGTTATAATTGCCTTCACTGTTATGTCAGATGAATAAGTATAGATAATTTTTATACAACAAATAAGCATACGGATCCTGTTAAAGTAAGCAGTCACCATAATTTATTATTACTTCCAGTACAAGGTACGTCACTCACGCGTTGTTGATCTTAGGTGAAAGAACTTCAAGATGGGTTGAAAGGTGAAATGGCAAAAGCATTTATGCGAGTCTCCAGGACCTAAGGGGATACAGCTTTTCCATGCGACTTATCTTATTCGTGCCTTCAAATTAACTTCGTTGTCTTCACATGGGAAAAGTATACTTTTACACGAGGTAGTCATTTTTTTGACGTGGTGAGACTCTTCATCTTGGTTTACTTAAGTCTCTCCGTGACCATGGCTGCTGAAAAGCAACTGAAATATCTGAAAAGTGTAAATCTAACGGATCTCTGAGTTATCGATGTTATGTGCCGATGAAATACTAATTATCGTTCGCTTTAACGGTGAAGGACAAGATCGTGAGGGGACCTGCATGTCTGAGAGTTATCCATAATGTTTTCGAAGAAGTGTGGCTTAACCCTTCTCATACTGAGTAAAAGTCCGTGCCCAGCAGTGGGACAGTTTTATACAGCGCTGGTATTAATATCAAAATATTCTAAATGTTGAGTTTTTTAATAAACTGCGACAAAAGCCGTTTTATGTAGTTAATTTTCAATGTGTGTGTGTTTCATTTGCGTAAACGTAAGACAATAATATGGTGAGACTTTTGACTGCTATTCCTGTGAATTTTAAACGATGGTAAATGAGAATTGGTGTAATTGGCTATAATATGTACATTATAATTGAGGGAACGATGATTATTTCCATAGATCGAACGGCATTGATGTTTTTTTTTAAGAGATAGCAGGCAAACGAGCAGATGGATCGCCTGATGGTAAGCGATTTCCGCCGCCCATGGACACCCGCAACCCCAAAGGAGTTACAAATGCGTTGCCGGCCTTTTAAAAAGGAGTACGCTCTTTTCTTGAAGGTTTGTAGGTCGTATTGGTCCAGAAATACCGCTGGTATACAGTTCATTCCACAGTTTAGTCGTGCGAGGCAGAAAATACATGTTGCTATGAAACATAAATACATACAAAATCTAACGTCTGTATCCCTGAAAAGGTCGTCAGACAGGTTTAAATACGTGGCCATCTATGATTTTAAGTCCCAAGTAAAAGGGAATAAACCTATTGCCGATCTCAGGATACTGTTACAGACTCCGTAATGCTACTGAAAATGTCATGCCAGAAAAATCCGATAAAACTCTGCTCGGCTTGAAAATCAAACCCGAGACCTCATGCACAGCGGTTGCATTCACCACCGCTGTGCGACTGTAGAATACTGCGCCATTGGCGACATTAGTATCATCTTAAACCTTAGGCCGTAGGTTATAACGATATCTTAGACGTCAACGATAATTCAATGTTAGGGCTTTTGGCACAGATCCTGCTTAGCAGAAATGTCTTAAAGAAAACTGTGCGATGATAAATTCACGACACTTTTAACGATAGCGACGAAAATTTTCTGTAGGATCTCAGTTGCTGGCATTGTTCGATTGACAGTAAAGAATCAATCGTTTGCACAATTGCACGTTGTCATAATGAAAATGAAATTAAATTTATAGTTGCCGAAATGCGCACGAGAGCCACCTCTGCTTAACAAAAAATAGCAATATTATTATTTTTACGACCTTATTACGGCGATATAAGTTATTTTCAACAGCTTTCCAATCAGATTCAACGTTTGGAGTTGTTATCTTTTTAAAAATCATCTATTTTATGTTTTTGAGATAGCAAACATAATACGAAATAGCTTTCAATAATTGAGTACCTACTTATATCTTTTTGAGAATGAGAAATAGTGATTTAAACATTTTTACAGATTCTATCTGAAGCAGTACTTCCAGTTCTGTTTTTTGCTAAAAGGGTCAGCGAGCCCTCTTGAAAAAAAAAGCAAACTCAACTTTTCAAGCATTTCGCAGTGCCACTTCTACTGGTCATCCAAAAGAAATGTTCTTCTTCATAGAAGCTTCTTCATTAGAATTTTCGAAACCAACAAATATTCAATATATGGTTATTTCTATATTATATATGTACAAACTCATACAAATACATACTGTCAATGCAAAACAAGCCATTACGTACTCGTACTAAAATCCGATGTGGAATAACCCTCCAATGACGTCGTGACAATAAAGTGACCAACCCTACTGCCGTCCAATACTGGTACAATAAACAAGAAATAACTATAGTAATTCAAACGGGGAGCCGTAGTGTTGCCAGTCTTGTATTGCAGATTTTCGATAGAAAATAGAATAAATCATATAAAAGAAGACGAAAGCAAGTGTGGATTTTTTATTTGTTATATTTTGATTTGAGCATTAAGTGTGTCAACTATTAAAAATATATTGATTTTGTCGTAGTCAAGCCGGCCATTTTACTTTTGAATCAGTATAGAAAAATGTATTAAGGGCTTAGCAATGATTTTCATTAGTTAAAACTTTATTCAGGTTACGCGCAATATGATATTATAAACATTCATAAGATATACAGGTTTTAGTACAGATTTTAACTGTTAATCATATTTTATTTACGATTCTCCTGAATACCTATAAAAATCGTGTAGCTCAACATATACAATCTATGTGTGAAATATTACATTATTTGACCACGAACTTACAATCACATTTTTCACATGCAAAGAATCTTCTCTCTTCGTATGTGCCAGCAAGGTATTGCAGCTATTAACTTAATACACAACATAGTATAAAACGCACTCAAAAAGTCACATAATTATAAGAAAAAAGATAAAAAAACATCTTCTTAAAGCTACTTAAGCAAATTATATCATATTAAATTAAAATTAACAAAGCTCCGTGTCAAAAAAATAGAAAACGTACCAAAATCGTCTAACACTTGCAACACCGCCGCTGGCTGGGTCGCCCCGATACCGGTCAATCCGCCATGTCCATCAGTGGCCAGCCGTAAACTAGGGTTAAGTCTCGGATTTGTCCCCATCAGTCCCATATATTTGTATATTGATATCGCATCATATTGGATTAGGATTTATAACATGGTCCTTTCGACCATTGCGTATGAATTTGTGTGTTGTTTGCCTTGGAAGTTTGATATGAGCTGACTATATAAGACGTCGGGCTATTTATGGGATTAGTATAATAATAATAAAGTAGGTATAAACTGCGAGTGCCTCGTTGATACCGTGGTGTAAGTTTGTGTCTATGTTTATCGCCGATCGTGTGGTACAGAATTAAATTTTCGGATCGAGCAGTGTTATAAAAGTTTATTTAAGAAAAATCTGTATGATATCACGGAATATGGAAATGTGCCTGTTACAAGATTCGGTCTCTATAACGTGACGTGAAAGATAGGCGAGTAAACCCAGGTGAAATATACCTTTGCATACCGCTTTGAGTATAAGCAATGCTGTAATTTTAATTAAAATCTGATCTTCTACTCTCTTCTCTATCTTTTTCCTCTTAGAAGGGAGATAGTTAATTTTCAGCTGCATATCATGAATTTGGCAGCACAAACCTTTTTCTTCTGAAATCTTGCAGAAATCGTATGCCAGAAAGTTAGAATAGTTTTAAAAGAAAAAAAGTATGTATATAGGATTTTTTTTTATATAACTATAAAGGCCTCACTGATCACACACATAGGTCATGGGCCAAACCTGGATGACATTAGCTCAGGTTCGCTGAGAGAAGCACAAACAAAGAGAGGTTATATCTAGTAGTAGGTAAATTCAGGCTGTGGATGATGACAAATACCCATCATTTTCCAAACCTCGTCTGCCTTTCCTTGGGATTCAAAGATCTTATATCAAACACAAGATCGCTACATGAATATTGTAAATGTAAATTATTTTAAAGATCGTTGTTATCACTAACCAAAATTTGAAGTTTATCTCTATAGCCACTTATCCGGTTTTAAACCTTATTATCCTACGCTTAACATTGAAAAGAAAAGGAATTAAATATAAAGCAGCACAATTCTCAATTTAACCTGGAAAAGCTTTACAAATGTTGAAATATTCCAAATAAATGTAACTAATCGCTAACTACTAAACTAAGTTTATACCCACCCATCCTTTTCCAAACCTTCGCTACCTTCGCTTAACACTCTAAGGAAAAAGAGCAAATGAAATAGCAGCACAACTCGTTACACAATCCACACTATCTCACTTTAAACTTTGATATTCCATAAGGCTACGTAAATATAAGTTTATTTTTCTTATTACGCAGTTAACAAGGGGTGTGTTATCGGTCGGCAGGCCTGCTTGCGCAGTTAAAGCGAATTTATACTTTCGATTACACTGGGCTGTGGATGAATAAAAAACAAATGAGCCAAGAATTTGTTGGTACACTGCGCCGCTGCGAAATGCTGCACGATTTGGGTGGATACGACTTTAAGACAAGCTGTTTTCAATATCTGTTTTATTCTAAAGTTAATGTGATCACGTGGTGTATTTTTCAAGTATGTGGCTACTCAGTAAGCATAGCTCTTCAATAGTGCAATTTAGTATTGGTTTAATAGTTTCATCAATAAAATAAGAAGTACAAATGATATGATGATGATGATACATGAATATTTTGAAATCAATATATGAAAATTTTGTCATGTTAAAGTCACTGATTAAGTTCAATGCCAGTTGAAGCATGTTGCTGAAGTAAGCCACAAAAACAGGCCTGATTATTCCCGAATGATAAGTCAGAGTTCTATTTATAGCTATATTCTGACAGAAATGTTTTTTAAGAAACTGTAGCTGGCAAAAATGTCACTAAGCGAATATAAAAATTTCCTCGACGGTGCTTGTTTCACGTACTGACTGCAATTATTTTATCATTACCGCTGATATTGAACTTAAAATACTATAAATGCTAAAAATAAGAGTGGTTTTCAGTCTTCAAGTATAAAAAAGCAATGTGATTTTTTGTAAAAATATTTTCAAGAACAGTAGGCAAGGTCGTTAATTATACTGACACAATTTGACCAAGATTACACTGGCATAGATGGCGCTGTATATTTCTGACGCACTATTCATTTAGTCAGGTATAAAATAAATTATAATATTTAGAAAAGCAGAAAAGGCAGATCCATAGTTTTATTTCGGCATCATCTGAAGGCGCAGACCTAAGCTATTATATTTAATGTGTATGCTTGCTTGATTTGAACATAGTATCAAACTCCAGGCATTCTTTGTCTCTTAGTAATGTTAATTTGTCGTGTTTTCTTGTTATTATCAAGTGAGCAAATTAAACTTTACGATTTTGCATACTTATGTAATGACGCTACGCTGCTACGAACGGTTACGAATGTCTACGGCGGTGCTACGGATCGACGTTTTATTTAAGAAGAGTTGTTAAGAGTTGCCTCGTTTTATATTGAAATTTGATGTTTTTTTTTGTTTCATAGTATTTTATGGGCTATTGTATATATATATATATATATATATATATATATATATATATATATATATATATATATATATATATATATATATATATATATATATATATATATATATATATATATATATATATATATATATATATATATATATATATATATATATATATATATATATATATATATATATATATATATATATATATATATATATATATAGTCAGAGTTATTCGATTACTCGCTGAGGTTGTGCCGTCAGAATTTGTATACGTTTATATGTTTCAAATTAAATATATAAATATTTTATATACATATATATGGGTAATTGCGTCATACATTATGACTCTATGATATATTACAGCTACCCTCACATTAGCATAGATGCATGTATACTATACATATCTACATGCAGATAATGAGCTACATATGCATGTAGACCCATTATCTGCATGTATGTATTGTATGTATATGATTATTTAGTACATAAATAGTAAGTGACCATTTGGTGACGGTATGAATAAGCAAACCCTAAACTACCTTTATCCCTGCGGAGTAAAGCAACTTACGTATTCATTAACTTATTACTTCTTACCACATCTTATATATTATATAGTCCAACAAACCCACAAAGATTCCCAGCCAACTAAAAAATCCTTCAACAAACATTTCCCTATATTTCCAAGTTTAATAAGCTAGGACTCGCATCGGGCGGGTAATAGGGTATACTTTACTAAACTAAAACAACAGTCATTCAGTATTTCCCACCCACCTCACGCTAAGAAAAGCCTCTTAAAACAGGAAGAAAGTTAAAAAATAATTAATGCTTTCGTAAATATTCATACCTTGGACTGGAGTTTAGAGTTAACCCTCCGTGGTGGAAACATACTGGCGGCGATGTGCGCGTCGCACATTTTTGTATTGCATTTCCTTTGTAGCTGAATTAATGTAAATTGCTTTTTTAATAGTATAATATATGTATCCGCAGAATACTTATTATGGATACTACAAGAATAAAAATCTAATCATATTTTGTTTATAAATATCAATGCTTACAATATATTATTATGTATTCTTTTTTGTTTCTTTCTTTCTCACTTTTTGATCATCGAACGTGATTTTATGTTCGTTTATCAAAATACGTTATACGTTAATAAAACTAATAAATATATTTATTTAAAATTGCATTTATGTATAAAATGCAAGTACTTATACCTTTTTGTGTATGTATAATTTGATTTTTGTATGATGATTTAAAGCTGGCGCATAATATTATTATTTTAATTCATGCACCAGTCATTTTAATCATTCATGGCGTCTGCAAAGATATACTTTGCCTGAAAACGACGCGTTTAAAACAAAAAGTAGAGACTTTTTAAAGACTTTTAATTGGAACCGCGTCGATTTTCACCGCAAAAGATACCCGTATGTTTACAAAAGTGAAGGGTTCGTCGAAACGACTCCGATTTAATTTAAGTCCAACGCCGTTATCGTCGGAACCCCATTGTTTTTCTTTCTTCAAATTTTACGGTCAATTTGACGTGATTCCTTTTTTTACGATTAATTTGAATTTAATTAGTTTTGAGCACTGTTCTCGAAGAAGCGGTGTTTATTGGTGTTATATTGATGAGTACATTTTTGTGCACATAAATGATAAGGAGTTGCATAAATAAATTAGAATATAAATATAAGTATTTTTGTTTAATTTTATTTATTTGAGATCTGTCGCAAGTTTTTCATTTTGTACATACCGTAACAGTTATTGATAATTGTGATATATTCATATGTTGCGGGATTAATCATTCTCCACTCCAAGTCCTCGTGAAGTGTTGCCGAGATCTACTTTGACAGCAAAAGGCTTTTTATAAGCCATGCTTAAAGAACCCAGTATAGAAGGAAGAAGGAAATTCTTGTTTCGGCAGAAAATTCCAAGCTTAAATAATTCGGCAGAGATAAGAGGAGCTAAAATTCTTGGTACTCGTTCTAATCAGCTCTACGTGTAAGGTAGACACCTAAGCCCAGCACGTTTTTTTTGGATAGGAAACAGCAACATTACACATAAAAAATTATTTTAACTGACATAGCTGACTATGTCATATTATACGCAAACAAATTAAAATATTATTATTTATACGACTATACCAGAAGTACATATATAACGATTATTTAATTGGAGTTACACTTATCCATTTATATAGTTCTAATAGCACCCACGTAAGATTGCTTGATTTAGTCAGACTAAAACTACAATTGTTAATTACTAACAAAGAAATTAAAACTAATGCATGAAACAAGCACTTACTTAGTAGTTTTAGTAGCATAACCAATAAAAATAATTCTTACAAAAAAAGCTACAACAAAATCAAATAAAAGGCCCATCGTTATGCACTTAAACATTAGAATTACACTCATAAATTAAGCACTTATACCACCCACATACGATCGTCTGATCCTGACGCACTGCAACTTCGCACAAAAAAAAGATCTTCCAACATATACATCTTTAGATATTGGTACTTGTTGACATATTTACGAGCTCCTCGACTATTAAGTGGTGATTTAGTGTGGGCATATCGGGATGGATACGTTTTTATCGCGAGCAATATATCCAGTTGGCTTCAAGCTCTATTATGTGAGCCATTGTGAGAGACTTTGAAGATTTCCACGAGCCAGTTTTCCCTTTGCGGAGTTTTATAGTTTTTTAGCTTGTTTGTATGTGTGGAGCATGGATTTAAGGGTGGTTTTACTGATTAGGTGGTGAGTGTTTACCCTAAAAATAGAATAATAATAAGTGTAAGATTTTATATATGTAAGATTAAGCAGTATTATCCACAGAATATAAAGAATATAATTATTATCAAGGGGAGTCTCTTTGTAGTCTTTAGATACTCAAAGATGACTATGAGTAGGTATTTACATTCCTTTTTTAAAATAAGTTGTTTTCGCGTTGTCTTGTGTGTGTATAACAATCTTGTATGTGTGTATGAACTTGTACATTACTTGCAAAATACAGCCTTATTATTAAAATTCACAAAAGTTTACGAGTGATGCTATATTACTTACAAGTTGTAAGTATTAAGTAATATAGCACCACCCCTCAACTTTTTTATACTATCAAAGTGGCAAAAAACCGTATGGTACGCCTGATGAAAATTGTAGCTGTCCGTTGGCTACAATAACCACTACGACACCAAGACTGTGCTAGCAACACTAGAAGTATCCAATTGAACTTAACCGAACTTAACTCTCGGTTTGAGAGCAGCGATAGCTCAGTGGGGAGATCAACAGACTGCAATGCAGAAGGTCTCGGGTTCGAACCCACGTCGCGCACCTCTGACTTTCGGAAGTTATATAACTTTTCGAAATTATGTACGTATTGATTGACAATTATTGCCTGCCCCGTGCCTCGGAAAGTACGTTAAGCCGTTGGTCCCGGCCGCCATGAACATCTATGGCAGTCGTTATTGGGAGAGTGTCGACACAGAAGATCCCACTGGGTCGAAGTGTCGCCGATCTGCACTGACTGGCCCCCACATAAGATAAGATAACTCTCGGTTTAATTCGGTATCCCGCTATGCTATACCTAGAGAATAGCATCTCATAAGCATAGACAGAATTTTAAATTAAATTATTATTTTTGGCTGGCAATCAGAATAATTCTGCCCGACCTGGAAACCGAAACCGGAATCCTGCTATTTCACTGTTGTAAGCACCATTGCACCTACGAGGTGAACAAAAAATTGCTAATGCACACACACACACACACACACACACAACACACACACATTCACATTACATACATCTGCGCACTTTTACTTTTACATAGATATAAAATTGCATGCCTTATTCAAATATATTTTTAAAATTTTCATTTACTTACTAATGTTAAAGTCAATGGAAGAGCTGTTCCCCCTAATACAAGCAAATTATTGCTTAAAAGGAGGTCCAAGACGATTTAAAGTAAAACCCTGTATGTGAAGAAATAAAAGATTTATTATTTATTTATTAATGTCATACATACATAGTCTTACGTCTATATTCCTAATGAGGTGCTAGACCTATATTTAGCCACCTATGGTTTCAGGTCCTATGTCACGAGAGGCCTACTGCCATCTTACTAAAATCAAATAAACAAATTGCTCGTTTGATAGTTCAAGTTGTTTGTCTCAACCCTCGGCCGCGGTAGGGTACAAGTTGACGGTAACGAGTTAATTCTTCAAGCTTAATCTTGGATATTTGTGCTGATGAGGTAATCAAGGGTATTGCTCTAATTCTAGGACACCGCAGAATTGTGAACTGAGTTAGAGAGTTGCTGGATGGGATAATTTTGAGACTTTGTAACAATCAAACGCTTCGGCGCAGCGGTTATGTTTGCTGTTGTGTTCAGTTCCCAGGTTGATTAAAATGTTAGCATTTTTTGTCGATTAATTTTGAGTAGCAGTACAGAGTTTAAAACTATCCCTGGTAGACACCAATAGGCTTGCCACTGATAGCCTCTCTAAAAACCTTTGGGCATATAGGCGTGAAGCAGAAAATGAGAATCAAGAGACCTATACCAAATGTTACATTGGTATAGATGTCTATGTTTGAGCTTCCCGGTATTCGTGAGATGCTCTTTCAAAATTTATTTCTATTGTATTACCATTTTTTTTTATTTACTATTACCAGTTCTATACGATTTCGTATACAAGAGCCTTATTTACACAACAGTATATTTTTTATACAACATATGGTTTTATTTATCACAATGCTAAGAAGATACATTTACAAGGAACTGTACATATAAGATTTTTGCGCTGTTTAAGTTGTGCCTGTATTTTACTCATCGCTGTATTAACTGTAGTGACATGAACAGTTCCAGCCAGTACGTGTCTATGTGATCAGCGTTATGTACAAGATCGGTCGGTCACAGCGACCGACGACGCAGCGTGTAACGGTTAATGCCTTAATCTTGAGACTCTGGACGCTGATTGTTGGAATAGAGTGGATGTGCCACCGTGTGGTGTATAGTGTCCCCGATATACACCCCTCATTTCTTTGTCACAATTAGGAGTATGTATAAAATAAAAATGAGGCTATTAGTTAGTTAGTTGGACGTGTGTTGACCGCACTTATCCCACAATTGGGTCATTGTCAATAAGTGACCGACGCGAAAAATTTTTTCGGTTACTCATACCTCCTAAGTTCCGTCTAGAAAGATAATAGGGTACTGGTGTTGCGCAGTACTTCCTTCATCGTTTCTGGACTGTTAAGCAGTTTCGCTTGTTGGTTGCTCACGCTTCTACAATGTAGGAGCACGTGAGCCGATGTCTCCTCGGTCTCCATGCAGCCCCTACATAAGAGGCTGTCAGTGATACCGATGTTGAAAAGGTGTTTGTTGAGTGAGCTGTGTCCTGTTAATATACCTACTAGGTGGCGTTGGTTTTTCCTTGAGGTACGTAGAGGTTTGCGCGATAGATGTTTGTCTAAGGATGGAGTGGTTGCTGTGTATGAACGAATATGTATTTGAGGCTACCTTAGTCAAAAATAACCTTATTGCGTTTAAGCTAAAGCTCTTTGGACAGGATAGTATCTGCATCCTACAGATAATGCCAGCTAAACCTTGTATTATGTTACTGAGATGAATGAGGTTGCAGGATGTAGGATTTCATTGTGCCCTAACCCTCATGTAATATACCTACAAAATTTTGCCTACGGCATCGCTCGCGTTGATGTATATTTATGTTAAGATAGATAGAGATTTTTAGTAGCCCCTATGTTACTCTGATGTGACCAATAATACTGTGAAGTTTCAACAAAATTCGTTCAGGAGTTTTTGCGTGAAAGCGTAACAAACGTCCATCCATCCATCCATCCATCCTTTCATCCTTACAAGCTTTCACGTTTATAATATAAGTAGGATTTAAATAACAATCAGATATCTTTAGCCCAAAGCTTCAATGTATTAATAGCTATATAGAGCTACGTCGTATTAGTCAGAGGCGAATTACTCCTACATGTCACCAACTATGCTTTCGGTCCAGTCTTCAAGACAGTGAGGTTGATGCTCGATTATGGCACATTTGCTTGCCCTTACGTTTGGCTGTAAAATAACAGGAGGCGATCGAGGCTGCTGGATATGATTTGAGTTTACCTATCAACAATAAATAAATGTCATAATTAAACCTTTTATATCTAGCTGGCGGACTGCTGTCGCTCAATATCTTCTTCTCCCTAGCCTTTATTATTCCCAAGTCACTTGGGGTCGGCTTTCTAGTCTAACCGGATTTGACTGGATATCAGTTTTTACACGGAGCGACTGCCATCTGACCTCCGCACCACGAAGGCTAACGATGCCCTAAGGCTAGACCAGTGTCAGGATATTAGAAGGCACTGACTTCCCAATGACGACTGCCATAGATTTCCATGGCAGCCGGGACCGACGACTTAACGTGTTCTTCGAGGCACGGAAAGGCGATAATTGTCAATCACTAATAATTGTCGCTAATAATTGATAATTGTCGCTCAATATCATAGCTCCCTAATTAATATTAAAATGCAAATGTGATTTACATAATATTGTTTTCTGTTTACGCGAATGTTATTCATTGAAATTAAACTACTATATACGGATTTTATCGCGTTGTTTATTTGACACTATTACAAAATTTTGAAAAACTGTTACACTACTATAATCACTATTAAACTTTACAAATTTTTAAGCTAATTAAATTATTGAAACTATTAAAACTATTTATACTATTACTATACTATTATACTATTTAGATTTATGCAGAACTACTGATGCATTGCTTAACAACTGGCTATCTGTTGTGGGACAATAAATTCTACATACAAGTCGATGGTGTGGCAATGGGCTCCCCAGTATCGCCTGTTGTTGCCGACATATATATGGAGGACTTTGAGGCTCGAGCTTTGCAGACTGCCCCCATCACACCCAGGATTTATAAGAGGTTTGTAGATGATACTTTTACAATATTACCAACAGATAGTGTAAGTGTATTCCTAGAACATCTTAATTCCATTAATAACAACATACAATTTACTATGGAATTAGAGGCAAATAATTCATTAGCTTTCTTAGATGTACTTGTCATCAGGAATCCTGATCATACTTTGAGCCACACTGTGTATAAGAAAAAGACCCATACAAATAGGTACTTAAACGGTGAATCTCACCACCATCCTAAACAGTTAGCTACCGTGGGAATGTCTTTGTTTCAGAGAGCCCACGGGATCTGTGACAAGAAACACTTGGACGCCGAGCTTCAACATGTCAAGCAAGTACTGCAAGACAACAAGCTCCAACAGCCGCGCCGCTGTCACAGATCCCGAGAAAAGCCAGCCACAGTCGAACGCCAGCCTGCTATACTACCATATGTAAAGGGTGTCACTGACAAGATTGGCTACATCTTGAAGCGAGCTTCAATCAACACATACTTCAAGCCGCCAACGAAGATAAGTCAATTTTTACCATCCGTCAAGTGCCAACTACCTTTACAAGATGCAGGGGTCTATAAAATAGATTGTGACTGCGGACTCTCATACATTGGTCAAACCAAGAGAAGCATAGGCACCCGCATAAAAGAACACATAGCAGATGTAAAACACCAACGCTCGTTGAAGTCTGCTGTGTGTGAATATGTGCAACAGGGGACCAACCACTACCTGAGATTTGACAAACCACAGATGCTCGCTAAAGAACACCGATTCCTACCAAGGATGCTTCGCGAGGCTATTGAAATCAAGAAACATCCTAATTTCAATAGAGAAGATGGTTGGAATGTACCACCAGCTTGGGATCCAGTAATTCAACTAGTCAAACCCAAGAAGAAGAAAACCACAGCTAGACTTCATGATACTTTGAGTTCATTCTGCGTAAATAGAAACACCCATGATTAAATTATGTTCGGGTACTTTGAAATAACTACACTGGAACATTGAGACAACTACCATCTTAGTCTCCCCGTGACCATGGCTGCTGAAAAGCAACCGAAACGTCGGGGAAAGTGTAAAAATAAATCTAAATAGTATAATAGTATAGTAATAGTATAAATAGTTTTAATAGTTTCAATAATTTAATTAGCTTAAACATTTGTAAAGTTTAATAGTGATTATAGTAGTGTAAGAGTTTTTCAAAATTTCGTAATAGTGTCAAATAAACAACGCGATAAAATCCGTATATAGTAGTTTAATTTCAATGCAAATGTGACTTTGTTACGCTTTCATGCCTTGACTACAGGTAGTCCAGTCCATCCAGTCAAATTTTGCATACACGTTGTCAAGGTTACTAAAAAGTACTGTTCACTAAGGATATTTTTTGACAAAATCTACATTAACGCGAGCAAAAAACTAATAGGAAATGAATATTTCACATTTTGAAGTGAAAACTTCTTTAGGCGCGTTGAGCACTTCTTGGGTGAACAAAAATCATAGAACTCGCATCATCGTCACGCTTCGTCATCGTCACGCTTCCACGCTTTCCATTTTTGAATTATTTTGGAATATTAACAATATCTCAGAAATGGTGCGTCCTACGCAAAAAATAACGAAATTTTGACTCCCTTAATAACTCCTAAGAGAGTATCAGGAATCCGAACCGGGCCTTCTTATTTGTTTTTTTTTGTTTATGAGAAAGTGTTTATGATAAATATCAAGGATTAAAGATTTCACTTCTATCGGCAGTCCCCAAAGACTGCCCCAATTTTTTTTTCGTACTTAGCACAGAAAATGTCGAATCAATCACTCGAGTTACTGTGTCGCGCAGATACATACAGCTGCATACAAACTGAACCCTCAATAAATTCAAAATATGTCACCTGTGTATCGTTCTCAGCAATTCGTTAAAAGGCAATCGAGAGAAAGTGGTATTTTTGTTTCGTTATTTAATTGATGTTTTGACAAGTTGACAGCGTTGACTACAGTTTTATAAAACGTCAGTTTCAACAGTCACAAATTGAAAAGCTTTGTATGATATATATATGTTTATTTTTGGGAGAAGGGATACGCTAATTGGTACTCGCGACTATGTGTAGGATTTTAAAGAACAGTTTTAAAGAAAGGTCGGTGTATAAGTATAGACCAAAATTGGTTGATCAACCACGATCTATCAATCAATCGTGTCATTATCAAATCAAGTTTAAATATTCATTTGATTATTTAAACTTTGATTTGATAATGAAATTAAATTATGTAAAACAGTCTCTTCAGTAGTCATACCTGTTTTACATAATTTTCTTTTATATTTTGAAGTGAAAACTTTAGCGGCGTTGTGCACTTTTTTTGTGATGGGTAAAAAATGTTAAACTCACGTCAGGACACGTGACCTGATCGAAAATTCGTAAGACGGAGGGAGAATTGTCATGTTTGTGTACGATAGTGCAATAAATTAATATTGTATTTTACCACATAAATGATAGTACTTTTATACTAATAATTAAAGCAATTCGTGCAAAATTATTCCCTAATCATTCCAAAATATCAAAAATGCACAACGTTAATATTCAAGTTTTCACTTCTGCCGGCACTCCCGGAGTGCAACCCGTTTTTTTTCCTACAGTCGGCAACGCATGGGCGATATCTTGGTATTACAAACGATTATAGTCTACGACAATTGCTGGTTCATATTTCTTGATAAATTATTTCATGCAAAAGTATTTAAAAACGAATTATGTGAAGACATAGACAACAGGGAGCGAGCCTTTTCTCGTACCAGAACAAAACTTACTTCCGACACGAACATTATTTAAACTAGAAGATCTAACAGAAATACTAGCATTTTGCAACCCAGTTTAATTGTAATCTTAAGAAAAACAAAAGTATTCTTAAAATCGGTTCACCTAGAAAAAAGTTCTGAGGTAACACAAAAAAAACATACAGACGAATTGAGAACCGTCTCCTTTTTTGAAGTCGGTTAAAAAAACGCAGTCACGAATGTAAAATTATGCCACGACGTATCCCGTAATGACTACAACAACAGCGCTTATAAACAACCACTTTTATTACTATTTCTGTATTTCAAACCGCCACATCCACCCAAGTCCAACAGCTTCACCTTGAAGGTGTCTCCCTCAGCCATAACTCTTAACAGCGGAGGCGCCCCCGTCGTCGCGTTGAGGAATTATTATTATGCGAATAAATACTCCAAATGTCACTACTAAATGTCTCCCCTCTGCCCGTGTAATCCGTAGGGCGATGGGTGGCGACTGTCACCAGTTAAAAGTAAAACGCGGGACAGAAAAAATGGACGACCTAGTAAATTATTCATAAAAAAGTTTTGCACGATAATTGTATTAGAGGGTTGTAATTAATCGTATGATATTAAAAGTTTTGCATTGGGCAAGTCTAAATTGTATTACAATTTTGACGAAGCGAAAAACACTGCTGTGCTGGTCGGGTTCGGTTCTCGAGTCGTACAAAGTGTTATTCTGTTTTTCTGACGATTCGTTTTAGTAGCAGAATGGAGTCTAGGCCTGTGCTGCCTATTACGATGAATCTAAAAATTATCTTTGCCAACCCTTCTATTCCAGAAGGGAGACCAGAAGACAGATGTATGTATATAAAAAAGTATTGATTATTAAATGTGCCATAATTTAACTAATCCTAATCCTATCCTAATCCTAACTAATATTATAAAAGCGAAAATGAGTTTGTTTGTTTGTTACCTTTTCACGCCTAAACCACTGAACCGATCATCCTGAAATTTTGCATATACTTAGTCAGGTGTACAGAAACCGACATAGGCTATCTTTCATTCCGAAAAAAATTACTGTTCCCGAGGAAAACAACAATAATGTTCTTATGATAATAGATGGCGCCACGTGTCTTTCGAATCATGATTGAATTATATTATTACAAGCAGAGTACGACCCGAATTGATTGTCAAATTCTAAATTAACGCGAGCGAAGCCGCGGGCAAAAGCTAGTAAACAAATAAACAAACCATCACCTTTCCCTTTAATTAGTAAAAGTAAAAGTAAAGGCAAAAGCTAGTAGTAACATAATTACATATTATCATAATAATATATTTTGAGATTAATAAATGGAATATGCAACATTATCATACACATACTACATAGTTGCTGTTTATGATTTTGCTGATTTTGAAGTTATTAAAAGAAGTTTATATCCTTCAAAAGGTTTCAAGCTATTTCAGTGGGAAATTTTCTCACAAACATTTCTGCATTATATTATACGTTCTTGCCACAACATTACTAGTTGTGGCAAAAACGTGCACCCCGCACGTTTAAACTGTAGGGCTTACAAAATAGTATAATATTCTAGTTTGTATAATTATAATTATTCAGCATATCAGTACTGTTCCCCTATTAACGAAGCAAAAGCGAATAAAATAATTGACACATTCTAAGAAAAAAAATATCACTAGTAAAGTAAACAATCATTTATTTTTTAATTTATATAATATCTATAAGATTTATTTAGGATCGACGAAATACAATATCTCAATAATACATTTTGATAATTAAACTTCAAAGAGATCACAACATATTAAAAAGAAACTAGGTACACTAATCATCATTTGTCATAAATATCCATTATAGGAAGAACTAAGCCACAGTGTGGCTATTCAAAACAAATCTTTATTTATAACAAAACACAACAGTATTCATAACTAGAACTTAAAAATATATCAGAGACCCATCTTTATCCTTAAATTTTCGCAAATCGGGATGTCCCGCTTAATGTTAGAACTATTGGTGACCCTCCACGGGCCGAGGCCGAGACAAATGCCGTTCGATCCGCCGAAATGTCCCGGTAATAGTTTTAAAGTGGAGCCAATTTCTTGTCGTTGCCACCTTGATTTCGCCATGATACTGGTTTGATGATTTTTTATACTTTTTATTGACTGACCCTTTGGTCTAATGGCATAATCTTTCACTTACTCTTAATGACGGTGGTCTAAGTTAGATAGATCTACGTAACGGTCTCAGGTTCGGTTCATAAGTTTGGAATAGTGTTATTGTGTTTCGGTGTGAGGATCTCTCAGAAACAATACGCAGTCTGCAACTTGGACCTTTAAAACAATAGACTCCTTCTTGTTACAAGGGACAGCAACAGAAGCGTATAACACTAATTTATCTGTTAATTTGAGTGCTTCTGCTGAACGGCTTAGGTATGTATGTAGTACATACATACATAGATTCACGCCTGTTTCCCAGAGGGGTCGGCAGAGACTACGGATTTCCATTTGCTACGATTCTGACACACTTCTCTGGCTTCATTCACTTTTATCACATTCCTCATACACGCCCGTCGGTTCAAGGAGCTCTTAACCTGGCCTTTGTCCAGAACGCCTCCGATCTGATCGAGAAACGTTCGCCTAGGTTTTCCTCTTGCGACTGTTCCATTCACACTAGCCTTATAAACTTTCTTAGTCAGTCTTTCCTCGTTCATTCTTTCTACATGTCCAAACGAACTTAACATACCCTTTTCTATTCTTGTCACTATATCCACTTGCATGCCGCATCTCTCTCTAATCACACTATTCCTTATTCTATCTTTCAGAGTCGCCCCACATATGCTTCTCAACGCTCTCATTTCTACAGTATTTATTCTGCTCTCATGCTTTTTTTGCCATATGTATGTAGTGTGATGCTGGACTATGAGTATTTCTATTGTAGAAAATCATGGGATTATTCGTTTAAGTTGTCGGCGTAATTCCTAATTTAAAAACGAATGTATTTATTTCCTGAGTGAACAAGTGGAAGTGGCAAAAATGTTTACACACCTGTAGAAATAATTACATAAGGGGATTACCACTTAGGGTTATTAATCTTAATTTTATTGAACTTGCGATCGAGAAATTGTTGATTTGATTACTTATTACACCACTAACATAATCTCCTTACACATTTAAATTAGTATTTTTTTAATACTGTGTCGCGTGGAAACTTACAGCCAATCAAACAACGGTATTCGAACCCACAGTATTCAGCGCAGCGGTGATGTCGAGGCAACCGCTTAAACCACTATGCCGTCTATTGATAACTAATCATTTTAAATATAAATTGTTTCAAATCTATTTAAATCATGTATTGCTTTGCTGGTTACGTGGCAGGTACCTAAAAGGTTTTGCGGCATAAGTCTGCGCTCACGGAAGATCGTGAATTGCCGGCATCGGTATTAACTGCATTTAATTTTTCTCTTATTGAACTTGTAGTAAATAATAGGCATCACGATTTCCCGCTGTCATAACTAATTCCACAGGGTGAACGAGGCGAATAGACGTATGTTGCTTGCTTTGTAAGGCTAGCGTCAGTTGTGACCATAGGGATGCTCTCTCAGACGATGCGCTATTTGTTGTCAACAGCTCCTTGCCATTGTACGGGAATCGTTTCACTATGAACTGCAAGGAAGACAGTGTAAGTTGTGATACTTGCGTCCAAAGGCGTCTTGCCATTCCATGTAAGTCATCTCCTTATCAACTGCTAAGGAGTATGTGAAGGGAATCTTACCATAGAAACATAATACAAGCTTATTTGACTTGATCTTCGTTAGGCTTAATAGCGTTAAGGTTCTTTCTAGTCAAGCTACAAGAGTTATTCGGCTAAGGTTAGCCGAATAACTCTTGTAGCTTGACTAACTCACTCTTGTAGCTTGACTTGTAAGCAATACAAGATTATTTGAGTCTTGAACGAGATTTTTTTTATGCCATTAAGATGGCAAACAAACATACGGCCCGCCCACCTGATGGTAAGTGGTCACCGTAGCCTATGGCCGCCTGCAACACCAGAGGTATCACTTGCACGTTGCACACCCTTTAGGAAAAAAAAGGAAGTGGGAAGGAGAAGGAGTGGGAAGAGGAAAAGAGGGTGATTGGACTTCCGGCATTCTCACTCACCAAACAAAACACAACAGTAGGAATAGGTACTGCTTTTTCACGTCGATATTCTGTGAGAAGGTAGTACTTCCCCGGTCGAACCGGCCCATTCATGCTGAAATCAGCGAGGCTCTACTACCTTATAAATTATTTTTGGATAATTTTTTCTAGTGTAAGCTTCTGAAGTGGTTTGAATCGAAGGTTCTTTCTAGTCAAGCTACGAGATCTGCTCCGCTAATCCATACAATCACCAACACACGCAGCAATAGTATACAAAAACCGCAATGATAAACAGCACACCGGATTAAACAAAGAAGCAAACAAACAATTATCACAGCCCGCGCGCCGAAAATTAGCAATTACTTTGAGGGAATCTCCGGGCCCGCCATTATCTCTGGCGAACGTACCTCGGCTGCTAACTGTTATTGCCATCATTCCCTGCTTGATTTAAACAAGACGTTACGCCAGAGTCCCTCGTCAAACGTGGATTGATAACGGTATGGATGTGGTATATACGAGGAGTTTGCTGTATCTGATTTATCTGGTGACTTCTTGGAGCAATGCTTTTATAAGAATGTAACGTGACTGTTTGTAATTTTATCAATATCATCCAGTATACATTTAGTTTTTAAAGATATCTTTAATCATGGAAATACAAACGACCTTACTGATAAAAATCGTAGAAATGTCACTTAAGAGTCTGGCAAATATTCCGTTACACGCTAGTAGCCTCACCACCGATCATATATCCTTGCTTTCTGTTTGTACATCATTTGGTATTAATATATATTTTGGTACACTCACCTTAATTTATTATTAAAGTGAAAACTTCTTTAGCGGCGTTGTGCACTTTTTTTGTGATGGGTAAAAAATGTTAAACTCGCGTCAGGACACGTGACCTGATCGAAAATTCGTAAGACGGAGGGAGAATTGTCAAACTCGCGTCAGGACACGTGACCTGATCGAAAATTCGTAAGACGGAAGGCGAATTGTCATGTTTGTGTACGATAGTGCAATAAATGAATATTGTATTTTACCACATAAATGATAGTACTTTTATATTGATATAATTGAAGCAATTCGTGCAAAATTATTCCCTAACCATTCCAAAATATCAAAAATGCACAACGTTAATATTCAAGTTTTCACTTCTGTCGGCACTCCCGGAGTGCAACCCGTTGTTTTTTTTTTAAATTTTATGAAGGATAACAAGCAACAGAGTTATAATATTGTACAGAGGTCAAAAATGCACGATCCACTACATTTTCCACAGATTACAATTAAATACTTAGCTAACTTAGTAGCCTTTCACAAGCAAAATAATAGACGAACAAAGCAAAAGAAATAATAAGCTCTGTTCCACATTCGTAGCTCCACGTTCGCTGGCTGAGCGACACGGTGATATAGTGAGATAAAGAAGTCCATTACACTACAATGACCGGCTACACCTTTGTGTTACTGTTTACTGCATACTGCTCTACCTGTTTACTGTTACTGGCGTAACAGATAAAAAATTTAGTGTTGCCAACGAATTTTCTCGTTGCAATATTTTGAGTTTAAATTATGCAAATTTTTGAAGTAAAAATTTCTTTAGGCGCGTTGAGCACTTCTTGGGTAAACAAAAATCATGGAACTCGCGTCATCGTCACGCTTCCACGCTTTATTATTTTTTTTTAGAATATTAACAATATCTCAGAAATGGTGCGTCCTACGCAAAAAATAACGAAATTTTGACCCTCTTCATAACCTCCAAGAGAGTATCAGGAACTAGCTTCTGACCCGCTTCCCCCCCCCTCCCCTTTTCTTTTATTTTTTTATTTTAATTTTATAAAGAAGTGTTTATGATCATGGATGTTTTCACTGTGGACTTTTCACTTCTATCGGCAGTCCCCAAAGACAGCCCCAATTTTTTTGGTTATGATGCACAAATTAGTGCTATATACTTACGTATTTATTTACCCAAATGGCTAAGGAGGCGTATATTATGTGTCGCGGGTTATATTTAAGGACTAAGGCATGGGTCTAATTTAGTCACAGGTAACAAATTTGAAACGTTTTTGTTTAGGGACTTATTGTATGGAACTGGTAATTCAAAGGTGTGGACATGACTTTTCTTCTTGGTTCCTCTAATATCAGCCTTAGATTTGTTTTAAAATCTTTACTTTTATTAATAAGAGTTCAATCTTGCCGTTCGGAACTAAGAGAATGATCAGACTTTACTTACTTAACCTTTTGACCGCCACGGACGTCCATTCACGTCAAATTAAACTGTGCTCACGACGCCCCCGACGGCATGGCACGTCGAAAATACGAAGATTATACGTTCAAAATAAACTTACAAAAATGTGTTTGTTGTATTCCTTTTACCTATTATTTAAAACTACCTTAATCATCACCTGGCGTAGGGGGCACGACGCTACTTTTATGCTGTGGCGGTCAAAAGGTTAATCTTTTTACTGGTAACAAATTACATATTCTTGATAATTCCTCCAGGTAAGCTAGAAAGTGGTATTGGGAGTGGGTTTACGTTTGTATTGCAGACGGTGGGATTCAAACCCGCGGCCTCTGCATGGCGAGTCCAATTCCTTATCATATATTATATGACAGCTGATTAGCTTACTTTCATTTAAAAATACTTATGTTTCAATTATGAACTAGTACACACTCTTTCTCTAATACATACACACACACAAACACACACTTGATACTAACCTATATTGAAATTGTCTTCTCTTCTTTTCTTTTCTTATTCCTTTTTTGTATTGTCTTTGATTCATAAAATGATAAAGGCTAACAGTGGATTCATAAATACGGAGGGCGCTGACCTTTGAAATACAGGTACATATACCTAGTTCAGGGGTCAGAGTTTCTGGTTCCTTATTTATTGATTGTATTGTGTCATATAATTTTGAATAATAAAGATGATTAGTTAAATGATTTAGAATGTGTATTAACCCTTGCGAAAATATTTATTTCAATTTATATCTAAGAAAGAATAAACAATTTATGGTGCATATCATTAAAAAAGAAAATATTCTGAAATTGAGGTGTCTTTTTGTGAAAATAGCAAAGTTTACACTCAGTGCAATTTTTGTGTGCTTTTAACTACAGATCAACATAATTGAGAATACTTAATTATTTCCTCCCCAAAAACCTTTCACCCCCAATATTCTGTCTCCAGTCTGTACATCATGTTAAAGCTGGAAGGACTATTTTAGCCAACGCAGACTATATGCATAAACAAGAAGGATTTCGTCAATATCGATAAATTAAAGCCATCTATCGTCTCCCGCCCGAAACTCGTCTTAATTACGTCTCAGCACAACAGATGGCGCTGCCATCAATATCACCGAACGTTAACAGACCCGAAACTACTTAATATGTGCGTACATAAAGTGCGACAAACTTGTCCCGACTATAAATCGCACATGTTAAACTAAGACAGACATGTTCGGACGTTCGCGACAAGTCAGCGGGGCCCTTATCAAGAGCCGAGCAGTTATTTACGGCCAGGCCTGAGTTATGGCCAATTTACAGGGAGTCATTAGTGCCTTAATGGCCTCAAGGTGTCCGGGTGAAAAGTACCCGGGTGGATAAGTTTTGGTGGTGTCAGCGTTCCGTCGCATGATGTACGATTTTTGTCTTGCATTTATAATGATAATATGGGGGTGGGTTTTAGCGTCTTGTTTTATTTTTATGAGCGTCAGGGTGGTGCTTATGTGAGGGGTTTTGATTTTGAAGGTTTTGGGAGTGGTCAAGAGTTTTGAGATTGTTTACTTTGTGAGGTATCGTGTGGTTGATTTTAAGGAATATTTTCAACAAATTTTATATATTTATATAGGTAGTCTTAATTTTATATAGTCTTACGACTTATGCCTTTATCGGACAGGCAAAGCGTAAGCAGAAGTGTATTTCATGCTTATTCTCCAGTTATGATTTTAGTTTTCCTTATTAAGTAGACGATCTGACTGCTGTCTTAAGTACATTTTCAGACTGATAAGCGTGAGGTGCTGCTACTGGGAATATGACTGACACAAGAACCCAAGGAACCCAGGCTCTCATAGCCAGTTGCACTCACTGATCGGTGAACGATTAGCGAGGTTAAGCAACGTTGGGTGCGGTCAGTTTACAGATGGGTGACCACTTAGCGGTATTCCATCTGAGCGTCTCCGTGCTTCGAAGGGCACGTAAAAGGTCGGTCCCGGTTGTAGTCAAATTGACAACAGTTGTTAAGCCATGTCAGAGGCCTACAGGCTTGAACAACTCTTGACAACAGGTTGGCCACTAACCACACGAAAAAGAGAAGGAACCCAATAACGCATTGCATGAAGAAAATTTATATCCAAAAAAAAGTAGCATGTCTCATGCATAGTAGTTTTACTAACTACCATTACCTCACTAAGGCAGTCATACAGTGTCTGTCAATAAACAAAAATAATAATAATAATATTCTATCACATACACACAACACCATCTAGCCCAAACTAAGCAGAGCTTGTACTATGGGTACTAGACAATGGATAAACATACTTATATACTTTTTTTGTAAATACATACATATTATACATAGAAACACTCAGACCAAAACAAACATCTGCGTTCATGCACACAAATGTTTGACTTGTGCGGGAATCGAACCCGCGATCTCAGGCGTTGCAATCGGTTACACTAAACACTACGTCATCGAGGCCGTAACAATTTTTCATTCTATAATTTTTGTCTTTATCACTCGTGCTCTGACAACAGAATCGCTTGCGTCTCTTGAAGAACTGTAGGTATACGAATAACTGTCTCTTGGGATAACTTTTGCAGATAATTGCAGAAAAGTCATCAAAGGGAAAAGATTTGGCGATTCAACGATATTATACATTTAAGACGTAGAATGCCACGGTCAGCACTTGTCCACAAACAGTGGGCTTTTTACTGTCTGCAGTGTGTAGCGGTCTAGGTTTAATAATTTGCCTTAAGTTGCTTACTATTAAAGTTTATAAAGGTTCTACGCGGGCTAATTTGTGGCCGACTGTTATAGAAACAATATTCTGCAGTGGTCAAGAAGTAACTAAAGTGGTGTTCAAAGTTTTGAAGAGAATCTTCAAAACTTAAAGGATCGTCTTTTCGATTTAGGTTTCTCCTCATTAGATACGATAGAAGACAGTCTCCTAATTTATGGTTGGTATGGTCTCATCACTCATATCATAATAAATATAAAATTTGGGGCAGTCTTTGGGGACTGCCGATAGAAGTGAAAACTTTAATCCTTAATCATAAATACTTCTTTATAAACCAAGAATAATTCAAAAATGGAAAGCGTTCGATGACGATGACGCGAGTTCTATGATTTTTGTTCACCCAAGAAGTGTTCAACGCTCCTAAAGAAGTTTTCACTTCAATAATATTAGCTCTGTTTATTAAGTGATTGGTAAGGCTGTTCTCATACAGTAAAGTAAAGCAATAGTTTACTACGATGGCCCCACAGATCTTCGAGAACGTTATGTAGAACCCATAGACAAGCAGGCTCATTCAAGTTATTGTGACGGTCTTCATTGATGAAACGAACAATAATAAACTATTAAACACGCACTTTGATAAGTTCGAGGTACGACCATTAAGATCGAACTCTACTTTGCGTGACAGGCCAAATATCTCCCCTCTACCGCCGAAAATACATAGGATGAACTAAACTCATAACTAAAGCGATAACCACGGATAAAACAGCCATGATTTCGTACCGATTTACGGGCGTTAAGCTGGCCGACAATAGCAAAATTCATTACAACAACGCGTAACTGGAAATGATAACCTCATTTTGTAACGAATGAATCAAACGCACATTAAAGCATTGTCGTGCCGGAGAATTATTGTGACGGGCCTCTCGTTACTGGCGCACTTCGATGCTGCCGGCGGTACGTGGACAGGGAAAACTATGGAGATGCTACTGAAAAAAATAGAGAAAAGTTAAACGCTCTATCTGATTAAGCAAGTTGAATGACATAGTCTCTATCTACATCTCCAGACAAAAGCCATGGTGTAACAGTGCTTTATTAAAGTCATATTACTTTTAAGTATTGTGTTGAAAATTAGTCCAAGGAATTATGAATAATATTTCATATAAAATAACTAGATAGAAGCCAAACAAAAATAAAATTAAAAAATATTTATGAGATAGATGCAGCTATACAGTTAGTAACAAAAAACACAAAGGTTCATTACGTTGCTCAGCACATTTATTAATTACGGGACAATAGTACCAAAACGATTGCCTAAGTACGACGTCATGAATAGATATATGAAACGAAAAGTTAAGCAAGTACATTTTACCTATAACTATTCCAAATTTCAAATTGCTAGCACTAGTAATTGCTGATGAATAAACTACTATGACAGATAGACGGATAGATAAACATACTAGGACCTTATGGTGCTTGAGTTTTAAACATTTTAGTACGATCTCACATGATACACATAATTATTTTCATTGTCTTAAAAGATATTAACATCGAAATTACCATCCTTTAATTGTTCTACAAGTGCAGGACAAAGACCATACCCAATTAACAGGCATGTTTACAAAAATAGCTAATTAAACCACTCCATAGCGTTCGCAAGCCGCAAATTTTGCATTATCGCGGCCGGTATGACAGCCCGGTGATATATACTCCGTATTATAAATGCCGTAAATAAATAAATATATCGGATATTTAGAACAGCACTATTGTGCACAATGAGGGCCGCTTGTCTGCGGGTCCGCTGTCCATGATTGGTGATTGCTAATTGAATTTAGGAAAATTATGGTCGTGTTTAACTTTGGCTGTGTATTTTCCGGATAACAATAGACCTGTGTCAGCATTTTTCAGCTGAACAGGGTTTTGAATAGATGAAGTATAGCCGGTATTCTTTTTATTTACATTTAGATGTGATGTAGTATGTGATTATAACCTGGTTAATTTACATCACAATTTCAATATATACAATATTGAACTTAGACCATTTCGGTCTATTTTTTGTTTTTTGAGACAACAAGGATGTATGAAAAATGTGATGACATATAAAGCAAAAGAGTTTTGTTGTTAATTATAAATTGTTGGAAGTGGAAATGTTTAGTCTTTATGTATTTAAACCAATGAAGGCTTTAAAGCGTAAGAAAAGCCTTCGTATTCGTATCCGCAATAGTTCCCTAGTGACATAATAGTAATAATAATTGTTGATTCAAATTTCCAACGCTCATTTGATTAGAAAAACACTTAAGAGCTTTTGCTAGTAAGATTACTATAACTATGGAGTATTATAAAAGTAACGAATACCAGTTTGCATGAGGTCTCGGGTTCGCTTGACTGGCCAGGCAATGTATTATTCATTAGCCTCACGATTAGGACAAGGTTTAGCTAAAGATGTTGTTCACAACCCAAATGTAGAGTCGGTTTAGGACTATGTAATAAAGAACGACTCTATATTCGAATCTATCACGGGGCAGGCTATTTATCTATTGGTACTACTACTGAGAACATCCCAAAAACTCAAGTACACATATGATAGAAAACCAACCGAATCCACCACCACAATTGTCCTTTAGAAAATTACAATAAAATAATTAATTTCATGCTCATAATTCGGCCACTATAACCGGATTTGGGCGGTTTTAATCGCTATCATCTAGTTTTTGTGGTAAATGACAGGGCTGTATGTCCCACAAGGGGTGCGGGGAGCGGGGAGATTGCATTGTTTTGACGGCTGCGGCCTGCGTAAATAAATATATACTCATTTTTGTTGATAATGGATTGCGGGGTGAGAACGCCAGTTGTTGGCCTTGTGGTAATGGGATTTATTAATTTTAAATGATTTGGGTGCTCTCAATCATTATCTGTCTGTCAACTGTTTTTGCTGTAGTAGATTGCCCGTGATAGTTTCTGTCAATGAGTATTGTCCTTGTTTGCGCTTGAAATAGGACATGGACATCTGTAATAAGGTATGTTATCATATTGATTAAGTAGCTATTCTTATTAGTTTGTTCAGAAGACGACAGGACCGGACACCGGACTATGTAACACATAAAAGTTCTTATAATCTATAAGTTTATGTTCGTGGATTTATTTGCGTTAATTTTAAGGTTGCCTAAGTCCTAGTAATTTTTAAGATTCTAGCTATATACTGGTGCTCGAAGTTTCGGTGAGGTTGCACAGGCCTTGACAGTCAGCTTATAGCGATGGCTGGTGTAAGCTAGTGGAAACGTAATTAAAATGAATGCTTTCGTTAAATCGCGTTATAAATTATATATAATACCTAAGGATTAATGCTTCCTAGGGAGACGCTATCCTGCCAGGGCTGTAAATCTAATTTAAAAACTTAGCTTGGCCTAGGAATCGAAATCGGTACATCACGAAATAAGAAAAGAATAAGAGTAATATTGTGCCACGAAACCAGCAACGCAGTTATGTTAGGAACATTTATAAATAAAAGTTATTACATACCAACATCGAAATTGTATGATCTAGCAAATTACAGAAATTAACTTCTTGTGCTATTTTTAAACGCTTTTTATTTAAATAATTACAAGCCATTAAATTACTGTTATCTATACTAATAACTATCAGAGATATTTAGTACGTATTCATTTAACAATATTCTTATATATTATTTTAATGAAAAAGACAATTCTCGCTTTATGATTAAATCCTGTGTCGTAGAGGATTTTACATATATTCAAACAATAGACAAATATAACAACCAGACTCGGAACCATCATTTGTGGCTCACACAATTTTTTTAACAATGCGGCCTTCGGACACACTCGGCGACATGACAGTGGCAAGGAGACCACTTCGTTATTCGTGCAGTCATATCGCATTGTTAGATTATACAGGTAAAATTATAGTATAAAAAATTAGCAATAAATTAAATATATATAGCAAGACGGCTGACAATTGGTCGATTTACCCTATTTAATGTGCAACTGTGTTTGATTGCGGTCGTAAGCGTGTGTCGACACACCAATAGTAATTACGATTTTTAATTATACCATACGAAAGCACAATTTGTTTAAATTAATCATTTCCATTAATTTAATTATAGTTTAATTTAACCTGTATTTTATATTTAATTGACCGTAATTGTTAAATAATGTGTGAAATGCAGTTTTCGTATATTTTAAAACAGTAGACGTCTGTTAATTAAAATCATGTCGTTATGTATTGTAATTAATTATTTATTTTCTGTTTTTGTTTGTATTTGATAGGAAAATGGCGTGTCACTAAAAGTTTGGTGACATTTCATATACAATAACATACCTCTCTGTAAGGCAACTTAAAAAAAGAGTACCTTCTAAACTACTAACTATCAATCTAGCTTAGAAACTGACAATATAATCTATATATTAATACGTGAAGCAAAAACTTTGTACCCCTTTTTACAAAAATTGCGCGGATATGGAGTATGAAATTTGGCACAGTTAAAGTTTATATGGAGGAGGGGCGAATCCTAATATTTTTATAAAATATGTATTAGAAATACATTAAATGTATAAAAAACACTACACGCATTTGAAACACGCAGTCGAATCGCGTTCGTGGTATATCGGCATTATTCGTCTGACGTCGTACATTTCTTTGTAACTATGGTTACCTATACCTTATTTATATGTAATAAAGAAAAAAGAAAACAAAGTAGCAAGCTTAGGAATGTCGTCTATGAAAGAGTATAGTCAAGTATATAATAATTTGTTTGAAAAAGATAGGTAAATTTAACCTGTATAGCCTTGGCGAAATCTAAATGAAATGTGATTACAAGGGTAAAGTTATAGACAATAAAAATAATAATAATAATATTCTATCACATACACACAACACCATCTAGCCCAAACTAAGCAGAGCTTGTACTATGGGTACTAGACAATGGATAAACATACAAATATACTTTTTTTTACATATTATACATAATTTAATATGGTTGCAAATAATTATTTACAGAAAATAAATAAATTAAAATTAATTTTCATTTATGCTAATTAATTTAATCTTATTTTTTATGTTGAATTCGTTTATCCAAGATTTTCAAAAATACGCACTACTACTCGTATGCTACTGTTATTATGAACACTTTGGAGATGTGTTTGCGTGATGTAAAGATAATAATCTCAATCCTTTATTTATAATAAGGATAAATCACATTGTTTACGCGCATGCGTGTTGAACAGCTGTCACGTTGTACAGGCACGCGTGCATATGTGTGCGTGCGAGTAAATTGTATCGTAGTGTGCGTGTGCGTAAGCGCCGATTGACACGACTCAGCGTGATTGAGCCGCGGGAATCAGAGGATCTTTATTATTCTTAATACTCAATTAGAATGGAGATAGGAACGTATAGATAAGGTCAGTAAAAATAGTTAATTATTATAAGATAATTTGGTTAAAATAAAAATGACTCATTTTATTTTAACCAAATTATGAATTTTTGCTCATTGTACTAATGATATAAATATCAGCGTCCATAAATTCGGATATTTTAGGTTAAATAAAGTACTTTAAGATTTTTCTTTAGTTTTCTTATCTCCTTATGTGAAGTCTGTCAACCAGTCTGGGCCGGCGTGATTGGCTATAGCCTACCCTTTTTCATTCTGAGAAGAAGCCCTTGCCCAGACGTATGAATGTTTATATATACGGCCAGTGCTAATATTAGATTATTTACTAAAACAAAAACTCGATAACAATATAGACCAGGAAAACATTGGTGGGTAACGATTATAGATATGGCTATTACAACATAGCATACGCAAATAGCCTCATATAAATAATATAAACATAAATCATACATCTGTCGTAAAATAATTATATATACTGACTTTTACTTATTCTTAACATATAAGACCAATAATATTTTAGCTACCCAATCAGTTGTGCTTGCGCTTACATCACTGGACAAAGCAGCTCCACATCGGATTTAAAACCACTCACACACGGAAGACGAAGCAAACCGTGTGATATATATCACATCTAGTCTATCCAGTTTGTTGGCAAAGTGATGAGCGATTCATTCTGCCGATGACGAATTATTCAGAGATCTCTCGCGCACACAACGTAAACACTACCGATGTGCGGTAGGGTGACCATGATAACGGTAGTAGCTGTATGAAGCTTGAATTTAATGTCATTAAATTTGCCTATCAAATAGATAATTTTTCCTGCCAATAAAATTTTAGATAACCTAAAGAGAAAATTTAATATAGGAAGGAAAATGAACTACGATGTCTGATGCCTTTCCCTAGGAGCGGTAAACTGATACCTTTGCTATAACAAGTAATTGTAGACTACGGTAACTGCATATCGTCAGAAGGGCAGTAGGGTCTTGTTTGTCACTTTTGTTGTGTACATAGTGAGTAAAAGTATGAGATAGAGGTACTTTCAGCAAATTTCTCGAAATGTTGCTATTTAAGCTCATGTTAAAATCTACGACATAGCTGCGTTAGAAAGATTGTTCTCTTTTTAAAATATACTATTAAATATACTATTAATATATTAGCTTGCTAAGGAAGATATACAAAGAAGACTTTGAAATAAAATATTTAAGTGTCTTTATAAGGACACAGATTCTTTTGGTTCCGTGCGACGACGCATCTAACTTGCAATATTCTACGCTTTGTTAGTAGAGAGGCAACTATATAAGCCCCTGCGTCATCCCTGCAGTGTTAACTGTGCCAAATCTTAAGTTTATAGGTTTTATAGTTGTCGAGTCCAACTCGTGTAAACGTACAATAGCTTAGCATTTGACAGTTTACTTTGGAAGGAACTTAAGTCAACTTAGCGTATTCCTAATCTGAAGTTATTTGGCTTTGTATAGAAGTTGATTTTACCACCGAATCTAATATTTTAAGGTTAGACCAAAGATATCAGATTACTTGAGACTACTGAATATCCGTATTGATTTTTATTATGGTCACGATAACTGCACTAAGACTGATGGTTTTACATGTTCGTAGACGCACGGGGTGTGGTCACCTATCTGTGAAAGGACAGTGGTGGCGTTGTTTTTATTTTTTATTTATTTTTTTCCAATATAATGTTAGATTAAGTAGTAAATTTTCTCGCCAAACTCTTACGTTTGAGGGTGAGGGTTGCTTAACCTCGCTGATGGATCCACGCGGTTGACTTTCGTCATGAGCCTCACTAATTCGCATATCACGTAGTAATTAGTCAGTGAATAGCAGTCATAGACATCTTTTTAAGTAAGCACTAGTAAAGGTGTCAAACTTCGTGATTGTGGGTTCTAAGCCTCGGCAAGGATTAAATAGACAGGATAAAAAATAACAGTTATTTCTAATTAAACTACTATATACGGATTTTATCGCGTTGTTTATTTGTCACTATTACAAAATTTTGAAAAACTGTTACACTACTATAATCACTATTAAACTTTACAAATTTTTAAGCTAATTAAATTATTGAAACTATTAAAACTATTTATACTATTACTATACTATTATACTATTTAGATTTATTTTTACACTTTCCCCGACGTTTCGGTTGCTTTTCAGCAGCCATGGTCACGGGGAGACGTATATAGTAGTTTAATTTCAATGAATAACATTCGCGTAAACAGAAGACAATATTAAGTTATTTCTAACCCAAAATGCTAGTAATATTTCCATTATTTAACAAAGTAGGTGTGTAGGTGTTTGGAGCATAATATATTTTCTGGACTATCCCGCTGCCAACCCATAGCTTGGCCACCAAATGCGCGGGCGCACGTTCCTTGATTTAAATCCTACAACAAAATATGTACTGTTTTACGCGTTACCAACGACGGATTTATTCGTCCAAACTGCCTGATTCTCGGCATTGTACCGTTAAAACGTAAATATTTACATTCCACCGTGTTACCGGTACGTGTATATTGGTTTATCGTTATTATTGTAGTAGACAGAATTAGTTATGTTATGGCAGTGTTGAAATTTTATGAATTATGTAACTCTTGTTGACGTATATATGACTTGTAGAGATTTTTCGATGGGAAAATTTTTCGACGGTTCGATGCATAAATTTTATAAGTTTATGAGTTCTTAGTGGAGGTATTAACAATTAATACTTTAGATGCCGTGTAGTAAACATAATTAAAAATATATTGTTTTGGATCACTGGTGATACAGTTGGGGCTTAAAATGTTTCGTATGGTTTTTGTTATTATTGTGTATTTTTTTTTAATTCGGCTCTCGCACTATGTTTTAATTTCTTATGGCGGGGAACCTTACAAGCATTCAAACAATAGACAAAAAGGACACTCAGACTCAGAACAACAGATTGTAGATCACAGATTTTTTTGTCCTGTCTAGTATTAGAACCTACAATACTAGTTTACTTTTCGTTAAAGAGCTGGTCATACGTTAAGAGAATGATTGGTATCCGTATTCAATTGATTTAACCAGAGACAGTTTAGTTATATTTGGACATCACCACAAAACACGACTAATTGGCATGGATGAGGTTATCAAATAAGTCACCGCGATATCCAAGCAGTCATCATTATTGTCATCATCGTATATCACTTAAATATTTATATATTTATTTCTTTTTTCAATTCGTTGCATTGGAAGCTGATTTTAAGTTGTCTATATTATACTTGGTTTCCTATACGATTTATCGGATTGTAATGAAATTTATGTGACTATTGATGTCACTTCCAGACCGTTGACAAAGCATAGTGAAAAAAGGCTTTGCATAGTTTGACGGCCTCGATGGCGTAGTGGTTAGTGTAACCGACTGCCACGCTTGAGGTCGCGGGTTCGGTTCCCGCACAAGTCAAACATTTGTGTGCATGAACATGGATATTTGTCTTGGTCTGGGTGTTTCTATGTATAATATGTATGTATTTACATAATTAAAAAGTATATATGCATGTTTATCCATTGTCTAGTACCCATAGTGCAAGCTCTGCTTAGTTTGGGCTATATGGTGTTGTGTGTATGTGGTAGTTATTATTATTATAGTTGCCGACTATTAACTATGATATTTTAGATAAATAATTGAACTAAGAACGGCATTCGAAGGGCCTACTTTTCGCAAGACCAAATCTTTTATCCAATAGTTTAAAGCTTCTCTGCAAAGCAGTACTTATCTCTCAAATAAAAGAACACATTCCGTCTAATTACAAATACAAACTTGCACATATATTAACAAAACAAACCAACAAGAAACTAACGCATGCACATGCCCGAGATAACAACTTGAGCCAGCCTTTATAAGCTTAACCTTTGATCTCCGAGCCTAGACTTCGGAATTAGACTTGGTTAAAACTATCACCATATTCTAATACATTCATAGATATAACATACAAAACAATTCTAACGGGGAAATTCGGTGTTAAAACGCAAAATCTCCCGTTTAAAGGTGGGAAATTTAATATCTGTTTAGTTGTGTACTAAACCTCTTATAATTCTGCCGGCCACCACAGCGCTGGGAGTCTCGTAAAGAGCGACGCACACTTGCAGTTTTTGTGTTCAGCTTCAGCTCACCGCATAGTTAAGGGGTAGATGGGTTTAATTAGTTTTAGTGCATTTTGTATGTCGTAGGTTATGTGGGCTGGTAATACCAGGAGTGTCGGCGTACTGATGAAACGACAGCCTTATTAGAGACTGGCAGGCTGAAATCTTGAGTTCAATCCCAAAAATAATTATTAAAATGATTACTAGTAAATCTAAATCTCTTTGATCCCGAAACAAGTGTATAGATTAGTAAATATTAATGAAAGGTCTCTGGAAACAATGCGGTAAAAAAAATGTAGCAGATGGTCAAACGTATTTCAACTCACTCATTGGCTGATTTAATTTTTAACAGCCAATCAAATCACTTGACATGAGTTTGATTCGTCGTAGCACGTCGCTAATTAGCTCTTAGGAAACCTGCATATCACAGTGTTGTCCATAATGTTTTCGAACCAGAAGTTTGCCAACCAGAACAAGATTAGCATGGTTAACTATGGCCAAATTTTTCTGCTGTTATTCTTGGAAAAAGGAGTACCCGCGCTACCAGCATAAGGGACGAAACAGAAAGGCCTTTACTGTACATTGTCTTGTTAAAGACTGTTGGAAACTCCTTATTAGGCGATTAACACTCGGCATCGCGCACCGCCGCGGTAGGTGGTAAAGCGGATCTCATGTCGCATAGGCCTCTACTAAATCCGTTGATGCCTAACACACGTACACCGCCCAACCGCGCGGTCGAGCGATGCTCTTTGTACGGTGCAGGGTGCCGTGTGATAATCGCCTTACTGTAAAAAATGCTTAGATGCAATTAGAATATTGTCTTCTTACAATTGTGGTTATTATTTTCATACATAATGTCAAGCCTCTATTCTTTTATGTATTTAGCCAGCTATGATTTTAAATCCCACGTTACAGTACTAGACATCAAAAACTCACTTACTCTTTTCTGTCCCATCAATTTAACCCATGATCTCATGGAAAGTACTCGCCTTTACTTGCCCCTACTCACACTCACTAGGAAGCAGTACTCATCTTAATTTTGATGACAGAAGTTACTAAGTAATTACTAGATTTTCTGTCTATAGTGCGGCAGTCCCCAAAGACTGCCCCAATTTTTGAAGTGAAATCTTCATTAGGCGCGTTGACCACTTCTTGGGTGAACAAAAATCATAGAACTCGCGTCATCGTCACGCTTCGTCATCGTCACGCTACCACGCTTTCCATTTTTGAATTATTTTAGAATATTAACAATATCAGAAATGGTGCGTTCTTCGCAAAAAATAACGAAATTTTGACCCCCTTAATGGTTATTAAGGGGGTCAAAATTTCGTTATTTTTTGCGAAGAACGCACCATTTCTGGTTCCTAAGAGAGTTTGAGGAATCCGACCCGCCCCTTTTTTTTAAATTTTGTTTTTAGTCATCATCTCAGCCGAAAGACGTCCATTGCTGGCCATGGACACAGGCATCCCCCAAGATCTTCCACACAGACCGGTCTTGGGCCACCCGCATCCAGCCGCTTCCCGCGACCTTTACCAGGTCGTCGGTCCACCTTGTTTTTAGTAATTATCTAAAATCATATGTAATTAAAGCAGTATTCCCCTTAACCGGTGGGCAGGTATTTAGCGTGGTATTTATAGTGCAGTGTGTAAGACTGAGTTAGCGATCCCAGTGCTGATATTATGCGATGCTCAAGTCTTTCTGCTCTTTGTAATAGACTTAGTTCTGGACGACATGGTTCTCTGCGGTCAGGCTTAACTGCACGCCCATATAGTCTTGCACGAATAAGAACAATTTTAAGCTAGAAAAGTAGAAATAGGAACAGTAGGTAGTAGTTTGGTTATGTTTCTATGATATTATGTCTGCGATAGAAAACAACAGAGGCGGTTGTAGCCCAATGGATAGAGCAGCGATAGCTCAGTGGGGAGACCAACAGACTGCAATGCAGAGGGTCTCGGGTTCGAACCCACGTCGCGCACCTCTGACTTTCGGAAGTTATATGACTTTTCGAAATTATGTGCGTATTGATTGACAATTATCGCCTGCTCCGTCCCTTGGAGAGCACGTTAAGCTGTTGGTCCCGGCTGCCATGAACATCTATGGCAGTCGTTATTGGGAGAGTGTCGACACAATAGATCCCACTGGGTCGAAGTGTCGCCGGTCTGCACTGACTGGCCCTCACATAAGATAAGATAAGATAAGCCTAATGGATAATGCATTAGAAAGAAAGAAATAAATCTTTATTGCTATACAGCTGGGCACAATGTGTATAAAGATATAACAAAAATAATAATAAAAAAGGAAGAAATAAAAACACTGTAACATAAAATATTCAGTTAACATCCTGACATGCGTCCTACAGCTGCAGCAATCAGGACTCCAGTTCAGTATTTGCCTGGTCTCAAGAACCAGGCACTGGTTTCCACTGGAGCCTATTATTGTGACGTACGGAAGCCAATAAGTATAACGATATCCTTACTAATATTATGAATGCGAAAATTAGTTTGTTTGTTTGTTACGTTTTCACGCCTTAACTACTCAACCGATCAACATGAAATTTTGCATACACGTTGTCAGGGGTACAGAATAGGACATAGAGTACCTTTCATCCAGAAAAAAGAACTGTTGCAAACCCAACCTAACCTAACCTACATTTACGCGAGCGAAGCCGCGGGTGAAACTAGTAATACAATAAATCGCACATTCTTCAGGTAAAGAAGTACGTTACCCAGCGCATCTGCGCATTTACTTAATGCAACGCAACAATTTAACTTAAAAGTAAGTACCTACCAATTAGTCTCACAGGATAGTGAGAATAATATGTTATCATTTGATTATAATACTTGCGATCACACACTTCTAGCCAGAGAAGTGTGTCAGGATCGTAGCAAATGGAAATCCGTAGTCTCTGCCTACCCCTCTGGGAAACAGGCGTGAATCTATGTATGTATGTATGTACTTGCGATCGAGTGGTTGCAGTTCGAATTCCACTCAATATACTATCGATTTAAGAGTGGATTTAAATAATTCTAAGCTACAATATAGTATATTTTAGCTTAGCCAGGTTAAAAATAAAACTAGTCATTCATGACCCAAATTGATAGTAATCTTTGTGTGTGAACATGTGCAACAGGGGACCAACCACTACCTGAGATTTGACAAACCACAGATGCTCGCTAAAGAACACCGATTCCTACCAAGGATGCTTCGCGAGACTATTGAAATCAAGAAACATCCTAATTTCAATAGAGAAGATGGTTGGAGTGTACCACCAGCTTGGGATCCAGTAATTCAAATAGTCAAACCCAAGAAGAAGCAAACCACAGCTAGACTTCATGATACTTTGAGCTCATTCTGCGTAAATAGAAACACCCATGATTAAATTATGTTCGGGTACTTTGAAATAACTACACTGGAACATTGAGACAACTACCATCTTAGTCTCCCCGTGACCATGGCTGCTGAAAAGCAACCGAAACGTCGGGGAAAGTGTAAAAATAAATCTAAATAGTATAATAGTATAGTAATAGTATAAATAGTTTTAATAGTTTCAATAATTTAATTAGCTTAAAAATTTGTAAAGTTTAATAGTGATTATAGTAGTGCAACAGTTTTTCAAAAATTTTTGTAACAGTGTCAAATAAACAACGCGATAAAATCCGTATATAGTAGTTTAATTTCAATGAATAACATTCGCGTAAACAGAAGACAATATTATGTAAATCTTTCAAAGATAAAATCAGAAGGTTCATGGGCAGCGGTTGGCTTAACAAGTAACGTGCATTATGAACAATAATTTCATGGGAAATACTGCATAAATAGCGCGCTGGTTTGAGTGGCTGATGATATATCGTGAATATTTCGATTGTGACGGGTTCAATCCCTATCTGAACTAAAATTGTTGTGGTACTGATAAAGACGAACATACTTCTTGTTTTTCGCTGTTATTTGCCGTTTTTTGTGTCTGGCTACGGGTTCTGTTTAAGATTAATATGGATTCATTATCGTTTATATTCAAATAGCGGTTATTTAATAAAAGAAAAAATAGCATAGATAGTTGTGTAATTGATCTTTTGAAATTATATATTTTTGCGGACTTTATAATTAGTCGCAGTTCCTTACAGAAATTATTTATATAATAAATAAAATATAAAAGTACGATTAAAAAGAGTGGCTTTTTGTTTCTTGACAGTTCTTCTCAGGTTCTACGTCCTTACTTTGTTGAACATGTAAAGAGGTAAATGTAAATTAAGTCGTAACTTGTCACCCAAAGTACCACTGTTAGGTATTATTATATATTACTAGCAGTCGCCTAGTGGTCGAATTTCGACCAAAATTTGTTTAAATTTTAAGTTTAATAGTTATCAAGGTTTTATTGTCTAAAACTATAGCCTTATAATCATATTTCATTTAGATTACGATTTATACAGGTTAATTTACCTATCTTTGTCAATCAAATTATTATATTGATATATGTAACCATAGTTACGAAGATTAGTACAACATCAGCCGAACAATGTCGAAATACTACGAACGACTACAACTGATTCGACTGCGTGTGTCAAATGCATGGTTGTGTGCGTGTAGTGCTTTTTTATTAATTTAATGTATTTCATATAAATATTAGGATTCGCCCCTCCTTCTCCATATAAACTTCAACTGTGCCAAATTTCAAACGGGAAAAAAAAACGTAAAAAGGGGTATAAAGTTTTTGCTTCACGTATTAATATAATTATAGATTATAATATTAGTTACGCGAACCGATAGCCAACCTAGTCTTTCGACTAAGGTCTAACATCCAGGGTCTCACTATATTGTAACATCACCAAATACTATGTTTTATCCAAATAAATTATATACATTTTCATTAGCGGCACAGGGTCTAGAAATATGAACGCCATTCTTATCAAATGGAGCTGGAATACAGCTGGCAAAACGTAGATGCTCATCCTCTAGAAAATTAACAGCTGTGAATATATAATTATGTACAAAGAAAAAAGAAGAAATCAGAAGCACAGTGCAATTGACACCAATAACCAGTACCTTTTGTAAGCTGCATTATACTATACATTGAACACGAACAACGCACGGTTATGAATCCTTACAAAAAGCGGTACGTACACGGTTAAAAGCTAATGGTATTAGAAGCGCGTTAGGGCGGGCGCACACTGGCGCATTGTCGCGTTGATCTACGCGACCGAGCGCTCGTAAACATCTCCACCTGGCTTTGCTAACCGTACCTGGCTACCGTCGGCATGTTAAGCGAGACGTTTTGTGTGGAATGGACGAACATTATTTGAACTTTCTTTTTTTTTTTGTTTTTTGTGCTTATGTTTTTGTTTTGGTATGTTATTGTATGACTTTAAGATACGATTTATTTTATACCGTAGTTATTGTTAGTTTAACTATTGTGATGTACATACGCAATCTGGATTCCATTTTTTATAAAACCTTTTAGCTCATCGGTTTTTTCATTATTTTCTTCTGGACTTCCCCAAAAGAAAATCATGAGATGAGCATTAGTTGTCAGACTTTTGTAATTTGGCATCTACCACATAGCACTATAGAGTAATTACATAATGCTCCTTTCTTCTGCCGTAATACGATAGACTTGACCAGTACTATATTTATTTGGCCAAGGGAATGGCCTGCGTCAGTACATTATATTTTGAAACTTAGTATTATATTATTGAAACACGATAACAAAATTGAAAATATAACGATTGGAGATTTCGATTAGCACAGCGTAACGTCATTATTGATCTAGCCTGGAGAATTTACCGACAGGCACTACTTACAACTTACCCAAAAAAAAAACCGATCAGTAATTCGTAACGGCAATTTCAACTTGGAATAATAAGAATTCAACGTTAGACGCTCGTTACAGTAAAAAGTCAGAGCTATATAATTACTTACTGTATTAGTAATTTGATTTAGACAGATTGTAACAAATATATTTATTAACGCATACTTTGTTTGCACACTGTACTCGGGATCTGCACCGCCAGTATCGGAGATATCAAAAAGCTTACGCCGAGCCACTCGATTAAGGCCCGCGTTGTTTGCACCGCGAATGTGCTGACCTTACCACTACTTGAGCTGCTTTATGGTAATTAAAATTTTTGTTAACGATCCTTATTGTTTTGCTTACTGTACTGTTAGTAGGTAAGGTTTGCTGTGGCTCTGTGCTGGGTTGGCAAAGACATTCTGTATTAAAGTCTTAGCTTGTAAAATAAAAAGCGCTGGAACGCTGTAACAGAATATTGTTACTTTAACCGTATCGGACTGGTGATAGGCAGTTGGATTGTCCAGAATAATATTATAATACTAGTTTTCACCCGCGGCTTCGCTCGCGTAAATGTAGGCTAGGTTAGGTTAGGTTTGCAACAGTTAATTTTTCTGGATGAAAGGTACCCTATGACCTATTCTGTACCCCTGACAATGTGTATGTAAAATTTCATGTTGATCGGTTGAGGAGTTAAGGCGTGAAACCGTAACAAACAAACTCATTTTCGCATTTGTAATATTAGTAAGGAAGTAAGGATTCTATCACATACACACAACACCATCTAGCCCAAACTAAGCAGAGCTTGTACTATGGGTACTAGACAATGGATAAACATACATCTATACTGTTTTTTTTTTGTTGTGCCTACATACATATCATCATTTTGATTTTTATAATTTTGTCATACCTAATTATATTATTTTTGTAATCTTATAATTATAATGTTTGCATGCCTAATCTAAGGTAGAATGTACAAGGATCTTATAACCTCTTGTTAACATAATTATTTGTTTTTACCTACATTCTATGCAAATAAACTTATTATTATTATTATTATAATCAATCCACTAACCACTATCGAGGCCGTGGATTGTTTTTGGGAATAAATAAATATTTTTTTATTATCATACTTTAAAAACTGGTAATGTTGGTTTTATATGTGTTTTAAGGTCATTTTCAACAATGACAATATGCACGCGCTATCGGCAACGTATCAGAGTTCATTAATTATCATTAATTATTATTATTCATTCATCATTATTTCAATTTGTCGGCCTCGTTGGCGTAGTGGTTAGTGTAACCGACTGCCACGCCTGTGGTCGCGGGTTCGATTCCCGCACAAGTCAAACATTTGTGTGCATGAACATGGATGTTTGTCTTGGTCTGGGTGTTTCTATGTATAATATGTATGTATTTACAGAAAAAAAGTATATATGTATGTTTATCCATTGTCTAGTACCCATAGTACAAGCTCTGCTTAGTTTGGGCTAGATGGTGTTGTGTGTATGTGATAGAATATTATATTATATTATTATTATTAAGTTTAATCTACTTACATTACAAACAATTCATGACATAGTTATCTTAGTGACAACGATGTTGACGCCTAAACAAAACAATACGACGACGACAAATCTTACGATAAGTCTGACAGTTTCTGAAGGTTTTGTGTAAATTTAACACGCACATGTAACACTAGAATATTTAGTAATTATTCATATCAAAAATAACCACAGGAACATACCAAGAGAGGTAGCATTAAGTATGAAAATCTCTAAGACTTGAAATTTCGCTTGAACTGGAGTACTCTTATTGGGTAAGCAAGGTTCCTCCATCACATAATAATAATAAGTTTAATAATAAGTTTATTTGGTTAATAAAAAAGATAAGAGTACACAAAATTAGATGTGACACTGAATCCCGCACTAGGATACCCTGTGTTGCGGGATCCAGTCTCTTTCGTCTGATATTCTTACAGCAATTGCATCAAATATAAACAGTTATTATATTGACATTGAAACAACCTCACTGTTCCATATAATAATAATAATAATTTCACACCTTACCTTAAATAAAAATAAGGTACTATCCACACTCTAAACAAATAAAAAAGGCACTCACAAGCTGTCAAAAACTTCTTTATCGGTAGAACAATAACTAAAGGGTTGCTATACTATCAAAATAAATAAGCTTACAAACAGCACATGCTCTGAACAGGGCAGGGCTACTTTGCCAGTGTTGGCTAACAAGGCACACGTCATAACAGCCCCTGAACTTTGTTATACATTTCCTTGACTTAACTTTTTAGGGGTCCGCTGGAAACAAATTGAAAGAAAAATAAATTCAAGGTTCGAAATTCAAGAAGAAATTTTTTAACATTTGTATTTCTTTTTAATTATTTGGATTGAACTTACAATGTCCGGGACACTGTTAAAAGTAAAGCGAACACTTAAACTGCAGCACCTGCTCACATTAGCAGTTTAAAACTGCGCCGAGCGAAATGTGCCAAAACAGGCGGTCACAGTTAACTGAATAAAATCAACACTTTTTGTTTAATATAAATATAAAATATACATTTACCATAACAATGAATGTGTTTACAATTGCTCCGTGTAAAAAACTTAAAATAATTAATATTTTTACCTACAAAATTACGTAAAAATGCAAAACCGTAAGCTCGAATTACGTGATTTTTAGATTATAACAGTAGAAATCTATCCTATTTTACAGCTTAAACGAAACATAAATAGTTATATTACAATTTGTCCGTCCCTAATATTTAAGTTACTGGTTGACAATAAAGATACATATTTATCAAAAAAGCACTCCAAATCCTTCATACAATTTTACTATGGCGGCCGCGCGCCGATTTGAATATGCGCCGCACGAGCTTTGTCATTATCTGTGTTACGCTCAGCGCAGTCTTAATGATACCATAGCCTTATTTGTTATTGTTATTATTTTTAAAAATTATTTATTTATTACATGGTAATAAATAAAAAGCTGCACACATACGAGTAATAAAATAAGGGAAATATGATTTAATAGCGATTGAAACGATTGGCCGCGATTTACTTGTAGGAATATTTTTATAGACTTAACCCTTAGCCTCACCCTAGCAACTAACATAAATGTATATTTAATTAATTTAATAAACTCACTAACCCATCCTTATATCCTTTAACGTTTATAACATTTATAGTAGAGACCTCAACATCGCCTCGGCTACTGTGGGGGCGATGTGGAGGCCGCTGCTCTTAGACCACACGACTGCTTACCATCAGGTGGAGTGTGGTCATTTTGACGAGCAAAATAAAAAAAAAAAATAAAAAAAAAAAATAAGTATTACTTTGTTACCTAAGAGAATAAAAGACATTTCACATTGATTCGGTAAAGGAGATCCACAATACAAATAAAAGCCTTCTATGATTTGTGACTAACTTTGACTAGGCAGAGTTGATCCATACAAAATACACGTACAATCGCGCGGCAAGTTAATAGCCAAGATGGGCGATTAACCGCTTAGTTAGTCGAAGAATATTTGAGTAGAAGAGCTTGTCGGTAACAATTTGAATGCAAAAGGCCATCCTTACATTATGTAGTGATGGGACGAGTCAACCGGGTCCTTGCCTAGAGAAGTACGAACCTCTTACAGAAATGCGATTTAAGAGCAGTAACACCGTTACTGCGTTTCGATTCGAAAGTACCTACAAGTGCCGAAGCCTATTATACCTACCTCAAATATTTATTTTCTACCATTGCATTTTGATAAGGAACAAGTGACGCACCTGGTATTGCTATCATCCGGAGACTACTGTGATCATATATCATTAGCTGGACTGTATGCTTATTGGCCTCCACTGTCGTATAAAAAAATGAAGGCATGTGTAAAAGCTTATAAATTATATATGTAAACATAAAACCATACAGAAATAAATGTTAAGAATAATATTAGTTAATATGAATTAAAATGTCTAAACGAAACTAAAAATCAAAATTAAGAGAGAGGTCTTGAAGTACTTACAAGGTTATTCTTAGTAAAGTGAAAACCTCTCAGGGGGTGATTATACTTGTCAGGGGGTGATTATATTCTGGGACATTACCGAAATCAGGAAAAAAAATCTGCTGTTCCATACATTTTGCCGAGGTCAAAGTCCAATTTTGTATAGAACAGCTGTTTTTTTCCTGATTTCGGTAATGTCCCAGAATATAATCACCCCCTGACAAGTATAATCACCCCCTGAGAGGTTTTCACTTTACTAAGAATAACCTTGTATATTACGGCCACTTCACACAATTTTTAGTCTGCTACAGACCGCTGCGCCCGCCGCGCACACCTAGCCAAAACGTCAGGCGATGCATAAAACTACGCAAATCTCTAACATGATCACGTTAATATAGCGTTTAAATATAAAATAATAATTGCCTACCAAGCACGATAAGAAGAAAAGAAAATAAACGGCTGTATTTTTTTTTTATTATGTCTTCATGCTGCTTTTGGTCATTACCTAACAGCATTATCTAATAACATTTTACTATACTGAGAAACAAAAGGTCATCAAAATGAACTAACATTAAATTACTTTCTTGTAAAATTAAATAATATGTACGGAACCAAAAGAAAAACCGGCATCGCGAGTCCTCGCAGCAAAAAAACTTTCCTTTGACGAAACCGACCACATCGCACACACAAAGCGAGCGATTACATAGAAAAACGTGCGAAACGCTTAAAAAGGGGGGACTTAGAGAGGGGGGTCGCTACAGAAATGCAAATATGAAATATGAAAATGAAGATGGCATGTAATAAAAGTGATATACTGGGCTCCATAGAGCCATTTCGTAGCGTGGGTAGTCGTCTCGTCAGTTTTATGGCTGGCCGTCCATCATCGGCTGACAGCGTTCATGGATGCCTCCTTGAGCTTCAAGAGGTGGGGGGAGGGGGTGGACGCTCAGATTTATTATTTCAATGTTGATGCTTGATGTTTTATATATATTTTTCGTGGATTATTGGTTGGGTTATTGAGGTCAGTGATTTAGTTATGTCGGTTTGGTGTGGTGTAACATTTTTCATGTTACATAATATTATTTTATTTTTATATAATATCTTTGTGGATCACACAAACTATTGTCCCGTGCAAGGATCGAACCCGCAACACTTACCACGGCATATTGGCCTGGTTACGACTTAAACGATAGCGCCAAAACTTCATTCTTATAATTTTTATGAAACTTTATCGCGCAATTATTTATCATTTGCCGAGTCCCAGAAAGATCTCTAGAATGTTTGTAAAATTATACGTATGAAGCTTGTAAAACTTTATAAATGTTGGAATAATAGACTAAAAGAATAGTACGTAAGTCCCTACTTTAAGTACTTTTAAGTAGGAACTTACTTGATCGGCTTCTTGGCTTCTTGGCTTTAGCCAAGAAGCCGATCAAATCAGAAGCAAACCGGCTCGGGAAATACCCGCATTTTACAATTCAAGTAGTTTTTGGTAGTCTGTCCCTTGAACAGGCAGTGCAGTAGTTCCTGTTTTACAAAGCGTTACTCCTGGAACGGTTAGTGTCTATTTGCAAACCATAATTTATGATGCTTGGCAGGTACCTTTTCAACTAATATTATAAATATAGAAAATTGCGAAGACCATCGGGGTGATTGTTACTTACCAAATATTGAACGAAGTTTAATGTAAGTGTACACAAAAAAACAATTTTGGATTAAAACAAAATACTCGTATTTGGTCATTTTATCTCTGGATAAATACTGGCGCTCATAGCCAGTCGCACTCACTGATCTGTATACGGTTAGCGAGGTTAAGCAACGTTGGGTGCGGCCAGTCTATAGATGGGTGACCGCTTAGTGGTATTTCATCTGAGCGTCTCCGTGCTTCGGAGGACACGTAAAAAGTCAGTCCCGGTTGTTGTCAAATTGATAGCAGTCGTTAAGCCATGTCAGAGGCCTAAGGGCGGCTTGAACAACTCTTGACAACAGGTTGACTACTACTCACACGAAAAGAAGAAGAAGATCTCTGGAATGTCTTTGATGTTAGATAATAGTTCAATTTTAATAAACACTTAGTAAATTTTTTAAGCGGGCAACTCCGTGTCTAGTTACAACTTTCATAAAAAAATACATTACGGAAGCAGCGCTATAATAATTATATATATATTACAGATTTATTTATTTTGTTTAGGGATCGAACCTGTAATACTAGGTCCGTTGATAGCGGCAAAGTAACCACTTACAGACGTTATTCCAGTCGTGCAATCGGCATAGAATCGTATGCTTGAGTGGCTCTCTTATATGACATTACATCAAGGTCCCAGTCTGTGCTCATGTTTGCTTGCAATCGTTAGGTTCAATTTGATCGATTTTTGTTAGAAAATCTCAATAGCAGCACAATATCTGAAAATAAGCCAGGTAGACCGCAATATACTCGCCCCATATTACTTGGTACTTAAAACCATAGTTCGCGAAAATAACTATGAGATTAAATATAATGACCACCAAAAATACTAATTGCGCAGCAAAATATGCTTACTAAAATACATATATCATAACGAGCACCTATACGCCTCAAACCACTGCATTCCGTCTCGGAAGGGTTTTGTTATGTTAGGTTCCTTCTTAAACCCACCCAAAAATAGGAGCCCCGCTAACCGGGGCTCCGTCGACTTACTTTGATCTCTTTAAATATATTTTGCTGTGAAATTTCGTGATCATTTACTAGTTTTGACTGTTATATTTTACTATATCTGGTGATAAGTTAAACATAAGCCAATAACTATTACCTATATACCTTTGCTCTGGGATATATAACCGCGATTCTACGCGAATATACTAACACGTGATTCACGATAAAAAATCGTCATCGATAACATATCGAATAACAAGAAAACAATTCAATCGCGCACAAAACAACGGATTGGTATCGGAACATATTTTTTAACAGATGGGCGGCAAGCGTCACCCTACACAAAGATGGGCTATAATTCCTCCACGACACGCGTTGCGAACAATACTTGAATTAATTACCTAATACGCCCAGGAGCGCAGATGTTTTCCGATTGTTTATTGGTGAAACTTGCATTTGAAGGCAGTGATGATTTAAGTGGGTTATTGATGAAACAGGACTTGGTTTTGCGGTATTATACCTACAGGTTGATGTTTTATTTGTCGTCATGCTCGGGAACGGTTCTTTCAGATGATTGGAACGTTCTTGTAATGCACTTAAATGTGCTATACTGAAGCCTATATTCTAAGGGGTGAATTATAGTATTATTTATATTATTATTATTATTATACCCACTTTATATCAGCTATGGTTTAGATGTTATTGCCGTTTATCGTGAATTTCTTGACAACAAACCGCAATGACACCTTTGGCTGATCTAGCAATCGAATTTAAACCTTGTGCAAAGAAGACAGATTATCTATCGATGCGAGGTAATGAAAATATTGAAATAGGGAAATATAAGGAGTGTTGCTGTACATCAGTTCTCTGCAGAATTTCATATTCCAAAAGTTTACTTGTCGTGACTGCAGTCAAGTTAAGATGAGGAGCAACTTTCGTAGTTCACTAGGTCATAATATTTGTTTGTCCACTTGTCATGCTTGTGCCCGTTCCCAAGCATGTTTACATAATTGTGAATTTATTAATTTGTACAATATATTATTTTATAACGCTCCAAATTTTCGCTAAAAAAGTGGCTTATGTCATGTATTCGAACTTAAAACCTCGGGCAGGAGATGCCGCGAGACTATCATGGCTAAAACCAAATGTTACAATAGTTATACATTTTCCAAAAACACTTAATCCCAAGACGATATAAACAGTTCTTCTGTAGCTGAACACGAAACTTGGAGACCCCAACATACATCACTCTTGAAATTCCCTGACATAAACGTCACAAATATATTTTAGTGTGTGTGTGTGTGTATCTCACAGCTCACTGCCCCAACTCCATCCCTGTATGTACAGACAACAAAATTATAAAAGGGTAAATAAAACAGAAAGCTTACACAAGTCATAAATTTGATTTATAGAGATTAAAAAAGGCGCTTTAGAAACGGCTCGAACGAAAATTTTCGGTGGGACGAATCGGGAGACGGGTGTATGGTTAGAAGAAAAAGTGTAGCATTTATTTTATTTAACATCTCATTATTTTATGTTATTCTCTTTGCGAATTTCAAACTATATTTCGTCTGAGTAATCAGTTTAGGAACAGTGGGTAATTAATTGTGGAAAAATAAGCATACCTATTGTTAATTTAATCAGAAATACATTTTATATTTAAAAATACCTATAGAAAACTAAATTACTTTTGTCCTTTTGATTAGTTGAATAACTATTTGATTACTGTTATATTACAATAACTAGTAATTATAACGATACAATTATTTGTATTGCAATATCTTTTTGATTTAAATATTTACTTTGTACTAAATATTTGATGCTAGCTAACCTAGTATTTTATTTGTAATTATGTCAAATCTTTTATAGTCACATGATATTTATTACTATTAAAACCAAAATATTAGCTTACCACATTATTCATGAGGTCATTTAGAACGTAAAATGCAAACAAAAAGTGTTTCATTTTCCGCAAACAGTTTGAAAGAAAGTTTACAAAGTACCAATTAATAACAAAAAGATCACAAAAGTAGAACAGCGTGTTTTTGCAGATCGTACTCATGTCAGCGCGGTGTCGATGTTCCCAGCCGTCAGAGGGGGCGCTGTAAGAAAATTTACAGGCACCGTCGTATTTCACCCCCCCTCCGCCTTTTTTGTTAATCTACCCTCCTAATGCGTCGCTTTGTTTACCTGCTGACCGTACGTGCTTGTCCTTAGTGTTGCTTTATTAAATAATTACGGTAGGCAGGTATGCGAATGTGTGTGTGCGTGTATGTATATGTTTAGATAAGATTTTGGGTGTTGTGTGGGTTTTTGTCTCTTTCTATTATTGCTGTCAAAGTTTTTTGTCTTCTTAATAAAATATATGTAAGTGATAGACAGGCTTTGTTATTTTTGTACTTTAATTTACATTAAGTTTAAATTTTCATGTTTTGATCTTATCATGCATACTCGCGCTTGCATGCACTTCGTTAGCTAAGCTTTAGTTCACGTAAAAGGACGTAAGGCTATTGCCGAGTTAGAAAAATTTCAATCTCATGGTGCTACTAAGCTTTATTTAATATAAAAAGTCAATAAAGTGTAATTGAGTAAAGACCCAGTTAGGACAGTGGCTCCAACTGGGTTTCAAACCCTGACCTCTCACTAACGTACACATACATACACACCAACTCTACCACGGGAGCAAGAAGGCAGTCTTAAAGAAGAAAGGCCCCATTTTCATGAACGAAGTTTATATTAAGCCTGAAACTTTTTGGTCACCTTGCCAATTGTAATATGGAGCCGGTTTGATTTCACGTGGAAGATATATTTCGGGGTTTCGGATTGGGGTGTGTGTTTATAATTTATGTCTTTAATGACCGCCGCTTTGGAGTTTTAAGATTGATTTAAATTAACGGATAATTCATTATTGCGGAAACGTTACTCTTGTTTGACATTCATAAGAAATACCATAAGCCACGTTACGTCTGACCCTTCAAACAGCCCACGTTGCCCATTCACGAACAAAATATAGTTTAATTAAATAGTCTAAGTCAAAAAATATTTATAATTTTTTTAAATTAGCAACGTGCCCCGACTTTGCACGGGTAGTACCTACAAAACCTTAACAAATTATACACTTAAACCTTCCTCATGATTCACTCTGTCTATTGGTGAAAACCACATGAAAATCCGTTCAGTAGTTATTGAGTTTATCGCGAACAGACAGACAGACAGACGCGGAGGACTTTATTTTATAATATGTAGTGAAGTCAAAGGAGTTAGTGAGCTTACTAAATTAACATTTATGTTAGTTGCTAGGTACAGGCAAAATGTTGAGCCTATGAGAAGATGCCTGCAAGAAATTTTTGAGTAGTAGTAGCCCGGCTCGACCGGGGAACGTGAAATAGCATTATTCGTACTGTTGTGTTTCGTTCGGTGAGTGAGAGTGCCGGAGGCCCAATCACCCTCTTTCCCCCTTCCCGCTCCTATTCCTTCCGGCTTCCTTTTTCTATTTTCTTTGCTGGCGTCCATCCCTAGGCTACGGTGGATGGCCGTATGCTTGTTTGCCACCTTAGTTAAATAATAATAAAAAAAAACTGCCACTCTTCTAACGAACTAGTCTAACTGACTCTAGTCGAACAAAATACACTTCTAACTATCTCTTTGAATATAGGCGTGGCAATACAGAAGTACCAACATCTCTAATACGAAGCGTATTCTAAAAACTCGAAAGCCATTCACAAATATAACCTTATATTACGTTTGCAAATGAGCGTTTGTGAAGTTAGGTAGTAGAGATACAGTAAACTTACGAGGGCGACCTAGCTTAGTTTTCGATTTGGCAAGCGATGCTGCAATATTGTTCGGTTCGCGAACCATTCCTGGTATATATGCGTTTTTATTACTTATATTCGTTCTGTATTAGTTTTAAAATGCGTTTTAGAAGATATGTCTTGCGGATGATTTGAATTAGGTTTCTAGTTTGTGATCGTGGTGTTAGAATTATGGAGCTGAATTTCCATTGCGTGATTTTCTTTATGCTTGTTTTGTTTTTAAGTATTCGACTGTGCAATGAATTGTATTTGTGTATATTCTGACGCCTGGATACTCCGAAGGTTCAAATTGCCAGCTATTTTTATGTGCCATGTTAATTAAAGCGTGCCTATTGACATCTTACATGTTTATATCTGCCCACCATGCTGCAGTTGAGAAGTTCCAAATAGAAAAACTTATAGCAATTTGCACGACTCGGGTATCGAAAGTGGGACTACGTGGGCGGTGGGCAATATAAACGTAAACTTGTACCGTGGTGCCAACGTAGCTCGATTTTATCTTTATAGAAATACAAATGTATCTGAAACATCGGAATAAGAGTTTCCTGACGTAAACTAAATCGTTGGAACTACGGAATATGTTTGCGCTAACTGTTGGGTCTAATGAGGGGTTCACGATTTGATGCCCGAGACAAGCAAAAACTCATTGAATTTCTTGTTACTAAGTAATTCTCAGTTGACTGGAAATGCACCCGATAGATGACTAACACTTGGGATTTAAAAGCATACCTATCTGGCGAAATAAAAAATAAAATAAAAATGTATTTATTGCTCCCAAGTACATTCACATAGATTACTCATATGGCTAAGACGTAAAAATATATTTCACAATATGTTCCAATTATTATTCCCAAACTAAGCTAAAGTTTGTATTTTAATAGACAAATGTGAGTGTATTTAATGTAATTTGTAATATTTCTACGTATCCCTACGGTAAAATACAAGCTTATCTCCATTTATTTATCCTAGTAAAATAACTTGTTACCATATTAAACGCCACCAATATTGTCATACCAACAATAATTCTACATAAACATTGAAACTCGCAACAAGCATTAAAACCCTTAATTTCCCAAATAATTGCTTCAAAGTGGGGTCAGAGGGGTGGCTAGTGGGGAGTTATTTCATAATCTACGACCCCCAATGCAGACGGATCAACGTGGCACAATCCCGGCGATAGAATTTTATGAGACCCCCGGATGCAGCGTGGTAAGCAGTAGTCATAAATACTTGCGAGCTGTATACGATACTGGAAGTGAAATGCTGAATTATTTTTTGTTTTAGTTTTGTTTTGTTTCGTAAAAGGCTTTAGTCGTGATATGTATACGGATGACGCATTGCTTGAGTCGATCAATAACACTCAGCTTAGCACAAGCTGAGAGTTATGATGTCGATCTCTAAATGGGACAAACATGTATTTATACTGCAACCATGTAGTTGTTTTAACTCTAAGTGTATTTTATTTTACTAAATTATATTGGGGTTACTGCAGTCTATATTGGCTGTGTCGTCTTCAGAGGCTGCTAAAAAGATGTGTAATGTGATAGCAGTACTTAAGTTGTAATTTTTTTATTAATATGTACCTGTTAGTTAGATATACTGAATAGCATTTATATTAAAATGATTTAACTTATGTTAAAAGGTATGATGGGGTTAATATGTCTGGTTTAAACAAAAACCCCGAAAGAAATAATGAATGAAGCAAGCCGGCGCAAGGTTTGATCACATTAATTTTCATTGTCTCACTCTATTCATATAATACATATAGTATTTTCTTTCCTCTATAAAAATTTTGGCAAGCTTTATATTAATGTGTAATGTAAAAAAATTATTTACTTTAAAGTTTATTGCCTTAATTTTAGAGCATTTAAATAAAAGCATGTTTTTAAAATATTATTTAATTAAACACAGACAAGCAAAAAGAAATCTGTGTGTAATAAAAGTTTCCAAAAATGTCCGAGGTATAGAAATTATAACAAGAATAGAAAATGTATTTTCAAAATAAAAGGATGTCAATAATTACTAACTTACAGAGTATTTAATAAGGAGACTTTATTCTATCGTATAGTCTCTTACTCACAAGTTAGCCCTTACATGCAATAGTCACAACAAGTATAAACTACATTGCACGACCTTATAGACAAGACCAGTGGTTGTAGCGAAGCCCAGGGGCTTAAGTAATCGTCTCGCTGCTACCACTACGCCGAGTGTTATGGGTTCGATCCCGGTACAAATATTTTGTGGTTGGTGTCGTTTTTCCGTCTGGATGTTCTTTGTTTGAATTTTTGTAAAGACCGCAGGGTGTCGCAGGACACGGGATTTATTTCTAGTAAGTTGGCTATAGATACAAAACACACAGAGCTACAATCTAGATCTATACTGTATGTGCCTTGTTTCTTTTCAATCTATACTAATATTATAAAGCTGAAGAGTTTGTTTGTTTGTTTGAACGCGCTAATCTCAGGAACTACTGGTTCGAATTGAAAAATTATTTTAGTGTTGGATAGCCTATTTATCGAGGAAAGCTATAGGCTATATAACATCACGCTACGACCCACGGGGGCGGCGTAGTAACGAATAACGCGCATGAAACCGCGGGAACATCTAGTTGTAAAATATGTATAAGCACGTACCAACAAGTTCGGGTCCTCATACCTCTGCCGAACGACCAGGTCATGGAATTCTCTGCCAAGGCACGTGTTTCCTGCTTCCTTCAATCCTGGGTCCTTCAAGCGGGGCGTGAAGAAGCACCTTCTCAGGCCGTCAAAGTAGAGACCTCAACATCGCTTCGGCTGCTATGAGGGTGGTATGGAGGCCACTGCTCTTAGACCACACGACTGCTTACCATCAGGTGGAGTGTGGTCATTTTGAAGAGCAAAAAAAAAATAAGCCAAAGAAATAAAAAACTACACTCAGACCAACTTAAACTGCATATAAGTACGCTGTAACCACATCCAGTGATCTCTATCTCTCCGTGAGAGCACATTAATGCACTACGACTGTACGTAACTATTACACTGTGAGTTGTGGATTTGTTTTGCCGGTCAGATAGTTGGAAATATGAAAATGAGTTTCAAGTTCTAAGATGTGAGGCGACATCAAATTTTATGTACAAAACAACTTTTATATTAGTATAGAGTTTCGTTTTATAAATAAGGCGATAAAAATCTTTTTGTTGCTGTTAAGTTGAATAATATGGGTGGGTTTTGAATGGGAACTGACCAGTTTGTGCAGAGGTTAAAAGGTTATTGGGGTTTGCAATGAGTAGTGGTAGGTTCGAATACGTGCTCATTGCAGTAACCCTACCTGAAGCAACTGAAACCACCAGGTAATGGTAAATATATTTATTTATTTACTAGCTTTTGCGCGCGGCTCCGCCCGCGTGGTAACTACATCAATAAAAAGTAGCCTATGTTCTTCCCCAGGTTTTAAACTATATCTGTACCAAATTTCATCGAAATCGGTTGAGTGATTTAGCCGTGAAAAGGTAACAGACAGACAGACAGACAGAGTTACTTTCGAATTTATAATATTAGTAAGGATTTAAATCTTTATGCACAAAATAGTACATCGGCGGATTTGATGCCACAGGCATTATCTACCAGTCAACATTGGGTGATGCAGAGATAATATAATAATATAATATAATAATAATATAATATTCTATCACATACACACAACACCATCTAGCCCAAACTAAGCAGAGCTTATACTATGGGTACTAGACAATGGATAAACATACATATATACTTTTTTTTTTGTAAATACATACATATTATACATAGAAACACCCAGACCAAGACAAACATCCATGTTCATGCACACAAATGATTGACTTGTGCGGGAATCGAACCCGCGACCTCAGGCGTGGCAGTCAGTTACACTAACCACTACGCCATCGAGGCCGTTAACAAATCTTTGTCTCTTGTGGGGATCAGACCTACAATACTCGAGACTATGGCAAGGGCAAGGCGGCTACTTAAGAGGAAACACTAAGGGCGAGAGAATTGAAAATAGGTATTTGTAAAATATATTGCTGTCGCGCAGTGCCATGAGAGACAACTGCAGCTTGGACCGAAAATACCTATTAAAAGTACACAAAATCAACGTTTCGTAGTCCCCTGATTCCTTCTCTATCTATATAAAAAATAGTTGAATCGGTCAAGTTTTGGACCGATTTAACTATTTTTTCCATTAAAAATTAAAGAAAGACTTTGGCCGTGTTCCTATGTTTTCCTTTTTTTATATAATCTAGTCAAATTTGTTTTCTGGATGTTTGAACACAGCGGAAAACCTGGTAAATTTTTGAGGTTTTTGAAGGCCTATGTCTCTTTTAATAATTAATTTATGAAAAAATGAAAAACATAGGAAAATGCCAATAGAGCCAACATGCAATTTTTTTTTTATCTCTACTGGCATTATCCAGGGAAGAAACAGGGGACTACGTTTGTATAGAAAAACGGCCCTCGTGTTTCCTCTTAAACCACTACGCCATCCGAGCAGATTATGTATATGGCATTTCAGGTTATAAAAATCACCAGGGCGTTTCATTTCGCTAATAAACATGAAGTTGAAGGCATACTAAGAGATATAAAATATCGCTGAGTGAAGACTGCTGGGGTGACATGATACGGACAAAAGGCAGCAGATTGCACCAACCACCCCGCGTTAAGAGGACGACATGCCAAAGGATCTCGCGAGAAGAACTCCGGTAAATATATTATACATAATATTGTCTTCTGTTTACGCGAATATTATTCATTGAAATTAAACTACTATATACGGATTTTATCGCGATGTTTATTTGACACTTTATTACAAAATTTTGAAAACTGTTACACTACTATTACTATCAAACTTTACTAATTTTTAAGTTAGTAAAATTATCGAAAATATTAAAACTATTTATACTATTATATTATTTATATTTATGTTTACACTTTCCCCGACGTTTCGGTTGCTTTTCAGCAGCCATGGTCACGGGGAGACTAAGATGGTAGTTGTCTCAATGTTCCAGTGTAGTTATTTCAAAGTACCCGAACATAATTTAATCATAGGTGTTTCTATTTACGCGAATGAGCTCAAAGTATCGTGAAGTCTAGCTGTGGTTTGCTTCTTCTTGGGTTTGACTATTTGAATTACTGGATCTACTACTATTACATGCCCAATGTGGTTGGCAGACTTGACATACATATCGTATGTGAAGTCTGCCAACCAGCATTGGGCCAGCGTGGTAGACTATAGCCTTATCCTTCTCATAATGAGAAGAGACCCAGCAGTGGGACAATATACCGACAAGGCTGATATAATAATTATTATAAGTATTTAAAATATAGCTATTTGTATAAACTGCATCAATGGTGTTATCTTGCATTCAAATCATTTTTTTTTCAAATCAAATCATTTTTTTTTTTCAAATCAAATCATTTATTTCAGGCCAATGATCCGACTGTCGTCGGGTTCTTTCCTACTCCGGACAAATAATACTCCTTATTAACCTCTGAGTCTTCATCGAAGAGTCTAATGAAAACATTATGTGGGTCTGTGTGTGTGTCTGTTAGTGACCGGCATAACTCCGGAACCACTGGACTGATTAATTTGTAACTTAGTGTGCAGATACCTTGGATTTATACTTCGGTTGAGTTTGAATATGGACCCTGTGGATCAAAAGACTCCCGAGATATAGGGGTCATTTCTTTTCATTACTTTTATATTTAAGCCGAAGTGCTTGAATCCTGGGTTTTTACACCCATTTAGGTTAATCAGTGACAGTAATTGCCAAAAAAGAAATGCGTTTCTGTCAGACTTCTGGGCACACTACCAGTTGACTGTGATGCGGAGGAAGCTTATGAAGTGTATTAGACGGTTTTACTTTTACGTTTTCACTTATATATTTTTAATATTCGTTTTTTATTTCTGATATATAACATAGGTAATAAGTAATTGTCTTAATCATAAAAACCATTAACTGTAAAAAAATAGTTTTTGAAGTCTTATCTGGCTACCTTCCCCTTAATATAGTTGCAGCGGATTTCAAGACGGACGGACGGACAGTGGGGGGCAGGTAAAGGGGTCAAACGCCATCGATCGCCGCCAACCCACCCGTAATCATACCCCGCTTGTTTATTTTATATCGAACGTCAGCATTCGTATGTGAAGCTGCCTCGGTACTCGTGAGCTCCAATGTTTAGATTTTATTCCAGAACAGGTTTTATTCGACGGTACCGATAGATTGATATCGCTGGAATATTTGTAGGGTTGTTGCAGAAATTGATGGAATGATGAAGAGTTTGATATTCGAGAAGATGAAAGGGTTGAAGCTAAAGGTTACATGGTGAGTGGAATTCTACTCACCGGATTGGCGAGTGTGTCGAAAAGCAACGTCTTATCTTACGAGTAAGTTTGATGCATGCATCTCAGAGATTTTGGAAGTTGTGGTTATTTAATAGCTAATTTTGAGCGACAATCTATACATCTATACAAATAAATAAAATTGAAGTGTCTGTTTGTAATGTCAAAATAACAGCTTTTTTATCTAATGCATATGAAAGTTTATAAGGTACCTATACCAAAACATCTATTTTTAAAATTGTTGTCTGTCTGTCTGTCTGTTTGTTCCAGCTAATCTCCGAAACGGCTGAACCGATTTTGACGGGACTTTCACTGGCAGATAGCTGATGTTATAAAGAGTAACTTAGGCTACTTTGACTTTAGAAAAAATAATAGGGTTCCGCGGAGACAAACAGTTTTTAGTTAAAATCTACGCGGACGAAGTCGCAGGTAATAGCTAGTTAACTATATAATTAGCGACCAATCAACCAAATGGAAGGATATCTACATTTTTGAGAGGTCTCTTAAAGGTCCTTACAGTTCACATATTGAGAGGGCTTATGTATAGTACCGTTTATAAACAGGTTTAACGCTTTCTTTATCTACTTCAAAATTAATGTTCAAAGTTATCTGATCATGTTCAATTTATTGTCCGTCTCTATAATGCATCTGTTTTTATTAAAAAATCTGAGCGTTTCAATAATAGCTTACCACGCTGGCCAATGAAGAAAATTAACGATTTTTATACTTATATTTTTTATATCTTATCTTACGCTGAGAATACCTTTACAATACAAAAAACTTGTGTGATTCACGACTGTGAGGTAATATATAATATAATATATTCTACCACATACACACAACACCATCTAGCTCAAACTAAGCAGAGCTTGTACTATGGTTACTAGACAATTAATAAACATACATATATACTTTTTGTTTGTAAATACATACATATTATACATAGAAACACCCAGACCAAGGCAAACATCCATGTTTATGCACACAAATGTTTGACTTGTGCGGGACTCGAACCCGCGACCTCAGGCGTGGCAGTCGGTTACACTAACAACTACACCATCGAGGCCGACTGTTGTTTTGAGTCCAGTATCTCTTGTATCTATCGTGTGAATGTTTGTAAAGTATCTAAGAGTGCAGGACTTAAATACCGGTTATTCTCAATTGCGCCCTTAACCGAATCGATTTGCTGTCGTCAGATAATTTAAACTAGATTCTCCATACAAAACCAATTGAATTACCAAATCTAGGTATACCTGAGTTACGACTTATCAAACCACCTCTTTAGGCCGCCAAAGTATCTGTACTTAGGCGGCCTTAGGACTTTACGCGAGGACATGGTGTGAAAGGCTACTCGTGGACTCTACTCGTGGACTACAAGACTACCTGCCGTTAGGTGAAATGTAGTAATTTTCTGATTAACAAATCCACTTAAAGGGACTAGATTCGAAACAACCGATATCCTCCAAAACTAATTGTTTGTGATTTATGCATAATTTGGGTGAATTGGCAAAGGTTATGTTATATGTTGTAGCGTATTGCGATAATTAATTAAATAAATAATCATTTTAAGCTTGTTTTTAAATATGTAGGTACTGTATCGAAGTCTTGTGTTTATTTGTGTGTATTTTTATATAATAGTAGTTTTTATGTGTATAGTAGTTATATGTGTCATGTGTGTGTATGAGTAGTTTATGTTTATATTTAGAATAAGATGATAAATTATGTAGTGCACTGTCGAATTGGGTGTACCTGTAAGGACAGTTGCATGATGTAAATAAATAAAAATAAAAAAAATTAGATCTTCTCATATTTAATTTTCTGAACAATTTGATCGTAAATCTTCTATTTGTACTGATTGCTCTCCAGATTAACAAGTGCATAGTGTGCCCAGTTCCTTCCACCGCGCATACATGCCTGGCACAAAGCGACCGGAGACAACTTAACACCTTAGTGCAACAGCAATGAATGTTTAATAGCGGTCACTTTGTGCTCACACCGTCCCGTAGGGTTTTTGAAAACTGACTTGAGTGTCTGTTTCCATCGTCTCGTAATGCTGAACGGACGGTTTGAAGAATTGTTTAAAATAAGCATGGTGCAGCGAGCAAGCGGTCGCGTCGTCGCTGTCGCCGCGTAGAATGTTGTAGGGTCGAATCATACACCGAACAATTATTTATGTGATCTAAAAGTTATTGCTCTGATTCTGATATAATTACTTTGTGTCAGTTAATTGTATGTGTACAAGTTTTAGAATGGAACAGTCGCAAGAGGAATACCTTGGCGAACGTTTCTCGATCAGATCGGAAGCGTTCTGGACAAAGGCCAGGTTAAGAACTCCTTGAACCAACGGGCGTGTATGAGGAATGTGATGAAAGTGAATGAAGCTAGAAAAGTGTGTCAGGATCGTAGCAAATGGAAATCGGTAGTCTCAGCCTACCCCTCTGGGAAACAGGCGTGAATCTATGTATGTATGTATGTACAATTTTTACTGCGATACAGGTATGCTTAATAAAATTAATAAATAGATCGATTGATATTGTTGTATTTTAATACAATCAAAGCGAAGGTAGTTTAATTTTCTATTTATTTTTAAAAATAGTGCTCCTGTTCTAATAATTATTTATGAGGAGACTTTCTACCCAGAACCGGCGCAATTATTTGTCGATTGCACATTTTTTTGTCCCGTGTGGGGAGCGAAGCTCCAACATTCGTCACAGTGAGAAAGCCTATGTGAACACATCGAGAGGCTTAATTAGTATAATCACAATAATAGTTAAGGTTTCAAACTTACAGGTGACCAGTATTAAAACGATATAAAATCTTCAAGAAACTAATAACCAAACGAAATGAAACACTTTCCTTATTTTTTTTTTTTTTTTATTTTATTTCCTCGTCAAAATGACCACACTCCACCTGATGGTAAGCAGTCGTGTGGTCTAAGAGCAGTGGCCTCCACATCGCCCCCACAGTAGCCGAGGCGATGTTGAGGTCTCTACTTTGACGGCCTGAGAAGATGCTTTTTCACGCCAAAAGCTTAAAGAACCCAGGATTGAAGGAAGAAGGAAACACGTGCCTTGGCAGAGACTTCCATGCCTTGGTCGTTCGGCAGAGATATGAGGACCCAAACTTTTTGGTATGATGAATATGAATGATATCGCAGTATTTTTCATATTTTCTTGACCTCTAAGGGCTGTATTTCACCGGGACACCATGGCGGCGCAACCAGTCGCGCCACCGTGTTGTCCGTAAGCTACCAAACTAGACACCATACAGACACCAGAGTCGCCACACTACACTGAGACAGATTCAAAATGGACCTTGAAGCAGTGCAGGCGTGTTGCATGAAATGAGGTAGGGCGTCACTGGCGGCCGGACTGGCGGCCGAGTGAGTGAGACACCATACAGCGCTATAGTATTTAGTGGTGGCGCGACCAGCGTGGCGGCGCGACCAGTAACATTGAGTGAATGCGTCCGAGCTGGTCGCGCCGCCAAATTGGTTACGCAACCAAACGGACACCAGGTGAGTAACTCTCTTAACGGACGATCTCTTGGAAACGAGTCCAGAAAGTGCATGCACGAAGTGCGTCGCGACCACACGGACTGTCTTACCCCTTTATGCAGGTCTCCTCAATACAAGCGCTGCATATTTTAACCTTACCTCGACCACAGCCCGTTTCGTAAACGCTATCTGCTTTTCACTCCACAAACATTTATTTGCCGTTCTAAAACCATGAATCATAGGACTCTGAATTGTATTTTATATATTAGAGTACGATGTCATGTATTCTGATGTTTTTGAGACCGCAAAACTAAGTTGGTTCTTAAGTAAAAGCAAGTCATTGGTCGCGCTTGAGATATTAGCATCCACAGTCGTCCAGATGGGTGCATTTACGTGAAGATATTTCCGATTTGATAGCCTTTGAAGGCGGCACGTGAATTCTGAATGAGTTTGGCTCAGGCTTCGTTTTGATTTAGGTGTCCTAGCTAGTGTGAATAAAGATGGCAGATTTTTCGATAATTTTTTCTGCAAATCTGCTGATGGAAAATGTCGAGGTTTTTTATTTCATTAAAGATTTTCAAATTAAAGTAAGTATATTTAGGTATATAGGTTTCAAATATACATATTGCTATTTCCGTGTGTAAAATACAAACTAAAAGATGATACTAACATAGATAGTCTCATGTGTCTATCCACCAAGGAATAGGCAAAGATTTATTACATCCACATTTCTCTATCTATTATTTAAGGCCCCATGTACTATTGTAGTGTACGTGGGACCTGAATCATAGTTGTGGAAAAAAAATTAATGTGGCTCTAAAATTGAGCTTAAGCCCAGTTTTAGAATATATGCTGCTACTAAGTTTTCTTTGATATAAGATCCCAGCAACCAGCTCCATTCAGATACTGAACTCGAAGCTTTTCTCCCAGCAGCGGCCGAAATGTAAGCGGAATACATCTTTGCCTACTCACGTTCTCTGTCCCAGAACAAAAGTTAAAAATGTATTCGTACGTCCACCTACAATTTCATCCTAACTTGACAGTAAAATATAAAAATGCTAATACGGCCTGTTAGTTGTTCGTGTGTTATCCGCACTTAGCCCCACAACTGGGCCATTGTGCGTAAGTAACCGAACAATTTTTTGCGTCGGTTACTTACGCACAATGGCCCAATTGTAATATATATACAATACGGCCTGAAAAAATATAAAAATTTAGTTATCTAACCATACGTCGATGAGAATCTTTTTGCTATTATTCATACGTCCACTGAAATAAAAACATCAAAGGAGACCGTCCATATTCGGCTTGCACGTGGACAATCGTCTTCTAAACAAATTAAAATATAAAAAGTTTTGTTTTAATATATCATAAATATTGGTTACCATCCAGTAGCATGAAATTGACGTATAATAAAAATGATTTTCAATAAGCAATAAGGCAGTATTACTGCAACTGCATAGTCGGCCGAAGAACTGTTGGTTGCTGTGCTCACATAATGTCTGTAATATGGTACCTAAGCTGGGCAAGATATGAAAATGTCACTCCACCAGCCCAGTTTTTGGAAAATATTTTAATAACTTATGAAGGTGATGGTGACACATGAAAATAAATATTTATTTTAAACAATGTGTTTTATTTTTTTATTTAACGAACTTGATACTAAACTTCATAGAATAATGTTTTTCTACTTAGAGGCTGCTCAAAATTAATATTGATATTACAATATAAAATTATTCACGTTCAGGCCAGGGTCCCATACAATGTGGTCGGTCTCCTTTGCTTTTGGATTATGGCTCCAACCAGAGTCAGGGACATACGAGTTTGGTACAAACGTGACTCCTTTGGAGTCATTGGAGAGAAAACGTGTTAACAAATGCAGGGTCTATATTTTGAACGTAAGTCGTCACATCTTTATCTGTCCGAGAGTTGACCTCAAAAATCCCCCCAATTCCAACATTTCATACAAAAGTGTAGCTTCACAATAACAATATGATATGTTTTTCATATCTGCGCATCACACGCGGGAGTGCGAAACTATCCATTGTTCTTCGGAGACAAGCTGCCAACTGTCTCGGATGCCTGTCCCTGCATTTTTGTCAAGAGCACTTGATATAAAAGTGACTACAGAAAATACAACCTAAATGTGTTTTGCAAACATGTTATACGTACAGATTTTGTTATATTCCTTTTTATTATTACACTAGATGTTCTCGCGGTTTCACCCGCGTTTATCGTTTTTACGCCGCCCCTGTGGATCGTAGCGTGATGTGATAAAGCCTATAGCCTTCCTCGATAAATAGGCTATCCAACACTAAAATCATTTTCCAAATCGAACCAGTAGTACCTGAGATTAGCGCGTTCAAACAAACAAACTCTTCAGCTTTATAATATTAGTATAGATATATTAATAGCTATTACATCTCAAAGTACCTACATTCTTATAAAAACACCTTTGGAATTACTAGCGTTTGCCTACAGATCGAAATCCCACCATCATAAATGTTTTAATGATGATTTTATGTTTTCCAACATTTTATTATCTATCTTTCCTAAAGAGTCGGCACGCGCAAGTGACGCCTCTGGTGTTGCAGGCGTCGTTAGGCTACGGTGACCACTTACCATCAGGTACGCTTGTTTGCTACCTTAGATGTATTAAAAACATACTGTATTAAACTAACAAAGAAACATTTTGCCTTTATAATAGCCCTATATTTATTGGTATGCATCTCCAACCGCATAACTATGAAAGCAAAGTAAACGAGACGGGTGTAAAAACCCAGGATTCCCATAGGGAGATATGTCCCCAAGGTGTCTGCACACTAAGTTACAAGTCAATCGTACCTACTGCTGGGCATGATGACCACAGTTGGGCCTGATGTCCACTTTTGGGCATCTTGCCCAGTGTTAGGCGTCATACCAACTGTTAGGCATTATGCCCACTGTTGGGCATCATGTCCACTGTTGGGCATCATGACCATTGTTGGGTATCATGTCCATTGTTGGGCATGTTGTGTTGCAAAACGCAGCACAAGACAAAACTCGACAGCAAACAGCAGCAACTCGAATCAGCACACCACCACTAAAACTAAAAATGAAGCCATTTTGCCATTTAAAATACATGTGACCTTGTGACCCCTATATCTCGGGGGTCTTTTGACCCACAGGGCCCATATTCAAACTCGACCGATTATATCCGACCGGTATGACCCCAAGGTATCTGCACACTAAGTTACAAGTCAATCGGTTTAGTGGTTCCGGAGCTATGCCTGTCACTATCAGACAGACACACAGACACACAAAGTGTTTTCATTAACCTCTTCGAAGAAGACTCCGTGGTTAATAAAGCCAACTAGTAAGTGTCACAAGTCATTTTAACTCGCAGACAGAATTACCGGCGAGGCGTAACAATGCGCTCCTAAAACACCGCTGCTTGCTACACTCTCATTAATTTCTTGACGTCTTGTTTATCTACTAAGCTACTGTCATATGGCTTCTGGTTCAAGACATCTGCTTTTTATACTGGCTATGTTGTAACAAGGATATGACGTGATGGTAAGTGGTTGCAGTAACTGTGTGTCACAAAATTAAGGTTAGAATGCATCGTGTCATACGAAAAATCTTTATTTACATAAAAATGTGCAAGTATTTCTCGGATACGTTTACAAATACTTTAAATATTAATAATAAATAATTATAATAAAAATAAAAACAAATTGGGGCAGTCTTTCGGGACTGCCGATAGAACCATAAAAAAAAACAAAAAAAAGAAAAGAAAAAATGGGGCGGGTCGGATGCTAGTTCCTGATACTCTCTTAGTGATTATTAAGGGGATCAAAATTTTTATTTTTTGCGTGGGACCCACCATTGATGAGATATTGATAATATTCTAAAAAAAATTATAAAGCGTCGAAGTGTGACGATGACGCGAGTTCCATGATTTTTGTTCACCCAAGAAGTGCTCAACGCGCCTAAAGAAGTTTTCAATTAGAAGATTTTGCCATGCCGTCGTGTTTTAAGTGGTTGCTTCACCACAGCCGCTGCGATGTGTGGTGAGGCTTCGACCACCATACTGGACAAAATATCTTGATAGAGAAATCATATTACCAGCAAATGAACAATCGCACTAGATATATAGTACGAGAGTTACGAGATGGGTGACTTAAGTATGTATGTCTTATATCAGAACCATCGCTAAGGACTATCGCTTAGCAATAGATTATGTCTAAATAGCCGTATATTCTAATTATCTATACCCCAAAAGACATTTCCTTTACACTGTAAGAAGCTCAAAGAAATTAAATGTAGAGCTATAGAGTTACTCACACTAGGAAATACGTATAATTGTATGCATGTGTGTATATGCAGTATTCTACGTAATACAGTGTCGTCACGCGTCGCTGATAATTCGCGCTACAGCTGAAAATGAGCTGCATATCACTTGTTAGCTATCCTGCTAGCCAAATACAGGAGGGTGCAGTTTATTTAATAAATAATAAAAATATCGTAGGATCGGTCAAAATTCTGTTATAATAAAGATATACATATATTTTATTGCTTAATCTGACAATAGTTGAATTACCAGCCATCATTGAAAACCTATTGTGTATAGGTTATGAGAAAAAGCGAATAGTATTAATGCCATAGATACATGCTTCTCCTCTCTTCGCCCTCCTCTTCTTTCGCTACGTATGTTCTGCTTTATTAATTGGTAAAAGTTAGAATTATTCTTTGGTCACACGATCTTTAAACCTCTTTTAAATAATTACAAATTATAACTCATAGATAGTGATATATTAACATCTCTGTCCGCGGAGCGAATACTTACAATACAAAAAATATTTACCATTACGTCTATATATTTTTTTAAAGAGAATTAAGCTGATATACCTTAAGATTCCTAAGAGGTTTATTACGGTCTGTAATAGCTATATAGCTATTTAAATATTCTCGTGAACATCTTGTAAGTAGCTCCGATTTTGCCATCCAAATACAAAAACAATTCTTGAAATAAGCGAAGGCTTAGTCATGTAGTATACCACTAAATTCATTAGGTACAGATGATGTCGGCGTCCATGGCGTAGTGGTTAGTGTAACCGACTGCCACGCCTGAGGTCGCGGGTTCGATTCCCGCACAACTCAAACATTTGTGTGCATGAACATGGATGTTTGTCTTGGTCTTAGTGTTTCTATGTATAATATGTATGTATTTACAAAATAAAAAAAGGATATATGTATGTTTATCCATTGTCTAATACCTATAGTACAAGCTCTGCTTAGTTTGGGCTAGATGGCGTTGTGTGTATAACATAGAATATTTAAAAAAATTACCGATTCCGTACAGAGCTGTTGTTTTCTCTATAACCAATTACAAACAAATATAATTCCTTAACTTATATATATACATGCAACGAAAATAAAATAAGTAACGCATATGATTTTCCATAAATTAATAGACTGATAACATTGCAATACTGATTCTATATAAATAAATAAGTTATACAAAAAAAGTCCACTTCAAAAACGGAGCGTCTAAAACAGCCTGTATAATTTTCCTTGGCGTGCCTCAGACACTGTGGGCCGCGCAGGCGTAAAAATTAAAATAAACAATAGCAACACTCGTCCTACACCCCGGGGCTGCTTGTATTAAAGCTTTTGTCCTAAGATTAGCTGTTAAGAAAGGCTTGGATTACGGCCTGTGTCGTCTGAGCTTCAGCGTCGGAATTAGTCGTTTTTGTTGCTTTGTTAAAAACTATGAGGAATGAAGTAGTGTGTTGAGTTGATGCTTGCTTTTTGTTTTGTTAGCTCTGGGTTTGGTTGCAAATTTATGTGTGAATGTTTGTGTAGGGGTGTTTCATAGTGTGTGTATTTACACGACTACACATACTTATGTGTAGTCCTGTGTTTGTCACATTTCTAGATCAATTATTCGACATTTCGGAATCGACAGAATTGCTTCTATTGTTGAAGGAATTAAAGAACTACGATTTCAATGTAATAGGTTTGTACACTTTGATGAAGTTAAGACAAAAAGGAGAATTTGTAAATAAAGGCTCTGAATTCACTATCAAACTAGTGATGAAAATAATGTCACTCAAATGATATTCGATTACGAATACAGATAGGCACATAAGCGCGATACTTTCTCGGCCTGATCAATTACACAGCACACGTAGTTGTGTAAAGCGTTTTCACAGATCTCTACTTTAAAAATGTAAGTTTATTGAAGTGAAAACTTCTTTAGCGGCGTTGTGCACTTTTTTTGTAATGGGTAAAAAATGTTAAACTCGCATCAGGACACGTGACCTGATCGAAAATTCGTAAGATGGAGGGAGAAGTGTCAAACTCGCGATAGGACACGTGACCTGATCGAAAATTCGTAAGACGGAGGGAGAATTGTCATATTTGTGTACGATAGCGCAATAAATGAATATTGTATTTTACCACATAAATGATAGTATTTTGATACTGATAATTAAAGCAATTCGTGCAAAATTATTCCCTAACCATTCCAAAATATCAAAAATGCACAACGTTAATATTCAAGTTTTCACTTCTGCCGGCACTCCCGGAGTGGAACCCGTTGATTTTTTATATTCTCAGACTACAATTATATATATATAACATTAGATATTTGAACTGGATGATTTTAGTTTTAAAATGTCTATTGGTATGTTTGTGCACAGTACTTGTATTGTTGCAAACCCCTCCTACTTAAAAAGAAGCTACAGCCACAGATGCTTTGGAAGTCTACTCAACAAGGAATATGTTTAGGTGTATCGTGCAATGTGTAGAATATGACTAGTAAGTAAAATCGTATCATATTGTATTCACTTTCTCCCCATTATGTAAGTATTTTGTAACCATTTCCATATCTGAACACTGAGTAGATACCCTGGCACTGAACAAGACCTACAATCTAAGATCATAATCAGCGAAAAAAGCCGAACATACCGCACATTGGGCAAAAACGCTACAATTTCTAGACAAAGAAAATTTCCCAAAAAAAGTTATCTCAACATTTATCACCAGTGCGAATTCTTTAAAAGTAAATTCTTTTCTTTAGCATCGATGGAAGGAAAGAGAATTAATGCAAAACAAAAGTCTCGCTATCTGCTAGTGGGCGGGGAGTCGGCACTAAATTACTCGATGGGCGTCAACCCACCGCCATGTATCAATCAGGCTGCCCTAGATTTATGGGACAGTTCACTTCGGAATCGTTAGCCTCCGCGACGAAAATGTGTTACTGTTATCCTGTGTCTTCCGACTTTTATTTTTTTATTTTGTTATTTTGGAGGGGGAGCCATTTCGTTTATCTAGACTTTTCGGATTGTTCGTTATTTAATTCAGAGAAAAGCTTGTTAGTAAAACGTAAAGGTAATGTGTGTGAACATTTTAATTATCCTATTTTTGAACATTGCTGATATTAAAATCTAGGTTTAATGTGTAAATTGTTTTTGTTATTATAAACATATTTCATAACGTAAACATTAGCATGTTAGTGGTTCACATTAACAAGTTATTAAAAATATAGTATACAAAATCAAATCTCTGATGAATTTAACTCTAGACTATGCAAAAAGAACTTGCCCTTCGAGGACTGGAAGGCAAATATTTAAGCAAGTGTGCCATGTTATATGTAAATAAAAATATATTTATTAAAGTCGTCGACTAAGTATAATCTGGCTACATAACTACATATAAGAAAATAATACATATTACAGAAATCTACGTTGGCCAAGATTCGGATCAATCCACTCAATTAAGACATTTATACGCAAATCCTTTTCAAATAAAATGTTATATTTTATTATACTTGCATTGTGCATCGTATACTTTAATTATAATCTTAAACCAATGACGTCATAATTTATAATAGAAAATGTTGTCCACATATCGCGTACTTGCAACACTGTGCAATACTTTGCATTAATTATATTTAAGTCATAAGGTAAATAGCTAAATATGGGTAACTTTAATTATAACTTTTGCGAAATCTATATTATATATTTTGGTTTGTAATCTTCTGTTGGCATTTCAAGGTGACTATTACAAATTTGACAAGAATTTGATTGGACAACCTTATCTGAATATCTTTGAATGACTCATCATATAAGTGAATGGTTGTTGTGCAAAATAATACTGGTTAGTTAAATATCTCATATTTTGAGTTTATTTTCATATATATAGGTATATATTTGAACTCGTACCCAGATATGGTATATAATATTTGAAGATATATCCCTCTAAAGGATGGGCAGACGTGTGGTTTACCCACATATACCAGCTATGTATTAGATGCGACTTAAAAAGGAGCTAGCTTATTGCTATCTACGAGACTGGAAAAAGAGTGTAGCCACGGTCAATTTAATACCACTGCATATCCAGGATTTGAGTGAGAACAGCTGCAAACTTATGACACGAGGTATATAAATATATTCATAAATTCCACATTCTCAAACGATAATAACTCTTATACTTTTGCATTAAATGATATAATTCATAAAGGGAATGGTTTTGATCATTTAATTTATTTACCTGAGACATTTCGACAAGTTAACATCGGCTATGGCCTGCATGACCACGTTAATTCTAGTTACAAATTATATGTTTTCCCAATACTCGACTTTAAGACACGGTGTCTTATTTTTTTGCTACTTTGCCTTTTTTCCATCTCAAAACGTTCATTTATCACACAATTCTTAATTCTATCCGTTACAAAACTACCATACGTAGGTAGTTCTCAATATTATTCTACTGCATTCATACTATCTTATCTTATGTGGGGGCCAGTCAGTGCAAACCGGTGACACTTCGACCCAGTGGAATCTTTTGTGTCGACACTCTCCCAATAACGACTGCCATAGATGTTCATGGCAGCCAGGACTACCGGCTTAACGTGCTCTCCGAGGCACGGAGCAGGCGATAATTGTCAATCAATACGCACATAATTTCGAAAGTCATATAACTTTTGAAAGTCAGAGGTGCGCGACGTGGGTTCGAACCCGAGACCCTCTGCATTGCAGTCTGTTGGTCTCCCCACTGAGCTATCGCTGCTCTTGCATTCATACTAAGTGAGTAGTCTAATCGTTGTATTCGAATGGTCGATATTGGTATAACATTTTTGGCTGCTTCTTTTCGTTATCCCTCCCACTCCTCCGTGCACGTAATATGCTTCAAAAGGATACAGGGACATAGATTTATTCTATTTTATCATTCCCAAATCTAACTATTATATAATACATAAGTGGTGAAAGCATTAAAGAACGCACAAAAACTCAACACTTGACGAATAACAAATGGTACACACAAATCTGAACACAAAAAAGAAACAACTACCCTCCGATATGATAAAAAAAACACTGTATAAAATTAATGTTTCCCATTGCGGTGGTCGCCATGAGCATTGATGGTTGTCCTATCCTTTGTCGGCTCGGACCACTGTGCCGTTGTCATGTTGACATAAATGGAAAAATGCGAATGGACGCCACACTGAGGCTAATTTCCTTTTCAGGTTTCACTGTCGCTGTGACGTCACTCTGCCTGACATCGCTTTCAGCCATTTCAGGCTTTGATGTTTAATTTTTTTTCGAGGTAATTAATTATGAGGCACTTAATTTTGGTGGCAATTAATTTTTATTCTTTGTAGTTGGATATTTGATTTTTGTGAAAACATGTTTTTTTAATGGTATAACTAGGTTTTGTTCACGGTGCTGCTTGCTTATTCGCTTTTATATTAGACTAGCTTTTGCGCGTGGCTCCGCCCGCGTGGTACCTACATCGATAAAACGTCTAAAAGTAAAAGCCTATGTCCTTCGCCAGGTTCTAAACTATATCTGTACCAAATTTCATCTAAATCGGTTGAGTGGTTTAGCCGTGAAAAGGTAACAGACAGAGTTACTTTCGAATTTATAATATTAGTAAGGATAATATTTCTACAAACATACATAGTCTTGCGAATAAAACGCCCTATGGGATAAGCAGGGGTGTACCTCTGCCTGTCTATTGAAATGTGCGTGTCTTACACCATACCCACATTTCAACAGCTATGCTTTCAGGTCCCTCGTAGTATATAATGTGCATTTTGCTGTCTCAGGCACAGCTCCAAACAACGTTGTGCTATTCAGGATTTCTTGACAAACAAGTGAGAAACGACAATGAATTGCCGTAAATCTTAGAGTTCGAAAAAATGGTATCACGTGACCTTGAGGTCAGAGGTCAAAGGTCATAGTTATTTCGGGGGTTCAAATGGCGTTGACTGCGAGTCTCTAGCTCTTACGGTTCTTGAGTTGAAAGTTGTATAACAGACAGACGGACGGACAAAGCTGTTGTATAACAGCTCTTTCGAACGCTAAAAAATCACAACTTGCCCGAGAATGGAACCTAAAACTTCAAGCATAACTATCGCATTCGCTACCTCTGCGTCACGGAGGCGGCGAAAGATATTGACTTATTTCTACCTATCCCATAATAAGACACATCCATATCACCAGCTACGGGTACAATGTCATTTAGCAAATGTCTGTGGCAAAGACTCTTTACGTGGATGATTATTTTATAATAAATATCAATCAATCCCCGATGGCACAAACATTAAAACAAAGTACTACTTTCTAGATCATAAAATTATTATTTGTAAGTGGATTTACTTATGGCTCGACTTTGCACACTGGCAGTAGCGAGTTGACTACTTAACCATAGACGGATTCGGTGGTGCAGTAGATATAAATTCAAAACCTCTACCTCTACCGAACGACCAAGGCATGGAATTCTCTGCCAAGGCACGTGTTTCCTTTTTCCTTCAATCCTGGGTTCTTTAAGCGGGGCGTGAAAAAGCATCTTCTCAGGCCGTCAAAGTAGAGACCTCAACATCGCCTCGGCTACTATGAGGGCGGTGTGGAGGCCACTGCTCTTAGACCACACGACTGCTTACCATCAGGTGGAGTGTGGTCATTTTGACGAGCACGATAATAAAAAAAAAAAAGAAAAAAACTGCTTTTGCTTATTTATAAAGACAACGCCTGCACTAGAAATATGTGTACCCTGTGCCGCCGAGGACTTAACAAACATTTAAACAACGGACACAAAGAACACTTCAAACGACTTTTTGTGGATCTCAGAATTTCGGCTACTCGGCACAGCGTCGGTGACAAGACGACCATTTTAACCAGGGTTGCCAATCTTAGAACTTTATTTGTCGTACAGAAGCAGGCAAAAACCTCGTAATTTGGATCTCAAACCTCGTACATTCTAGTTTTCGGTAGAAAATTACATAAAGAAAAAACAGCCCGCCTACCGAGCTAGGTTCAGTTCCGAGAATTTCTAAAAAAAAGGTCAGCCGATAGAGATTTGATCAAATTTTTTGATTATCTGCCTATTATTGCCTCCCATTTATGCTAGAAAATGTTGCCTGCAATGTGAAATCATGTTATTATTTTCACTATATCAAAATCTCGTACATGACTGTACGAGGCTGACTGTGTCCTCGTACCTCGTACGTTATACCGCAAATCTCGTATTTATACGAGGAACCTCGTATAGTTGGCAACCCTGATTTTAACCCTTATTTGTTCAGTCTACATCTAACTCTGCTTACCCCGTCCGAAAAAAAAAGCATGATGTTATACTGCATCTTCTTAACATATAGGTACCTAATGGAAAGCAATCAGTACCCAATCGCATAAGTTGTTAAACAGATATGTATATGCAATAGACGCGGCGACATGCGTACGGTAACGATACGATGCGTAAACACGCTACAACTCACACCTGTGCCGTATTTACGAGTTTATGGCTATGTGTGTGTGTGTGTGAGTTATGTGTAGTGGTAGGGTGAAGCTGTGCTTTACTTTACTGGCTATTAATGATGTATTGTCAGCAGTTCTATCTACTTAGTTGCCTCGGCATTGTAGCTTGTTTTTCTTTATATGAGATGTAAGCAAAGCAGACTATAGCTGGCCGTAAATTGCCTAGAAGTGCGATAGAAATTGGTTTACACTACACTAAAAAGAATACATATGTTTATAGAGGCTTTATAACTAAAATGTAAGATGTATCATTCGAACATCTATGTTTTAGAACCCATCTTACATTCAAGGAGTCTATTGCCGTCTACCAAACACATTTCCTGATTCCGTGCTGCTGGGTATTTAGAATTGGCTAACAGAAAAATCCAAAACTCATTGCTCGACCTGGAAATTGACTCTACTTAGATTCGACTGCCAGATCCTAAATGGAGAATTGAAAAGCATTGACGATCGGCTAACATGATTATCACAAACATACGCATTCACATGTGAGATATATGCATGAACAGTACTTTATACATGGTTTTATTTTTTGGTTAAAATTTGGATCAAGTCGTCTCAATGTCAATTATTTTATTGAAGCGATTTGATTCGAACCCGGTACGTTAACGCCTGTTGTGATGATGATATGTTTGCAGATTTGCGAAGATAATAATAATAATAATTTAGGGCAGACGCCGTTTTATCATCCATAGTTACCAATATACCAGTCCATCAAACACTCATACCCATAGCCCATATATTAGAATCCATACGTAGCAATAGTCCTACGCCTGCTGCGGCTAGTGCCGCTGTAGGTGTTCCATCCCACCTTTGATTAAAACTCTCGAAGGGCCTCTTTACGTTGGACGCATGTCTCCGTGTAAGCCTCCCAAAGGGCCGGGTATTTTCCTAACGTATTAGGAATATACCCGTGAAAGAGAAACAAATAATAATAATATTCTACCACATACACACAACACCATCTAGCCCAAACTAAGCAGAGCTTGTACTATGGGTACTAGACCATGGATAAACACACATATATACTTTTTTTTTGTAAATATATACATATTATACATAGAGACACCCAGACCAAGACAAACATCAATATTCATGCACACAAATATTTGACTTGTGCGGGAATCGAAACCGCGATCTCAGGCGTGGCAGTCGGTTACACTCACCACTGCGCCATCGAGGCCGTCTGTTGTTCTATAGCTATGTATTTTGTGGTCATGATCATGCCAAATTCGCGGTATAAGCGCGGGATTAGCCTCGCTGCATAAGTTATATGCTAATGACTACCTATAATATTAATACACGAATAATTGAAAGCGTGACCGAGATTGACGTCTCGGGTCCTCAGTCAGATTTAGTGTAACAAAGAGTTTGGCGTGATCATGACCATAAAATAAATAGCTACAGAAGGTCGTCTCAAGTTGTCAACATGCGAAAATAAGTAGAGGTTCACGTAGTTAGTTTTAATCAAATCATTTGAATAGTTGATATTCGAACGACTTGATCCAAATTTAAACTGAAAATATCATATTTACTATCAAATATCATAATATTTACTATAATATCATATATATTTACTAAATCGCTGTTGACGCACATAATTATCTGCATATGACTGCATCTATTTGTTTATTATATTGTGTAGACCTTCATTGCTTTACAAGCATACATAGAGAAGAATGACTATAGAATACACCAGAATACTACTTGTTTATCCGAATTCTGAGTGACTAGTAGTAGCAACTTAAAACTCTACTACACAACTACCAAGCCCAAAACAAAAATATAAAAAAGCAGTCTCTATTTTAATATAGCCGGTAATTATTTTTACTTTTGTTGACTCAACCAACCGACAACATCACAGCTAATCAAAACTAGATGTCGCCACTGCAGCAGAAATACCAACAATATTACCAAGGCGTGCCTCAGCTCTTACTAAACAAAAAATAAACTATATTAATAAAAATGCAAATTCCAAGTTTAATTCAACGCCCGATTAGCCTCCTTGAGGGTACAGTGACGGAGATAACCGACAGCACTGAGGTACAGTCGCGCAGATAAGCGGCTTTCATTACTGGCGTGTCGCGGCGACAATGGATTGCGACAACAAATCTCAGCGCTGAGTTATTTGTTGCTTCTGAGGTTATGTCGGTGACTGTACCTGTTATTGATGCTTTTGTTCTTGATAGTACTTGAGAAAGTGTATTTAAGAAAATGGTGGCTCTTTTGATATTGGATTAAAGTGGGTGTTTAGTAAAACTAAGATTTATGTCGTGGTATGAAGGTCTTTGTCTATCTGTGATTTAGGATAGATATAAGGACTGCTTTGGACTAGTAATGCGAATAATTGAATTCGTATGGTATTCGAATACAGTTGTGACATTGATATACTTACATTGCAAGGTCAAGGACTTAACGCACATACCTATAATGTTGATGATACATTCGAATACAATCGCCTTAGTTTGACGAAGCTGATTACTATAAATGAAATAATATGTTCATCATCTGACGTTTGTTTCTCAACATGGTTTCCCATATAGATTGCCACGGCAATCAATTGAGTGCTGATTATATTCAATATGTTGTTATAGATGGTCTATTCTCTCGGTAGTCGTTAGTATCTCTTGATTGGTAAGTACCAATTAAGAACATTGCTTCCTCGATAGTTGTCAGATTGCCCGATACTGCCTGCGGTCTAAAGAAGGGCTTTGTTCATTTCTGATTTAGAAGAGATTATTTAAGGACAGTTTTGGACTAGTGAGTCGAATAATTGCTTTCGAATGGCAATCGGATATAGATGTCGGCCTCGATGGCGTAGTGGTTAGTGTAACCGACTGCCACGCCTGAGGTCGCGGGTTCGATTCCCGCACAAGTCAAACATTTGTGTGCTTAAACATGGATGTTTGTCTTGGTCTGGGTATTTCTATGTATAATATGTATGTATTTACAAAAAAAAAGTATATGAGTATGTTTATCCATTTTCTAGTACCCATAGTACAAGCTCTGCTTAGTTTGGGCTAGATGGTGTTGTGTATGTGCGCTTAGCTACTTTGAACTGATGGATCTAATTGTTATATATGGAAAGAGATGTCCATTATTTGACGACTATACGTCTATTGTTAAACATTTTTACTCTAATCTTAACAGCAAAATGCTGGTTATGTCCAATTTCCTTTGAGAATTTCTTGGCAGAAAATCCGACCTTGCCCGACCTTGGAATCATTACCAATTGCACCGAACAAAATTTGAATGATGATATTTACTTTTATCTTCAGCTACTTATGTATATATATTGCTTAATATACTCCAGTAACAAAAAGTCAGAATTTGTTATTAAACCATGCAGCTGTCGGTAAACATCTTAATACTATAAAGTTCTTTAAAAACCACAAAACTAATTAAATATAGAATTTATCGATTGCCCATAACTTCCAGACCTTTATAGACCGCACTTTTTAAATAGCTAAACATCTAATTGACGCAACCATTGTATTTTATGAGGTGTTTTCAGAATCACCTGGGATCAGCCCACTGGATTGTACATCAACAGAGTTTACAGCTTCGAGTAATATATCCTCCGTATGTCAAAACATACGTGAGTTGCGGCGATAGAACGTAACTCTTTGTGTTTAAAAATTATCAGTAGTTTTTTTTTTAAATATCACTACATGCATAGTAAACTATAGTTCGTCACGTAGTATCAGATAATAATCCTAACTATCCTAATCCTAACTAATATTATGAAATAAAAGCGAAAATGAGTTTGTTTGTTTGTTTGTTACATTTTCACGCCTAAACCACTGAACCGATCATCCTGAAATTTTGCATATATAACGGACATAGGCTATCTTTCATCCCGAAAAAATTACTGTTCCCGAGGAAAACAATAATAACGTTCTTATGATAATAGACGGCGCCACGTGTCTTTCGAATCATGATTGAATTAATATTATTACAAGCAGAGTACAAACCGAATTGATTGTCAAATTCTAAATTAACGCGAGCGAAGCCGCGGACAAAAGCTAGTTAATGATAATGCATGATGATAGTCAGAAAATTTTAAAGGCATTAGGCCCTGCTTTGAAATAAATAAACATTACAGAAAAATAGAGATACATGGAATGATAATGTGACGGCCTTTGCTGTAAAGTGTGACATTAAGGACTCATAAAAATAATCAAAGAAGAGACAACTTCTACATGAGGAATGTATAAAGCTTAATTAAACTCGGAACAACTAACTCTCAACCCAATTTTATATTTCGCGTGGAGATGGAACCCGTAACAGATAGCATATTGGCAGTAGCCAGAAGACCACTTAAATATTTAATCAAACAGTCACGATTATAATATGGCTCACTGGACGATGACTTAATACTGATGATTGTCATCTTAAGCAATAAATTAAACAAAAACATGGTTGTTATTTAATTCTGCCTACCCATTCAAGCGTACAAATGCGTGATGCTATATTATGTTGGATTTTCATAATTACCTATAAAACATCTGTTAAAAAGTTAATACAACCAGCAGCATAAGTACCTTTTCTTCTTCCTCCTTTCTTTTTAAAGTATTTTAAACCGTGCAGATTTACGTTCTCAATGTGCGCGCGCGCAGTTTACTTTGGTGTCATCATAAAGTAGAGGTTATAAAAGGCAGATATGTTTACATTTCGGTGTCCAACGTTTGAGTGAATTCAAATTGATTTTAGGTATTTCCGAGTGCTCGCAGACTTCTGAAACTGGGGCAGATATGATGATGAAAATAGTTTTGAAGGGAGAAATTATATTTGGAAGATTTATATTTAAATCGTGATCTCGGTTTGCAGTTTAGGCATGTATCCACTTTTTAATTATCGAAATTATCGCGATATAATATGTAAATTGCTTTTAGTGTGGTTTACACTAAAGTTTCTCATGGGCCCAATGGCAAATAAAAATATAATTGGTATACTGAAACCCATTTAAAAAGTGTGTTTTAATCTATATCTTAATACTTGAAGCAAAAACTTTGTACCCCTTTTTACGAAAATTGCGCGGACGGAGGAGTATGAAATTTGGCACAGTTAAAGTTTATATGGAGAAGGAGGGGCGAATCCAAATATTTATATAAAATATGCATTAGAAATACATTAAATTAATGAAAAAACACTACACGCACACAACCATGCATTTGACACACGCAGTCAAAGCGCGTAACTATGGTTACATAATATATCAATATATAATGACATATTATATCAGTAATATCTTACAGGCAAACTTTGGTCGAATTTCGAGCACTAAGCGACCGCTGGTATGTATGAAAAAGGGTGTTCATATTTTAGACATTATGAAGAACCCTGACATTCGCAAGTTTTCTCCTGATGTTGTTATGAATTTAAAAAGCATATACCTTTAAAAAGTCGGATGTGAGCACGCGATAGGTTTGAAATATAGTCTTTGCGTTTCAGTCCAATGTTTTTACTAGGCTGTCACTGCTTAGGCCTTATAAAAAGAAAAATGTCTCAACTTACAAAATTAAATAAGCTAGTTTGTAACATGTCACTAATATCACCAAAATCTGTGATTTAAAAACGTGACTGCCTTGGTGGTAGTCTATGCGACTGCTGTGTCGGGCAGAGTGTCGTCGGGTTTTCGGATAACAAATTCCTAGTACCAACATGCAAGTATACAGTTTCATTGACCACGTGACATAGATTTACACTTGATGTTTCATACAATAATGTAGGTTTGCGAGCGTTCGTAAGACCGTATGGCCAACCTAATATCTTAATATGTCTAAAAAGTCGGCAAGTCCCTAGGATCTTCAACTCCGAATTAAAGAGTATGAGATAGGACTGACAGAGGTTGTTTTGGGAATCGTAATAAGAGTGTAACTGTACATTACTCGCCTGTTTCCTATAAGAGTGGTGCTCGCAGGATATTACTCGCCTGTTTCCTATAAGAGTGGTGCTCGCAGGATATTACCAATAACCAGCAGTAAGTATCTAATTGTGCTAAGGCGCTGTTACGATAGACGATTACTTGAATAGTGAGATTGAGTTAATGCGATCTACGGTTACAGAATCGCCTGCATGGAAACTTTGACGTAGAACCTTAAGCCATACACAGCAAAATGTGGGTGTAAAACACCTCTATGTACCCCTTCAGCGATATAGGCTTCAGACTATGTAAGTCTTACATAATCCTCAAGTGAAAAATCTTGCTCTCTTTACTAAGTGAGTACAATAGGAACGGCTTAAAACCTAGTATTACAGTATACTCTTGCAAATTGATTCTAGGCTGTCATTACAGAGATAGACTACTAGATAAGGCACCAACCATCAATCAAATACATCACAGTTCAGAAACAATACTATATAAAAATTACGTTGCAGTGTCGAAAAATATGATCTATTGTTCGGCGAGCGTTCTGCAATCATTTTCACACAGAATTAGTGAGCAGTGCTTTAATGGGCGTGGTGTAACGGGAGCTGCAGAATGTAATCATTTTACTTAGTATAGTACTTTCTAAAATTCAAGACGCTAGTATTGCTTCCGTATTTGCCGCCTTACTCGAGGTAGTACCACCATCTCACAGAAAACACGCATAGGCCTCAATTTTCACCAAAGTGAAAGGAGATGTGCTAAGCTTTTTAAATTAACGCATAGCAAATGGATGTTTACGCAAATCTCTTCTTTTCTCTACTTTGGTAGAAACTGGGTCTTCTGGTCTTCTATTAACAAGTTATTCTATAACTTAGCAAGGTGCCAGTTACGACAAACATAAACATATTTGTCAACTAAATTATATATTGTGTAAATAAGTGAATATGTATTTATGTTTATATAAGTGTTAATTGTGTTTATGCAGATAAATAAATCATTATTATTATTAACACTATTTTTAACACACAGTAATTATGACTTTCAGAGGTGCCCGACTTTCTCCTACTTGTCATGCCATTTTTAATTCCTTACAAGGAATTACAATAACACCCATTCTTTTCATTTAATACTATCTTCAATTTCTTCCTAGAGACGTCAAAGCGCGAGTATATCCGTAATGTAGCGAGCGCTTTTAGAATCTGGTGACCCTTTATCATCAGCTCTCATACTATAAATCTTTGAAAATTTTGTCAAATATAAAAATAATTTTCGTTTAAGAGATAAGAAAATGTTGCCGCGTGTCCATTCCATTGTTCCATTACCTCATATCACCTCTTATGATGTGTGACTCTTGACTGGGTAGACAGCACATGCATAGTACCAGTCAGTATATGCAGTAAGTACTTACTGGTACTAGACTGCTTACTAAATGCATGGCATACATGTATTGTACAGAAGTAGTCAGTCAAAAGTCATATTTGAGTATCGGTACTCCAATGGATTAGGCATTGAATTTGCAATAGACAATATTTTTTGCTTGGCCAAGCAATAAATATCTATACTAATATTATAAAGCTGAAGAGTTTGTTTGTTTGTTTGTTTGTTTGTTTACTTGAACGCGCTAATCTCAGGAACTACTGGCCCGATTTAAAAAAATATTTCAGTGTTAGATAGCCCATTTATTGAGGAAGGCTATAGGCTATATATCATCACGCTAAGATTAATAGGAGCGGAGCACCAATGAAGAATGTTTCAAAATCGGAGAGTATTTTTCCTTTTGAGAGCTTCCGCTGCGTGCGCTGCGTAAACAGTTAAAGTTTCGCAAAAATCATGTATGACAGAATTGTTCCCCTTTACAAGTTCTAAAAAAAAGTCCGCGTCAGCATATGTCTATCTTTTAAGGTTGGCTCACTATAACCATTTTTATGCTAACGAAATTTGTTCTAAAATAATGCATTATTTGCGAAGGTATTTTTATAAACATGATATTAATCCTTATCCAAATAAATACGTTATTCATCACAAGTATTTAATTTAAAACAAAATTGCCCTTTACATCATTCGATTTCAATGAATATCTTAGGAGATATAGCAGTTTTAAAATAACATCGCAGCAAAATAATTACCCATTACAGACATAGTACAAACGATGTTTCTCCTGGTTTATTCTGCGTGATTACTACTGGTTCGATTTGAAAAATTCTTTTAGTGTTGGATAGCCTATTTATCGAGGAAGGCTATAGGCTATATAACATCACGCTACGATCCACGAGGGCGGCGCAGTAACAATAAACGCGGGTGAAACCGCGGGAACATCTAGTTTTCTAATAAATTGATTGATGAGTATTATTAATCAATTCCAAACGTAGATGATTACGTAAAGTTAAAAGGTGTTTCTTGAATTTGAACTTGAGACGTCTAAAACACCTCGCCCAATTCTAATTACCGATCCTTGATATTTAATCTATCCAATAAAATACACAGCAAATTGCGCCAAAGCAAAAATATTTTATATTCATATCCGATATCAAGGCGAGTGCCTATTTCTATTCTTTCATAACCTATAAATGATTTGCATATTCAAATCTGGAACACAATTATTATACATAAATAACCGTCAATAACACGTGACATTTTTAGAAAAACCAATATTCAAATTTGGATAACCAAATTAATTGTATTAGTTGGAACTAGAAAACGTTTTCAACTTCACGTACAGCACTTGTCATTTTTAATATTTAAAAAAAATCGGCCGTCATTTCAAACGGACGTCGGCTTTTATTTACAGAATAAAGTCAACAAAAATTTCAATAAAGCTATTAAAACCAAAAAGTCAGTTTTTTCTGTGACTTCAATTCGGAAAATCGAGCGAAAAATGTTTATATCTGCAAGTGGACGATTCATGTCTGGTGTTTCGAAATAAAATTCTGAATGTCGATTGACTGACGACCAATGGATAGCGTTTGTGTGTAAAATGTAAATAAGTCAACGTCTTTTTTTTGGTTTGCATACATGGCTGCGTATCACACCATTGCGTAAATGCAAATATTGGAAAATCGAATAGGTGATAAATGTATTTAATATTTTTGAAGTGAAAGCTTCTTTAGGCGCGTTGAGCACTTCTTGGGTGAACAAAAACCATGGAAATCGCCTCATCGTCACGCTTCCATGCTTTATTATATTTTTTAGAATATTAACAATATCTCAGAAATGGTGCGTCCTACGCAAAAAATAACGAAATTTTGACCCCTTAATAACCTCTAAGAGAGTATCAGGAACTAGCATCCGACACGCCCCTTTTTTTTTTTATTTATAAAGAAGTGTTTATGATCAAGGATTAAAGTTTTCACTTCTATCGGCAGTCCCCAAAGACGACCCCAATTTTCTTTTATCAGTAAGGTCTATTTAAGATAGCCTAGTGAGAAACCGTTGGACTGCCACGCAGAGGTCTCGAGTTCGAACCCAAGGCGCGCATCTCTGACTTTTCGAAGTTATATGCGTATTAAATAGTTAATTATCGCTTGCTTTAACGGTGAAGGAAAACATCTTGAGGAAATTGAGGAAACCTGCATGTCTGAGAGTTCTCCATAATGTTCTCGAAGATACGAGTATGTGAAGTCTGCCAACCCGCACTAGGCCAGCGTGGTGGACTATGGCCTAACCCTTCTCATAGTGAGAAGAGGCCCGTGTACAGCAGTGGGACAGTTTAATACAGGGCTGATATTATTACTTTTATTATTATAAGGTCGGTAATTTTTAATAATTAATTATCGCTAGCTTGCAAACCGTTAGTTAGGGAAAACATAGTGCGGCAACCTGCGTGTCTAAGAGCTCTTAGAGGCATGAGAAGTCTGTCAACCTACACTAGAGATTATGACCTGACCCCTGTCACACTGAGAAGAGGCCCGTGCCCAGCAGTGGGACGGTATAGGTGTACCTACACTGTCTCACTGCTAGACATGATACTATAATATATAAGGTCGGTAATGTCATTTATGAATGACAAGTATGAAGTCTGTTAACCACTTGACTGGCATACTAAGCCATGGCCTTGACTTCTCCATTCTGAGAACAGGCCTCCTTCACTATGACTGTTTATAAAATACTGCTGAAACATAGTCACTGAAACTGATTTTGAAATACTTAACACATATAAAAGTAGGTATGATTTATTTTACTAACGTACAAGTATGTTTGTTAATACTAATTTCAAAGGAACACGTTCATCTGCCTGCATATTAAAAGACAGAGATGAAACACTCTCTCTCTTCTTACTAACCCAATCTCACGATTTAAGGTATCGTTCCACGTGATAAGATACTTTGTGCTGTTTTCCGGAATATCTTGCGAGCGTCACACTCTTACAGGAATCCGGCCTGAAAGTATAGTAACACTTACGATACTCATATACTAACCTCTGTCAGTCCTCGCTTATCTTTAATTCCATTTCCCTGGGATCTTCAACGCTAAGTATTGCAACTGATCATAGTCTACAACAAGCAATTAGCATCACCACCACGACTGTAAGGTGAGCCAAAGCATGGGCAAATATGCAACGGTCTTCCAAGCGGAAACCTATGCTATAATTGCCTGTGCTCAGGAGAATATCAACAGTGGTGTCACTGACAGGACTGTGTATATTCTCAGTGTCAGTCAAGCTGCTCTCAAGGCTCTGGGCTCGTGTAGGGTGGACTCCAGACTGGTCCTGAACTGTGTTAAGCTCCTTAACAAACTAGGCAGGAAGAACACAGTCAGACTGGTGTGGGTTCCAGGGCATGCAGGAGTGCAGGGCAATGAGGAAGCTGATGAATTAGCCAGAAAGGGCTCGGAGCAACTGTTTGTGGGCCCTGAGCCATTCGTGGGACTCTCTGAGAGCACCGTAAAGGCAGCTTTGAATGCTCACGGCAATGAAAAACACAGGCTACAGTGGATGGCCCTTAGGAGTCTGGAACACTCCAAGAAATTCATTGCAAATGGAGCCACAGGCTTCACCCGGAGGTTCTGCGGGTATAGCAAGAGCCAAATGCGCCTGCTCACAGGAGCGTTCACTGGCCATTTTGGCACCAAAGACTTCCTGTGCAGATTGAGATTGACACACGAGTCGATCTGCAGAGCCTGTGGTGAACAGGACGAGTCCATATCGCACCTACTGTGTGAATGCGACGCGTTGGCTGGACTTAGGATGGGTCTGATGGGATTGGCATATCCAAACCCTGAAGACTTTAGGCTTCTCCCTCTGAATTGTACACTGCAGCTAATGCAGTAAATTCATAAGGAGATAGCTAAGGGATGAATCTTGGGGCTGACACAAAAGATCCCACTGGGTCGAAGTGTCGCCGGTCAGTACAGACTGGCCCCCACACACAAGATAAGATAAGATAAGATAACATCACCAGAGTGTATACTCGTATGCCATCATTGCAAAAAAAGCGTAAATGTATCATCATCATCATCATCATCAGGCTATAATAGTCCACTGCTGGACATAGCCCTCCCCCAAAGAGCGCCATAGCGCCCTGTCTTCAGCTTGCCGCATCCAGCATCTGCCTGCAGTCTTTCGCAGATCGTCATCCCACCTGGTCGGAGGGCGTAGTAAAAACGTAGTTTAAATGTATGCCACTTGATAAATGAAGCTGTATACTTGCGAATGTTAATGTTTTTTTATCAGCGGCTTACGTAATTCAGTCACATGACATAGAAGAAGATTGCCACAGCATTTAACTTAGAATCCTAACTTATGTTATGAATGTGAATGTGAGTTTAATTGTTTATTTGTTACGCTTTCACTCCTTAACTACTCGACCGATCATCAGGAAATTTCACATACATGTAGTCAGGGGTACATACAAGGTACTTTTATCCAGAAAAAGTATTGTTGTCGAGCACGCGAAGCCGCGGGCAAAAGCTAGTATTACATATTAGGATTACTAGAATGATGCCTCATACTGAGTTCTTACAAAACAGTCTTACTTTCCTTTTCGTAACAGAATGCAAATTAAATATGATTGTGGCTTTGATGAAATTGTACCGGTATTATTTCGTAAGCTTGTTTCAAGTGTGCAATAATTTATTACAATATTTTAAATCCTCATGTGCTTATTTCTTAATTATTTTAATACGATAATATGAAGAGTATTTATTGGCCTGTCTAAATGTAACTACCCACCTACATATGTATTCTCATGTCTCTATCCTAGAAGGTGTTGGCAGAAATGTATTACATACACACTTCGCTAACTATAATTCTGAGTGCCACGTAATAGAAGTCGAGTTTATTGTAGTCTACGAAGAAAGAAACATAATCTTATCCATTATAGTAAAACTGCAGGTGGATCACAGTTCGCGCGGATAATTACGTGGGCACACGTAGTATACTAGATCTTCTTCTCCTTAGCCTTTTATTATTCCCAAGTCACTTGGGGTCGGTTTTCTAGTCTAACCGGATTTGAGTGGATATCAGTTTTTACAAGGAGCGACTGCCATCTGACCTCCGCAATCCGAAGGCTAACGATACCCTAAAGCTAGACTAGTGTCAGAACATTAGAGGGCATTGACTTCTCAATAACGACTGCCATAGATGTTCATGGCAGCCGGGACTGACGGCTTAACGTGCCCTCCGAGGCACGGAGCAGGCGATAATTATTGTCAATCAATACGCACATAATTTCGAAAAGTCATATAACTTCCGAAAGTCAGAGGTGCGCGACGTGGGTTCGAACCCAAGACCCTCTGCATTGCAGTCTGTTAGTCTCCCTACTGAGCTATCGCTGCTGCGTAGTATACTAGATACTAAACTGAAAAAAGAAGAACTGTGTGTGAAGATGTTTAAAATACAGAATTTTTAATAGGATCACCTGAATCTTCATAACACTGCTAGATCAGGATATCGAACCTCTAATGATACATTAAGACAAGAACAAAGCAAGGAGTCATGAAACCAACAAGGCAGCAGAACCAATCTTTGTAATAATCCCAAAGTACAAATATCAGTCCAAAACAACGAAAACCTCTGCAGCTTAGGATTAGAGACTTTCTAATTTGTTGTAATCATAATAATCTATAGTTACCCAAAGTCAGTTTTCAATAAGAACCTGTCGGTGAACAGTGATTTAAGTGGTGTAAATGCATTTACTAAGTTCCGTATGTAATCTGGGGGCACGGCAGTGCCCCCGCCAAGTCGAGCAAAAAAGCGGCACGGCCGTACCATCCTTTTCTCGAATCAGTTCTAAGTATTTCTTTGACTAACGTAGTTATTTCAAATTTCAGACTTTAACGTAACTGGTAGAATTGGGTAAATGTACCTACTTCTATTTCTAACTTAGTTGGGCTATACAAGCGTCTGTATAGGGTTGTGTAAAAAAAAGTTCTCTGTGCCAAACATAATCTTGGTATAACCTCTTATCTGTGATTCACATATACATAGAATCGATTCTAATCGATTTAATGTATGGACGTTTGAGGAATTCGATTTATGGTATCGATCCTAACACACTTTGATCTTCTTATTCTCCCTAGCCTTTATTATTCCCAAGTCACTTGGGGTCGGCTTTCTAGTTTACCCGGATTTGACTGGATATCAGTTTTTACACGGAGCGATTGCCATCTGAACTCCGCAACCCGAAGGCTAACGATACCCTAAGGCTAGACACACTTTGATGAATATACAAAATACTTCGTTTCTGTATTAGGTAAATTATCATAGTCAAGTACATTTTCACCGCATATTATTTTCCCCGTGTTATAACGTCATTATTGTAAATGATCACATATCTAAACAGCCGGCGGCGGCAACGTCTATTGACGTCACCACAGCATAATCGATTAAATTAGACTACCAACCATACATGAATTAAGCTATTATATTCAGCTTCCTTGATTCGACCTAAACAAACTAATAAACATAGCAAGTTAAATAAAAGCATAAAAAAAGATTAACACCCAGTCTCTGTAAGGCTAAGAAATGATTTATGAAATTCAAATTCATGTCAAGTTTGCTATTTTTAATTCTGTCAGCGTTTGACATGCGTTCCAACATCTAATAATTTTTTTTGTGCTGCTATCCATAAGCCAGGTGTAATTATAATGTTTATATTTTAATCTTAAAGGAGAATGTTATTTGTTTTCATTCACTCATAAAATCAGTTGCCTACATGCAAACTACAAATTTTAAAAACCACCCACGTCCGACTAAACTTGAAAATAGCTAAATCTAAAAATGGCGCCTTAAGGGCAGTTAGATAGCAGCGATAGCTCAGTGGGGAGACCAACAGACTGCAATTCAGAGGGTCTCAAGTTCGAACCCAGGTCGCGCACCTCTGACTTTCGGAAGTTATATGACTTTTCGAAATTATGTGCGTAATGATTGACAATTATCGCCTGCTCCGTGCCTCGGAAAGCACGTTAAACCGTTGGTCCCGGCTGCCATGAACATCTATGGCAGTCGTTATTGTGTCGACATACAAAAGATCCCACTGGGTCGAAGTGTCGGCGGTCTGCACTGACTGGCCCCCACATAAGATAAGATAAGATAATGGCAGTTAATTAATGTAAGTATAGTAACCACACACAACAAAATAACATCCGCCTCCTTACAAATTAACATTGCTATTTTAAAAGGAGTATTTTATTTTCTTATCAATTTCACTTCTTACCACGTTTATGGTGGTCTTCTTATTATGAAAAAACTATTTACTTAAGTGAAAAAAATTAACTTTAGAGTTGACAGAAACGTTTATAAGGGTCAGGTTTGTTTGCTGCTGAGATGAGCGGTATGGTGAATCAATATATATATAAATCTCGTGTCACGCTGTCTGTGGTCGCACTCCTCCGAAACGGCTCGACAGATTTTTATGAAATAATTATGTATATTTGGTAGATATGAGAATAGGTCGTAAAGTATATTTCATACCGCTAAGAAATAATTTATATGGCAGAACAACATTTGTCTGGTCAGCAAGTATCTATATTAATACGTAAAGCAAAAACTTTACGTATGTACTTCTTTTTACAGAAATTGCGCGGCCAAAGGAGTATGAAATTTGGCACAGTTAAAGTTTATATGGAGAAGGAGGGGCGAATCCTAATATTTATATAAAATATGCATTAGAAATATATTAATGTATGTGGTGTAGGTGACTAAATTACATGTGATTATACGGATACCTATAGTTATAGACAATTAAACCTGAATAACGATCAAACTTAAAATTTTAATCAATTATGGTAGAATTTCAAACTTTTACTATACCTTTTGTATATCTCGGAGCAAACGCCCATTTATATTTTAAAATGAAACATATTACTTTTATTTAAATTGTGGTAATACATTTACCAGTATTCAAATACTTAAAAAAATACTGTACCTATTTGTCTTACTAAATCTCAGTTTTACCAATACCTTGTCAACATTCGCTCTTCGCTCTTCGCTCCGTTCCGGTCATCTCCAATGCCACCACACCCTTACCAGCAGTTATCGTATTACCAAAGAATTCGGTCGTATATTTTACAAATTGAGAATGCTACAAATTATAGTTGTAAATTTTAATGCCGTACTTATTTTAGTCTTCAAGTATTTAAGACGGCTTCGTATGGATGGACAAATTATATGTTGCAAAACTACGCCGATGTTTCTTGCCTAATATTCAAGATCCCTATAGTTGGGCAACCATAATATTGTATTTTATTGAAAGACATTTTATCAATGTAAAGAATTGTTTTGACCTTAAACGTTTGAATTTTTGTAGCAGAAGTTGAAGGTATATGAAGACAATTGAATTGAATTGTTATGCTTTTATTTAAATGCTGACATAGTTTAGGTGTGATCCGTCGGCTCCTGCGATTTGAAATAATAGGCTAGCGTTTGCCAGCTAGTTGAATATTGAATAAGCGTCATATCAAAGCTTTCTATAATAAGCGCTTATGTTGAGTTCACGGGGTAGATTGCCGAGTTGGGCAAAATGCTATTAGGATTTTCTTTTAGTAAATAGTGTAGTGAGTCTGGAAATGTGCTAGATTTTCGGTAGGTACACGTCATCAGTCTATGTTCGTTTCTGTACACCTGACAATGTATATGAAAAATTTCAGAATGATCGGTTCAGTGGTTTAGGCGTGAAAAGGTAACAAACAAACAAACTCATTTTCGCTTTTATCCTAATTAATATTATAAAAGCGAAAATGAGTTTGTTTGTTTGTTATCTTTTCACGCCTAAACCATTCAACCGATCATCCTGAAATTTTTGGACATTTATTTTTAGGACATAGGCTACATTTCATCCCGAAAAAAATAACTGTTCCCGAGGAAAACAACAATAACGTTCTTATAATGACAGATGGCGCCACGTGTCGTTCGAATCATGATTGAATTATATTATTACAAGCAGATTACCACCCAAATTGATTGTCAAATTCTAAATTAACGCGAGCGAAGCCGTGGGCAAAAGCTAGAAATATTATAGTTAGGATTAGGATAGGATTAGGATTAAGCGTTAAATACTGGTCTATACCGTAATCGGTTATTTGTAACAGGTTATTTTTAACCATTATGGTAAAACTACTTATAGTAAAACTATTGTTACGTGACTGTGTAATACGCATCCGTTGCAAACGAATTGGCGTGAATTGTCCCTTGTATCTGAAACGTTCGGTCGGCTGGGGTTTTAGAGGTAAAATAAATAAACCTAACAGCCCGTCAGTTATATTTTAACATGACAACTCGGTTTGTATATGCAGTTTCTAAAAAATAACTAGTATAGTAAATATTAATTTACTATAAGATAAAATCATATAATATTTTTAGATAGGCAGGTATATTTGAATATAAGTACCTATGAGATATATATCGCATTCAAACGTATAGAGACGGCAGTCAACATACATATTGGTTCAATCACCCAGAACTCCCAGCACATGTCATGAATTTCACACAAGCAGGTTGTGCATGAAGTTTCTAAAAATACCTAGTACCTGATATTTACTATAAGATAAAATCGGAGTATTCCGCTTTCGGCATCAATTTTTTCGGCACCTATGGTTTCGGAAATAAAAAGTGGAATAGTTTAGGTGCCGAAAAAATTGGTGCCGAAAGCGGAATACTCCATAAAATCATATTATAATATTTTTAGATAGGTAGGTATATTTGAATATATAACCTAGACGGCGTTTGTATATTCTAAAAGGGGTAGGCATATTAATCTTGTTTTCAGTTGGTTATATACAAAAATAGACAGTTTTCGCACTAGGATTCATTTCAGTGTCGCAGGGGAATTTATAAACACTAGCGGTCGCCTAGTGGTCAAATTCGACCAAAACTCCTAAGCTTGCTAGTTTTTCTTTTTTCTTTATTACATATAAGTTAGGTACTATTTATTGTAATAACGAAATTTTGTTACTACGGTTACTTATAGGTAACCATAGTTACAAAGAATTGTACGATGTCAGACGAACAATGCCGAAATACTACGAACGCGATTCGACTGCGTGTGTCAAATGCATGGTAGTGTGCGTGTAGTGTTTTTTCATTAACTTAATGTATTTCTAATGCATATTTTATAAAAAATATTAGGATTCGCCCCTCCTTCTCCATATAAAACTTTAACTGTGCCAAATTTCATACTCCTCTGTCTGCGCAATTTTCGTAAAAAGGGGTACAAAGTTTTTGCTTTACGTATTAATATATAGATTTAAACAACGCACACAAAGTACATCCAGACTCGGAATACCTATTTGTAGATCATACAATTCATTTGTCCTGTGTGTAAACTACTACGCCATTTTAAAATATATTAAAAAATAACATAAATTCATGTCTGTTTATCCGTAAAGGGGCATGCAGAGGTACATAACATACACATTTCTTCAGCTATGTTAAAATTACATGTAATAACGGTGAATCTATTGCCCAAATCTATTTTTGTCTTCGTGTTCCGTTGCCAATTATTTAGTTTGATTACGTAGGAATTTCTTAATATTAAACTCCTTAAACAGTACCTCACGATCGACTGTTAACAAATGCACACTTAAACACAGCGCCTTTATACAATCTGATATATGTTTAAGCCATCAGCTTAATCATATCGGAACATAATATTAAAAGCATTGAGTCCGGACGCTGGCGTCCGCTGACTAAAATGACTTACGTATTTTAAAATAAATTGACATACCCATTCAAACTACTATACTCAAAGCATTTTATAACACATTAAACAACATCTAAACCCAAATCCCACTGTCCAGAATCTGTAAATCTAACGCTTCTCAACTCCATCCAGCTACATTCTTATTCGCCGTATATTGCAGCGGTAGCACTCTCACAAAACACGTCTCCTAAATGCAAGGCAGCAAAACGAAGGCCCAACTTAATTTAGTGACCGATAATTAAACCCTCCCGACTCCCGTAGCCTCCCTGCCGGACCGAACATGCTGAGATGTGTATTTTTGTCTAATAAGAGCCGGGTGGCGAGCCGAGTGCGAATTGAGGGCCCCTGATTGTGTGTTATTCGTCAAAATGTACTTTTTGAAAGCTGTTTACGATGATTGGATGAAATTTGTTAGTTTTAATCAACTATTATAAAATATTTAAGACTTAATGTATATGCACTTAGATCGCAAATAAATGATTTGTATTTGAATTTGATTTTTGATGAGGTTGATTTGGAGAGCTTGCGGGTTTGAATACCAGCCATTGTAATACGTATAGACATGAACCCATTCCCAACAGAAGTCTCTAGTTTAGCTGTAGGCTTCGATCAAATATACCATAGATGCACATTCTCATACAAAAGCCGCGTCAATATGTGACACTGACCAGTACTACTTACTCATAAGTGTCTGCATTGATTATGCAATCCAGGAAATAAACCGGAATAACCATTGAAGGCCCACTGAGAAACATTTTGTAATAGTTTAATTAAAACGCGTCAATGTAAAGCGTCCTAAGTGTGTTATTCGCGATACGCAAGCGTACTAAGTATATGGTACGGCCTCCACCGTAGTAGTGGTGTCGATTCGCTCTCGCTTACGGGCAGCGCACGCAAGAGTGAGTGGGACAGGTGCATAATATAGCGCATACGACTGATTTATGCACAGTTTTGTTGGGGCCATTTTTCGAGCGACGATCGTGCATCTATGGTATATTTGATCGAAGGCTGTAGGGTTTAACAATAATATAATCTATACTAATATTGGGGGCGGCGCAGTAACGATAAATGCCGGTGAAACCGCGGGAACATCTAGTATTAGTAATAAGTAAGCCAAATTGCTAGTAACCTTTTTTATCATATGCTAGATTTTCCCGCGGCTTCGTTCGCGTAAAAGTAGGTTAGGTTATATTAGTAACAGAACTTTCTTTTTTTAAATAAAATATAGCCTATGTTACTCGTTGATAATATATGTAGCTTTCTAATGGTGAATGATTTTGAAATCGGTTATGTAGATTTTGAGTTAAATCGTTACAAACAAAACAAAAAGTAAAATGCCTAAGTACAATTATGAAATTGAAACTAAGTACAATTATGTCGACTTTTTAATTGCAGATTCAAATAGTGCAATTAAAGATATACAAGCTCAAGTATTTCCGTTGTGATTTGACAAAAATTAGTCGCATCTCGAGTTTTCAATCATAAAAGTCTATAAACCTACTTAAATAGGTAAAATTTGATAAAATACACTTATTATGTCTTTGTTTAATTAAATAATATAAAAGTTTATCAAGGTACTTCCTATAATAAATATATCAGATCAAACAGTTTCTTTGCTCGCCTCAAAAGTTAGCATATTATTCTTACGACTTTATGGCACTGGGCGTGCGAATCATAACGTTTTTAAATCACAGTCTTAATTTGTAATACCACAATTCCACGCTTCCGTATGATCACCCATCAGCACGAATAAACGGGTATAAATATGTTAACAAGTTGGCACCGAACCTGGGGCCTGGCAAACGTGAGATGAATGATCACAGACCGCAGATGTTAGTCTGGCACTGTTATTGAATTAATTGTTACAGCTTCTGAATTCTGATATAAAGCTTGTGGATAATAAAAAAGGAAAAAAAAACGGAGAAAATAGTTGAAGATAGCAATGCTCTGATATTGACCGAAAAATTGCTTACTCCACAAATGGCGTAGATGTTTAAGTAGTCACTGCACTGCGCCGAGTGTTGTGGGTTCGATCCCCGCTTGGGACAAACAATTATGTGATCCACAAATTATAGTTCTGAGTCTAGGTATTCTTTGTGTCCGTTGTTTGAATATTTGTTACGTCCCTCGCGATACAGAAACTAGTTCAAGTGACACCTAAGATTAAAAGGTGGAATTACGATCGAATTTTAACGATCTTAAATTGGAATAGTGACCAATTCCTCGAATAAAAATTTAGACAACCAAATTTGGTAACTTTGGTGAAAAAGGCGGAAGGCATATATCCCAGCACATTCTGATCTATATTATGATGTATTAGTACTCAAAGAACTGAGCTATATTGATAAGCCTGTATCTTTGCTGCTCAAAAATAATACATATTATAAAACAGAAAAATAAAATTGGATTTGACTTATTTTATTTTTATTCGTGATTAGTCGTGCTACAACCTTCATATTTTGTGATATCATTCGAATATTCTACCTTAGGCAACCGTCAAAAACTTGTCGGCCCTTTTGCTCCTATAAACAATCAATAAATATATGCATTCGAATAACATACAACAAAAACAATCATTATTATTGAATAAAAATTCGGAATTATTCGATTACAGAGAATGCCGTTGACGCATTAGCGTCGCTACGATGCAGTGGAGTGCCAGTTAGTTCGGTATTATATGAGTAATACTAACATACTATAAATTAACGAAAATAATAACGACCCTCTGACTACTTTTATACTAACTACAAAACTCTATGCATCACTGTTATATTAATGATATAAGATTATTTTTCCTTCATTGTCTTTATCTGTTTCTTACAGTTCCAAAGCCAAACCCTTACCGATTTCTAAGAAATTTGGCACAAAGATTCCTTGAATACCGACGATATAAATGTCGTAATAAGACAAGCGATGTCCTGAGAAATAGCTGGTGTAAAATGATACGTGATTGGTCACTCAGGTACACAAAGTGTAACAAGATCGTTACCACATAAAGCTTTATTTCCCACGCTATATTATTATTTGAAGTTCAATGTAAGGAACTCGTTACTGTAGCCCTCTTTGGAACGGTTCTCACAACCTTCTGAATGTTTGTTCTGGACGGAACAAAGAAATTGCAATGAGGTGCAATAGGGTCTTTGTATGTGTGTGATTGGTGATGAAATGGTGGCCATCTTTGATGCCTGCTGCTGTAACGTTTTTCTATTACTTACGAGTAGGACGTGAGATATTCGAGCTCTTTTGTCAAATCTTCTTATAAATTTTAAATTAAAGTACTAAGCGGCTTCAAGGGCAATATTTTCACTGCTATGTGTGCCTGCAATATTTTCAACTACAGTCCGGACAATTAAAAACCATTGAATGCGTAGTCATTCCAAACAATGTTTTGGGTAGCCATTTATTGATGTGTATTCCTTAATAGGGCTTTTGTAGCTGGTACTATATTTTAGCTATATAGTGCAGTACAATAAAATTACAGTTAAACTATTGTTTCACAAGAACTGTATCGAGATAAAAAGTATCTAAAATACTTGTAATAGATGTCAAATAAAACCGAATTAAAAAAATCAACGGGTTGCACTCCGAGAGTGCCGGCAGAAGTGGAAACTTGAATATTAACGTTGTGCATTTTTGATATTTTGGAATGGTTAGGGAATAATTTTGCACGAATTGCTTTAATTATCAGTATAAAAGTACACAAACATGACAATTCTCCCTCCGTCTTACGAATTTTCGATCAGGTCACGTGTCCTGACGCGAGTTTGACAATTCTCCCTCCGTCTTACGAATTTTCGATCAGGTAACGTGTCCTGGCGCGAGTTTAACATTTTTTACCCATCACAAAAAAAGTGCACAACGCCGCTCAAGAAGTTTTCACTTCAAAAAACATATAAGTACACTTTTTTTAATCCAATTAAAAGACAAACAAATGAACACATTGGTTTTAGTTACTAATCCCACAAAGTCAGTCACTACCAGCGTTTTTCCTAATGCGTACACCTAACATATTAAATAGTTCCCCTCAATCATAACAAAGACCTACAATATAATGCTTACCCTTTGATCTCAAAAATAATCCGCGGACAATGCCAAACTACCCACACAAATTAATAAGCTTTAATCAGCGTGACACGTCAGCGGCACGCGCGGGTATATCGCCCCGGGACGAAACAGGACGGTGCGGAACATCGGGACCAGCTTGGGAGGGACAGACGTCACCTGTATTGCACATCAAACGTCTTTGGGACGAGTTTATACCAAAAGTGTACATTTATTTTTCGGTTTTATTTATTTTTTATACCATTAGTTTGGCAAACTATGGCTTGTGGCATACTGGTACACGATGGACGCTCAAAACAGCAGAGGACTCGCGCTTTGTATACCCGGTGATAAAAGATATTTATTCTGTTAACGCAAAAAAGAATTACATTAAACTGACAGGCTATAGAAACCTATCAGTTTAATCATATTGAGACAGTCATAAGACATGATTAACGTCAATGTGTCTAGACGCTGGCATCCGTATAGACGAATAAAGAATCTTTTAAAATACAACTGTTGACATACTATTCAAAAACATTTTTTAGATACTCACATTGACACTTATTTGATTCCCGATTGGGCTGATCAGATGTTATGGCATTCAACTAAAATCTTGGATTCTTTATGCAATAATTATAGATTAAATTAACATCATTGTAATTATTAAAAAAGTGTTTTATTAAAACAGTTATGTATCTTATCTTATGTGGGGGCCAGTCAGTGCAGACCGGCGACACTTCGACGCAGTGGGATCTTTTGTGTCGACACTCTCCCAATAACAACTGCCATAGCTGTTCATGGCAGCCGGGACCGACGGGTTAATGTGCTCTCCGAGGCACGGAGCAGGCGATAGTTGTCAATCAATACGCACATAATTTCGAAAAGTCATGTAACTTCCGAAAGTTAGAGGTGCGCGATGTGGGTTCGAACCCGAGACCCTCTGCATTGCAGTCTGTTGTTCTCCCCACTGAGCTATCGCTGCTCATTCAAAACAGTTATGTACCTTATACTAGCAATATTATCACACAAAGATGTAAATCATAAAATATTACCCAATCTAATACTTCGAATTTTAAATTAACTATAAAAACTACAAATCAAAAATAAAATATTTCAGACCGCACTGACATAAAAACAAAAACAAGAAACTAAAATTCACAAAAGGCAAGAGCCACGAGCCACGGGCTTGGATCTAACGAATGACGATTAGAATTTATGTTGAAGACAATACCAGTAATGGCGTACAAAAGAACAGGGCAACGAAATAAAACATACAGTACAAAGTAAAATAATAATTACCCGTACCACCTGGGGCAACGGGGAGATAAACTCAGTATCCGCGTAACCTTTTGTTGTAAAAGATTTACTTTTTTATTCAATTAGTCATATAATGCGAATAGAATGGGATCGTCTAGGTCTTTGCAGTGATACAGACAGCTGCTTTGAAATGTTAAAGCGTATGCGTAATTGGAATTTTGCTTTTTACTGATAATAATGTCTTGTGTGCGAATGTTTTGGTTCAGTGGACCTTTGGTATAGTTGTTTTTGTTAATTTACCTACTGTTTATTTTTGTGTTTTGTATTTAATGTTGGTTGTTCTTTGTGAGTAATTCGTTATAATTAATTGGATTATGTATGTTCAGTGGCATCGCTTGTAAAATTGGGATTGTAGACTATATTAAAATTTACAGTGATGTTTTGTGTTTTATATTCAAGCCTAGTGAAATAAAAATTATGATGCAATCGCTAGGCTATGTTAGTTTTATGATAGACTAATTGTGGAGAATCAATATGCTCTACACACAGTATATTGCGAAATAAAAATAAAATAAAAATATTTTTTTAGCTAGTAAAGTTTAGTAACAGTTTCAAAATTAATTAATATTAACAACCCGATGAAATCTGTCTAAAGTAGTTTAATTTTTAATTAATAACAATCGCGAGACACTCACAATAGAGTCAGCTCTCGTAACAGTGAAATTGATATATATTTTGATAGTCTGACTAGTTTTAAAGGTGAAGTGATGAGTATGGATGACCTATAATTATCTATATTATTATTTTAATTTTATTTAATGTCCATTACAATGTCCTTTACAATTTACAAACATAATATCACATGCAATTGTACTATTTGAATACTTCAGAATACCGTATATTTCAATTTTCATATTTGACATTTAAATATTTAATTTTCATTTTATTTAAATTAATAAGTATATTGTGTTACTTTTATAAAGGTATTTCTTTATTTTTTTGTTTGTTTATATTATGTAATCTAATCGGCAATGTAATGTAGTGTAATTTTAATTAATTTCATTTAATGTAATTTTAAGTTTTTTGAATGTAAATTTAATTCTAATTAATTTCATTTAACGTAATTTTAATTTTTTTGTTTGTAATTTTAAATTTTAATTTTTGCATTCCATATCATGTAATGAAAACTGTGAATGGTGTGCAGTGATGTTTTTACTCTGCATCCCAGTTAATAAAATATGTGTAATATTAATTATTTTGTAAAAATATCGTTGGTGTATAAATAAATAAAATACAGCACTTGGAAAGTTTGTTCAGCTCACCATACCTATTATAGAGGTATGGTGAGCTTAACAAACCTCCAAAGTGTTTAATTTTTGCTATGGATAACTATAGAGTTATCCATAACAAGTCTTTCTAGGTTTCTTTGAAAAGAGACTGTTGTTTTGTGGCATAAGTTTGCACTTACGCTTACATGCAACCGTGAGGTCTGGCGCTCGAATCCAGAGTCGCTATATAAACGCGAACTTCTGCAAATGAGGCAATGAGGTTCGCCTGCAATTTTGTGGTACCTAAAACTAAGATGGCGAAATGTGCATTATTTAAAATGAATATGAAATAGAAACATTATTCTACACCAATTTGAATTACAGCATTATACTTAGTGTAAAATAATAAATAGTAAAAGGCAAAGTCAAAAATTCACAGGTCACAATGTAAACTATTATAGTAATAAATTTTCATGAACATAATCCAGCCATAATAGTAATCTATTGATTATATAATATACTACTTCCGTTACATCATTTCACATCTGCACAGTGCTCAAGATAGACAGCGTTTCAGACAAAACATAACATTATAAAGATTTATCAAAAATCCATTTTCTCGACCTGGATTTAATATCTGAGTCGAGTATCGGACGCCGGCGTCCAACACAATACTTTTTCGTTGTTGAGATATACTTATAATAAACCTGTTAGGACAATGACACATACTGCTCACATTTTTACTTTTAAGCTAATCGAACTAGCTTACCTTGATATGATGCGATCATACTCCATTCTCAAAAATACTCTAAGGGCTAAAGTTGCCTAAGACAACCTCGTAGTAAAGAGATTTAGATTTAAAATATCAACACCCAATATAAATAACATCGTAACTTTCAATACGTTATGTAAATACAGCTAAAAGTCTTATGAACACGAGAATTAGGATAATGGACACGAGATTAAAGTAATCATTATATGTAACTAAAAAAAGATGTTTAATTATAATAGCCTAAACGCTCTCATTCATATCGAATGCTGATAAAATTGAAATCTTATATATTTATAAAAAGAGAAAACTCTGTGATCAAATTATAATTGTAAAATAATTTGTTAGAAAAGATGACCTCAAATTGTAACACGACATAGCTATAATTTAAGGTACAATATTTTACATTTGAAGGTCTTAACATAACTATGTATGTACAAATATAAATCAAATCGTACTATCATTAAATTTATAAATGAAATCTAGACTAGTCAAAAAAGGTAAAGATATAGTTAAAGTCAATTAAAAATAAAGTCAATATATTTGAAACGGTAGTAAAAAAATCTTGAAGTATCTATTTTAATGGTTCCATCCAAACCTTTGGCTAAACGAGTGATGATGTTATTCACATTTGGGGGTCGGTATTGTGATAGAAAGTCTATAAATTGCGTCATATTTTGTGGTTTTCTGAAGGTTATTAATTCACTTTTGAATGCTAAATGGTCCAATGTTAACTGAGGTGTATTATTTTAGACTGAACTTTACTTTTAACGAGATACTTGGCTAGTCTGATACAGGTATATAAACAAGAAATAAATAAAAACGTGTTTATTTTGTCTTGACTACATAGATAAAACCATATCAACCTTGGCATTGATAAAAAACATTTTACAAAATTTATTTTAAACATAATATTGTCTTCTGTTTACGCGAATGTTATTTATTGAAATTAAACTACTATATACGGATTTTATCGCGTTGTTTATTTGACACTATTACAAATTTTTTTGAGAAACTGTTACACTACTATAATCACTATTAAACTTTACAAATTTTTAAGCTAATTAAATTATTTAATTATTTAATAGTTTCAATAATTTAATTAGCTTAAAAATTTATAAAGTTTAATAGTGATTATAGTAGTGTAACAGTTTTTCAAAAAATTTTATAGTGTCAAATAAACAACGCGATAAAATCCGTATATAGTAGTTTAATTTCAATGATTTTAAACATGTTTAAAATTTACAACTTTTAAAAACACTCGCGAAGGCTTCCTGTTAATCCGTAGTTATGCCAAGACAAGTTGACAATGGAAAAATAAACAAAATTACTGATAATTTAATTACATAACATAACACAAGTACACCTTGGCCTATATTTCCAGATCAGCATGTGTTCGACACACTGTGCGTCTTAAATTAATTAATGGTTGAATTAAAGGCGGGCAAAATGAAAGGCCAAAAACCTCATCGGCGTAAGGTTAAAGCACAAATGATTGTACTGACATCTCATTAGCTAAAGCGGGGAGCGATACGCCTCAGGCACTATCCGTTGATACCTCAACTTATTAGCGAAAGCGGAAATTATACGTCGTGCTATGTCTAGTTCACGGTTCACAATACCACCAAGTGAAAGAGATAGTTTAGACTGTAGGGGTTAATGATTTGTCTTGTTGTGGATGTTCAAATAAAATGCTTCATTGTAGATATGGGTGTATATTCTCTGGTACCAGTTATATATAAAATAAACTACATAATTACACGACCTAACTGAGCGGGTGTGGGGAGACGACTGCCGCGCTGTGCACACACAATAGCGCGCACATTTAAAAAACTAACGCGTCAGCAGTCATTACTGAAATGTCGTAAACATTTGAGCAACTTACTGAAGCAAAAGGAATAGAGAGTAATTAATATGCACTGCATATCCTAAAATTCTTAAACACAAATTTATTTTAATTAATTTGTTTTTATATAGTCATTTAATTAAGCTGGAATAAAATTATAGTCAAACTTTTCTTGTAATACGATCATTTTGGTGACTTTTGCAAAAAAGGGCTGCGTTCAGTGTGACATTTGCTGGAACTTTTAAAGGACAGATGGTAATATGAAACGACAGCCTTTTAAAAGCGCTATGGTGGGTGGTATAAAAGGGTCTATTTTGCTACAAAGAGCACTGTTAAGTTGCCATTAGCAGTTGTTATGAATACGATAGTACACTAATAAATTAACAAGTAATTTAACATAAACATAATAAGTCATTTTTTTATTCTACGTATTAATAGTTTCTTTCCAAATTTGGCACGTAGAAATGAAGATAGCACGAAGGATAGACACCTTATTAAAAAAAAAATTGGGGCCGTCTTTGGGGATTGCCGATAGAAGTGAAAACTTTAATCCTTGATCATAAACACTTCTTTATAAACCAAAAATAATTCAAAAATGGAAAGCGGTCGATGACGATGACGCGAGTTCCATGATTTTTGTTCAACCCAAGAAGTGCTCAACGCGCCTAAAGAAGTTTTTACTTCAAAAATATGATGACACACATTTGATTCTCATCATCTGGCTGATTATAGATCATTTTCTACTAACCAGCTTTCTAATAAAGATGCCTCACTTATCATATTCTATACAATTCAAACGTGTCAATGACTACTACACAATTCCGTTGTTTGAATGTTTGTAAAATTCCCGCGACAGGCATTATAGTGCGGGTGTTGTCTTTTAAAAAATAATAGAATAATGATGCAAATATGACACTTATTCTGTCAAATTAACGGAGCTGACAGCACAGGGCGCCCGTCACTCGTCACCTGTATTAATATTTCTGTTATCTCTTATCCTGACTGCCTGAGGCGCAGTTTAACGTGCGCAGTGGTGAGCATGGTTTTTAATAAATATAAAAGTTTTAAGTCCGCTCACTCCCATCGCCTATACCAAGATATAAGGCAGAGTACACCACATATTTGTATTTTTGCCGATCAAAGGAGCGTTGTGCGTGACGGCCGTTTGAACCGGTAATCAAATTAGCAATGCTTCCCTTTTTCAAAGAAATATGTGTCTATCAGCAGGAAAAAATAATAATTTGCTACTGACACTTATTAAGTTTTGCAATGTAGGTAGCTGATATCTTTAATAATAAAACAGTTTCCATATTATGGTCAAAGATTTGCCTTAAACTTTGTACCGTCCGTGGACTGATTTAAACTCTAAGAATATTGAAAGCAAACATGTAGGTGGAAGGGACAAAATAACTTACTTTGGAGAGAAATAGTTGAAGTCTGAGTATAATACATTACATAATATTGTCTTCTGTTTACGCGAATGTTATTCATTGAAATTAAACTACTATATACGGATTTTATCGCGTTGTTTATTTGACACTTTATTACAAAATTTTGAAAACTGTTACACTACTATTATTATTAAACTTTACTAATTTTTAAGCTAATTAAATTATTGAAATAGTTTCAATAATTTAAATAGCTTAAAAATTTATTATATATTTAGGTGACTTGTTTTATCACATCGGTTCCTTTTTTGGATGAATTATGATTAGAGTCAGTCTTTCAAAGATATTCTAGGATTTGCCGATTAAAATTATGTAGGTTTCTTATGCTGATAAATAGGCAAATAAGCAAACGGACGGTTTTCATTGCCTATGGGTTCTTACAAGGAGTGTCACTCACGCAAAACTGATCGTTTAAAAAAGATGTAGTGGTTTTACCAGCGCACGGGGTCCAATCTTGTTTTTATTGTCATTTCATAGGTCATCTAACATCATGAGTCAAAGTGCAAAATGCACACTTGTATCCTACAGCTGACAGTACAACACAGTCATTATGAGTTCCAAGGTACTTAAGCTTTCTATACGTTTATAGGGATCTGGGCACTTGCGCTAATTGTAACTTTCCATCGCTATAAACCACGCAATTGCCTGAACATGCGTTAGTCATTCCTGTTACTGTATTTTGAATACTACTTCTATCAGCCTGGTTTAAGTTTCGAGCCAGTAAGTTTATGTATATTTTGAAATACCTATACTTTTCTTTTTCTTAAACATATTCCTTAATTTAGCTTAAGACTGATACAAAACCTTTTAAAGTATTATCCTCGTATTGAATCGTTCTAATTCAAATTATATTACTATTGTTAGAAATATATGTCATTTCTTATATCTCACAATTTTATTTAAGCATACAAGTAAATGGTATAAAAAGAAAACGTTTACAGAAATGTCTTGCTAAAAATATATTCCTCGTGCCTCTACCTATGTACCCAACTGGCAATTTGACTTGAACCCCCCTCAACAGTCAAACAGTGATGGTATAAACGCACCTACTCCTCCCTATCGTAAGCCCCTTTAAGCCCTAAATTTTGTTGCCGTACTGATTTAATGACGTCACACGACGCCCTCTATCGAATGTCAACTGGCATCGTTTATTATCCAATGATATAAAACGTCTTAACTCTCAAAATTTCTCAGTCAATATTTAACTTTATTACTATGTAACAGAGTTGCTTTTCAAAGGATGCGGTTCGACATATATGAAAGTACACTCGCTTACACAATGCATAGGTTAGATATTTGAGTCACGAATCCATTTTATGACTAATTCCATAACTTTGTATGTGAATTTTGGGATCAGGTAGATACGTACACACTCCGTGTATGTTTACTGTGTCATATCTTTGTCGGGATCTAGCCGAGGCCTGAGGGGTTTTGATTTAATGGTATGATCATGCCTTGGAAAAGTTCGCCCGGAATTGTTTATGTCGCACAAGTTTTGGGTTGAGATTCACTCTGTTGTGTAGTTTAAGGTGTTAAAGTTTCATGTTAAATAGACAGTGAAGAGTCTAATGTTCTCATATCAGTGTATCATAGAGTTTATAGGAGTTTAGAAGATGCCTGTAGTATTTGTAATGAGGATAGTGACAATCTATTGTGGCTACGATCGTGTGTCGGATCATGGATAACGGATTGAAGACAATGGTTCATAGGCTGTCTTCTTCTCCTTAGACTTTATTATTCCCAAGTCACTTGGGTCGGCTTTCTAGTCTAACCGGATTTGACTGGATATCAGTTTTTACACGGAGTGACTGCCGTCTGACCTTCGCAACCAGAAGGCTAACGATACCCTAAAGCTAGACCAGTGGCAGGATATTAGAAGGCACTGACTTCTCAATAACAACAGCTATAGATGTTTATAGCAGACGGGACCGACGGCTTCACGTGCTCTCCGAGGCATGGAGCAGGCGATAATTGTCAATCAATACGTATATAATTTCGAAAATTTATATAAATTCCGAAAGTCAGAGGTGCGCGACGTGGGTTCGAACCCGAGAGCCTCTGCATTGCAGTCTGTTGGTCTCCCTTTTGAGCTATCGCTGCTAATGGTTCATAGGCTGTGATACATGGATAGGGGTTGATGGACTATAGTTTATGGCTTAGGTGTTGGATGGTATTTTATTGCTGCTAATGGCAGCCAGCGGTCATCTATTCGGTTAGTTGGTTTTTTTGGTATCACAGAAGTAATTCTATGACAAGAATACCGCTGCTTATTGTAAGCTATATAGGAGACACAGAAGCACACGAGAGCTACAGAGATAGAGAGCAGCTGTAGCCTATAAGAGGCGGGGGATAGAAGAAGAGAAGGATAGAAAGGATCAGAGATTTAATTGGGCTCTTGCTAGCGGGATGAAATGCTACAGTACGTACTATCTGCTACTTTACGTCGACATCCTGTGAGAGGGAAGTGTTTCCCTGGTTGTGCTGGATTGTTCATGCAGAAGTATGGAAGACTCTACTACTTTGACAAATAGTGATTCATGGACTTGCAAATCATGATTCATGGACAGCAGGTAATGGATAATGGTTAATCGATTAGTTCATGAACTTTCATAATGGTTTATGGACAGCGTTGCATTAATATTTATGTATACACTGTTATGCTGTTTAGGATGTTTAACTAACCGAGATGAAGTTATTAAAGAGTCTAATGTTGACCTTAAGATAGCACTTAGGTTTTATTGGTAGCACTACCAATGCGATACTTAAGTGATGCTGATTCGATTAACATACTTGATAAAAATATTGGGGCAGTCTTTGGGGACTGAATATAAGATAGAAGTGAAAACTTTAATCCTTGATCATACAAACTAAAACAAAACAACGGGTTGCACTCCGGGACTGCCGGCAGAAGTGAAAACTTGAATATTAACGTTGTGCATTTTTGATATTTTGGAATGGTTAGGGAATAATTTTGCACGAATTGCTTTAATTATCAGTATAAAAGTACTATCATTTATGTGGTAAAATACAATATTAATTTATTGCGCTATCGTACACAAACATGACATCCCTCCGTCTTACGAATTTTCGATCAGGTCACGTGTCCTGATGCAAGTTTAACATTTTTTACCCATCACAAAAAAGTGCACAATGCCGCTAAAGAAGTTTTCACTTCAACAACAGAAAGGGGCGGGTCGGATTCCTGATACTCTCTTAGCAGTTATTAAAAAGGTCAAAATTTCGTTATTTTTTGCGTAGAACGCACAATTTCTGAGATATTGTTAATATTCTAAAATAATTTAAAAATGGAAAGCGTGGAAGCGTGACGATGACGAAGCTTGACGATGACGCGAGTTCTATGATTTTTGTTCACCCAAGAAGTGCTCAACACGACTAAAGTTTTCGCTCAAAAAAATTGTGGTCAACAAATAGTCGTTCAGAATATGAATGATTTTTGTGTATAAATGTTTGTAAGTGTTAGTATGCAGGAATTATTAGTAACCCGTGTGTTACCTTTAAAAAAAAGGATAAGAACAGTATTTTTTTTTGGATTACTAAATGACAGAATTTGCTATTACATTGCCACATTGATCGGCAAATGGCAATGATTAGTTTATCTGCAAAACAGCCTGCAAAAAGAATGATAATTAGCGGTATGTACAGACGGTACGTCATAACAATGTTAGACATATTCTCATTTGCATTACTCAGACCAAAAGGTTACATTTTGATTTTAACATTTGGTTCTATGCAGATGAAAAATTCACTGTCAAAATTAATTGTAGGACCTTCAAAATGTTTACATGCGATGATTAGTTTTGACCTCTTCACATTTAAATATACAACTATTAAATTATATGTTATGTTCTTCTATCACATAAAAATTCTTATATTCCGATATATATTTACATCAATTATCATTGTAAACTATTTAGTGGCACCTGCACACCGGCGGCCAGGCAAAATAGATTTTTAATTATATCTGGTATTTAAAGACTTGACAGATTAAGTACAAAATCTGGACGAATGCTGATATTGAGAATGTCACTGTTATAACAAACGCGGCAGTTGGTTACCAGAGATCGATTCCCGGTTCGATGTTGGGTTTTAAAAAACGCCTAGACTCGGCACATCTATTTGTGGGGAACAAAGAGGAACGCCCATCTGTGGCCACGAGTGGACAAGAGGCTAGAGAAAAAAATACTTTCCATGATTTTGTCGAAAAAAATATGTATTTACTTTCATTCAAATTGACGTCACTGCAATTTACAAAAAATAGTTAAAAGGAGTAAGTCTATTGGGCAAGATATGAGTCCAATATATGCCCTCCTGCGCCTTTTCTAGATGATTTGTTAATAGTATATGACAATGAAGATAATATAGACGTTTAAAATAACAAATGTGTTTTTTTTCATGTTTTATTAAGTATAACTGGATAAAAATATATTACAAACACACCTCCTATCATAGTTAAATAATAGAACATTGAGAAAAGAGATGTTTTTGAATTATCTCGTATAGAAAAATAACCTCAATATATATTTTTTTATAGGTATTTCTAAAATTGTTGCGTCAATTTGAATATATTTTTTAGATATGTAATACTGTTAAGATCTTAAAACACTAAATGTTAATAGTAATTTTTGATGTCCATCTTTGGCCTGAGACGCTATGGAGAATAGGCATTCCCCTTTTCGTCCCGTGTAAGCATTGAACCGACAACACTAGTCGCCGTGGCAGTAGCGAGGTGACTACTTAAACCACTTCGCCATCCGTGCTGTCAGAATTGCCAGCAAAATGTGTGTAATATTCCTCTGCTTATCCCTTCAAGGACATACGCATGAGACTACGTATGTAAAAGCTGTTATCTACTTATCTTCTCCCTAGCCTTTATTATTCCCAAGTCACTTGAGGTCGGCTTTCTAGTCTAAGCGGATTTGACTGGATGTCAGTTTTTACACGGAGTGACTGCCATCTGAACTCCGCAACCCGAAGGCTGACGATACTCTAAGGCTAGACCAGTGTCAGGATATTAGAGGGCACTGACTTCCCAAAAACGATTGCCATAGATGTTCATGGCAGCCGGGACCGACGGCTTAACGTGCATTCCGAGGCACGGAGCAGGCGATAATTGTCAATCAATACGCACATAATTTCGAAAAGTTATATAACTTCGGCAAGTCAGAGGTGCGCGACGTGGGTTCGAACCCGAGACCCTCTGCATTACAGTCTGTTGGTCTCCCCACTGAGCTATCGCTGCTTAACTGAGCTGTTATCTACTTAACTAAAGGTCATAATATTAACCGTAATTGCGGTGTGAATACATGACTGTTACTTTTTAAATAAAGTTATATTTTTTTACTTTCACTAAACAACTTCAAAGTAGTCGACATGTTTTAAGATACATAGTTGATGTATTTACTGTGTCAATAAAATGTTTGAGTGTGTGCAAAGTAATTAGAATATTTGTTTTATAACCTTTTGTAACTATATAATCGTAGGATGTAACTATTGCTTCTGGGCTGTGGTAATGTCAGTGCTGGAAAACTACCTACTGTGAGAGTAATAGCCACTTTGAACGTCGGTTAAAGTATGATGAGTAAAAGTAATTTATTATGGCTTTCTCTTTAAAAGTTTAAATTTACATTTTCGGATATTTCTCAGTCTCTTCATGATTGTACCTAAGATACGATAGTCAACAGTATTAGGATCATGACTTTGTCACTATGTTATGTTTACCATTTATGTTATTTATAATATAGTTAGTGAAATCTGTAAAACAACACTGCTAACTGAATATTTAGAGAAACTCTTAATCCAATTTAGTAAATATTTATGACACATTTTTTAAAATAAATATTTTACTATTTTGCTGTTCTTGTACAAAAATATTTTTTATAAATTATGGTAATAACAGCTCTTTAAAATATATTCTACTTAATCAGATAACATCGTGCGCCTGCGCACAACTTTGAACTAAACATGCTTAGTTTTTTATATCTTGTTCTATTTAGTGACCTGAGACATTTAAATTGATACATTGATGTACCTATATGATGTTGTTTAGCACTTTCTAGTGTAACAGAAGCGTTGGCAACTTTGTTGTTACTCGGTTAATCAGTGGACTGAGTAATGATTACGATATATAAAGTTGTTAATCTCGATTAATTTTAAGATCACTATCTTCATATAAAATTAAGCTGGCAAACTAGCATACAATCCGTTTTTCTCCTCAAACAGCGTACAGCGGTGACCATGCGAAAGATCATTGGTCTTCCACGAAGTGGTCTCGAGTTCGATCCTAACGCACGCAGCACTGAATTTAAAAGCTTTTACTATGAAGAAAAATGTTGTAAAGAAGATTCTTTACATACTCTCAGACATAGATATGTCTGAGAGTTCTCCATAATGTTCTTTGAAGATATGTGAAGTCTACAAACCCACATTGGGCCACCGTTCTGGATTATGGCCTTCTAACCATGAGAAGAGGCCAGTGCCCAGCAGTGGAACAGTTTATTACAGATATCATTATTATTATGACTAGAGATCTTCTATCTATTGTTATGCTGGGTTGAGTTCCTTACTGTACAATGCCACCATAATTTCAACACAGATACATCCAATAATTTATAACGCAACCGGAGAATAGAATCCTACGACCGACAGTTAAACCTGCATTCATGCAAACGAAATTTCACTAATGAGGCATTTAGGCGCCTCATTATCATAGAAATATGGAAATCATTGCAAATTATGTATAGCTTACACAAAATCGCCTTTGTAACTCAATTTAGTAGCATATTAAAGATATCCCGCATGAAGCCAATGGTACACATGCCGTATTAGAAAGTACCCTTGTATTTATTCTGGACTTAGTCTACCGAATGAAACGTCTCGTAGGTTTCAGAAGTGTAAAGCCGCGGGCAGAAAATAGTTTATAATAGTAGAAGGCTTTTAGAGTTCGAAAAAACTCTTATACAACAGCTTTGTCCGTCCGTCCGTCTGTCTGTTATACAACTTTCAACTCAAGTACTGTGAGAGCTAGAGACTCGCGGTCAACGGGATTCGACTCAGCATAGTCGATATATCCCCGAAATGACTATGACCTTTGACCTCTGACCTCAAGTCACGTGACCTTTGCATATTACTTGAACCATTTGTTTGAACTCTAAGATTCATTGCCGTTTCTCACTTGTTTTTATGTAGCTGCCATTTCAGGATTTTTTCTTGTTTCACGAGAACGTTAGAAACATTCAAACTAGAACATAAATAATTCCGTCCCAGTCCCGTATGGGGATGGAACCCGTAACATTTGGCGCAATAGCTACGGCGAAGCAACCATTTAACCACTACGTCATCCGACACCAAGTAACGACTTCCAAGTGAAGAATGTTCACTTAGCTTGTAGGATTACTGCGTTACGTAAGATATACATAACTCTTTTTTATTACAGTAGAAAATTATATTATGATTAGCAGGTTCGTTCCTGTTCAATAAATTACAACAACTCTCTTTAATAAATGAAAGGTCAGACTATAAGACAAGTTCATGAATTTATTTTAAACGACTCCTTTCATAATCGTTTATTGCTTTATAGAATAACAATTTAGCTTCCTACTAGAGATGTCTCGATAATAATCCTATTATTATTACAAAGTATAATTTGTAAAGATTTTTCTCTTTATTTCATTATCTTCAAGAAAGACAACGCACTAGGAATAATGCCTGTGTCACGGTGGACTTTACAAATAATTAAATAACATACTCAAATAATTTACCTACCGTTGTGCTTGGTGTTGTGCATTCGTGTCTCACATGGGACAATAATTTATGTGAACCACAAATTATTACTCTAAGTGTTTTCTATAAACATTAATTTTATGTTTGAAAAGTATTCCGCGGCAATGGCTTTTAAAACATATTTTCTTTTTTAAATACTGTTAGCAATTAGGGATACTTACTGGTACTGTTGTTAACCCTTATATCGTAGCAGCGATAGCTCAGTGGGGAGACCAACAGACTGCAATGCAGAGGGTCTCGGGTTCAAACCCACGTTTCGCACCTCTGACTTTCGGAAGTTATATGACTTTTCGAAATTATGTGCGTATTGATTGACAATTATCACCTGCTCCGTGCCTCGGAGAGCACGTTAAGCCGTCGGTTCCGGCTGCCATTAACATCTATGGCAGTCGTTATTGGGAGAGTGTCGACACAAAAGATCCCACTGGGTCGAAGTGTCGCCGGTCTGCACTGACTGGCCCCCACATAAGTTAAGATAAGATAACCTTTACATCTAACCTAAATGCTTGTCGGTGTGGTAGTTTTAGTTCCAGCGACCCACCCACCTTTCACGGCAGTGAGTCGGCTACCGTGGTAGGTTTAGTCGGTAATAACCAGGACTTTCGATATTCTCCAGGTTAGCACGACATTACCTCTCTGCTCCCCGTTTCCCGCGGAGAGGTATGCGGAAATGCATTCCCCGACGTTAAAAAAAGAGGTTCAGGTTGCTTGTACAATTAGAACGAATCCAAACCAACGACCTCTTGATCGCGAGTCTTACGCTTTAATCATTTGGCAACCGCCGCTTTTGATATCTTTATCATCATTGTTCAACTAAATATTATATCTAAATCTTATTCTTAAGCAATTAAAATCGTATTAACTTTTGAGTACAATAAGCTTAACAATAGCCCGACCTTGATTTAATCAAGAAATACTTTGATTAAGTCCAACAAACGTGACTACTCTGCTGTAAAGAAATAGATGCAATCTGTTTCACTGTTTCGGTAGCGGGGGTTAATGCGAGAACTGTGCATCTAGTCTTGGGTTCAGTACACGGGATGGGCAAAGTATTATTTGACTTTTCTTTCAAAAATTCTCAGTAGAATCACGAGATCTAAAAATGCATCAGGTGGAGAGCAATTGACTTATTATATTGATCTATTCTAATGTATCTGTCGACGGTGAAAATATGGAGAAAGTTATGCCAAGGGACGAATAAAGCAGTCACGAAATATACAACTATTTTCTATAGCAAATTTTAAAATAAATCCACACTTAGTTTGCATATCAACTATAATTTAAATATATTCTTGCCAGATTTTATTTAAATTAATTGACTTGATCGACTGGATGCATTTTCTTGTAAACTAACCATATACCTCCTTTTAACACAATCTTATCTTATCTAAAAGTAAGAAATGCCTTTTCTCTTTTTGTATCCAATTTTAACTTTTTTATAGTATGTTTAAATTAAGTTAAACGAGCAACATAAGTAAGGAATCCTTACTCTTATTGCCAAATTCTGAATTAGAAATCCTCGTATCTTTTTTTAATAGACCCGACACTTCGGACTGCTAAAAATTGCACATGTGTGGTTTAAAATCAAATGCATCCAATCAAATAAAGATTAGCCAATTAGCTACTACAAGAGAATGCACACGAATGTATCTCAGTTTCATCATAACTATCCACTTTGATGAGTAACTGATAATGTATAGCGCAATACCAGAAATTATTTCGACATAATATTTTATTTCGTGTTAGTTTTAATAGTCATTGGAGCGATAGTGAAAGGAAAAGGAAGCAATCTATTGGCGAACATGTTAGCCAATGTGGGATTAGGTGTTGGTATGTAATTTTATTGCATACTAGTCGAATCCGTGACTTGCTCGCGTTGATTGTTTTTTGACTAGTAGAGATATTCAGTACGATGCGATAATTTGGATACGATATTGTTTTGTATTATTGGAAACTTCGCACGCTGCTTAAAAATATTGACGCTACCACCGTGTTTAAATCTCATATAGGACCATTCATAAGAGTAATCCAGTAATTATTGTTCCAAATCTGAATGAATTTCGTTACGGTTGTTTAAATATTTATAAAACACAGCCCATAGAACTTGATCATTACAGCGGCAGGTGTACCAACTAACAGATAATACAGCGAACGCTCTCTAAACACTGCGCCGAGCGAAATGTGCCTAAAAAGGCGGTCACAGTTAAGTGAATAAAATCAACACTTTTTGTTTAATACAAATATAAAATATACAATTACCATAACAATAAATGTGTTTACAATTACTCCGTGTAAAAACTTAAAATAATTAATATTTTCGACTACAAAATTACGTAAATTTGCACGAAAAATGCAAAAACGTAAGCAGTTTTAGATTATAACAGTAGAAATCTATCCTATTTTAGAGCTTAAACGAAACATAAATAGTTATATTAAAATTTGTCCGTCCCAAATATTTAAGTTATTGGTTGACAATAAAGATACATATTTATGAAAAAAGCACTTTAAATTCTCCATACAATTTTACTATGGCGGCCGCGCGCCGATTTGAATATGCGCTGCACGAGCTCTGTCATTATCTGTCTTACGCTTGGCGCAGTCTTAAGAAGTTCTAACAGAATTTACACCCAAGAACGCAGCACCAGGATATGTCGTCTGCGTTGTTTTGAAGCAGCCTTCGGTGAGGTGTAGCCAAGAACTCCATTGGTACTTACTACTTCTAAGTATTAGTTACACTATGGCGTTAGTTTCTTATAACACCTATTCAGGATGGGAAACAATGGAGCATTATTGATGACCTTGATATAAAATCATGACATTTTAAATGCATAGTTGTACATTTATGGCGCCTAAGTACATGTGTGACCTAAAATGCTGCAGGATACCACAAGATGTCTCAGCTTTACTTGTTACGTTGCTTTACTGCTGAATTAATAATGATAGATTTTTAGAGGTTGTTTAATTAAACCATGACCAATTTCGTAATTTTTTTATTCTCATAGAAAATAATAGTCCCGCAATAAGAACATTTCCTATCTCGCGGCATACTTTACAAATAATGAAACAGACACAGTAAGTACAGTGACTTCCAGACTTAGAACAATCATTTGTTGATCACACATTTTATTGTCTTGTATGGGGATCGAATTAAGAAGAAATACTAAGGGCAAGAGAATTGAAAAATAGGTATTTGTAAAATCTATTGTTGTCGCGCAGTAGAGCGCGATAGAGACAACTGCAGATTGGACCGAAAATACCTATTAAAAGTACACAATATCAATGTTTCGTAGTCCCCTGATTCCTTCTCCAAAACTTGACCGATTTAACTACTTTTATCATTAAAATTAAAGAAAGGCTTTGGCCGTGTGCTTATGTTTTCCTTTTTTTATATAACCTAGTCAAATTTGTTTTCTGGGTGTTTGAACACAGCGGAAAATCTGGCCAATTTTTGAAGTTTTTGAAGGCTCATGTCTCTTTTAATAATTAATTCATGAAAAAGAGGAAAACATAGCGACATGCCAATAGAGGCCATACATATTTTGGAAAATAAATCATTGCTCTACTGGCATTGTCCAGGGAGGAAACAGAGGACTACCTTTGTAACGGCCCTTGTGTTTCCTCTTAACAGCAATCGTCGCACTGACATTGATAGGGCGAATATTTAAATCATTACGCCATCTATGTAGTTAGTGCAGGTTGTTTACAAATAATTCTTACCATTGAAGACCATGTTATATCAACAAAAAGATCATAATACAGTTATTTCTTTATTAACAATACGTAAGACTATGCCGCGGGCGTATGATAACTACTTAATAATAAATCAGTCGACGATGACATTTACTTATTGGTACCAAGTGTTACTCTAATACAGTAGTTCCCAAAGTGGTGCAGGTGGACCCACAGGGGTCCAATGGAGACTCGAGGGGGTCTACGTTGGTGTGACAAAAAAATGGGTGTGCACAATTCGAAAGCGGGACTTACTAAAATGTTGGCTTGACTTCACCTATAAACGTCGATCGACGGATATGTTGAGGAATACCACACGCTGACGACTAGAGAATTGCTAAAAAAAAGGGCAGCCCAGGAATATGGTAGAAATGTAGCTGCAGGGGCTCCACTGGGGCCACCGGAACCAGCTTAATTTTGAAAGTGGTCTATGAGAAAAAAGTCTGGGAACCTCTGCTGTAATACATAAGTAATTGGGTAGTAAGATTATAGATTACATAATATAAGAAACACAGTGATCGGGCAGTTGCATCGAAAGACTGCATGAATGACGCAGTGGTTTCTGCGATTGTAAGTAAGTCGAGTATTACAGGTTCGATGTCCACATCGAAAAGGTTACGAAATTTAAAAACAATTTCACTTATTTTTGGGGTACCTACTGCTTATTTTCTTTCCTGGCAATGAAAGCTATCTATATTATGTTCTTTAACTATACACAATGGCGCAGCAGGCATGGTTTCGTCTCGCCATTGTCGTTGCGTTGAGTATTGCGAGTTCGAAGCCAACAAGATACAATTATTCGTACAATAAAATAAATGTTCTAGGTCTACATAATGGCCATTTATTGTATCTTTGCAAAGTCACAAGTTACATTGAAGATTAAACCCTTACGCAGAAATTGTTAAAAAATTAGGTCACAGATTTTCACTTGCCATGGCCAAAAATACTTCACACCATACCAACTGGAATTGAACCCGAGATATCCATATATTAATACGTGAAGCAAAAACTTTGTACCCCTTTTTACGAAAATTGCGCGGACGGAGGAGTATAAAATTTGGCACAGTTAAAGTTTATACGGAAAAGGAGGTGCGAATCCTAATATTTATATAAAATATGCATTAGAAATACATTAAATTAATGAAAAAACACTACACGCACACAACCATGCATTTGACACACGCAGTCGAAGCGCGTAACTATGGTTACATATATCAATATATAATGACATAATTATATCAGCAATATCTTACAGGCAAACTTTGGTCGAATTTCGAGCACTAGGCGACCACTAGTAACAATAAATGTGCAAGTGCTGCCGCTTTTGTCGTTGGACCAACAAGACGACCTAAAGATAAAACCCGTCGTATAATAAAAATGAAGAGCCTTCCTCCTCATAAAACTTCGTCATCACAATTTGCTATAATTATATACCCGACACCATATCAAGTTACGAAGTAAGGAACCAGTATAATCCGTGTAGAGTGTCATATTTCAGCGCTTGTCCTTTAACTGTGTGACGTCATAGACGAAATCACTTTCTGATTTATTGACACTTACCTCGAGAGCATAGAACCTTTCAAATAGTTCTTAATGTAATGTTTAACTGCTGATGGCGTAGTGGTTAAGTGGTCACCTCGCTACTTTGCTGAGTGTTGTGGGTTCGATCCCCATACGGAACAAAATATTGTGTGATCCATAAATGTTTGTTCCAACTCTTGATGTTCTTTGTGTCCATTGTTTGAATGTTTGTACAGTGCTCGCAATACAGGAACCATACCAAGTGTGAGGTAACCCACACTTTTGGGGCTGACACAAAAGATCCCACTGGGTCGAAGTGTCGCCGATCTGTACTGACTGGCCCCCTCACACAAGATAAGATAACCCACACTTGGTATTATTCCTGTATCGCGGGAATAATATATCTAAATATATAAAATAATATATCTAAATATTAAATTAAATGTTTCGCTGAATCGGAAGAGCAGAGCAGCAGCAGCTGCGAAGGCGAGATGTAGTCTGGGATTCAAATATCGTACCGCGCAAATCTATTGGGTTCTTTCGCCTAGACATTATTTTTACCGACACGAAATTTGTAGGTAACTGTGACCGTAATGCAAAAGTATCACTAGGTTGGTTAGGACCATAATATAACGGCGCGGCGGGGTCGTGATTACATGTGAAAGTGATTCGCGCGGCGCCGCTGACTCTGGTTACATTGAGGAACACCGTGGTAGGTTTAGTCGGTATTACCGGGATTTCGCCATTTTTTCCCGGGTGAGTCTGACATAACCTCTCTGTCACCCGGAGAGGTATGCGTCAATGCATTCCCCCACGTAAAAAAAAGATTTGTTCCGTAGTTGCCACAACGTCCCACATTTCAAAATGTTCCTCACTCGCCCGTCTATTTAAATATTCCTTTTTCGTCCTACATTTTTGAGCATATGGTTAGCAAAACAAAACACGGTTAAAAATTATTTTTAACCATGTTTTTTTAGCTAACCATAAGCTCAAAAGTTTCGCATTCAAAGTTGCGTTGAGAGATCAACTAGGTATATTACAATATTTTTCAGCTAACGGTACAACAAAAGCTTTCATACAAAAAACCAGGGACATAAAAGGAACATGATTTGGGACGAAATAGGAATTAAATATAGAAATAAATATTTATCTAAATTTAGGGCCATATAAGTAACAATTTTTGGGACTAATGAGTATTTTTACATCTGGGACGAAACATGAGGGTCGAATGCGGAACAAACCAAAATAAAGATCATACCATAGCTGGCGAAATGTGGGTACCTTATTTTTTTGGCGATAAAGAGGTGCGATGCTATGCATATGACATAGTTAAGCCATGTAACATAAGGTGTAACATTACACTATTACGTATTACCATAAAAACACCATTAGAATTCTGTTAAAAGTAACGTCCACGCGTATTGTATTGGGGTCAATGGCACAGACTGACGCGGCACGTACAAAAAAGTGACGAGAATTTGGATGTACAAGTTATAGAAGATAGCGGGTTTTGTATTCCTTAAAGATATGGATAGAGATAGTTTTATTTTTTTAAACGTGACTGCATACAGAGATACAAGGTTAAAATATGAATCATATTGTAGATCAGTCAATTGCTTGATGTGCTGATGTCTGATGTCTTTGCTTATATTTCTTAGATTATGACTAATTATTTTGACATTGGAATTATTATCTTATGTGCGTAAATGTTACGTCTAATTTTATATTTTAACTTAGTAAATTTGAATTTTTTTTTTCTATTTTCTATTTATGTGCGTGATCCATAAAATTTTATAGAATTTTTGTGTACAACCTACTTTCTTCCCTATCAATCATAAATGTATCTAGTTTTCGCATCCTATCTCACTGTCTATCTTTACTAAACTAGAAATAACGTATAAATATAACATTTACTAGTTTTCAATATTATATACAACTTATTTTTATTTGTACAATTACTCATAAACGCAGCCATTTCTTTGCTTATCGTACAGCTAGAACAAAAAATATATATACTGTGAAAAAAAATCAAAGTGTTGCACTCCGGGAGTGGCGGCAGAAGTGAAAACTTGAATATTAACGTTGTGCATTTTTGATATTTTGGAATGGTTAGGGAATAATTTTGCACGAATTGCTTTAATTATCAGTATAAAAGTACTATCATTTATGTGGTAAAACACAATATTCATTTATTGCGCTATCGTACCCAAACATGACAAATCTCCCTCCGTCTTACGAATTTTCGATCAGGTCACATATCTTGACGCAAGTTTAACATTTTTTACTCATCACAAAAAAGTGCACAACGCCGCTAAAGAAGTTCACTTCAAAAATTTAATCTCAAAATATATTGTCAGAAAAGTTTCACGTGTCCGACGGGTCTCCAATTATAACCAGTTTAATTCAAAATATTATTTATCAAAGATTTGTTTGTCGTCATAATAAATTGAATACCTCATAAATTTACCGGTAGCACCGCTACCTCTCATACCTTAAAAGCGGCACAACCAAACATAGTATATTATAATCTAAGCGTTACATAATTTGATCTAGTTAACATCACATACGGTACAAGTTGCACAAGTACAGCTTCTACTGGAGGGTTATGTGCTAAACGCAATGAGGAACATGCTCTTACGTCACTATGGTCACTGAACATAAAGAGCCATATAGTCATTATATACATAGTATCACGAACATTTATCGTCCCAGAGGTTGAAAGTATGTTATGCCTTTTTTATCTTTTCAAAAGACTTCACCCGCACTAGGAGTAGGTAATTCCTGTGTGGCATGTGACACAAAGAACACCTAGACTCAGAACAGCCGATTTCATCATCATCATCATCATGTCAGCCAAAAGACGTCCACTGCTGGACATAGGCCTCCCCCAAGGTTTTCCACACAGACCGGTCTTGGGCCACCCGCATCCAACCGCTTCCCGCGACCTTTGCCAGGTCGTCGGAACAATAACAACAACAACAACCGATTTATGAATCACATAATTTTTTGGAAGTGAAAACTTCTTTAGGTGCGTTAAGCACTTCTTGGTTGAACAAAAATCATGGAACTCGCGTCATCGTCACCGAACGGATTCCATTTTTAAATTATTTTTGGTTTATAAAGAAGTTTTTATGATCAAGGATTAAAGTTTTCACTTCTATCGGTAGTCCCCAAATACCGCCCCAAATTTTTTTTATTCCGTTGATTGTCGAACCGCACCGCACCGAGTATGTGGGATACTCGGTGCGGTGCGGTCATTTTAAAAGTTAAATACAAAATGTTTTAGGAAATCAATGCAATAACACTTTGATATTGTACCTCAATATCGAACCTGGGATCTCATGATCAGCTATAGAGAAAAGCGCAAACTTATGCCGCGGAATCAACGAATCAAACAAGGTTTTATTAAAGTATACAATTACATATGTGGAAATTTCTCCAATGTTTATATTAAAGACCGCTAAGCCCTATCGTGGCTTAGACAACATTTGAAATAACTATAGATAATTTGCGTTAACTACGACTTTTTATCAAACTAGCTGTTACCTTCGGCATTCATATTACCATTCAGTTAATTCGCTAGGCACCATCCTATGAACTGGCCCACTGCTGGGCACGGGCTTCTTAGTTTTAGAAGTGTTAGGCCATAGTCCACCACGCTGGCCCAGTACGGATTGGCAGACTTCACATGTCTTCGAAAAAATTATGGAGATTAACCGTTAAAGCAATCGATTACTAACTATTTAGTACGCATATAACTTTGATAATTCAGAATCGCGCGCCTTGGGATTGAACTCGAGTCAGTTTAATGGTGACATAATTATGTACATACTGTTATCTTTTTAAAATGATTGACTTGACACCTATGGATGTTCTTGATAGTGGGTGTATTCATTAGCTATAACCGTTATTATTGCAGGTAAAACATTAGCCATACTAACCGTTCCGTTATTATTGCAGGTAAACTGCTTTTCACTAAGCCTATTATACAAACATGCAGAGGTATGCGCTTTTTTCAGCGAACATGCGTCCATTTAGGCAAGTACCTAGTTTTGAATAGGATTATTAACTCCCTACGTGGAAGACTTACCTACCAAAGATCTCAGGATTTAATTTATACTTTTGCATCAATGCATTTAAATATTCCGGTTCTAATCACATTCTATATACATGTTAAATTATGTTAAAACATTCCGCAAGTATTTAAATACTAAATTGTTTTATTATATCTAATTGAATTTATTTCTAATCCTTGATATTATACTTGGTTCAGACGACAACGACGAAAGATTATTTTGACACAGTTGATTGGAAATAACGATTACAAAATAAATAACTTCATAGAATACTGAAGTTTGCATATAACTTTTTTAATATACAAAATTTGCAACACATGGTGTTAAGCAATCCAGCGATTTATCTAATAACGATTATTAAATAGTTTCTGTGAATTTATTAGAAAGCTAATGATCATATTTTTGCCAATTGAAACCAGTTAATTAGTTTCTCAGTAGCTTGTTCTGATTTAAATTGATAATAATCAATTAAGCAATTACTTTCATCATGAGAGCATTTTTAAGAATTATATTTATAGAACTGTTACTAGGTTCTATAAGAGAAATCTAGACACATTAGATGGAAGAATTACGATTACTTATTTACTTTTTTAATTGAACGCACTTTGTTGCTTTTTATGATACGTTTACTGCTTACCGTGTAGCCCGTGTTCTGTTCCCGAGTCGTGTAAAATGATATTATGTAAGTTCCCTATTTGGGAATTTCTAGTAACAGGACTAGGTGAGAATGTGTCGCGAGATAAATCAGGTATAAGGTTTTCGGACGCGATGTGATATATACATACATAAATAGATTGACGCCTGTTTCCCAGAGGGGTAGGCAGAGACAATATAATATAATTATAGTTTTTTTTTGTACAGCTAAGGTGGCAAACACGCATACGGCCTACCTGATGGTAAGTGGTCACCGTAGCCTATGGACGCCTGCAACACCAGAGGCATCACTTGCGCGTTGCCGACCCTTAAAGAAAGGAAGTGGGAAGGAGAAGGAGTGGGAAGAGGGGAAAGGGGTGATTGGGCCTCCGGTACTCTCACTCATCGAACGAAACACAACAGTACGAATTTATCAGATTCATTTCTTTTTACTTGCCCTTGACAGTCAATCCCTGTATGCTTCTTTTTTATTTTTAAAAAGGCTACTTCCGCATTATGTGTATTTCCTGTATCACGGGGGATTTTACATACATTCAAACAACGGACACAAAGAACAACAAAAATCAGACCAAACATTAGTGGATCACATAATTTTTTGTCACGTGTGGGACTCGAACCCAAAACACTCGGCACAGAGGCAGTAGTGAGGCTACCACTTACACCAATTACAATAAATGCATAGATGCGCTTACAATAATACACAGATGCTGACCCGGCTGGATTGCTTATATAGGTAACAATATTCTGCAGGTTCAGAAGCTACTACAGATTGTGTTGCTGATCATGATAATTTACATATTGAAATTAAACAACTTTATACGGATTTTATCGCGTTGTTTATTTTTTATAAAACTCTATTATTACATTATTATTTTGACGGCCTCGATGGCGTAGTGGTTAGTGTAACCAACTGCCACGCATGAGGTCGCGGGTTCGATTCCCGCACAAGTCAAACATTTGTGTGCATGAACATGGATGTTTGTCTTGGTCTGGGTGTTTCTATGTATAATATGTATGAATTTACAAAAAAAAAGTATGTAATATGTATCTTTATCCATTGTCTAGAACCCATAGTACAAGCTCTGCTTAGTTTGGGCTAGATAGTGTTGTGTGTATGTGATAGAATATTATTATTATTATATTATTATATTATATCGAAACTTTAAACTACCATTATTAAACACTTTTATGTACTAGTTGCTGTTTACTTCTATTTAGGCTATTTAAATTATAAAAATTACTAGCTTTTGCCTGCGGCTTCGCTCGCGTTAATTTAGAATTTGACAATCAATTCGGATTGTACTCTGCTTGTAATGATATAATTAAATCATGATTCGAAAGACTCGTGGCGCTATCTATTATCATAAGAACGTTATTGTTGTTTTCCTCGGGAACAGTAATTTTTTTCGGGATGAAAGGTAGCCTATGTCCGTTTCTGTACACCTGACAACGTATATGCAAAATTTCAGGATGATTGGTTCTGTGGTTTAGGCGTGAAAAGGTAACAAACAAACAAACTCATTTTCGCTTTTATAATATTAGTTAGGATTAGAATTAGGATTTAGATTTAATTTTACACTTGCCTCGAAGCTTCGGTTGCTTTTCAACAGCCTTGTTCACGGGGAGACATTTACACAGGGAATAAATATAATGACCACTAAAAATAGTAATTGCACACCAAAATATGCTTACTAAAATATATCATAACGAGCACCTATACGCCTCAAATCACTGCATTCCGTCTCGGAAGGGTTAGGTTATGTTAGGTTCCTTCTTAAACCCACCCAAAAATAGTCTTCGTCGACTTACTTTGATCTCTTTGCTGTGCAATTAAAATTTTTGGTATTAAAATGCGATTTTAATTTTGGTGATCATTTCCTATTTTTGGTGACCATTTACTATTTTTGACTGTTATATTTTACTATATCTGGTTATACTATATCTGGTTATACTATATCTGGTTATATATATAACCCTTTTACATATGTTGGAAATTAGGCACTACATCTTAGCAATCGATTTCAATGCAGACCAAAAACGATCGATTACTGCAGTCCGAAATTATTATATGATAATTTGCAAAGGTGAGAAATTTGAGTTACAAATTAAATGTATCGTGTCGGAAGAAACATCGCAGCGTGGGCGCACTAAGGAAAGGAGAACGTAGTTCAGAGTAAAATAATTAGCCTATGCATTAATTAAAGTCTCTATACTCTTACATAATAGTACAGAAAACGCAGCCTAACTGACGCCACATTATAGGAAAGTTACCGAGCAAGTCGAACCTGTTTTCGGTTTAATCATTGCAAGTGGGTATCGAGCAAGATCTTTAGTAGTCTCATTGTCTAACCTGTACATTGTAGCTAGTCTCTTAACGTTATCACTACATATTATAAAATAAAGTCCTCCGCTGCGTCTGTCTGCCTGTCTGGTTCGCGATAAACTCAAAAACTACAGAACAGATTTTCATGCGGTTTTCACCTATAGACAGAGTGTGTATAATTTGTCGAGGTTACACGTGCGTAGCCGTGGCGGGTCACTAGTAATGTAATGTGATTAAAACATCGAACTTAGTACTTCTAGTCAGCCTACCAATCACCAATCTATATTAGATAAAAAAACCGGCCAGGTGCAAGTCGGACTCGCACACGAAGGGTTCCGTACCATCAAAACCGGCAAAAAAATCATGTCTGTTGTATGGGAGCCCCCCTTAAATATTTGTTTTATTTTAATTTAATTATTTATTTTTAAAGTGAATATATAACTATCTATCTTATTTTATCTTATGTGGGAGCCAGTCAGTGCAGACCGGCGACACTTCGACCCAGGGGGATCTTTTGTATCGACACTCTCCCAATAACGACTGCCATAGATGTTCATGGCAGCCGGGACCAACGGCTTAACGTGCTCTCCGAGGCACGGAGCAGGTGATAATTGTCAATCAATATGCACATCCGAAAGTCAGAGATGCGCGACGTGGGTTCGAACCCGAAATCCTCTGCATTGCAGTCTGTTGGTCTCCCCACTGAGCTATCGCTGCTCTTTGAATATATAACTAAATATTCTGTGAATATTTCCTGTTGCCGTTATCAATATCAAGCAAAACGAGCAAAAAAAATCACGTTTGTTGTATGGGAGCCCCCTTAAATATTTATTTTATTCTGTGTTTTAGTATTTCTTGTTAAAGCGGCAACATAAATAAATTATCTGTGAAAATTTCAACTGTTTAACTATCACGGTTCATAAGATACAGCCTGTTGACAGACAGACAGCGGAGTCTTAGTAATAGGGTCCCGTTTTATACTTTGGGTACGGAACCCTAAAATATACGTGTCCCATATTAGGAATATGGTACGTCACGGGGTACTTTACAAACATTCAAACAACAGACACAATGAACACCCCGACTCGGCAAACCTACTTTTGGATCAGACAACTTTTGGATCAGACAACTTTTGGATCAGACAACTTTTGGATCAGACAACTTTTGGATCAGACAACTTTTGGATCAGACAACTTTTGGATCAGACAACTTTTGGATCAGACAACTTTTGGATCAGACAACTTTTGGATCAGACAACTTTTGGATCAGACAACTTTTGGATCAGACAACTTTTGTCCCCTGTGTCGAACGGACAACATTCGGCGCATCAGCAGCTATGAGGCGAAGACTTATACCACTACGACATCTGTCTGCATGAGTCAATCTCACTTACCATTCTGATTGACTAATCTAAATGGTTACTGATTACTAAAATTGTCTGGGTGGTGCAGCTGTAATGGATGCGACTGCTATGCATGAGGCCTCGAGTTCCCGGGTTGGAAGGAGTACTTATTCAAAATTTTTTGTCACAATATTCTCTGCCAGCGCGAAGTTTGGAACTGGATCCGATTTTGTATTGACATACATATTCTAATTACTTTGCACAGAGAAATATGCATATTAAAATATAATATCTGGTTTGAAGATGTAGTGAACGTAAATGCATTATTTCAAGATGGTCGTCAGAATAAATATCGTAATTGATGTTAATATCTTGAATTGTATGTAATTAGATAATAGCTAATTGGATGATAGCTTATATGTATATGCACTGTTTATACGGTCTTATATCAAAGCGCTATTTAAACTAAATATGTGTTTAACAGCTGTTTAAACTTTTTTGATTCTTTTCAACCTTATTGTGAAAAAGCGACAACATCAAGATAAAAATGTCAAATTGAGATAGTATCTAACTTTATCCCTTACACACATGCGGTCAGACACAATACGTTTTCAATTATGTCGTACGTTCTAACATTCGATCAAATATTGCATTCAGTCGTAAGTTGATGTATTAGCTTGAAGATATGTAAAATCTGGCAGACCTTACACACTCACACTGGGCCAGTGTGGTGGACAATGGCCTAGCCCTTCTCAGACTGAAGAGGCTCAGCAGCGGGACAGTTTATATTCAGGACTGGTATTATATTTTATTAACCTCCGAGTCTCCTTCGGAGAGGATAATGAAAACACTATGTGGGTCTGTGTGTCTGTCTGTTAGTGACCGGCATAACTACGGAACCACTGGACCGATTGACTTGTAACTTGGTGTACATACACATTGGGGTCATACCTCGGTCGAGTTTGAATATGGGTCCTGTGGGTCAAAAGACCCCTGAGATATAGGGATAATTTATTTTCATTACTTTTACATTTAAGATGAAGAGGTTGAATCCTGGATTTAAAAACCCATCTCGTTATTATTAGCGATTGAAGTATTAGCGATTTTGTAACCTACACTAATATTATAATAAAGCTGAGGTTTGTTTGTTTCTTTTACTAGAACGCGCAAATCTCTGGAAGAAGTCGGTACTGAAAGATAGCCCATATCTTGAGACTATTACACTATGTAACTTCACGCTAAGAGCCACGGGGGCAGAGCAGCAATAAAAAAGTGGGTAAAACCATGGGGTACAGCTAGTCTATCGTATAGGTATTTCTTCAACGAGGTTAGGTTGGCAGGCTTTACATATCTTTAAGACTTTTATGGAGGCCATAATAGGCTTATTGCTCTGTTCAAACAAACAATATTATAAGAGAAACATAACTTAGAAATGGCAGCCTTTGGTCGACAGTGAAAGTCTTGACTTGGCAAACGATCACCTCATTAATGTCGCTGTTTATGCCTTTTTACTGCCTATCTAATGGTGATTGTATATTACGAAGACCTGGGTTTGAATGCTGAGTTAAATCAACATAAAAGTTATTAGGTTTAGTAGTTGAATTCTGGAATAAGTCAATTATTGTTATTTGGTTTTTCTGACAAGAAGATTTTAGTAAAAGTCCGACGTTAAGAAATTGGTGATTTACATCCTTGTGCATCGTTACGCATGTCTCCCAAATGTTTAGTCTCAGGTCGCGTACGATTGCCGTCTCGACAAAGAATGAGTACAGAATTTGATCTGGAGGACATTAAAACAGTCTTTGATACGCATATAATTTAGAAAAGTGTTGTGATATCGAACTCAAAGTCTCCTGCATGGCAGTTGGACTGTCACCCAGAAGTCTTCGAATTGTATCTCACGCGTCTTCCTTTAGGATATTTCTGGTTTTACGTCGGCATTGAATAATCTTATATTAACTCCTACCCTCACAGAAAAGAGTTCAATATTTTCAAATTATTTTACCATAATATTCAGTTTTATGTATCGAAGGAATAGTAGAACGGTATTTGAATTGTAATTGCAATGGATTATAGACACATAACGACTAATTAATTTTATTACCCTGCTTCTTATGTAAACTAATAGTAATAAAACATAGTCCAGTTGAATAGGGCTATTTCACTTGCAACAACAAAACATTTTACATTACAGATGCAATATTATTATAGGGAAGTGAGTAAATTTAATATTGTAATCGATATCGATAAATTATATAATCTAGTGAATTCATGTTGAGAGGTTATCTTGTGTGGCTAGTGATGTAAATGCGAGCGCTTCCACAAGTGATAATGATATCGAAGGTTTAATTCCTTGGAAAAATTATTTGGTTTTTCTGGCTAATAAATATATCTAGTGTGTGGGGGCCAGTCAGTACAGACCGGCGATATATAACTGTATTAGTCAGAAAATGTGTCTAGAGAACGGTAATTCGTTTGCTCCCTGTTATGCAAAGACCTAGACAGGCTGTCAATATACATCTAAGTGCTATCCAAAATGTAAAACTACATTAGAAGAATCCCGTTATTAATTACTAGATGTGCCCGCGGTTTTACCCGCGTTTATCGTTTCTGCGCCGTCCCCGTAGGTCGTAGCCTATAGCCTTCGATAAATAGGCTATCCAACACTAAAATAAATTTTCAAATCTCGACCAGTAGTTCCTGAGCGTTCAAACAAACAAACAAACTCTTCAGCTTTATAATATTAGTATAGATTTGCATTTTGCAGACCCTCAAGAAACCGGCGCGCGCCGTGAGAGTATGTAATAATATTGGTGTTGCGTTTTGTCGGATGGGTGACCGACAGACCTGCCTCACTTGTTCCGTTTCTTTCATCTTTAGTTCTTGAATCTAAGATCAGCAATACGCTAGTAATACATGACTGCACGGCGTAGTGGTTTAAGTAGTCGTCTCACCACTGCCACCGCGGCGAGTGTTGTGGGTTCGATCCCCACACGGGACAAAACTTTGTGTGATACACAAATAGTTGTTTCGAGTCTGTGTGTTCTTTGTGTCCGTTGTTTGAATGTTTGTAAAGTCCCCCGCGACACAGGAATTATTCCTAGAGAGGACGCTGTTTAAAAAAATATACTGGGTGATTTTGAAATCGTATAATTCCTTTTAACCACGCATTATACTGGTGATATAGAATAACCCTGACCTAATTTTTTTTTATTAGAATTATATTTTTGGAGAAATTAATCTACTGATTTTTTCGTGAAATGGTTTCATCTAAACAATAACTGATGTCGTAAATAATAAGAGGCAATAAAAAGGACCGCCCGTTATTATTTACATTTTTTATTGATATGTTATTTTTTTAAGTTATTAAATTATTTAAATTGCCTCAGGTGGTTAACTTAAGACTATCTGAAACCATTTCACGAAAAAAACGGGACATTAATTTTTCCAAAAAAATAATTCTAATAAAAAAAATGGTCAGGTTTATTCTATACCACCAGTAGAATGCGTGGTTAAAAGGAATTACACGATTTCAAAATCACCCTGTATATATTTAGTGATGGTACAAATAAACTGGCTCGTCGGCGCATTACTACACTCATACAGGAAACGGGTGAACGAGTAATAAACTGATGCTGTGTTTCAACTGATGGTACACTCACCTCTCTTATTTCTTTCCTTTCACCTTTAATTCCTTTATCCTCAAATCAGCAACGCGCTATTAATAGCATTACATGTGATAGAAGTCAACGGTATCTTATCTTATCTTATGTGGGGGCCAGTCAATGCAGACCGGCGACACTTCGACCCAGTGGGATATTTTGTGTCGACACTCTCCCAATAACGACTGCCATAGATGTTCATGGCAGCCGGGACCAACGGCTTAACGTGCTCTCCGAGGCACGGAGCAGGCGATAATTATTGTCAATCATAACGCACATAATTTCGAAAAGTCATATATCTTTCGAAAGTCAGATGTGCGCGACGTGGGTTCGAACCTGAGACTCTCTGCATTGCAGTCTGTTGGTTTCCCCACTGAGCTATCGCTGCTCTGAAGTCTACGGTAATTGCTTACCTTTGTGGACCGTATGCTTGTTTACCACTTTTGTTGTATGAATAGAAATACATCTGTCCTTAATCTGAATTATACAATCTAGTTATGGCATCAACAGCACTTCTCGATACCGTTCTCTATAGGTGTTGTAATCGATTCAATTATCGATCAATACCATTTCGATTTTATGGCACACGTAACTATAGTAGTCATCATTTTACAGTTATGATGAACATAAGGCCTTAATACGAATTACCTTTATAACCTCCAAGTATGGTCAGTATGATAATATGAGCCCTTTATTATCATTACACATATTGCTCGCCATGGAGGCTTACACTAAGCGATTGATGTAATATTATAACTGTGTTCTTAATGGTCACCTGCCATCATTATTGCCATCGCATAGAGTGTCGTAAGTCCGAACTCACATAAAGCAAAAAAAATTGGGGCAGTCTTTGGGGACTGCCGATAGAAGTGAAAACTTTAATCCTTGATCTTAAACACTTCTTAATAAACCAAAAAAAGGGGCGTGTCGGATTACTGATAGGGGTTATTAAGGAAATTTCGTTATTTTTTGCGTAGGACGCACCATTTCTGAGTGACGATGAAGCGAGTTCCATGATTTTTGTTCATCCAAGAAGTGCTTAAGGCGCCTAAAGAAGTTTTCACTTAAAACAATATGGTTCCAATTCCTATTAAGTAGGTTTGATAACAATAGAAACATCATTTCATTTATTAAATACTAGCTGACCCGCGCAACTTCGTCTGCTTCACATAAGAGAATTTTCCTAGTTTTTGCAATATTTTTCATTTATGCACCGCTCCTATTGGTCGTAGCGTGATGTTATATAGCCTATAACCTGCCCAGGAGTATGGACTACAATCGTAACAAGTTTGGTTAAAATCCCTTCAGTAGTTTTTGACTCATGCGTGCATATACAGACAGACAGACAGACAAAAAATTTACTGATTGCATTTTTGTCATCAGTATCGATCACCATTCATCCTCCAATATTAATTTTGAATATATATTTAATGTACAGAATTGACATTTCTACAGTTTTATTATAAGTATAGATTATGGTCTAATGATGGTAATTTAGTTGTTTGTTGTTGTTATCAATTTATTTTTTTATTAGTTGTGTGCTTTACTCATGTTTTTTTTTATATGGTAAAAGTATAATCCTAATCCTAACTAATATTATAAAAGCGAAAATGAGTTTGTTTGTTTGTTACCTTTTTACGCCTAAACCACTGAACCGATCATCCTAAAATTTTGCATATACGTTGTCAGGTGTACAGAAACGGACATAGGCTACCCTTCATCCCGAAAAAAATTACTGTTACCGAAGAAAACAACAAAAACGTTCTTATGATGGCGCCACGTTTCTTTTGAATCATAATTTAATTATATTATTACAAGCAGAGTACAACCCGAATTGATTGTAAAATTCTAAATTAACGCGAGCGAAACCGCGGGCTAAAACTTGTATTTAATATATAAGTATATTGGCGGCCTCGCGGCGTAGTAGTTATTATATGTATATATTGGTATCCTAATCCTTATCCACCAGCACTCTATCAATAGCGTGGCGATCACATAAAACCACTGCGCCATCCATCCAGTTAAAAGTGTATCTGAACTGCAACCGGTCACAATCAGAATAACCGTCTAACTTCAAAATGCAAACAATAAACATTTCTTCCGCAATGAGCCGATCTCACGATATACGGCTGCGGTATTTATAGACAAATGTACCATTATAATTTTATCTTCGAGTACAAAATGTGAATCGATTGGAACGTTAATCGATTTTCTATGGTCCCCTCACTAGTAGGAACTCGAGTTACGTAAGTATGAGTCACAACAGTAACTGACCAGTTGACCCATAGTATATAAATCGTTAAGTAAATAGACCATCCGAGTATTATGTAGGTGGGTTATCTTGTGAAAGTTAACGGAACGACCTGATTGTAGTGCATTTGTAGGAAGAGTGATACTGCTCACCATCTGGCATTGTTACATCTGTAATGGTGGAAATTTCATACATATTTATAGCTTTAGGCTATGGCTGCTGAGAAATATCTGAACCGTCAAGATAAGTGTAGGTATAAAGGTATTGAATAAAATAATCAACAAATAAATTTAAAATAATACATACATAGATGTTAAACTTTTTATTGTAATTTAAATTGTAATTGCATGGTTATACTTTGGAGAATAATTGTAATTATAATACATACCAGAGGGAAGAAGACTGTTAATCCTTACTACAGGTTAATAACTAACCTATCAAGGGTAACAGAACTTCACCCACAGGATTGTACGTAAAATCGTTGTAAGACCTACCATGTATATTTTTCATTCTGTACTACAATCATTATTTCGTAAATAAAAACATTATTATAGATACATAGATTCACGCCTGTTTCCCAGAGGGGTAGGCAGAGACTACGCATTTCCATATGCTACGATCCTGACACACTTCTCTGGCTTCATTCACTTTCATCACATTCCTAATACACGCCCATCGGTTGAATGAGCTCTTAACCTGGCCTTTGTCCAGACCGCCTTCGATCTGGTCGAGAAACGTTCGCCTAGATTTTCCTCTTGCGACTGTTCCATTTACACTGGCCTTATAAACTTTCTTAGTCAGTCTTTCCTCATCCATTCTTTCTACATGTCCAATACAGCTTAACATACCCTTTTCTATTCTCGTCACTATATCCACTTTCATGCCGCATCTCTATCTAATCATACTATTCCTTATTCTATCTTTCAGTCACACCACATATGCTTTTCAGCGCTCTCATTTCTACAGCATTTAAAATAATACTATAACCATATCCATTTCTTACACTCAGCCTTTGTGAAGAACGTATGCCATAAAGTAAAACAAGCAAGAATACATTACTAGTCCATACAGGCTTGTTTTTAAAGGTATATTCATTAAAATAATTTATTTCATAATCTTTAATTACGTACATAAAAAAAAACAAATTAATAAAAGTTACGTAGAATGATGGAAGTTGCGCATGCGCTCATACGGGCGCCACTGGACCATCGACAAGCCATTTCTATTATTTATAAAGATCAAGCCGCGTTTGGACAACTCTGTCCATGCTAATAGACTGTAGCGTGCGCAGTACTGATGGCTTTCTAATAAGTTTAAGTAGTCACGTCGTCACAACCCATGCATCTATATAGCAGGTTCAGTTTACGGAACTTATTAAAGTGAAAACTTCTTTAGGCACGTTGAGCACTTCTTGGGTGAACAAAAATCATGGAATTCGCGTCGTCGTCACGCTTCCAAGCTTCATTACTTTTTTTAGAATATTAACAATATCTCAGAAATGGTGCGTACTACGCAAAAAATAACGAAATTTAGACCCCCTTAATAACCCGTAAGATAGTATCAGGAACTAGCAACCGACTCGCCTGTTTTTTTTTTTGAAGAAGTTTATGATCAAGGAATAAAGTTTTCACTTCTATGGGCAGTCCCAAAGAGTGCCCAATTTTTTTATTATGCATCCACAGTTACTATTTGCACAGGATTTGCAGGATTATGTTATATTAAGCTCTATAACTTATAAATTCCTATTGTGACACCCACAGGACAGGCTTGCAATAGTATTGGGCAACAGCAAATTCAACACCACTATAAAAAAAAATATTGGTAAAAACATATTTTTAATTTTTGTGAAGTCAGACATAATTGAAAATCTATTGTTCCGTCAGTGTGTCTCTGTAACTTAACAGGTTAAGCAATAAGTTGTTCCAAATTTGTGCGATTACATTATTTAAAGCTTTGGACTACCTACGTGCTCAGGTAAAAGAAATGAACGGTTTCTTGACCTCTACTAAAGACAAACCAAAAACAATTTGTATATACTTTAAGATTCCTCACTAAAAGAGTTATTTTCGATTGCAATACTATATTACAATCTAGCGAACAGCTTGAACCTATTGGAGTAATAGAGACATTTTGGATTCTTGCTTTGTTCCACTGGTAGTATCAAGAGGAAAGTCTGAAGAACTGTTGAAAATATTACTACAGTCTCCTTTATTTGTTGTGCTATACGCCGTAATATTGTTATTCGCTCGGATGAGGATGAGATGACCTGGTGGTACCTTCACCATTCGGAAGATGGTAGCCAAACAATTTTATTTTTTGTTCTTGCTGTTGTGGACTTTCAAGCTTGAGTAGTCGCTGTTCTGAGGTTAGAACTTTGCAATGGCTGTGCCTTTTCTTAAGAGCAACAAACAAATACTTTTTGCTTGGAGTTGAGACTCGAGAATACAACAACAAATTAAAATTAGGCTCGTCGTACGCTTGTATGACACATAATAGATTAGAAAAGCTTGTAAAATAGACATACATACCGCGAATAATGCTTATTGCCTTTGATTGTTAAATAGATTATAGACTACTGCTATCATTGAAAATGATAGGAATGTCGACATGGTATATATAATATCTAATTTTAGATGGATTTGCCTTCTAGTATGTTGCAATTTTACTTTCGGTGACTGGCTGATGTTGGGGTGGATATAATTCTGTTCGTATTAAAGATATTTCTTCTTAAATCGAAAACAAAGCTTCTAGAGATAGCTTATATAGACGTCACTAATAATTCGCTCAATATTGATTGAATTACTAGCTGTTACCTGCGACTTCGTCCGCGTAGATTTTAACTAGAAAGGGTTTGTCTCCGCGGAACCCTATTTTTTTCTAAAATCAAAGTAAGCTATGTTACTCCTTATAACATCAGCCAGTGAAAGTCCCGTCAAAATCGGTTCAGCCGTTTCGGAAATTAGCTGGAACAAACAGACAGACAGATAGACAGACAACAATTTTAAAAATAGATGTTTTCATAAAGGTACCTTATATACTTTCATATGCATTAGATAAAAAGCTGTTATTTTGACATTACAAACAGACACTTCAATTTTATTTATTTGTATAGAATATAGATGTATAGATTTATTGCTGCTGGCAGTTTATAAGGTTTGATCCATCTGAAGATAAGCCGTAACCGCAGCTGATGGACAGTGGGCAGTGACTATGTTTATAGTATAACATCCACTACTTGATTTCTATAACTGTTTTAGTTTTAATAAATGCATTTTTGTAAATAACTAGATTTTGCTCCTCGCTTCATATTGCGTATATGTAGGTTAGGTTATGTTAGGAATAGTACTTTCTTTTTTTTTATGGGATAGGAGGCAAACGAGCAGATGGATCGCCTAATGGTAAGCGATTACCGCCACCCATGGACACCCGCAACACCAGAAGAGTTACAAGTGCGTTGCCAGCCTTTTAAAAAGAAGTACGCTCTTTTCTTGAAGGTTTGTAGTTCGTATTGGTCCGGAAATACCGCAGGCGACAGTTCATTCCACATTTTAGTCGTGCGAGGCAGACAATTTCTGGAAAACGCACAGTTCTGGATGAAAGGTACCTATGTCCTCTTCTTTTCCCCTTACAACGTGTAAGCGAAATTTCATGATGATCAGCCGAGTAGTTAAGGCATGAAAGCGTAACAAACAAACAAACATATTTTTATAATATTACAGTAAGGATTACTTATAGATAAATATGGTTTCATGGAGTTGCTTTTTAAAATATGGCTGCAAACATTACTTTGTTAATATTATTTTGTAAGGAAATCTATACCTTGTATTGTTTATAGCTTGTACCTGTTTTCATGTTAGACTAGTTTTTACCCGCGGCTTCGCTCGCGTAAATGTAGATTAGGTTAGGTTAGGTTTGCAACAGTTATTTTTTCTGGATGAAAGGTACCCTATATCCTATTCTATACCTCTGATAACGTGTATACAAAATTTCATGTTGATCGGTTGAGTAGTTAAGGCGTGAAAGCGTAACAAACAAACAAACTCATTTTCGCATATATAATACTAGCTATTGCGCGCGGCTCCGCCCGCGTGGTACCTACATCAATAAAAAGTAGCCTATGTCCTTCCCCAGGTCTTAAACTATATCTGTGCCCAATTTCATCTAAATCGGTTGAGTTGTTTAGCCGTGAAAAGGTAACAGACAGATAGACAGACAGAGTTACTTTCGAATTTATAATATTAGTAAGGATTAGTTAAGATTAGGATTAGGATAGGATAGTTAGGATAAAAGGAGACAACGACGAATGACGGCATTTTAAAATCCTTTGCTATCAAGATCGCTTGGTTAACTTAGCAGGCGAGATTATGCGCTGATTTAATTTACGCCAGAAGCATTACATCACTTAAAGGTTACCTATAATGTTACAATACCGAGTAATATCTAGATGACTGGGTGAAAGGAGGTCCAGTTCGTTTATAGCTTTTGTTCCGAAGCTGTTTAATGGGCGGTCGGTTTACTACTGTAGTATCGTAGTACTGCTTTAAAAGTTTCGGGTTCAAACACCGTTCAAGCATTTATGTCTTAGTTTATAAAAATTCCGCACTAAGAATAATTCCTATATCGCGGGGCACTTTTATAAAAATTAAAATTAAAAATAGTTTATTATCGTTTTCTTATAAGCTATTTTATAATCAGTGTACTCCTTTTAAGTAAATATTACCTGTGTTAGGAGACCCCGCTCTTCACATTACAATAATAATATAATTGCACAAGTTTACACATTTTAAACAAATGGTTAATAAATATAACTAGCGGTCGCCTAGTGCTCGAAATTCGACCAACTGATATATATTATGTCATGTCATTATACTCGTATATTGATATATGTAACCATAGTTACGCGCTTCGACTGCGTGTGTCAAATGCATGGTTTTGTGCGTGTAGTGTTTTTTCATTAATTTAATGTATTTATTATACATATTTTATATAAATATTAGCCTTCGTCACTTCTTCTCTGTATAAACTATAAGTGTGCGAAATTTCATACTCCTCCGTCCGCCCAATTTTCGTAAAAAGGGATCCAAAGTTTCCGCTTCACGTGTTAATATATAGATATATATACTTAGGTATATAATTAAATTTGTTAAGTAAATAAGTGTGTGTGAATGTGTGTACATTGAAACAAATACAACGAAAACCCAGTTTCTGATCAAAAATTTATAGATAACCAAAATTTTTGTCTTGTTTGGAGATCGAACCTACAATACCCAACACAGTTGCAGTGGCAAGTCGAGCAGTTAAACCATGGCATACACCATCCGTGCAGTCAAAGTTCACATGCATTATTTATACATACATACATACATACATAGATTCTCGCTTGTTTCCCAGAGGGGTAGGCAGAGACTTCCATTTGCTACGATCCTGACACACTTTGTACAATTTTAATACATTATTTATAATAAAACCAAGAAAGAAAGAAAGAAAGAAAGAAACATTTATTTGCACAGAATACAGGTGGTACTAGATTTAACAATGGTAAATAGTTCAGGCTATATCCTGCCTGTATTAGGCATGCAAATATTAATAATTATAAAAAACAATTAAAACAAATTCAAGTCAATAGCATTAGTAGTTGCTGAGATAGATAGCTGTGGCAGACAAATACGGACGAACAAACAAACTTGCAACATGATGCCCTTTTTAACATTCTGGTACTGTATACCAGAAATGTAAACACGGCATTGTGATGCTCGGTCAGCCTAAAAAGCATTGTATCTGAGCGTCGCCGTTCAGACGTTGACTTAGAAATTATACTTGAACAAAAACGCCTCTTTAACTAACTTAAGTATTACTTCCTAACTAATATTATAAAAGCGAAAATGAGTTTGTTTGTTTTGTTATCTTTTCACGCCTAAACCACTGAACCGATCAATCTGAAATTTTGCATATACATTGTCAGGTGTAGGTACAGAAACGGACATAGTCTACCTTTCATCCCGACAAAAATTACTGTTCCCGAGGAAAACAACAATAACGTTCTTATGATAATAGATGGCGCCACGTATCTTTCGAATCATGATTGAATAATTATATTATTACAAGCAGAGTACAATCCGAATTGATTGTCAAATTCTAAATTAACGCGAGCGAAGCCGTGCGCAAAAGCTAGTATAATATAAGTTGGGTTATGGTGTAATGACGTCTCAAAGTTATTGCCCTTAGATGCTTATACGTTTACATTGGATCCTGCTGGGTGGATGGCTGATGATGCTGCATGCTGATTTAATTATGGTTCCAGCGATCCATCGACCAGCAAAGCAAAGCGTAAGCACATTGGGGTACTTTTAGTTCGGGAGAGCCCGACATAACCGTCGCCCTGTAGCGCGGAGGTGTGTCTAAATCGCATAGTAATGCGATTTAGACCTTATTGCCCTGTTTTATGAGGAGTACCTCGTAAAACAGGACAATGACGTCTTCTGCTGTAGCGGGAAAACATTCACAAGGAAATCGCATAGTGCTGCAAGTGTCGAAAAAGCCCGTGCTCAGCAACGGGACAATTTATACACAGGACTGGTATTATAATTATGTAGAAAAGTTTTCGTAGGTATGATGATCCACAAATAGTTGCTCCTAGGTTAGTTGTCCGTTATTCGTAAAGTTTCCCATGACAGAAATTATACCCGAATATAACAAATCGGTACCCGACTTCTTCATCGCATTCAAGTACACAGAAGTTGATGTAATACTCACCAAACATTAAACAAGTATAATAAATAATGGAGGCAATAAATAATAAATTGACATTAAATCAAAAACAGATAACATCAGAAATCTACAACAAAATAATACCTTTCTAAATTATTACTTACCTTGGAGATCAATACTTCCATTCTTTGAATTTCAACCTTATTAAAAGTAGTGCAAGGTGTAGTTTCGATTGGTTGGCACATGGAACATTTTTAAAAAAGTTCTGATTACAGAGTTAATAAATCGTTAAAGATCTTTTTGTTGCATCATGGTTTGTTTTACTTAATAAAAAACAATGCAACCTTTTTTAAGTTCTTATTTATAAAAGGTTTCGATTAACTTGTCATCGTGTTTCATATACACGATAACCCATAACGACAATTATGAGTCAACCAATCGTAGGTATCATTTTTCGACCTGTGATTCATGGTGACTATTAGACTGCGATGCAGAGATCTCGAGAGATAGATTTTTGAGTCCCACGGCATGCAGTTTCGACTTGCGAAAGCATTGTGAGAAAACCTGCATCCACTATCCCTCGCCGGTTGTGTCTTACCATCCGATTGGATTATGAAGGTTAGGGAATAGGGAGTGCTTTTGTATTTGCACACATACTTGTTAACTATGAAATCATTTAAATATTTTAGTATCAGTATAATAGATTACATTTATCGGGCGTGCAAAGATAAGCACTATGATTTCACTATTTACATACGGATCAAGGATAAGAACTCTTTGCTAGTAACTTCCACACCCTGGCGGTACGCATGATAATAAAGTATTTGCCTAAATTTAATAATATATTTAGCCTAGTGGGAAACCGTTAGACTGCCACGCAGAGGTCTCGAGTTCGAACCCAAGGCGCGCATCTCTGACTTTTCGAAGTTATATGCGTATTAAATAGTTAATTATCGCTTGCTTTAACGGTGAAGGAAAACATCGTGAGGAAACCTGCATGTCTGAGAGTTCTCCATAATGTTCTCGAAGATATGTGAAGTCTGCCAACCCGCACTAGGCCAGCGTGGTGGACTATAGCCTAACCCTTCTCACAGTGAGAAGAGGCCCGTGCCCAGCAGAGGGACAGTTTAGTACAGGGCTGATATTTTTATTAGCACTTCAGCAGTAAAACAGGCATCTTAAAGATGCTTGATCAATTTTATTCTAACTATGCCATTCTTCTTAACGTAATTTGATTTTTAAAGATTCGAATGAATTTATAAGTAAGTAATTACAATGATAAAGATTATTAATGTAGTCCTATGCCTCTATCCCGAAGGGGCAAGCAGAGGTGCATTATTTCCAAATTTCGCCAACAATGTTTTAAGTCCAAACCTATTGCCGTCTACCAAGTGCAGTTCGAAACACCGTACTACAAAAAAAAATTGGTTGTCTGTAAAGTCGGTTTATGGCCGATAGTTTAACGTGACAACGTCACGATCGTGCCTTTAGCTCGCTCGTGTAGCACTCTCGCTCCGATCGTAACGTTACAATGAGCGTAACGGGACAATGAGCGTAACGGGACAATGAGTCATCCTTTTTCGTGAGTGCAGCCGGCGTTCATCAATTTATTAGACGTTGTCACGTGAAAATTATTTACTGAAGAATCTAATAACACTTTTTCTTCTCCCCGGCCAGAAAATGGAACCTCGTCCACAAAACTCGCATTAAAACCTTTGCGCCGCCACTTACTTTACTATTAGCTAATACGGTTGCCATAATACTGGGTCCTAAATCACATGATGATCAGTTACACGCAATACCCAGCATTAGCCAAGCCCAGTTCTGTCTACAGTACTCACTGGTAACCGGTTTGGTCAGTGAGGAATTCTTTCACTTGTCTCTAGACACGTTCTTGCATTCTAAAACTACATCCTTTTGAAACTGAGCATGTAACTTCGTTCAAAACAGACAGTAATTTTCTATTGCTCCCGCACTAGAATTAATTGCTTTGTCGCGAGGGACATTACAAATATTCAAACAACGGACAAAAAACACCCAGACTTGGCACAACCTTTTATGGGTCCTACAAATTTTTGTCCCGTGTGAGATTCGAACCACCAAATTGGACGCAGTGGCAAAGCGACCACTTAAACCGCTACGCCGTCCGTGCAGCCAATTTAAAAAAATCGTTCATTAGCATATCATTGAAAGGTAAGGTCACACCATTAGCTCTGTTCTGTGCAGGAATCGAACTTGCAATCCTCAGCGCATCGTTAGTTACAGGGTTTAATCACAGTTTTTTTTAAGGTTGAGTTATGCCGCTTACTTATTTATCCCTGTCTGCGAGAAAAGAAGAGCGGAGAGGGTATGTCGGACTCATCGTTGACTCATTTTGTCGTTCATAAGTTTTACTTTGTGACCTAAATTAATAAATGATTTTGACTCTGACTTTGACATCCGGGGAATGATGGAAAATGCTGGGTACTACCGACTAAACCTAGTGTGGTGTGCATACTTCTGCCTTGAATGGTTGATAGGTTTGCCTTGCATGGTTGATAGGTTGCTAGAACTAAAATTACTTCAGTGACCCACCTAGCAGTGCCCCATACAGGCTTATCGTCTGCGGACGACCACTCTCTTGCCGACGTCCCGGCACGACAAACAGGGCTTAATCCATAGTGCAAGATATGACTGATATATCTACATTTATATAAGCGGTGACACAGCGGTAGTGATAGCGACTAATCTGCCGTCATAAGAAAAAAAACGTATCTGCCAAAAAAAAAACATTTTTATAAAAATACTTACTGGCTAGATTCGTCTTGTTTTACTGATTCCAAATATGTAAAGATCTGAATTTCGAAAAAAACTGTTAGATACGTCTTTTTTTCGTAATGACGGCAGTATTGTGTATGAGGTTTTGATTACTGGGTCAGGAAAGGTGTTGTTAAATATTTTTGTTAAGAAATTCTCAGTACTAGGACAAAGTGCCCGCAAGATGGTAAAAGGTCGGCCCTCTACTATGTGGGAATTAAAATAAAAATTAAATTAAAATAATAATTTCTTTTTGATATCACATACATAAGTACTTATATCTTGGGATGTAGGTATCCTTTTAAGTATAAAATGATACCTGTGTTAGGATACCCCTCTTCCATAACAAAGGTTACACAGAGTATTGATGCCGTGGTTTAACATAAGTAACATTCTTTTTTTTTAATAAGTAGAATAAACCATTCCTAGCAATCTCTAGGTGCAAGATACCGTCACCTACCCTTTTAGGGAATATAGGCATAAGAATATGTATGTATATATAAATAATAACTGAATTTTTGATATGTGTCACAGTTCTGCTGTCCTCACAAGGTAACAGCATGATTGAAATCTGGGTCAAAAGCGTCTAGGTTTTACCTTTACGTTTTTATCTCAAGATTATTTCCTTTTTTATCTTTTGGGTAAAGTCAAAGTCATATTACAAGGTTTTAGTTAATAGTGCCGGTTGTTCATTTAAACTGCCAAATAGATTTTTATGAGTAGTGCGCGATTGAGGGTTAAATATCAAATGTCTGTGTGATGATCAATTAATTATAACCGCCGTTTGAATGCATCTATTGATAAGAAATAGGCAGTCAGTTACATACACATTAAGCGACGGTAGCCCAATGGATAAGTTATTGGACTTGTGATCGAGGGGTCGCGGGTTCAAATCCCACCCATTACACTACTGACGTAAACCCACTCCTAATAGAAGCATTATAGTTTAGCTAGAGGAGTTAACAAGAATACTAAAAATTTGAAACCCATATTTTTTTAACTTTTAAAAAAAGAAAAAGACTTTCATTTGTTTTTGAGCAAAAACATAAAGAAAACAAGAGATTAGTGTGATAACGAAATCATTAACACAATGGCCCACAATTTTAATAAGTATGTTTTTATTCAATAATTAATTTGATTTTATCTTTGAATAATTATTAATCAGATCTAACGACACCATTCAAACTTGGCGTCGTATTATTTTAAATATTCGTCAAGCCTCGCTAATCTTTACTGTGAGCTAATAAAGATCGAATGAGAATAATAATAATAAATACAGTATGTATACAGTTTTGGCTGCCTCCGTGGCGCAGCGGTAGTGAATGCGACTGCTGTGCATGAGGTCTCGGGTTCGAATCCCGGGTCGTGTCAACAAAAAGTTAGTGGGTTTTTCTGTTAATATATCTCAATACGAGCCCGGAGTTCGGCAGTTGGCGGTGATAGACACCCCTGTGCCTCGGAAAGCACGAAAAGCGGTTGGTCCTGCGCCTGATCTCTCTCCGGCCGTGTCGGATTACCGTCCCATCGGATCTTGAGAGTTAGGGAACAGAGAGTGCACTTGTGTTTGCGCACACACTTGTGCACTATAATATCTCCTGCGCAGATGGCTAGTCTCCGTTAAGATTGGCCGCCGTGACCGAAATTCGGCCTAGAGGACATTATTATGTATACAGTATGCATCGTGTAAACGATCCACGGGAATCTCTAACCCAAGCATTCTGTATAATTTATCTTGCGCATGACATTTGCATCGTAGCTTTCGCGCTATACTTGCATCAAATATCATATATACATTTTTTATTGGTTACAATCTTAATCTGAAATTCTCCGTTTGTAACTTCGAATATAAAAAGTTATGTATATTGACATGTGTTTTGCCTACTCGCATAGCATCTTTAGTACAACAGAGTAGAAAACAAGGCTTTCTGGGTCGACAATAACTATTACTACTGCCTACGCTATTAATTGACTGAATAATCATGAACCTTCGACTACTACCCACATCGATCTTTCATGGCTTATATTGATTATATAGCTAATATGCTTTACTAGGAACTGTTAAGATGTTACAAACTCATTGGGAAACATTGCTAAGTTTGCACTTACATGTTTGTTATCCGCAGATAGCTGTTCAGACTTTTTTTTTATTGTCCTTGGTGGCAGAGGAGCAAGTGGGCCACCTGATGGAAAGTGGTAACCGCTGCTCATGGACTTCAGCAATGTCTGGACACAGCAAAGCCGCTGCCTACCGTGAAAGAAGAACACTCTTTAAACCTCGTTTGAAAAACGACATATCATAGCGCTCGGGAAACACCAAAGCAGGCAGTTCATTCCAGAGCTTGCACGTACGTGGGAGAAATGATCGCTGAAAGCGTGCCGTCTTGGATTTGAACGCTTCCAGGTGATATGGATGGACCCTGCTTCGTTGTCGAGTGGTACGATGATAGAAAGGGGCCGCTGGTACCTAATCAAACAGTTCTTCAGAGCACTCCCCGTAAAAGAGTCGGTAGAACACGCAGAGAGACCCCAAGTCTCTTCGATTCTGGGCGACCTTTATTTATGTTACTTCTAGTGCCTTCTACGTTTACTACTGCTATTATACGAGCAACGTCTAACATTAAGTTCTTTAATAAGTAAATATATAGTAAATATACCTATTCGTGTAAATTTACTCATCATCATCATCATCATGTCAGCCAAAAGACGTCCACTGCTGGACATAGGCCTCCCCTAAGGTTTTCCACACAGACCGGTCTTAGGCCACCCGCATCCAACCGCTAAATATAAATTTACTCTACTATTATAAATTTATTTGTGATGGACGTTGTGGAAAAAGCAGCGATAGCTCATTGGGGAGACCAACAGACTGCAATGCAAATGGTTTCGGGTTCGAAACCACGTCACGCACCTCTGACTTTCGGAAGCTATATGACTTTTCGAAATTATGTGCGTATTGATTGACAATTATCGCCTGCTCCGTGCCTCGGAGAGCACTTTAAGCCGTCGGTCCCGACTGCCATGAACATCTATGGCAGTCGTTATTGGGAAGTCAGTGCCCTCTAATATCCTGACACTGGGCTAGCCTTTTAGGGTATCGTTAGCCTTCGGGTTGCGGACGTCAGATGGCAGTCGCTCCGTGTAAAAACTGATATCCAGTCAAATCTGGTTAGACTAGAAAGTCGACCCCAAGTAACTTGGGAATAATAAAGGCTAGGGAGAAGATTTGTGATGGACGATGGACGTGAGCGTCATAGAAATCTATATTTTTAAGATATTATTTTTAGAATGTTGCGTTTTAGTAATCATTTCTTTAGAAGATACATAGATTATATCAACGAAGATAAATATTTATAAAACTTATTACGACGACATACATAAATTATGTAGGTATATAAATTAAATTATATAATTTAAATTGTAACCGTTAATTATATTATTATGTAATTAGTTCAAGTAAATAGAGTACTGCGCTAATTTTAAAATAAAATATATAATAATATGCCGTAACTATAGGCTGTCAGCTAAACAAACAATATAAAAATATCGTTGTAGTCGGCCTTGATGGCGTAGTGGTTAGTGTAACCGATTGCCACGCCTAAGGTCGCGGGTTCGATTCCCGCACAAGTCAAACATTGATGTTTGTCTTGGTCTGGGTGTTTCTATGTATAATATGTACATTATATTTACAAAAAAAATGAATGTTTATCCATTGTCCCATAGTACAAGCTCTGGTTAATTTGGGCTAGATGTTGTTGTGTATATGTGATAGAATATTATTATTATATCCAAACATAATATCTATTAAATAAAATAAAAATCACAAAATTTTATCACAGAAAATGTCAAACGAAATATATCACCCAATAAAGATTAACTAGTTATTTAAAAGTGATGGCCATAAATTCTTATACCTAATAAAATATTACTCAAACAGCTAATTATAATTTGTATTGGAATCGTTTTATGGTTAGCGATTTATTTTATTTGTGTTATTTATTGTGATTTCATTTAAATAGTTACACCTCGGGTTGTCTGTCTACCAGGAAGGGTTTAAAAACGTGCCTCGCCCTAATTGCATAGATTCTAAAATCAATATATAACAGGCAATATTTGGGTGTGTTACACATCTATCTTTTCCTTTAATTATATTTAATCATGAGTATATGACGTATGTATAAAAATAAATATTAATAAGCAAGATTATGTTCTAACCGACAGACTTGTTTGGCACCTAAGTTAAAGTCCAAAGTTGTAGAAAGCGAGTTTATAGGCGTCTAGTGGATTTAATGCCAGACTCCTATCCTAATATATACATCATATGTTATTTTTCCTCGAACTCAAATATCGACACGGCTAGAACGACCACTATACGGTTGCCGCTCCAAGGGTTGTGTGTGTAAGTCTTGGCTGGGGAGATTACAATAAGGACTCACTGTACTGCCAGTACATGAGACTAAAATCGAACTGACACTGTCTAATACAGGAGTCTAAAAACCCTACTCACTGCAAAAATACAACTAAAGGTTACCATATACTTACATACATATTTATGCTTCTTTTGTCTTAAATTTTGCCAGTTGTTTTAAAGCCACGTACTTAGTAGACCACTAAGCACAATTCCAGACTCTGTGCTCCTATTGAGAATTTCTCGGTAATTGGTAATTGGTACCTGGAAGCTTAAAGGCTTGGTGGAACCAAAAGTGTATGTCCGTATCATTATTGATAGAATACAAACTAACACGTCCAACATAACAAGACAAGACCTTACATAAGAATATAAAATGTGAATTTAATACTGAATAAAATCGGTCTTAAAATTGGCACATCGACATAATGCCGGTGAGTCGGTATAAAGAGTGTACATGTGTGTGCGCTGGAGAGCATATAATATGTAAAGTGTTTACATAACGTCGGTGAGTGGATCACGTCGGCAGGTCAGCGCGGTTCCGATGCATGCTAGTTAGAATTGGGAGTTTGCATTGTTACATACGACACGGCAAGAGGAATTTATATTTATTTAGAAGGTGCTTTAATTGAATTTTAATGAGACCAGTTCCTAGTCTCTAGCGTACTCTAGTTTTTTTAAATTGTATAATAATAATAATAATAATATTCTATCACATACACACAACACTATCTAGCCCAAACTAAGCAGAGCTTGTACTATGGGTACTAGACAATAGATGAACATACATATATACTTTTTCTTTGTAAATACATACATATTATACATAGAAACACCCAAACCAAGATAAACGTCCATGTTCATGCACACAAATGTTTGACTTGTGCGGGAATCGAACCCGCGACCTCAGGCGTGGCAGTCGGTTACACTAACCACTACGCCATCGAGAACTATGAACATCATATGAACTGTCTCACTGCTAGGCACGGTCCTCTCATCAGTATGAGAAGTCCATAGTCCACCACGCTGGTCCAGTGCGTGTTGACAGACTTCACATGATTATCTTCAAGAAGACTATGAAGAAATCTCAGACATACAAGTTTCTCGCAATGTTTTTCTTCATTGTTAAAGCAAGCGATAATGAACCAATTAATACGCACATAACTTTGATGCATCTGAAGCCGGGTATCCACTATGTTCGCGAACTAACTGTGCTCCGCGCATATGCAACCGCTCTGATGAAGACGGTACGCGCATCTCCATAAGAAACACGCATGCTCTACAGTCCCCTTGCGAACATTGAGCGAACATGTCGTCTTAAAGAGTTAAACATTTTTCATCCGACCACTCCATTTTTCCGAGCGTGGAGCGTGATACACGACACGTACGCACTATACCTGGTAGTTTGCTTGCGTCCACGAACAGACTGAGCTCCCCTTTGTGTTCGCCCAAAAACCGCCACCGATTGGAGCGCTGAGCACAGAGCGCGCACCGTGCACGCTCAACGAGCGCGAACATATCCACTATGTCGAGCAGTTACAGGAGCGCGGAGCGCAAGAGGTTCGCGAACATTGTGATACCCGGCTTGAGGTACGTGCCTTGGGATTGAACTCAAGACCTCTGCATTGCAGTCCAACGGTCTCCCACCAACCTATTGCTGTTGTAATATATTGTTGTGTATGTTGTAAGTACCTACTTATATCGCACTCTTAATAAAACAGTAACTTAATTCAAAATTTGGAAGTAAAGCAATTTGAACTCTAATTGCGTGACTATAATTCTAATATTATATTAATGTTAAGTAATTGCAACAGAGTTTAAATTTGTTTGATCCGATAATCTCAGATAGGTCTCTGTTTTATAAAGAGTGCGATATGTTGTTACTAGTTTTGTAAGTATGTTGTGTGACACCATAAGCCTATTCGTACGAATTGGACACAAGGGGAAATCATTGATTTTAAATTGCTTAGGTTGGGCATTTTATTTATTTATTTATTTCGATCGCCAACAAATGATACACATTTATTACATCTAAATAATAATTTACAGACATGCCTTGTGCTCATTTACTTACAGGCAGTTACAGGCAATCACATCGAACAAAAATAAAAAAGGTTCGCCCCCCCCCCCTCCGCCTCCCCCACTAAGAACAAATTATTCACGTATCCGGCAAAGCACCTATATTTAAACATAAATTTAAGAAAATAGCATACTCGTTACAACCATATTTGGAACACACAAATTTTAGTCCCATGTGGGACTCGAACCGACAACACTCGGCGTAGTGCCAGTACTACTACTACTAAACGACTGCGCCAGTCATGCAGTCACATGATAACGAGTATATTACGTTAATATGAGACAAAATCTCGTACAACAACGCGCACGCACATCGCGAGTCTCGCTTCCTTTCTCCGAGATGGCCACAGCATCCGTTGCACACAATTGTGACTGGTATGGGTGTGGTGTTAATTATTACGTAGCAATGGAATCTCAAATACTCTCACTTGTCTTTATCGAACACCAACATATGATGACCCTTTCGCTTTTATAGCCTTGAAGAATTGTGTTAAGTTTTCGAAGTGTAAGTGTAAACCGACTTCTACTAGACGAGCGCCATGGTTTATACGATCACTTCGCCTATGAGTTTGATCCCAAAGCGGGTCAAATATTGTGCGCTCCCCAAACCTCCCCAATTTTGATATGCTTAGGTGTTCTTTGTACTTATTGTTTAACTCTAAAACTTGTAAAGGTCCCTCGCGACATCGGCGTTAACCCGAATGTGGAAGTAGGTTCAAACTCCTTGGGAAAAATTGTCTCACTCACAGGTAAAAGTTTAGAACTCGGGCATTCTGTGTGTCCAATCTGTCACTTCTCAGAGATGACAGTATGGTTCGGAAACTACTATTAAAAGTTTAGAACTCGGGCATTCTGTGTGTCCAATCTGTCACTTCTCAGAGATGACAGTATGGTTCGGGAACTACTATTAAATATAAAGATAAAATTTAAAAAGTCCAGTAGCTGTTTGCCCTACACAGAGATCGAAATCTGATCTCCACAGTCGACAGTTGCATAAGCACACACATTTATATTACTGGAATAACGAGACGTGATAAATAATCGCTTCTTAATTTGTTTAATCACCAATAATGAGTGATTAAACACATTTTTTATAAGATTAATATTACGTTTACTGTCTCTTTGGAATAATCTGAACTCTTAATGTCTGGTAATTCATTATCCGCCTATTACGGTGATTGTATACGAAAAATAGTTGCCGCGACTTACATGCGCGAGCTACGCGTCATGGCTTCATGCGCAAGACACTGGCGTGGCCTATGTGCGCGAGGTAATAATAATTGCGCGAATGGCATATCTTCGTTCGTTTACATATTGCATATAGACTGAGTTGGCATCAGTCACAAGTTGAAGCATTTGCGGTCTATTTGTTTTTCTGCCAAACGTAGCCAAGTTTAGACTGTATGCGAAAGTCAAACCAGATGTTTCGGTGTAAAATTGAGACATATATTCAGTAATGGACAAACACACATACATCTTTTTTAATAATAAGTGTTCACAGCTCAAGCTCTATCGAATAAACTTTAATCTTCAAAATGGCTGTAAGCATAAAATACAAGTTGAATTTGACACCTCTCGACTGCGACCAAATGATGCCCACAATCGAGAAGGGCCGAAGCGCTTGCTCTAATGCACCTGAAAAAATAAGGTAATTGGTTCTTGGTCAGCCGCCTAGCTGTAAGAAAAATCGATTTTTTGTTACGGCTGACCTTAAAATATACAATAAATATCGATCCCGCAACCTTTTGACCAGGGAATGTGCAAGCGCATACTTATGTAACGGGACCGTTGAAGCAAAAGTTTTTTTTTAAGTTACAACTATTATGTCAAGGGTGATTTTTGCCTATACGTCGTTTCCCGCGCAATGCACATTAGCGTGTGTGCGTGCGCATGAATCAAGAGCTGTCAAAAGGTCAGTGGCACGCGAACTTGGGGACATTGAGCTTGACATTATTGTGAAGGATGAGCCTTGTTAGTGATTGTATTGAATTGTACTGTGTGAAGGCATTTTAGGCTTTTATGCACCTTCACCTGTCCCAATGCATGTAACTAGGACTTGCAAGTAACATTTGAACCACATCCTGGTGTTCATGGCTTAGACTGACGTGCTTGAAAGGGATGGCTGAAGTGTATTTTATCTATATTCTTAGAGCTATATTTTTATATACCACATAATTGGATCATCTCATTGGCGTCTTCTGGGTACATTGTCAGATTCAGTGCTGCTTTTGTTACTCTTCTTCTATCTATACATCTATACAAATAAATAAAATTTAAGTGTCTGTTTGTAATGTCAAAATAACAGCTTTTTATCTAATGCATATGAAAGTATATAAGGTACCTATACGAAAACATCTATTTTTAAATCTTTTGTCTGTCTGTCTGTCTGTTTGTTCCGGCTAATCTCCGAAACGGCTGAACCGATTTTGACGGGACTTTCCCTGTCAGATAGCTGATGTTATAAGGAGTAACCTAGGCTACCTTGATTTTAGAAAAATAATAGGGTTCCGCGGAGACAAACACTTTTTAGTTAAAATCTACGCGGACGAAGTCGCAGGTAACAGCTAGTTAGGAATAAAATGATACTTCATCATCATCATCATCATCATGTCAGCCAAAAGACGTCCACTGCTGGACATAGGCCTCCCCCAAGGTTTTCCACACAGACCGGTCTTGGGCCACCCGCATCCAACCGCTTCCCGCGACCTTTACCAGGTCGTCGGTCCACCTTGTGGGAGGCCTACCCCTGCTGCGTGATAAAATGAAACTAAACTAAATGATACTTACCTATTATGTATTTGACTGCACAGATGGCTAGTGGTCTAAGTGGTCGCCTCGCCTTTGTCGTTGCGCTGTCTTGTGGCTTTAATTCCCACGTGGAAAAAAAAAGTCCTGAACTTTATAAGCAGTCAAAGAGACCAAGAATCAAAACAGCTGTTTTTGGATCACAAAAATGTTGTTCCTCATAGACCCCACAATAACTAAGCGCCCCCCGCTAAGAGAAGTCGTCCACTGAAACCATTACGCTATCGGTACAATAAAACTTCTGAGTAAGTGTTATTATCGTAATACTACTTTAAAAGTATTGAAAGAGCACAGCAGTACGTAATGTGGTACATTTGCAATTATAAAAGTGAAGTTTTATTTTTAATGATTATGTAAACACATAGTATCTAGATAGGTAGTATAATCATCATAGTGTGAATATTACTACTAAGTAGTCTAGTTTTGTTAACACTAAGTGATTTTATTAGATGGAAACGTGATTTGTATGGACACGCTTATCTCTGGAACTGACAATCCGACTTGAAAATCATTTCTGTATTTAGTAGACCTTTTAATGAGGAAGGATACTATATACTTCTTATTCATCCTATGTTTTATATCCTTAGTTCGCAAAGTGGTCCAGGTGCACGGGAGCATGGGAGACTCGACGTGGGTCTACGTTGGCGTGACAAAAAAATGGGAGTTCACAATTCGTAAGCGTGGGTCCACGAATTTATTTGCTTTCGATAGTGAAGAACTAAAATGTTGGCTTGATTTCACCTATCAATGTAGGCAGATAATATTTTAAGAAGCTCAGCGACTGTTACTTATGAATTGTATGAACTTGTTTGATTATTCACCAATATAAATACGAATGCCATGGAATATGGTAGAAATGCAGCTGCAGGAGGTCCACCGGAACCAGCTAAATTTTGAAAGTGGTCTATGAGAAAAAACGTCTTAGAACCTCTGATTTATATCATTACGCTATGAGCCAGGCAGGCCAAGGCGATAATTATAATAACTGGTTAAACCAGGTTAATCTGTTATTATAAGTATTATAGTCACAACTAAAGCCACATTTTAGGGTAGCGTAATTTTAATCAGAAAGTCGCAGGCAAGAGGTTATAATTATTTGCCTAAATTGAGTTAATTTCTTGCATAATGAAAAACCTACGAATACTGGTGGGTACGAATCAGGGGATGGTACCAACATTTCACCAGCTATTGGTAGTAGTAGAGCCTCGCTGATTTCAACATGAATGGGCCGGCTCGACCGGGGAACGACTACCCTCTCCCAATCACCCTCTTTCCCCCTTCCCGCTCCTTCTCCTTCCCACTTCCTTTCCTAAGGGGTCGGCAACGCGCAAGTGGTGCATCTGGTGTTGCAGGCATCCATAGGCTACGCTGACCACTTACCATCGGGTGGGCCGTATGCTTGTTTACCACCTTAGTTGTCTAAAAAAAAACAAATCTATATACGACCTAAAAAAAGGTAAACGTATTGCTAATATTTATCTCTCAAATCTAGATTCCGTGCTAAGTTAACATTTCTTAACATAAAATCTCATTAACACTGCCTGACCCAGGCATTGAACCCAAGACCTCACGAACCGCCCGAAACATACATACAAGCAGCCAAAAATGTTAAGCAATCCACTCATTTTCTTTACACAATACACCAAAAATACTGTTTCATTTTATTTAAACTCATACGAAACACTCATAATTAATCATACTAACAAATATCTTAAAAAAGAAACTCGCTTTGTTTTTATGGTTTAAAAATAAAAAATGACCTCCACTTACTTATTACCTTCTGTTCAAAACTTGTATGCGCAGACTTAAATATTATAAATTGGGTAAATATATAATATTATGTAACGTAGTTTTAAATTGGATTGTAAACACAGCTAAGTTTAAAAACATACTATTGAAAGGGTTAATGTTCAATGAAAGAATCATCGAAATCGTTCTGGTTATTTTACTGTTTTGAAGAATTTTGGTGACATACATACATTTAATATTATCTACAGGAAAGACAGGTTATATTATTAAGCGTTCAGCTTTTAAAAGGTCATATTGTTAATACCCGCTCTATGAATAAATCCTGAGTCATGAAAGACTTCATAAACATTCAAACAATGGATACAGAACAATTATTTTGTAACCTCATAATTTTTTAAGTGAAAACTTCTTTAGGCGCGTTAAGCACTTCCTGGGTGAACAAAAATCATGGAACTCGCGTCATCGTCACCAAACGCTTTCTATTTTTGAATTACTTTTGGTTTATAAAGAAGTGTTTATGATCAAGGATTAAAGTTTTCACTTCTATCGGCAGTCCCCAAAGTCTGCCCTAATTTTTTTTATCCCATTTACAACATTGGCGTAATGAAAAGGCTGTCACTTAAACCACAATATCATTCGTGCAAACTCAAATATGTTTTGTTTTACTATTATACAACGCAGATGGCAAAGCCTGTCTAGTGTTAAGCGATTATCGTAGCATATGATACTTTGTTACATCATGTGTATTATATGCGTTACCGGTAGCGACCCTTGAAAAAAAGAAGTTGCTAACCTGCATGCACAAGAGATCAAGACAGGCAGATTACAGCGTATTTCCTTAACTGGGGGTAAATCAGGTTAAAGCATACATCATAGTGGTTTTGTCAAGGAACACCGTGGTAGGTTTAGTGGGTATTCTGGAAGGTACATTATTTTCATTCCATCTTTTCTTTTACTCCGGCGAGTCCGACATAACCCCTCCGCCCGCCCCCGCGGAGGGGTACGCGTCAATGCATTACCCCACGTAAAAAAAAATACATCCCACCATATCCTGCTTAGCAACCATTCTCTGCATGTGTTTGTTTATTCCACATAAAATAATTTACCAGAATATTTGGAAAGAACAGAAATAAATAATTTATGTCTTTAATTTCAAAAACCCAATAACACTGCCTAACCCAGATCCCGCTATTGCACGATCTTGGAAACATCAATTCACACACGGACCAAGGAACCAAATACTTAAATCAAATGTATAGGTATATAGATAATCACCTGTATATCTTAACACGGGAAGGCAGAGGTGTTCTCCAACACATTTCGATAGCATTATTTTTATAAAGCCATTTAATAAGGTGCGAGCTCTTTATCATCTAGCGGGCACATCATTTGGGCATACTGTTAGTGTACATGAGTTGCATGTCCAAATAACAATATGCACTTAAATATGTGTAGAGCAAAGCACTCACTTAATAAGATAAGTGCTCATATTATTCAATTTGTCGCAGTTTATATTCCGATTACGCCATCGATGGGAAGCGATGGTGCTCTAAGAATCGAAGTGAAATTATAAATAATGAGTCATAATTGCATTACACCGTTCATTGCTAATGGCATCGGGCAAGAACCGCGTATTAACTCACATCAGAGCGTTCCTTCCTCGAGTTTGCAAAGGCATTGCAACTTTCTAGGTGACAGTAATGACCTATTTTGATGTCAACATGAAGGCTACCTTTTTCTCTTTATTATTGTCTTAAAAAAAGCAACTCTGACACTAGTTATCTAGAGCTTGATTCATAATGTGAGAGTTGTCTTTTTTGTTGTAGGTACTTTATAACCATACAATTGATTGACACAAAGTACCTACACTCAAAGTCAAAGTCAAAGTCAAAAATCATTTATTCACTTAGGTCACAAAGTAACACTTATGAATGTCAAAGGGGTTAGTGAGTTTTAGACTTAGACTTGAATCCACGATACTCAGCGCATAGGCTTAAATGACTGTACCATTTTAAGCAGTCATATTATTATAAAAATATAACATTCTACCACATACACACAACACCATCTAGCCCAAACTAAGCAGAGCTTGTACTATGGGTACTAGACAATGGATAAACATACTATATATATTTTTTTTGTAAATACGTACATATTATACATAGAAACACCCAGACCAAGACAAACATCCATGTTCATGTACGCAAATGTTTGACTTGTGCGGGATTCGAACCTGCGACCTCAGGCGTGGCAGTCGGTTACACTAACCACTACGCCATCGAGTCGTTGGTACGTATGGTTGGTAAACCATCAGTAACGGTGATTAAAATCTGCCTAGTAGACGGCAATTAGCTTGCCCAACTATTAAGTGGAACTTACAAGATATGTGGGCTTGATACATCTCTGCCTACCCTTTCGGGGATACCTACTATGTTTTATTATTGAAGGAGGTGTTTATCCATCCATAATAATGTCACATAAGTAATAAGCTAATGAAGACTGCTCATTATTTATATAGCAAATTTGTGAATGTGATTTCTTTGCTTGATAGATTTTTACCATTTTATGATAACTAGCGGTCGCCTAGAGCTCGAAATTCGACCAAAGCTTGCCTGTAAGATATTGCTGATATATGACATTATATATTGATATATGTAACCATAGTTACGCGCTTCGACTGCGTGTGTCAAATGCATGGTTGTGTGCGTGTAGTGTTTTTTCATTAATTTAATGTATTTCTAATGCATATTAAAAAAAAATATTAGCATTCGTCACTTCTTCTCTGTATAAAATATAAGTGTTCGAAATTTCATACTCCTCCGTCCGCCCAATTTTCGTAAAAAGGGATCCAAAGTTTTCGCTTCACGTATTAATATGTAGATTATCCGATGTCACATAAAAATACAACTGCTGGATAGAAAAAAAAATACTTTTGTCGGACGAGGGTATCGAGCGCGGGATTTCACGATCGGCACTTCTGCTTAAGCCAAAGGACCGATAAAGAATCTAGAACAAATTATTTGGTAATAATTCCATTTAAATTATATTTATCAAAACACTAAAATATGCCACAATATTTGATTTACTTAAGCTACGTGTTCTAAAAAGTTATTCTGAAAGGACCTTAAATAACTCTTCAAGTAGCTATAACTCTGATCTAAATCGAATTACGCTAATGTTTTTTTATTCGATTATCATTTAACTTAACTCAAAACCACCTCACATTATGATTATCCATCATAAATTACTCGTAACGTTCAAAACTTCAAATAGTAATATGATTTGCATAATAGCATATGATTTCTGTAGTTAATTACACATATGGACAGACAATTTTTTAATAGTAAAGATCTGTGTCAAGGAGTTAACTATGCGTGTAATGAGAAATTCTCTAATTAGTTATCAGATTACATGGTTTTAAAGTTTTGTGATGCATTTTTACGCAAGTACTTGTAACGTTTAACATATTAAATGCGGTGATTTATTCGCCACAATTCTTTTATTTTTTCTAGCGAATAAAACAGACCTAAATTATAAATTAGTAAATGATTTAGGTATACTTATTTCGGTCAGTAAATAACACTTATGAATATCAAGTTTAGTAGGCAGTGACTTTACTGAAGTTGCTTATGCTATATTTATGTTAGTTGCTAGTTTGACAAAGAGTTAAGTTAACTAAAAACACAGCTTTTAAATCTTAATAAAATCGATGAAAGTGTATTTCGGTATTCAAAAACCATTTTGCAAAGCATTAAATTGCGACTATATTCAGTTGGAGTAATTTTAATATTTTTATGGACTAAGTTAAATTACCATTATTCCAACAGCTAGTCATAATTAAGATTTAGGTATAAAAGATTGGATATCTATTAGTCAATACTGATGCAATACTTATTTTGAAGAAGACTTGACGACTAAAAGATATTATGGCATTCTAAAATTCTGAACTCGTATTTATTTGACTAATTAGAACTTACTATTCCAGAATGCCAATTTAAAATAACGGTTTTGAGCATATGGGGATATACTCGCTAAAGTTCTCAGTTCCAGCTGATGTAATAAAAAAGAGGTTGTCATTATGGAGCTCCTCTATGGTAAGATATATGCATTGTGAACGTCAAGTGTTTATATACACGTAGCATTCGATTTTGAAAGTGTTATTGTGAGGTCATCGTCAGGATGACTTAGCAATGAATTTGGGCATAATTGGCCATAAATATTTGACCTTTTAATATTCCACTCGATGTCTGCATGGTGGGTTTTCTTGGATATAATTACCAATATTATACAATTTACAGTTAATATCCTATATGATGATCTCTTAATTTAATATATCATTAGAAAATTAAAAATGTTGGTTAATTAAGATGGATAGAAGTAAAAGTAAATTCCTTAGGAAGTATAGTAGAATTTCTATCACGTTTATTTTACTAGATCTTGGTTTTTTTTAAAGACAAATCCACTATAGGGATAATTTCTGTGACGCGGGTGACTTTAAAAACATTCAAACAACGGATTCCAAGAACACTCATATACGTGACAACAATTTGTGGATCAAAAATATTTTTTCCCTTGTTGAGATCGAACCTACAACAGCAGCGGCAGTGGTGAGGTGACTACTGAAACCACTACGCCATCCGTGCAACCAGTATATTTATTATAAATATACCGTGAAGAAATTCCATGACTATAAATTTTATTGATTTTACTGTCATATTTAAATCCTTGGTCCATTAAAATGCAATGAAAATATCCATCGATGGTTGGATTAAATCCGAGAGAGAGTATATTTTAACCCATTCACAGTCCCGTGATAGACACAATAGAAAATCAATTGTTATGTCCCATATGTGGTTCATCGGACAGGGAACGTGTTAAGAAACATAGTACGTATCAAAAATATTCTATATTACCTAACGAGTAATATAGAATGTAGTTTTAACAACATAGTATTTTAAAATTACTGGCACAGAGTTTAATTGAGAGGTGTGTCTATTTTTAAAGGTCGTAACATATACGTGATAAATATGCTCATCAGACGAACCAACTAAAAAGGTCATATTCGTATTCCTTTTTTTTTTCATATTTAAAATTAAAACAAAATATTCTAAATTCAAAGATCTGTGCAGCCAGTTAAATATCTGTGTTTGCTTTTTTAGAAATTTTTTATCGCGCGGTATTCTATGCTATTTTAACCTTATTTGGTTTTTGTAGTTGTATAAGAAGATACATTTTAATGAACATCGAATTAATAAGACTATTTAGTTTCGTAAATGAAACATTAATACAAAATTAAGACATTATATTTTGATGTTTGTGTTATCAAATTATAAACACATTATAATATGTTAATATGGCACTTATAACACCAATTTCGATGCACTAAAAACATTCGTAATATATAGCGTAATCGAACAAAAATGGCAACAGCAAATGCATAGCAAATACCTATAGTAACATAAATTTAAACAAAATAAGAGCAATTACATAAAAAAGTCCATTCTAAACAAGATTCATTTACATACTACTTTTATTTTAACACAAAACTCAACGAGTATATTGTATCATATTTGCTTAATACAGAAAAAAACTTAAAAACAAGAGTCACCAATTGTCAGCTTTATGAATCTGCCAAAAAAGTGTTAGCATAGTAACCTTTTACCCATAATCCGAAAAAATAGTTCATTTGTAACCCGAATTCGTCCTCGCAGCCTCTACCAGCAAAGTAAAAGTAGAAGGCTTGATTCCCCAGTATAAAAGCGGGCCGCACGACATACGGTCATCACACATCTGCAGACCTTGCAACGCACAACATGGCCAAATACCTAGTAAGTCGGAGTGCAGTGAAGTGTTTACGTGATAGTGTATTCAGTGATATAGTTTCGCCAAAACGTGTATTGGATTCGCCGAATAATACAAAATTAAATTTAAACAAATTTTCATCGGACATACTGTTCTAAATTCTGAATAAGGATTTTTGAATATGTTTCAATTATATGGATCATCTTTTTGCCTTATATAAATGTTGTGAATATTCAGTTGAATTTGCATTTTTATCATGGAATGAACATGATTTACAAATCATTTAATTTGATAACTAAATCAAAAGATTTTATTATGGATTTAAATAATTCATTAGACATTAGAATTGCATTAATACGATTCTCAAAAGCAAACTAATTTTAAAAGCGTATCGTAGCAAATCTTCTAGCGTGTCTCAAAATATAATTTTTTTAACAGGTCGCTCTCGCCCTCCTGGGTTGCGCTGCTGCCGAGCCTCCAGTGGGCTACAGCTACTCCGCTCCCTCATACTCCACCGGCCACTCCTCCATCGTAGCTGTCGGAGGTGTCAGCGGTGGCAGCGGCCACTACCACTCTGTACCCGTCGGACACCAAACCTCCGAAGGCTACAACGTTGACCCTCATCTCCTCTCCAAAATCAAGCACATCATCTTGAAGGATGAGATCCAAAACCAGGCTTACTCTGGTAGCTCCCACGGTCACCACGGCATCTCCTCTCACTACGGCGCACCTGCCCCTGTCTACGGTGTCCCTCAAGACAGAATCGTCGGCATTGAGCTCGATCACATCCAGCAGGGTATCCAGGTTGCTCAGTACCACCAAGCTGAAGAAGGTTACGTTACCGGTTATGCTGGTGGATACTCTGGCTACTCTAGCGGTGGACATGGCGGTTACTCCAGCGGTGGACACGGTGGTTACTCCAGCGGTGGACACGGAGCCACCTTCACCACCATCGGTGTTCCCTCTGGATCTTACGGCGTCCCTGCTCCCTCCTCATCCTACGGTGTCCCCCACTAAACGGCCCAAAATGTTAGTCATTTCATCTCATTTAATGTAAATCATGTGATCGCATCTTAGATGTTATTATGTATTATATTTGTTGTTATAAGTTTCTGTAAATAAAAAACAATCTATTTTGTACAAAATCTCCTTGATTTTATAACCCCAGCTTTCACATGCCAAGTACAGAAACTGGTACATCTCGGTACAATCGTAATACCATATGTGGTCGAACAAAAAATATATTAATTCGAAACAAAAACATGTTTCGATGCCTTAAAGAGGTAGTGATAGGTCCCTATCGAAAGTAGTTTTCGATAAAATCGAAAGTACTGATGTCACCGAACGACTTTATGACGAGTGTGACGTAATTGACGTGCAATTTATTCGTAAAGTGAACTAAGTTTATCGGCTCGTTACTTTTACTGGTTACGCAGATGAAACGATTCATATGTAATTTCAAAACCCGGTGACCGCGATACCAATTTAATGTAACACAACCTTAAGCTAATGAAGAGTTAGAAATTGCAATTCGAAACACAAGATCTTGCTTTCGAAAATTAGACAGATATGTCGAAACTTGTTACGTAAGAGCATCCATTTTCGCGGAATTAGCGAATATTTTCGCCCGCACTGTTAATCTGAGTGCAGCTTGCACTTTCTCCTGCAAGTTCGCTTGTTCCGAATCTGAGAGTGGCCGTTGTTACGCAACGCGTAAGAAGGCCGAGTGATCTGGTCGAGTCCAATCGTAGGATCTTGTTTAGGTACATCAGATTATTACGTTACCTCACCTCTGTTTCGCTAATTGAGGTATGTTATGAAATTATTCGAAAGGATATTCGCGATGGAAAAATTGTTATTGCAAAAATGTTTGTCGGATTTGTTACTAACAAACGTCTAAGTTATTTATCACTGCATTATTAATTAAGCAATAACAACTGGCAAGTAACTCATCGATTTTAAACAAGCTCTTTAAAATAAGCTGTAAGTGGGTTCCATATTCATATTCGCATCATAATTACAATCACATGCCGGAACCCTATATACGCTCGAGCAACGCACGTTACGTATATCCTAGGATAGACATAATCATAATAATATCATTCACAACAAAACCCATACAATTTTAACGACGTATCTATCATAGTCTGTTAATAAACTTACATAAGAATTTGCTGAAGAAGCTAATAAAATAGCTCAGTGTTTGAATCTAGACAATAACATAGACTTGTTGATGTTATAAGAACCAATACAGGTTGTAATACAAGAAAGGCTATCAATATCCAACGCTTTCTTGTTGAGTGTGTTTGTTAAATGACCACCATTAATTTGCATGCCGTATGTAGTAATAATGATCATATTTCTTTCTGATTGGTTGCGTATTACGTCAAACAGAACATTATTCAAAATTTCATCACTATTTTTTCAACTTTGTTTTTTGAAAGAGAATTTTTCGCTTATCAGATTCCACAAAGTTCCTTTTAATTTTACTGATGCACACAGACATAAACTAGACCACCCTACCTTTCTTGTAAACTATGTCATCCATTTAGCATAGATGTTGGTTTGATAAAAGTTATCCATATCTGTAATCCTTTGTCGTTAGTCCAATGCAGAATAGTAGGCAATGCTATCGATATAATGATGAACGAAATTATCATATGAACGTTTCATCACCAATCTATATCGTTCCCACGTTATAGAGGGTGAACTTACCGGGCGCTAAATAGTCGCCGTCCACAGTTATGTTTGCTTCTATTAGAATATTTATTTTAATAGCATCATGGGAACAGACTACAGACTAAAATGTAAATTCATAAGACCAGACAATAGAACGATCGAGATTAATCCCATTAACTAGTTTGAAGAGGACTAGAAAATGAGTCATTTTGATGAATAAAATATTTCTTGTTTTTGATATATGTATATATTAATAAAATAACATGGACACACGCTTATATATACTCGACGGTAGGCCGAGGTGTATTACACATACATCTCTCCTGTTATGTATTTTATGTTACATATAATAGGGGATAAACCTACTGCCTGCAAGAAAATTCGTTATAGAAAATTCAAAACTACTCTATTAATTCAAAAATCGAAACCAGGTCCAAGATCGACCACAAACAGCCCTAAACTTATGCCACGGGGTTCCATATGGAGCGCTGGTCAGTAAAGCACTTCATATTAAATTAATAATGTAAAATTAACTTAACAGTCATCATAATGACAGTTAATCTACTATCTTCTTACGTGAACATTTTTATCTAAAGCATTAATTTTAAAATATCTCATACATTAGTAAATTTTTGTAATGTATTACCAGACCGGAACGCGACCTCGATTCGAAAGATCCGGCGGAAGATACTCGGAGATCTTGTCATTCTTTTTTTTACAATCTCGGCCATAATTGCAGTACATGAAATTGCAAGTGACAGAACCATAATTAATACAGTAGCCAAAGATTTAATATCAGATTTTATAATCTGACGTGATGTACACGATTTTCAAGATGGATCCAATTATATAAAATAAATATTATCAAAGAACCATTTTGAGAAATATTTTAAAAGCCATGACTAAAAGTGTAGTGGTTTAAGTGGTCGCGTTGCCACTGCGACTGCGCCGAGTGTTGTAAGTTCAATCTTCACAAAGTATTTTTTTTTTGTGTAATCTACAAATGGTTGTTTCGATTCTGGATGTTCTTTGTTTAAATTTTTTAGAATTTTGTAAATGCCTCCTCCGCTGTGTAAGTCTTCCTAGAGCGGAGCACCACTATAAAAAAAATGTACAGAAATCATTTGTGGGTCAGCTTTATAAATATTAGTGAAGATCATACGGACAAAAATATGTGGATCACACGAGTTAATGCAACGATTATTTTCCCAATGCACCAATTGTGGCGTAACATATTTGCTTCATAATATGTTCCAAAGTAATTTATAAAATTATATGGTTGTTCCAATACTTCATTGCTGGGGTGGGCTATGAGTAATTTCATTTCCTGTTAATAAACACTTATTAGCAATACGGGGTCTAATTTTAAGCCTAATAGACGTCAAATGTATCATTAAGTGGGTGTAACTTATTGAGAAATGTAATTTTAGCAATCAAGTGCAGTGTTAGTCATTGGTAATTTCAATACAGCCTTACGCAGTCGATGACTGCATGTAGCTTTACTGCAATATCTCGAAGTCGTCATCCGTAGGCAGTTAATTCTTGTATTCAACACTACTGGGTGGATCGCTCAAATAGCTCCAGTTTCAGCGATCTACAATTCAAGGCAGCCAGTTGGTACACCATGGTAGGTTTAGTCGGTAGGACCCGATACTTGCATCTTACCCAGAGTGAGACCGACATACTCTCTCCGCTCCCCTTTTCTGGCGAAGACGTATACGAGAACGGCATTGCATCACGTTAAAAAAAAGGTTTACTCCAATACGCGATGATAAATCTGGTTCATCGTCTGCGATCACCTTCTTTAAGTGGTCAAGCTCTAGATAATTTGGCCACTTAGGCATTACACATCACGATTGGCAATTTCCTCCTCTCAAGGATTCGTCTGCTCCAAAAATACTATCACTGTCAAAACGTAATTAATATCAAGTTTCATACAATGAAATGTATACAGTGCAATCTAACACTATTAGGTCAACTTTAGATAGTAGTAACGCTGGTTTTTGTAACTATTGTATAACTTTTGTACATATATAATATGACATACTCGTAATGTTTGTCAATGCGCCATGAATATGTTACACTGCGGAATTGTTTGAGCATTTAAATGTCTCTATTATATGTAATGTTGTTAGCTTCTGTTTGTTGTATTATTATGTGGGAGGAGCTTAAAATGTGTATAGGTATCAGTTACGCCGTCTCAATAAAATAATTCATTATTTGATGAAGATAATCTTCTTCTACCTTCTAGTTGATAAAGGCACAATTGTCTGATTGAAAGAAGTACTGTTATCTTCTCCACATATATTTTATTCATGCTAGAGTCATCATCTAATATTTATTACAATGATAACGAAATTGCTTTGAGGGAAAACATATTTTGCTAAAAGTGTTTAAAAAAATAATCATCCAATAAGTACATACTTTCATTTAAATCCTTACACATTTTAAAGATTATAAATGTTACTATTTTAACCTAACTACGTTTGGTGTTTAAAACTAGACCCAATGCGAATTTGCCCTTACATAAAGAAGACTAAGATACTTTCACCAATAATAATAAAATGTGCTGCCACAATTCTAAAGACATAACAAGTATGATTAAATTAAAAGATTTGTTAGAAATGCCAAACTATACCAAATATTTGCACTTACAGCCAATACGATTATTGAATAACATCTAATGTCTATTAGTTTAATCGATTAGCAACAATAGATGTGAGAAGTAAAAATACTATCGCCAATTACCTCATTCATTCGATACAGCAGTTTAAGATACAATGAACTCCGGTACGTAATATTGAATTGCTTATTCATTACGAGTATCATAACAGAATTTACTATTATGCGTCTGCGCACATGTTTACGACTGTGTAAACTATTAATTAGTTGTGTTTGTTGCGTAATTTAAATTTAAGAGGTAAGTTTGTCTAGAAGATTTAGACAGTAGTTACGATCAATGCAAAACGGCTGAGACTATGTTTGGCTCTCCCAAGGAGACGTTTTAGTGCCAATACTCGGTCAACAAATATTACTTATATAATCTATAACTAGGTCGAAGCAAAAGGCACAATATCGCTTATTATGGCTATCTGCAGGATAGATAGCTAGCGGATGTCTCATGACTGAGAAGACAATACTGCATAGGTTATTTTCGAGTTAAACTAATTGGTTTGGTTTATAAATCGCATTGTGTTATTGTTGTATTTACTTTTATTTGTTTTCTAGTACCTATTTGTATTTTGTCATGATATCCTAGATAAAGCCGGATTTATTTTATTTAGTATATTGTTGTTAGTTATATTGATATTTTTATACACAATATGTTATTTAACTTCATCTTATGTTCAAGTGGGTCAAAAGCTTTTGATAATGCTACTGTTCACTAAATAACCTTGTCAAAACATCGCTAACCTGTGCAAAGTTCTTGACTGGTGTCTACATAGCTATGTGACTTAATTTCTCCAATACGACATACTTTACCACAATATTTATCAACTAAGTCTTCTTAATAGAATTTTAATACGGCAGATCGGTGTGTACTTTTCCCCTAAACAATCTGTAAACAGAAAGTCATTAAAGAATCAAATAATAAATAGGCAAGAATTTTGTCTTAATATTATTTTTAGTTTAATCACTGAACACATATTTTCTTCATATATGATGATGTCCTTTAGTTATCACTTCATTTATTTAGATTAATAATATCGTGCAATGTGTTATGGTTATACTTCAAGTTTTGATATTGACGTTTTCATGATTGTACTTAGAATACTTTTGAGAGAGCGTATTAGGTTTATCGCCATAACCTGTCAATGTGGAATATCAGACATAATTGGAATTCTCCAGTATCTGGCCGCTGGTGTGTCGCTGCGACTCAATAGTGCGCTCAATAATTCGTCGTGCGCGTACCTGACTGCTACCTGCACAAGGTGTTAGACGAAAGCTTTTGGCCGCAAGATGTGGTATTCCGTCGCTTCCGCGGACAAGTACCGGCCGAGCGCACTAGTATTAAGTGTGCGAAGTGAAATTTTACTAACATAGTATTAAGGTGTATTTACTAACATCAAATCGGCCACGATGGCGTAGTGGTTAATGTAACCGACTGCCACGCCTGAGATCGCGGGTTCGATTCCCGCACAAGTAAAACATTTGTATGCATGAATATGGATGTTTGTCTTGGTCTGGGTGTTTCTATGTAGGTATGATATGTATGTATTTATAAAACAATAAAAAAGTATATATGTAATGTTTATCCATTATCTAGTACCCATAGTACAAGCTCTGCTTAGTTTGGGCTAGATGGTGTTGTATGTATTATAAAATTATATAATATGTAAATTTAGGTTAAGGTATTTATCTATGGGCCTATGCAGCTCGAAATAAATGATTTGAAATGAAAATGAAATAGCTTACTCACATATTAACTACTGTCCCTACAAAATATGTAGTTTCTAGGGTGTTGCAGAAGTACAGCACAGCTAATTTTCCGTGTTTAATATTACGAGCCATGCTGCGCTTCAGGCTACAACCAACTAATATGATATGCAGCTAACCTATGACAGCTAACACCTAGCCATCGTTTATTTCAAAACAGCATCAAATTGATCGATCACCTTTCCTCAACGCTAAGCTGAATATATCGAAACCGGTGTTCTTGTAACAACTGACTTCTGACCCGTATTAGCGTTGCAAAAGGAATGGGCGTAAATATCCTTAAAGGCTTATGTTGTTGATTATACTGGTACATAATTTAGTATCAAACTTCTCAAAATGTTTTCGGAGTAAATTCACATAAATATATTAAAGGTCTGATGGCTATATATGCTCTCAAAAGGAAAATAGACAGGTAGGAGTCGAATAGTTTGTCCGTATCCCAATCAGTCTTCATATAATTATATGGGCACAGCGTGGTTTATTCTTTCTATAAACAAGAACACAAATGGAAAGCCAGGTGCCATCAAAATCATTAAAATAGGTTTGGTAAAAAAGTAAAACACATCATATTGACGTTGAATCTGAAAGCGGTACGCCCACGCCATTTAAGTCATTATTGTTAATGATCATAAGCATGATTTCGTACGAATATATACTTACCAAAAGAAGACAATTTGCACAAAAAGATCATTACGTCGTTATAAACAAAGTTCATTATCATATTACGTTGTTGTACAGACAAACAAACAAAAAATTTGCATTGAATTGGTTACTCCAAAGAAGGTTAGAGAAAGTTGATCTTGGACAACCGAGCCATTGTTTTATGCTGCCCGTCCGGGTGATAAAGCTTACGATTTTACTGATACTTTGACATGTCAATTTTTATGGGGTCAAATGAAATCTTTATTGTCAAGATGTTAAGAGACAAATTGCGTTGTCAGACAACTCATCGAATTTGTAACTTGAAATGTGCGCAATAAATTATAAAGTCCGAATTTTAATGGCGTATTTCTATGCGTAAGCGCCACTGTTACTCATCACATTAGCATAAGTAGGTTTTCTTTTGTATGGGTATTTGGTGTATAATTTTATACACCGTTAAAATGTAGGTAATGAATTGAAGTCATGAATAATTATTGGCTGCATATATCCAGTTTCTTAATATATTTTTGTGAGCTCATAACCTCCTACACTAGAGACGAAATATCTTCTTTCTTTATTATTGTTATTATAAGTCAGCATTTTTGTCGTTATATTGCTTGTCTGGAGAATCCAGTACGTGAACATTCATCAACATCATGCAAAACTAAAACGCCATATCGCTTCAAATTTATTACACCATTACTTTCTACATTTACACTGGTTAAAATGCATGTAGATGGTCTCAATATATCTATTTTATTTTTTATTTATTTTTTTATTTTTAGCCTGTATTGTCCCACTGCAAGGCAAAGGCCTCCCTCTCGCTTTTCCACATATGCCTATTATGCGCTAGTTTGCACCAGTCCCTTCTGTAGTTAATTAATTCGTCTTGTCATCGACGTTTTGGTCTACCACGTTGCCGTTTAATCTTGTAACTAGTGCTATTTCATAAAGCCTTTTATTTTAACTATCTGTTCCGCCATTAGACCTCCATTGCTATACCTTAATGAATCATCACAAATCTAGAAAATGAGGACCAGAAAGCTGTTGAAACAATAGATTCCGATGGTTATCTTAAAAAAAAATACACGATGTACACGGAAACACTCACTTTTAACCTAACAATGCTTGCATATATTATATATGATAATACCACGCTCGAATTCTAATAAAATGTACGTAACACTATACTATTATATAATCCTATTGCATTCAACAATTTACATACGTATATATTTAGAGAACTGAATTAATTTGGAATCGGCGCCGGGTTAGTCTTGCAATTATATCAATAAATAACTTGTTTGTTCATTTGTTGCATTAGATTTAAAGCAAAATTTTGACACATTTAATATAAAAATATACATTTTAAAGACGTCTCCTGCACTAGGAATAAAGGCTATATTGCGACAGAATCCGTATAAACTAGTGTTGTGTGTGTGTGTGTGTATTCCAAGTTCCAACTTCCACGTGATCCACAGACACCCGTACCCGGTATAACAATCTGTGGATCAAATAATTTTTGTCTAATGTAGGGATCGAACCCAGGTTTCTCGATGTATGCCATATATACAGTTATTGATATATAGATATGGATGTGTTAAAATTATCTTTATTTACATGGAGCAAATATTTTAGTAAATCGACGTAACAGTATTGTTGACTGTACCTACCATAACCATAACCCGTCAGGTTTACCTTTGATTGATATTATCAACATTCTGCGCCAACCTTACCGACCGAATGTGGCATACTTTTTTTATTAAATTAACCTCAATCTCTAACCACTCACCAATCAAAACTAATAAATATATTTTTTTTATAATTACTGTAACTATGAAGAATAAATAATCAGAACCCGATTTATAAATCGCCTACAACAAGCTTCAAATAAAACCTGCATTCTTTAAACATGGTCAAGGAGCTCACAAGGCGCTATACTGGAACCATATTATATTAATTAGGTATTGTTTGTTACTTAATGATTATATTAACAACTTGAACAAAAATTGGAGATGAATGTAAATGGGTAAAAGCTGGTAATAAACTTTATTATTAATTTGCTTAATGATTAATAATTCACATAAGTAATTATACTATTCAGACATTCTCTTACAACAGGCTTATTAACTAGCCGTCAATGTAGAAAATTGTTATTGCTGGTCGTAAAGATAGGCTCGTTATGAGAGGTGATTAAAATTATATTTGTGCACGTAAATAATCATAGGTATAACAGATACTGTTATATACATATATGTATAAGTACGTCAATGTTTTGATAATGTATGATTATTCCACACATGTTTGACTTTTTATTTTTCTTAATAAATACGACTTCACAGCAGGAATAATTCCTGGGTTACGGGATACTTTCTTTATTTTTATTATGCAACTAAGGTGGCAAACAAGCATACGGGCCACCTCATGGTAAGTGGTCACCGTAGCCTATGGACGCTTGCAACACTAGAGGCATCACTTGCGCGTTGCCGACCCTTTAGGAAAGGACGTGGGAAGGAAAGGGAGCGGGATGGGGAAAAGGGGGTGACCTCCGGGACTACTGCTATTCCACGTCGATATTCTGTGAGAGGGTAGTCCTTCCCCGGTCGAGCCGGCCCATTCATGCTGAAATCAGCAAGGTTCTACTACTCACACAGACATTCAGAGTATGGAGATAAAGAAGACCTAGACTTGGAACAATATTTGTGGACCAAACAATTTTTTGTCGATGTGGGAGTGCCAAAGCGAGGGCTAAACCACTACGCCATCCGTGCAGTCAGATGTTGAGTCATGATTCAAATGTCCATTGTGGAATGATACCTACTAACAATTTTAAGTCACCGAACAACTTGGCTAGCATAACGCAGTTCAGGATTAAGAGAAAGTCGATCTTAGGATAAATTACGTAACCAACGAATTGTATCATGGTATTGTGAATTTTCATCACGAACACAACAGCGTAGAATTGCTAATCTTATAGTAGACTCACATATCTTACGTATAGTATAATGCGGAGAATTCACTGTTATGATCCATTTGCTTCCTGAATGTGAGTGCTGAGTCTATTAGACCTGTATTTACATTTAGTACAAAAACAAAACCATTTGGAATTACTTATTTTATCATAGCCTCTTGCCAAATATTGGGACCTGCAACACTTAGTACTCTCAGTTTCGTCATATCTGTCTTTTGATTATATTGTGTTGATTGTGCCTTGTTAGTTAACATAGTATTTATTATTCGTAGACACAAACCTCTATATGTCTAAAGAGTTAAGCAGATGTTTAGTACACCCATATTACGTCAGCATTGTTTAAGGCCTCTCATTGTAGGGGCGAGATTACTGCTGATGATGCCGATGATTCTATAGAGCAATTTGTCAAGTTCCACTGTACTACTAAAAATGTATCCTGTATCCTAATCAGAAAATCAAATCCTGTACCTCACATTCACATGCAAACATAATAATCATACCATCTACACTACTCCCATCGTACAGGATGGGATGATGGAATAAGTTTTGGAACCAAGTGATAAAAATGTAATTTATTTTACAGAGATAAGATACTCCTGCTAAGCTCGAGCTTAATCGTTAGCATTTTTCTATAGCTTATTCTTTATCAAACTTCTGACATGCTTGCTTTGATTTTACTTATTTATTGATGGGTAGACAAAAACTAGAGCAACTACTGAATTGTGCAGTTCTACCGAGTACTCTTACAATGCATTTGTCCAAAATATAAAAATTCTGACAAAAGGACTTACATAGTTGACACAAAATCAATGATTAGTTAGTGTTGACAAATTATGGAGCATGAAGAGTCTATAGCATAAATAATAACAGGTTTGAATCAAATAAATGAAAGCGAAAGGTACGTTCTTAAGTATTATGATAATGTTATAGCTATATAACATGACAATCTGAAAGATTTGACATAAAGGTACAAGACAAACCTAATTATAGATGCGTGCCTACAGGGCTTTCGAATCTAATCGGTCAAAGCATCGTACGCACACATTCGTGTCTTTGTGAGATATAATCTAAGAAGTTATAGGATCCACTACTCATAAATTCGTTGTAGATAAAACTCTAGATTTAGTTTATTCCAACCTGGATTGGATTAAGCAAGGTTGGAGAAAAGGTAAATATTGACATTAAATGTTGGTGCAATAAGACACCAAAAAGAGATTTCCCTGCTACATTTAAGGCTTGAGCACCTTATTTTTGTTTCTTCAGTTAGCACGCATCGATCATATTATTCCAATATCGTCTTCCAAGGTCGATTAAAATGAATCGGTTCTTTTGGCATCGTTTCATATCGAAGATTTTCAAAGTGAATCACGTGACTGATCTGGCTCTATCTAGTTAATTTGTGGCTTTGAATTTATTTTGCAATAACTAACCTAATGGCAGCAGCCACAAAGGAAAAATATAATAGCAATAAAATCCAAAATTGAGATTATTACAGTATTTAACCAAAATGTTATTGTGGCTGCATGCATCACATTCATCTTTATTTTACGTAATAGTGAAAGGTTGCTGACCCATTGTCTAACCTCAGACCTCAACTTAATAATAATAATATGACTGGATCTTTTTGGAGCACGATGAAGCCAGACGGAGCAAGCCAAACACACGACGTCACTACTGACCACTCACTGCACGAACACAACAAGTTTTTTCTTTTGGTTTGATTTATGGATTTTGATGAGTGGCAATGTATTAGACACAGATTTGGTCATATCACTAACTCATTCTGCAGTGTATTTTAAAGAGGTACATTGAGAAATTCATGTTTGTTTATCAGCAAAGGAAATGGATTTCGCATTCGCAAGCATTGTTATCAGCCACATACCTCATATTATTATAAGACCCACCACTTACACCAGCCTACTTTATTCTACCGGGGACATACCCAGGCTCCGTGCTGCCTCTGCGGTTTTTCTAACGACAAACCTACATAGCACTTAGTAAATAAACGGAGAATTACTCACATGCTAAGACGCTAAAGAGTCAGTCGTAAAATCGGTAACTGCTTTTTAAGTAACATGCTACACGTATGGTATGCCAAAATACATCTAATATTAGTATTAGTCGCTAATTAAGCTTTGGCATGCATTATTCGATTAAAGTACTATTACGACAAAGTGAAGGTCAAGTTCTCTGTTCAATACTATTCAGCATAGTTAGTTGGATGTGTGATGTCCGCACTTAGCCCCACAATTGGGCCATTGTGCGTAAGTGACCGACGCGATAAATTGTTCGGTTACTAATACCACCTCAGTTTCGTCCAGAATGATATAAGGGGACTGGTGTTGCGCAGTACTTCCTTCATCATTTCTGGACTGTTTAATAGTTTCGCTCGTTGATTGCTCACGCTTTTACAATGTAGGAGCACGTGAGCCGTTGTCTCCTCGGTCTGCATGCTGACCCTAAATAAGGGGCTGTCAGTGATTCCGATGTTAAAAAGGTGTTCGTTGAGTGAGCAGTGCCCTGTTATTATACCCACTAGGTGGCGTAGGTTTTTCTACTATTTAGCATATAGTATGTTAAATAGGCTTATTGGAAATTGTGTTGACTGATCATCTTGCGATATTTTCAGTGCATAAAATATGTGTGGGTTAATTATAACCACCAATCATATTGCGCGTTCTGCTAGCTGTGCTTAGTTAAACATAGTCTTAGCCCTTTGAAACCAATCAACATATTTCTAACCTTCCAAATATATCTGCATATTAAAAAGAGAATTATTTTTAATGGAAAAAGCATTTCGATTCCCGCACAAGTCAAACATTTGTGTGCATGAACATGAATGTTTGTCTTGGTCTGGGTGTTTCTATGTATAATATGTATATATTTACAAAAAAAAAGTATATATGTATGTTTATCCATTGTCTAGTATCCATAGTACAAGCTCTGCTTAGTTTGGGCTAGATGGTGTTGTGTGTATGTGGTAGAATATTATTATTATTATTATTTAATCGTGAAACTACTTAAATATTCTTTTCTTCTTATTTTAGGAGTACTCCCTAATATTTCCCATAGATACTGTGAAATTTTTGCCAAACCACACGGAGAGTCGGGCGGGGGGTTATGTCGGGCTCACCGGGGAAAAAGAAAGATGTTGAAATGATAATGGACCTCCCGGAATACCGACTAAACCTACCACGGTGTTCCTCGACAAAAGCACTATCGGCGACTTTGTTCTAAAATGTATTATACTTAGAAAAAGCCTGTGCAGTGTTAGTGGTAGTTATAAATATTTTACACATTATATTATATTTATTATCTAATTATTTCAAATTATTCTAAACAATACGCCTACGAAATAAAGTACATTACATTTGATTACGTCATAATCATGTCATCACTTCTCAATAGACAACAAACATCCTAATTACATGAGCAACATTCAAATTCCAATTTATATAACACTCACATGACATCAGCATTCTTTCTTAACCAGCACCAATTTAATATTGCACATTAATTTTATTTTTCTACATTTGCAATCTTCCTCAATCTAATCATAGTATTAATCAATATAATATGTCTGTCTGCGCATTCGTTGTTCTGTGGTCGGTGAGCGATCAATCTTGCGCAGGCGCAGTATGATGTCCGGTACGCAAGTGACTGGCGAACAGATAGCGATCAGCGCTTACTATATTCAGGCTGTGAATTTTAAAACTTACTTAGTTCAAATTACACGCGCTTTCTTTTTTGATTTTGGTTATTTAAAGATGCCGTGATGTTTTGACTTTCTCGATGCGGAAGCGCACAATCAATGAGATCTTTATTATTGTACCCGCATCGGAATAAAGTGCTTAATGCTTTTTAGTAAACAATATTTTGGATTTCTGGATCTTAAAGGTTGAGATTTTGCTCTATCATTATAAAAAACGTAAGAAAGTTCATGATCTAGACAACATTGCAGTAAGAGGGATGGCCAAACTTTTTAAGGATGTATTGAACTGTCTTCTACTTTTGCGATGGCAGGATAGCAACTTCATTATTGAAGAGTTTGTAACGCGCTAGTGATACCCCAAGTATTGTTAAGCTATTTTAACTTAAGCAATTAAGATCCATCAGGTTGTCGATATGCTTATTTCTATATTGGTTACATATCGCACTCTTAATAAAACAGCGACTTAAGTCGAAATTTGGAAGTAAGGTAATTTGAACTCTAATTGTGTGAATATAAATTCTAATATTATATTTGGGTTAAGTAATTGAAACAGAGTTTAAATTTGCTTGATCCAAAACAACCAGATAGGTCTTTGTTTCATTAAGAGTGCGATATGTATATTAAAACCGTAGGTGCTAATTAGCTGAACGATACATGTCATGTAATGACAAAAAAGGTACATAAAAGAAGATAAGAGACATCTTTTCTTCTTTTATGTGTCTTAATTTTAAAAAATTAAGCCTAGGTACTGGTAGTGCCTCGCTGATTTCAGCATGAATGGGCCGGCTCGACCGGGGAAGGACTACCCTCTCACAGAATATCGACGTGAAATAGCAGTGTTCCTACTGTTATGTTTCGTTTGGTGAGTGAGAGTGCCGGAGGCCCAATCACCCTCTTTCCCCTTTCCCGCTCCTTCTCCTTCCCACTTCCTTTTTCCCTAAAGGATCGGCAACGCGCACGTGATGCCTTTGGTATTGCAGGGGTCCATAGGCTACGGTGACCACTTACCATCAGGTGGGCCGTATGCCTGTTTGCCACCTTAACTGTATAAAAAAATAAAAAATTTAACAGACTGACTGTGGATATGCAGGTTCAGTTCCCTTACATATTCTGCCATGGAACTGATCATTATACAAGACCCTCTTACAATACTCATGCATTTTCTGTAACGGTTGTTTTTTTTTTTTCTTATTTCTTAAACGACCATTTTCCACACTACATATAACGCTTGTGTCCTGAGGGACTTTACAAACATTCAAGCAACGTACGCAAGAAACTATGCATACTTTTTGTCCATGACACAGATTTTATATCGTGTGGGGTTCGAACCCATAACCCTTGGCGCAGCGGCACTAGTAAGGTGACCGCTTAACTCACTACATCATACACGCAATTCAATAAAACGAGATGGGTGTAAAAACTCAGGATTCAACCTTTTCGCCTTCATGTGACTTTGTGACCTCGGGGGTGTTTTGACCCCCAGATCCCATATTCAAATTCGACTGAGGGATGACCCAAGGTATCTGCACACCAAGTTACAAGTCAATCGGTCCTGTGGTTCCGGAGCTATGCCTGACTGACAGACACACAGACCCACAAAGTGTTTTCATTAACCTCTTCGAAGAAGGCTCAGAGGTTAATAAAGTAAACGGTAGTTAACCTACTGACCGCAACCCAAAACTACTGACTATAAGTTAATCCTTCTCAAAATTCAAAGTCAAAGTCAAAAATCGTTTATTAATTTATGTCACAAAGTAACAAAAATATATAGGTTAAAGAGTTTACTAAGCTACATTTAGGTTAGTTGCTAGATTTACGCAAAGGGTTGAGCTTATGAGCAGAAACCTGCACGAAACTCATGGCCGCTCTTTTAAATCGCTGATTGCATATAATTGCAGTATTTTACAGCTGATTCCAACAAGGTATTGCAGCCATTATACCATTTATAATACTGATTATAATTAACTTCTACCAGATACCATGCTGCTATAGAACCTGACATAAAATTTCTAAGTCATTTAATTTTTGCTTGACACGGGTATCGAACCGACGCTTACCCATAAGTGCAATGCTAACTTAAACATTAGCACCAATAAGACAGTAATCGGTAACTAATGGTCAACGTATTTTTTATTACTATCTCTTGCGACATAGTGTTACTACATTCACCTTGTTAATCAGACTAATCTGTTCGGTGGGGATAACGCTACATAAAAACCAGCTTCCTTTATACCATTCTCCGCAGTAATAGTGTATCACTGATTTGCTGTTTGTAGCACTCCTCAGTAATTGACTACCTCTGATTTGCCGTCTAAGCTGTAAAACAGCCGTAAGTCTATATATAGTATAGACTTACAGCTATTTCTCGAATCAGCAAGGCAAAGGATATCTACGAGCCTGAAAGGCCAGACTTGGTTCAAAATCGCAATTTTGTTCATGATGGTAACTATTGTAATGTAATGTTCTTCAAGCCGAATTTTGGTCTCGCCGGCCCATCTATACGGAGACTATAGATGGGCACAGGAGATATTATAGTACACTAATATGTGCGCAAACACAAGTGCTCTATTCCCTAAATCTATTATCTAACGTGTATTAACGCGATAACGCTTTTAATGCTTGACATTGCCCATAATCCGATGGGATAGTAATCTGATACGACCGGAGAGAAATCAGGCGCAGGACCAACTGTTTTACGTGATTTCCGATGCACGGGTTGTTGAACACTGCCAACTTCTTAACTCAGGGCTGATGTTCCTTGGCAGAAAAACCCAACCTTTTGTTGGCCCGAATCGTAATTCGAACCCCAGACTTCAGCACAGCAGTCAGATTCACTACGCTGCACTATCCATCCTAATATAATCATTATGTTAATCAGTCTAAGAGTAAAATCAAAATTATCAATCTAATCAAAAATATTTAGATTAAAATTAAAATGTATTCAAAACAAATGTTTAATGTTTGTAATATCGTAGTTAAAAGTCGCATAAACTCTGATATGTTAATTCAAATCAAAAAAAAAAAAATCATACGTAAATATTTATCACAACTTTTTTAGTACAGAAAATAATTAATTAAAATGGCTATTTTAATTAATTATTCTCTGTATCGGTTATCTGTATCGGTTAAGGAAAACATAGTGAAGAGGATCATGTTTTAAAGATCTCGAATATAATATGTCTTGACAAATCTTCAATAAGTATTGCTACTGAAGTATAAGACTTTAGAGCTTTAGTTCCCAAAGTGGGCCAGGTGGACCCCAGTGGTTCCCGAGAGACTCGATGGGGGTCTACGTTGGCGTGACAAAAAAATGGGGATTTACAATTCGTAAGCACGAAAATTGATCCACGGGTCCACGAAATTGATTTGCTTTCGATAGTGAAAAACTAAAATGTTGGTAATATTTTAAGAAGCTCAGCGACTGTTACTTGTTAAAACCTGCATATTCCATATTCAGTACCAGTGGTCTCGAATCTACCGATCTTTCGGTAGAAAATTACTAAAAAATAAAAAACAGGTCAGCCCGTAGAGATTTGATCAAATATTAAGCTGATTTCACCGACTTCAAAAATAAAAAGTGGTTTCATGGTCGTTTAAAGGTCAGGCTATCTAGGTAACTGATACTATAAGCAGTCCCTAGTGATATGCATGACCAACGGTAGATTAGTAAACAACTATGGATACGTTGGAGTCCCATACAAGAAGGTCTGGAAATTAAGTCAAATACATGTGCATGGTCTCACGCTTATATTGACAGGAAAGCCAACTAAGACTATCTGATCCAGGCATTGCACCCGATACTTCATGCACAGCGGTCACATTGACTTATTATTGCGCTATCAAATACACAAATTTAGGTTAAAGTTTGCACCACATAAAAAAAGCAAGCCAGCGAAGGTTTTTACAAGCCTAGAAATTCTTTACATCCATTGCTACTAAGTTTCTTATTAAGCATTATTTCTTATATAGATTATTTCTATCTGAATGCGAGTAAAACATTAATTGAACGAGTTTTCAATTAGTACCCACTGTCAATGTTCGTAATCAACTTAATGATCAAAACACGTTGCAGAGTCAATACCCAGATGAAACAATAACTTTCACCATCATCCACTGAGCTAATTGTCAGACATTGAAAGTTCCCACAGACGCTGCTAATATGAATCTTCTAATGCTATTAGTTATATTATGTATAAATCGGTCACGCATTTATATATACATATATGAAGGATTAAATAGAAGGTGAAAATGAGTGTGTGACAATTTTCAGTAAGAGTACGACGCGTTTGGAAATTTTCTAAGTAGTCATAACTGAATACAAGTATTTTGTGGTATATGAGTTTAGGCGAAGTGGAGCTAAAAATAAGTAAGACTGACCACCATGTGGGGTAATTGATAGCCAGTAAGACAGTCTACAGACTTCGTGCTGGTACTGTAAATTTCTAATCTGGAGAACCTAGCAACCAAACTCGTGATTTTAGGATTAAATGCAAATTTCTGCCACAGAATCATTTAAACTGTTTGACTATCTGTATAATTAAACTTACCTATGTATTTTAAGAAATACAGTTCAGATCGTGTTACACGATTGATTGATTGATTGAAAATCAAAGGTGTTTGACCTTTGATTTTCAATTCATCAACAAATTGATTGACGGATGACAACCTCTTTAGTGACCTTAACACCTCGCCATTAATATGAGCTAAATGTTGCGGATTCTGTAACCAATCTAAATGATACTACCTGTCAGAAGTTGCGTATAGTATATATCTTTTCGAGAGGACTGTTGCTATTCTAAAAGATATCACAAGATCTACCATCCAAAGAAAGGGTTTATTCCGCATTTGATCCTCATGTTTCGCACCAAACGTAAAAATATGCATTCGCCTCAAAAATTGTTCCTCATATGGACGCGGAACCCGGACTCATGATCGATAAATATGCTACGCTCACAACGATTGAATCAACGAGGCCAGCCAATTATACTAAATCCTCTTAATATACATAAATGTACAATAAACATTAAACCAAGTAATAGCTCGTATAGAAGAGATTTTGTTTTAGCGCAGAAGCGGAAAATAAGTTATTAACTTAATATAGATGACCATAACAATAAAATGTGTGAGAACAGACAGCTATCTCTTAGAACATTAGCACAATTTAAGTTAATAGAGATGACCAGCCATAATACAACGCGCAAAAAATAATTACAAATAGTACAGCAATTTTTTATGATGATGTCAACGTCTTTTTTTTCAATTAAATTGCCAAAATAAATCTTATCGCCGGCCTGACTCCTTTAACTGATTACTGCATCTTATGGTTGCTTGTAATCAAGGTATCAATCGTGCATTGCCAACTATAGCAACCAAAGATGATAGATAAAGAAAAGAAAGAAAGTTGACATAGAGGAAAGTTGGGTATGTGAGCCCCTGGGATCTCGTGGGCAACGCAGTAACTGTATTGCAGTAACGCCGTTTTCTGTAAGAAGATGGTACTATCTCGGGCTCGAGCTCTTTTGCACCATCACCAAGTTCACTTTGACTGTGAGTTTGTTTGTTTGTTTATTTGTTACGCATCATGAAATTTCGCATACACGTTGGCAGGGGAACAGCAAAGGACATAGGATACCATTTATCCAGAAGAGAGTCATATCTCTACACGAGCGAAGACGCGGCAATGGAGTAATTGATAACGGCGGCTTCTTCCACTGACAATTTTGCTCGAAATCTCTATTTGGAAGATTCTAGTATGCATGTATGTCATTACCGTGATGTAATTGGCCATCTGTATCTTTCTAATTTGTGACATAGTCCATTATGACGTGTAACCAATCAAAACACTATGGTTAGTTAAGCAAGTAAAGTTGATTAGCGAATGTGGATTATGTAACACTTGTGGAATGCTAAGTCGTCAGCCGCTTCTTTGGTTTGATATTCTGGTTCTCATTGAGGTTTTTCTGTTTAGCTTTTTAGGGACTTTATAGCGAAGCTGCATATACATATGTGTTACAAGTTCAACTTTGGTTTTATATATTTCTACTGATTTTATTTTTCGGAGAGGAAGTAAAGCCTTCCGGCGTTGATTCGCGACTATTTCGACTATCTGAACAACGTTGAGAACAGCAGAGACACAGTGTAGAGATATTTTGACATCTTGTCTAACCCCAAGTCATCGTTATTCTTGTGGAGCAATTGTCATCTGACTACCACAATCTAAATTCATACGGTATTCTTAGGTTAGATTATGGATACTGACTTCTCATATCAACTGTCATGGGGGTTCAGGATAGCAAGTACCGACGGCTTTACTTGTTCTTTGACTGTGTTATACATCGGTTGTATAATAGTATTATCGCATTATGTTATGTATGTTAGCTCAGTGGGGAGACCAACAGACTGTAATACAGAGGGTCTCGGGTTCGAACCCACGTCGCGCACCTCTGACTTTCAGAAGTTATATGACTTTTCGAAATTATGTGCGTATTGATTGACAATTATCGCCTGCTCCATGCCTCGAAGAGCACTAACTAAGCTGTCGGTCTCGGCTGCCATGAACATCTATGACAGTCGTTATTGGGAAGTCAGTACCCTCTAATATCCTGACACTGTTCTAGTCTTAGGGTATCGTTAGCCTTCGGGTTGCGGAGGTCAGATGGCAGTAGCTCCGTCTAAAAACTGATATCCAGTCAAATCTGGTTAGACTAGAAAGCCGACCCCAAGTGACTTGGGAATAATAAAGGCTAGGAAGAAGAAGATGTTATTTAATCTTCATAAGATAATTAAGGACACGCCTGTAAAATGTTTATATGGTGAGGTAGTATTGCATCACACTTAGATTCATCAGCTGTTTTATTTAGAAATGAGCTTTTATCAATTAATTATTTAAGATATTTGAAATATATAATTTTGATAGATTAGCATTATATATTTGCGCAACAAATGCTGGAAACGTGTCAATGGACTTTTTTAGTTTAGATATAAACAAATGCTTTAATCCTATAGCCCAAAAAAGAATTTATACATTTAACGCATTATCATTAAAATATTCGATAGTTATTTAAATATTTGAAAAATATTGAATATTCAATTTCAATTCTAATATTCAATAATTATTTGAATAGTAATCATTGACATTTAAATGCAGAGTTGTATAACTTCCTTTCGAATGACAATCGATGGCAGCCGCGTATTGTAAATCATAAAATTATGTAACAGGAGCAAACTTGTTGCTATCAAATGCAAGTCCCAATTCCAAACAATTACAAAGATTTCTTTACAAAAGATAGCAGTAGTAACATGACGAGTTAGATTCACTGACCAAGCTAAGTATATAATAGATAGGTGTGAAACTGTTATGTAATAAATAGGACTAATTACTCGCCTCGCGAGATGTATACTACTTGTATTCTTGTTACCAAGCCAGGACTAGGTTTACTTCAATATAGCTTTGCAAGATGCGGTTATGTGCAACAGATAGGATTCCAAGTTGCAATATCGATAAACTACTGGCAATCTCTAGAAGGAATATACCTAGTTTGATAACATATTCAGCCATATTATTAAATGGCTTATGTTTAACTTATCACCAGATATAGTAAAATATAACAGTCAAAAATAGTAAACGATCATCAAAATTTAAAACGCATTTACCAAAAATATTAATTGCACAGCAAAGAGATCAAAATAAGTCGACTATTTTTGGGTGGGTTTAAGAAGTAAACTAACATAACCTAACCCTTCCGAGACGGAATGCACTGATTTGAGGCGTATAGGTGCTCGTTATGATATATTTTAGTAAGCATATTTTGGTGTGCAATTACTATTTTTATTTGTATTTGTCAAAAACGTTACTACTGTAAAAAATACTTTTATCATCATATTCATAAGCGTCCGCTCATGAATATTGGATTGATCCAAATGTTAACCAAGAAAAGTTCATGCTGAAAAATTCAATTACTTTCAAACTAGCGACAACGGCTTACACATTGTTAACCTTTACATTACACATTCACTGTAAAATCAGCTGTGCTTAAATAAATATTAGTACTTTTCTCTGGATGAAAGGTTGTACTAAAATCGAAATCAAAATCAAAAATAAAATAAATTTATTCAAGTTAGGTTACAAGGTAACACTTATGAATGTCAAAGTTACACAACAATTTTTCTGTGAATTTACATTTACTGCCACGTTCAGCAAAGCAAGGGTGTAGGGCTCATGAGAAGAACGGGCAAGAAACTCGTGGCCACATAATTCTTTATATCTTTTATCACTTTAATCGCCAAGTTTACTACTAGTCATTAAAAAAACGTATTGGTGATTAACCCTTATCCTACGTAATTGTCTGTACGCATATTATTATGATACTCAAAAACAGAAATTCGAGCTGTGGTACAAACAGATTATTTTACGGTTACCGAAGTGACTCTGTCCCACAAAAATGTGACAGTAATATTTTTACGGTGTGAATTAAAACATTTTTCCATCGACTATTCAACTTATAATCACATTTACTTACGTGCACAGATTTAGTAATCATTGATTAAGAAAACAGTGATCTCCTAAAGAATGTTACAGAAAAACCGAACGAATTTAATCCATAACAATTTTGACCACAGACAAAGCTTTATTGTAGAAATGATACAACAAAATTTATAAGTCATTAAATACTATATTGTACAACAGTTAATATTGCAACAACCGTGGATACTATCTTATCTTATTCTAGATTCGATTCGCGGCACAGTTGCGAAGATTTCGGAATTCGAACATTTTTGATGTCGGTTAATAAAATATTTTTATTGCTCGGCTCCTTTACGTAATTGCCTTTGTATCGCAAAACGTATCTTCTTTGACGTTATGTAAGGACAAATAAATAAGCTGACGGCAATGGGCTCCGTTTGAAGGTGGTCTTTATAGAATGTTAACTGTGGCGACCTTTAAAACTTACGATTGTACTGACCTACCGCGGTGAAATCCGAAACTATGTAAAATATGATCCTCCTTACACCTTTTTTTTTTAAGTATGCCGTATACATGGAATAGCTTTTATCAATAATTTACACCTCATTATTACTGTCAATTTTTTATTGTTATTTAAATTACAAATTACTAGTATGATGATAATCCTACTGCTTGTATTAGGAGTGTGTTTACGTCGGTTGTGCAAGGATGGAATTTAAACCCGCGACCTTTTGATCGCAAGTCCAATACATTATCTATTGGATTACCGCATTATATAATAAAAATATTATCAAAAGAACTACTTAACCTTATTGTTATATATCCTATCCTTGTTATACTGCAAGGTATTAATCAAGCTCATGTCGATAGGTAATTGATTACCGTTAGCAATGTTTGCATATCAGTCGGCAAATAATGCCGATTCTAACTCGTAGTACCTCTCACGCCCAATTTCTGTTAAAGAGTGTAATTTCCTGGAGCCGACTTATATATAAGTACTACTATTCTATCCCGACAGACGTTCTCCTGTACACACGAAGAAAAAAGAAAAACAAATCTAAACCATTCTCGAATCCACTTAAACACATACAAAAAATTTCATCAAAATCGGTCCAGGCGTTTAGGAGGAGTTTAATTACAAACACACGCACAGAAGATTTATATATATAAAGATACCATCTCTGAATAATACTGTCGCCATTGATACAAGCTATCATATAAGTGATACAGAAATATAACTTAAATTGATGGCGACAGTTGACAATGAGGATTTGAAGCATATTTTGCTATATTAGCCTATTACCATCTACCGGAAAAGTTTTCAAACACCATACTACTACTTAACGAGATGGGTGTAAAAACCCAGGATTCAACGTCTTCGTCTTTATGTGACGTTGTGACCCCTATACCTTGGAAGTATTTTTGACCCACAGAGCCCATATTCAAACTCAACTAAGGTATAAGCTCAAGGTGTCAGCACAACAAGTTACAAGTCAATCGGTCTAGTGGTTCAGGAGTTATGCCTGTCACTAACAGACAGACACACAGACCCACATAGTGTTTTCATTAACCTCTGAAGAAGACTCAAAGGTTATTAAAAGAAAATCCTAAACTAATTTTGTATCTTCCAGGTATCTCGAGACCAGAAGCACAGACTTCTACAACTGACCTAACGACGGTGTGATTTTTTTGAAGTGAAAACTTCTTTAGGCACGTTGAGCACTTCTTGGGTGAACAGAAATCATAGAGCTCGCGTCATCGTCACTCTTCAATGCTTTCCATTTTTTAATTATTTTAGAATATTAACAATCTCTCAGAAATGGTGCGTCCTACGCAAAAATAACGAAATTTTGACCCCTTTTAATAATTCTAAGAGAGTATCAGGAACTAGCATCCGACCCGCCCCTATTTTTTTATTTATTGTTCTTTTTTAAGTTTATAAAGAAGTATTTATGATCAAGGATTAAATTTTTCCCTTCTATCGGCAGTCCCCAAAGACTGCCCCAATTTTTTTTGTAATAGCACTAGGCTGTACAAAAATATTGTTTTGAATGTCTTCCAAAATTGACCAGGCAGAAAAGGCGATACTTCTATGTAACTTGTATAATATTCTAAGCTTCTATGTTAAAGAGAAAATGCGTGAGATACCACAAAAGCAGGTCGTACGCGGACCGCCTGTCAATCGATGATTATACAAACTGAGTACGTGTCAGATGAAGACGGCAAAATGACTCACTAGACTGAATACTTCACATGTATTATGCATCTGTTGCGAGCAGCATGCCTTAAATGGATGAGCAGAATTGTATGATAACAGCTGCCAAACCAGACCAATATGAGATCGTGTTACATCGTTCAGGAAATACTTTGATGGTGTTTTGTTTAGAGTAGTAAATAATATTGTTGTGTTCTGTCTGATGAGTTAAATTTATTTAATAATTTCCTTTGCTTGAGTAAGCGAGTTTAACCTAACCGAGTTTAAGTGATGACTACACTAGAACACTACACAAATTCATTTGGCTGTAATCTTCTGTATATTATGTTTTGTAGAAATGGAACACAATCATAAACTTGTAAGTACCATGATGGCCATATAGGTCATCATCAATATTTCAGCAAAATTTAAAAGAAATAGTGTACAGATTTCGATTGCCATTTATATTCATGAGCTATCATAATGCCATCATCTTAAATAAAAATTATAGCTGGGAATATAAGATTGTTTGTTTGATTGTTATCCTTGCCCGGCTTAACTACTCGACCGATCATCATGATATTGTCAGCGGTACAAAAAAGGACAAAGGGAGGTGCCCTATGTCCTCTTCATGCAGAAATCAAGTACTGTTCACGAGCGAAGTCGCGTGCAAAAGCTAGTAGAAAAAAAGTTTAAGATATACTGAATATCATTCCTAAATCCAGTGACAGAAAATCCAAGGCTTTGGCAAAATCTCAAAATATAGCACTACACATTTTCTTCAGCAAGCTAGTCATCAGTGACAGTTTTTTTGTCGACATTGACCATCCATCACCGGACACCTGTTTGATCTTACATCACAAACATAAAGGATGCATCACGTCCACGCAAGGCTTCCTTATGACCGTGTTGCACAACCACTGATCGCTCTAAGACAACAATATGTAAGTGTCAACACTCACTTATCTTTCTGAGCTAAGAATTTTTTTTTGTTGTAATTTTGTGAAAATCATAATCGGTGTCCTAATTTCCCTATCCACGACAAAGTCTTTAGTAATACGAGATTTTGTAATATCTCATATAACTTAACTAAAAGTCATTGTGCCCAAAATATGTCTTCTTCTATTTTTAAAAAATCATCCTAATGGCCAAGGTGCAATTTTCTCACAGTTCGTTAAGGAATGTTTGCGTTTTAGCTACCCAGTAGACGTCTATGGAATGATGGTCAAACTATGTCATGGTAAAATTATTATTAATCTAACTATCAAACCCAGGACTTTCATAAATACCAGTTCTCAAGCAATTAGTTAATAATAACATCAAATCTGTTTATTAATTTACCACTGTTAAACACGGATCTCTTATCTGCTCAGTGCCCCGGAGAGCACGTTAAGCCGTCGGTCCCGGCTGCCATGAACATCTATGGCAGTCGTTATTGGGAAGTCAGTGCCCTCTATTATCCTGACACTTGTCTAGCCTTAGGGTATCGTTAGCCTTCGGGTTGCGGAGGTCAGCTGGCAGTCGTTCCGTGTAAAAACTGATATCCAATCAAATCCGGTTAGACTAGAAAGCCGACCCCAAGTGACTTGGGAATAATAAAGTCTAGGGAGAAGGAAAACACGGATCTCTTCTCAGTGTGGAAAGGGTTGAATGCCTGAAAACCTTTACAGTAAGCTAAATAAACATATTTTATTACGGTTACTGTAACATTTTTTAATAAATCACTATAAAGTCGATCTGTATTTCGTTAGGCACTCGTAAAGAGTAGCTAGTATATTACACTTACTTACACTTCGGTGATAAACAGACGAGATGTTTGTAATACTAACGTTCGCAAACATCAGTGCACACCTCGTTACGGATACGCAACTGAGTTACACCTTTTTGCGCGAGTTACGCATTTGACGGCACTTACTCGAACCGTGCGAATGACTCACGGCTACTGACCGGATTATATTTGTTTATACTATGGACAGTTTCTTTGTTACGTGACACTTATCATGTTTCTTATAATGTAGGTGAAGCGATAAAGGCTGTGGTCATGCTTACTGTTTAGCAATGCTCCTTGCAATTCCCCGAACGTGTGAGCATGTAATGTCCGTTTTATGAGGTGGCATATAAGCATAAAGCGCTCCTGATATTAACATAAACCATGGATGATTGATACACCGAGGGTTACATACATACAACTAGAGCAGTGATAGCTCAGTGGGGAGACCAATAGAATGCAATGCAGAGGTCTCAAGTTCAAACCCACGTCGCGCACCTCTGACTTTCGAAATTTATATGACTTTTCGAAATTATGTGCGTATTGGTTGACAATTATCGCCTGCTCCGTGCCTCGAAAAGCACGTTAAGCCGTCGGTCCCGGCTGCCTTGAACATCTATGGCAGTCGTTATTGGGAGAGTGTCGACACAAAAGATCCCACTGGGTCGAAGTGTCGCCGATCTGTACTGACTGGCCGCCACATAAGATAAGATACATACAACTATAAAAATTGTTATGTTACTACCGGAGCCAAGAGCAAATGCCACTGATGTCTGCTCACAGTACATATACATAAACTGATATATATGACCCTTAAGGTGAGGTAGCCAGAGGTGTGTAACACCGACATATCGCCAACTATCTTTTAGCTTTTACGTTGTAGGGGCGTACCTATTGATGTCTAGCGAACAGATCTTCATAGCCCATGTACCTATTGAGAATGGGATTAAATATAATGACCACCAAAAATACTAATTGCGCAGCAAAATATGCTTACTAAAATATATCATAACGAGCACCTATACGCCTCAAATCACTGCATTCCGTCTCGGAAGGGTTAGGTTATGTTAGGTTCCTTCTTAAACCCACCCAAAAATAGGAGCCCCGCGAAGCGGGGCTCCGTCGACTTATTTTGATCTCTTTAAATATATTTTGCTGTGCAATTTGGTGATCATTTACTATTTTTGACTGTTACATTTTACTATATCTGGTGATAAGTTAAACATAAGCCTTAAAGAAATATAATATTTCAACAACCCGATGTGGACAGCCCTAAAAATAGTAGGAAATCTGCCGTTACCATATTTGAGAGGCTTAGAGGCGATCAAATAGCAATCTTTTTGTAATTAGATGTCATTTTCTACTTAAACCTTGTTACAAAATGCGTTACTAATACATCCTTATAGACTTTTTATACATATTGCAGTAACTGCAATACGTATAAGTTACCAGCTGTAGGCGTTTCTGTATTGTTCTATATTCAAAATATTGAAAATGGCAGCGTGACGCGGTTGCGACAGCGCAGAGCCAACAACATTACCGTAAGGCTTAAAATATACTAGCTTTTGCTCGCGGCTTCGCCTGCCTAAAAGTAGATTAGGTTATATTGTCAACAGTACTTTTTTAAATTAAATAAATTTTATGCTACTCACTGATAATATAGCTTTCTAACGGTGAAAGAATATTAAAATCGGTTGAGTAGTTTTTGAGTTACACCCTTACAAACAAACAAACAAAAAAACAAATCTTTCCTCTTTATGATATTACTAGATATACCCGCGGTTTCACTCGTGTTCATGGTTACTGCGCTGCTCCCGTGGGTTGTAGCGTGATGTTATATAGCCTATAGCCTTCCTCGATAAATAGGCTATCCGACACCAAAAGAATTTTTCAATTCGAATCAGTAGTTCCTGAGATTAGTGCGTTCAAACAAATAAATAAACAAACAAACAAACTCTTCAGCTTTATAATATTAGTATAGATTAGTATAATATTAGTATAGATTACAATCCCCTGACAAGGGTTGTCTCAACTGGTTCACTGATAGTTCCAAAATGGAAACAGGATCGGGCGCTGGTATCTATGCCAACGACTGTAAGGTGAGCCAAAGCATGGGCAAATATGCAACGGTCTTCCAAGCGGCAACCTATGCTATAATTGTCTGTGCTCAGGAGAATATCAACAGTGGTGTCACTGACAGGACTGTGTATATTCTCAGTGACAGTGAAGCTGCTCTCAAGGCTCTGGGCTCGTGTAGGGTGGACTCCAGACTGGTCCTGAACTGTGTTAAGCTCCTTAACAAACTAGGCAGGAAGAACACAGTCAGACTGGTGTGGGTTCCAGGGCATGCAGGAGTGCAGGGCAATGAGGAAGCTAATGAATTAGCCAGAAAGGGCTCGGAGCAACTGTTTGTGGGCCCCGAGCCATTCGTAGGACTCTCTGAGAGCACCGTAAAGGCAGCTTTGAATGCTCACGGCAATGAAAAACACAGGCTAGAGTGGATGGCCCTTAAGGGTCTGGAACACTCCAAGAACTTAATTGCAAATGGAGCCACAGGCTTCACCCGGATGTTCTGCGGGTATAGCAAGAGCCAAATGCGCCTGCTCACAGGAGCGTTTACTGGCCATTTTGGCACCAAAGACTTCCTGTGCAGATTGAGATTGACACACGACTCGATCTGCAGAGCCTGTGGTGAACAGGACGAGTCCATATCGCACCTACTGTGTGAATGCGACGCGTTGGCTGGACTTAGGATGGGTCTGATGGGATTGGCATATCCAAACCCTGAAGACCTTAGGCTTCTCCCTCTGAATAGCATACTGCAGCTAATGCAGTACATTCATAAGGAGATAGCTAAGGGATGAATCTTGGGGCTGACACAAAAGATCCCACTGGGTCGAAGTGTCGCCGGTCAGTACAGACTGGCCCCCACACACAAGATAAGATAAGATAGATTAGTATAGATATTTTTTTTACGAAATGCCATAATATATGTGTTTCAATAAGCACATAAAGCGTAAAGTAAGAAATCATATTCTCAAATTAAAAAAAGCTTCTAAGTTTGAACATAGAATCTCGCATTCTCTTTAACTTGCGGCGTTTAGGTTCAACCGCGTCAAGGATAACTATTATACTTACTTTACAATATAGTACTGGGGACAGCAATAATAATGATAACTGAAAAGAGTAAAAAGGCAAACCTTCAAAGTATCGTTTCTTTTCTTAACAATTTCAAGGTACTTAGATATTCTATTGCTTATCGCGTCCAAACCACTAAATAGATTTTCATACAATTCTATATGAAGATAATTTGAAGAAAAACTGCAAGCTTTGCTGTTGTCGTACAATATATAAACGTAAATAATTACAAATTTCCATAGGCGTACACGAGTTTTATTGACTATAGAAAGGTATTTGGATCACACATTCAATGAACAGTTTCAACATGGCCGTTTTTTTAAAAGTAACATTTCAATAAAACTAACTTATACAACACAAAAAAACATATTTCAAAATGTAAATAAACGCTTATTATATACAAAACAATCGCTAATACAAACATATTACTTCACAATCGAACCAAATTCAACGTCGTACGAACGCCTTATATAAAAGAGTTCAACGCGTTCGGTACTCCATTACCTGCCATAAATATTACCAGATGCAGGCGCTAAATAGGCTGTATTGACCATCGAGCCGATAAGGAAGGTTTGTATGGCTATTAATATACTCATGGCTTTGCTTGCATAAGACACCAGTTTGACCTGTGTCCAGTTCGTCCGGCAAGCAATAGTGTAGTCCTCATTTAATTATACCTACTACAAAGTGCATTGACCTACTAATGGAAACCATATTATATGGTACAAAATTTACAAAAATAATGTCTATGTTTGACAAACATTAGTTAATATTACTAAGGAAACAATCAACAATTAAATTCAAACCTTACATCTTAGAACGTAATACTCCATATTGCTTGTTCTATAATAAGATTTCACTTACGCCCGGACTATTTCAGGGACGAATTTGAATCGCTGATCCGATATCGGCCTCGACGGCGTAATGGTTCGTGTAACCGACTGCCATGCATGAGGTTGCGGATTCGATTCCCGTACAAGTCAAACATTTGTGTGCATGAACATGGATATTTGTCTTGGTCTGGGTGTTTCTATGTATAATATATATGTATTTACAAAAAAAAAGTATAATATATGACTGTATGTTTATCCATTATCTAGTACCCATAATACAAGCTCTGCTTAGTTTGGGCTAGATGGTGTTCTGTGTATGTGATAGAATAGAATATTATTATATTTAGTGATTCATTCCTTTTATATAATGGAAAATAACTAATAATATATAGCTACCAAAATTTTGATGTGGTGTCACTCCTAGCAAGCCAGTTGTATGCGGAGCATGGTGGCTATGTTATATTAAATTACCAAGCACTTAACTTCTATGTAATGATATTAATGTGGATATTAAGTTGTCTTAGTAGACCTCTGAAAGTTATCAATTTGCTGCTAATCAGAGTTCAGCTTATTTGACCTGTTAATTTCATTATTGCATTATTGAACTACCTCGTGAGTACCGTGGTAGAAGTTTGGACTTAAGTTGCGTGCTATGGAGAGCACTTGGGATCGTGATCGGTGGTAGTTCTCCGGTCGAGCGGGCCCATTCATGCTGTAACCAGCGTGGCCCTACCACTCACGGATGTAATTTACCTCTGCCCCTGTATTTAAATAAATATAATCACTACAACAATAGTACAACAAAACAAATGTTTGTTTTTTCCATATTAGTTCGATTCATGGCATTTGTTCCATATTAGTTCGATTCATGTCATCATTATAATTAATTTTTTTATTTTTTAGTGTTGCGGCGATAGCCTAACAGGAGACCGTTGGACTGCCACGCAGAGGTCTCAAGTTCGATCCCAAGGCACGCATCTCTGACTTTTCGAAGTTATTTGCGTATTAAATAGTTAGTTATACGTATTGCTTTAACGGTGAAGGAAAACATCGTGAGAAAACCTGCATGTCTGAGAGTTCTCCATAATGTTCTCGAAGATATGTAAAGTCTGCCAACCCGCACTGGGCCAGCGTGGTAGACTATAGCTTAACCCTTCTCACATTGAGAAGAGACCCGTGTCCAGCAGTGGGACAGTTTAATACAGGGCTTATATTATTATTTGTTTCTCTTTCACGGGTATTTCCCTAATATGTTAGGAAAATACCCGGCCCTTTGGATGGCTTACACGGGGACATGGGTCCAACATGCAGAGGCCCTTCGAGAGTTTTAGTTTAAAGTGAGATGAGACAATTACCGAGACACTAGCCGCGGCAGGCGTAAGAGACTATTGCTACATATGGAATCTAATTATTCTGGTCTTATAGACCAAAATACTTAGCCCATTGGCTCACTTAAACTACTACAATGCATCTTACTGCATTATCTGCCTCACATACATATATTTTATCGACGAGATCACGTCAGCAAAACTCCGAGTCAAACTAGTTTAATATGTGAAATCTTTTCCATATACAGTACCTATGTGTATTTGCGTAACACAATTGACCTGCAATACCTTCGTCATGAGACTCAAGAAAGAATCCAGTTTAAGTACTTACTCACTTACTTAAATGATGTAAGTAGGCTAAGTAGCACACATCGTAAAAGTATATTAGTAGTTACTTGCGTTTTATGGTGTTTACTTCACTTAATACCGCCATATATACATAAATTCACACCTGTATATCTCTAAGTAGAAGGGGGTGTGTTGAACTCACGTGAGGTCATCTATGCTTTACATCCTATATAATAGTGGCCATATTGTTTAAAGCAGCATATTTTTTAATTCTCGATGACCGCTTATAATTTGCTAGAGACAAACTGATTTACACAGTCTGATTCGAGCACAGAGCCCATGATTCGCTAAGCTTAAACGCTTATGTCACACGGCTTAAAGAGAAGAAAACTATGTAAATAAACGTTGACTTGAGTATGTACAAGTATAAGATAAATACTACGTCAAAAATATGTAAGTCAAACCAAGATAGAACTAATAGATATCGGTTCTATCTCGCTTTGACTACTACTAGCAAATCTGGATTTACAAGGAGATTATTCTCAGTCTTCCTTTAAATCCTAAAAATCCAGATTTGCTAGTCTTGATAAGTATGTTACCTACATACTTTTCAAGACTAGCAAATCATCCTCCTCAATCACATACAGTCCTCCAGATCATCCAGAAATATACACAAATAACCGGGTGTTGTGTTCTTGCGGTGAGTAGGAGTTTAAAGCACCTTAATGGTAAAGTGGCTTGCTATAAGTAGACGACCGGCTAGCATAGCATATTTTTTAGGGTTTAGTAGCAAACGAGTAGTATACCTGGTGTTGCCAGCAAACATAGGGTATGATAATTGTGTCACTAGCGACCTCAGTAGTATTAAGTCAAATAGATACTTTAGCCATAGAACCATTAACGCTTCTGCCTTTCGTTCTTATTTATATGCATCAAAGGGCGACCCATTAAAATTATCATTACAATATCCTTCGATATCCAAGTACAGACTGACCGAGTAACTAACTCGTACTTTATTTACCAAGCATTTGTATGCAGTCATGCTTCCATTGCAATTGCGGTTATCTTCTGTGACGAAATAATATCAATTCAATGGGTGGTCTATGGTTTGAACTAACTGCAGCTAATATATTATGCACTTTAAATTTCATAATATGTTGGCTGCATTTCAATATAGAATCACACATGGTCCAATCTAGACAAAGATCGGACAACTAACTCTTTTTGTTTTGAATAATGCCGCAACTATATAGAATCCCTTGGCTACTATATAGTGGCCTGCCTTTTGTTTAGTTTAGTTTTTAAAAAGACAACTTCCGCACTAGGTATATGTTCTGTATCGCGGGGGACCTTACAAACATTCAAACAACGGACACAAAAAGCATCCATTTTGTATAGACCATATCTGTCAACCCCATGCTTCGAAAGCACGTAAACCTGTTAGTCTTGCACCTGATCGCTCTCCGTTCGTGTCGGATTGCTGTCACTTGGTATTAAAACAGAGCACTATAAGTGTTTGCGCACGCACTTGTGCACTATAATATCTCCTGAGACGGTTTTTTTTTAATTTTTTTTTTATTATGCTTGTTTTAATGACCACACTCCACCTGATGGTAAGCAGTCGTGTGGTTTAAGAGCAGTGGCCTCCACACCGCCCTCATAGTAGCCGAGGCGATGTTGAGGTCTCTACTTTGACGGCCTGAGAAGGTGCTTTTGCAGATGGCTAATCTTCGTTAAGATTTACTGCTGAGCCGATATTCGGTCTGGATTATTATATCTGTCAATCAGCGTCTGATTCAATCAATTTCATATATGTATGTTTATCCATTGTCTAGTAGTTACCATAGTACAAGCTTTGCTTAGTTTGGGCTAGATGATGTTGTGTGTATGTGATAGAATATATTATATTATTTCTTCTGCTCCCTAGCCTTTATTATTCCCAATTCACTTGGGGTCGGCTTTCTAGTCTACCCGGATTTGACTGGATATCAGTTTTGACACGAAGTGACTGCCATCTGACCCCTACAACCCGAAGGCTAACGATACCCTAAGGCTAGACCAGTGTCAGGATATAAGAGGGCACTGACTTCCCAATAACGACTGCCATAGATGTTCATGGCAGCCGGGACCGACGGCTTAACGTACTCTCCGAGGCACGGAGCATGCGATAATTGTCAATCAATACGCACATAGTTTCAAAAAGTCATATAACTTCCGAAAGTCAGAGCTGCGCGACGTGGGTTCGAACCCGAGATGCAGTTTAGATTTCATTCAATTTAGGTCACAATGCCCGATTTCGACACATCTTCAAACATATGACGTAGTGCAGAAATCCAGGTCAAAAGGACGAAAACATCATAAAAGTGTGTCAACTAACCGCATGGTTGCGTCTGCTAATTAGATTACCACTTCTGGTGAATGTTGTAAGAAACGGAACCTTACAATGCGTCACACCATATAATCATATAAGGTATGTGTTAAACAATGTTTTTTACAACGAAGATAGTGAACAGACGTATGGCGCCTTATAGTAAATGGTTACGACAGCGAAGATGCTTACAATAACAAACAATATAACAATATTCTATCACATACACACAACACCATCTAGCACAAACTAATCAGAGCTTGTACTATGGATACTAGACAATGGATAAACATACATATATATACTTTTTTTGTAAATACATACATACATAGAAACACCCAGACCAAGGCAAACATCCATATTCATGCACACAAATGTTTGACTTGTGCGGGAATCGAACCCGCGACCTCAGGCGTGGCAGTCGGTTACAGTAACCATTACGTCATCGAGGCCGACAATGGTATAGTGGTTGTGAATGCGACAGCTGTATATAAAATCTCGGGGTCAATTCCACAACTGCCTAAACGGGAAACCGAATCCTTGTAACTTACGATAGGCCAAAAACATAAAGTAACTTCAGCACTGCCACTAAACTTGTCTACTTGTCTTGGACTGAAGTCTACTTGTCTTGGACTGAAGGATCCGCAAATGGTTGTTCTAACTTTGAGTGTTGTTTGTGTCCATTAGGCGATTAACACACGGCACCGCGCACCGCCGCGGTAGGCGGTAAAGCGGATCTCATGTCGCATTGACCTCTATTAAATCCGTTGAAGCCTAACACACGTACACCGCCCGACCGCTCGGTCGAGCGGTGCTCTCACCGCCATCGCCTCTCCGCGCTGCCGTCCGTGCGGCGCCTCACACACGGGACGCCGCATAACCGCGCGGATCATCGTTGATGCAGGACGTGTTGCAATTTAAAAATGATCAGATTGGTCAAATCCATCCACGTGGACAGGCGCGTAAACTGCCTTACCGCGCGGAGCACCGCTACGAAATCCGCTTTATCGCCACCGCCCTTCGCAGCGGTGCGCGGTGCCGTGTGATAATCGCCTTAATTTTTTTTTTAAAGTACTACGCCACACATAAATTAATCCTAGTGCCAAACGCATTAACTTTTTAATAGAAAATGGAGGATTGCGTTTGTCAATGAGTAGTTCCAGACCCAGGTCAGACCCAGAGTCTATGCTACTTTATTGCCAAAAAAACCATACCAAAGTTTATGCCCTTGAATCAAACCGATATCTCATCTACAAAAATTGTATTAATTATAACTGCACCAGTGAGGCTCTCTTAAATTTCAATGCAAATATAAATATTCGTATTTATATAAAAGATGTAATATATAACTTTAGATGATTATTATATAATTATGAAAGTTATTCTTAATTCGTTGTTTGTTCAAAATAAATGGTGAGAAATACCAAAATAATAGCTCTGCATAACATCAATTGTCTCTATATATACAAAGGAACATATACATACATGTGTGTTAACTGTGCTAATTGATACACCATGAGCGTGAATACAGATTTCTCTATTGTTACATAACTGCTTTCGTATTCCTTAAATGGATTTAAGACCTTATTCTACAGATATTATAGTATAATATATGAACTGGTCCAATGTTTTGTTAATGTAGTGACGAAAGCATGATCGAATGCGCAAAACTACCGATCGTATAATACTGAATTCGATTCTCTGGTTGTGTAAACTGTTGCTGGTGTTGTGTTTTTTGATGATGGTAAGCGGTTAACGAGACGTGGTCGCTCACTGTGGGCCTTATCAGAAGGCTTAAAGTCACTTAGAGGGCGATGGAAAGAGCTCGGGATTTCTCTGCGGGATCGAATCAGAATTGAGGAGATTTACAGAAAACCTAAAGTTGCCGACATAGCTCTCTGAATAGCCAAGCTGATGTGTCAGTGGGTAGGGCACATAGCGCATAGAACCGATTGAACAGACAGGATCGGAAGTGGCGGCCACGTACCGGAAGACGCAGCAGGAGTAGTCCTCCCATAAGGTGAACCGATGACCTGGTAAGGGTCGCGGGAAGTGGTTGGATGCGGGTGGCCCAACACCGGTCTGTGCGGAAAGCCTTGCTGGAGGCCTATGTCCAGCAGTGGACGTCTTTCGGCTGAGATGGTGAAGCAGTTAAAGGTACTTGCAACACCAGGGATATCACTCACATGCTGCTAATCCCCTAAAATGGAGTCGATATACAAAAGCCTTCGCTATTATATATATCGAAAGCCTTATTAAGATATCTTGGTTTTATATAACTCGAAATTTTTATATTAAAAAGACTCAAGGGCAGATGAATGCAACTAAGAGTATAAAAATACAAAAGCTTGCCCGATATTATAATAATAAATAATATTAGTCCTGATTATAAACTGTCCCACTACTGGACACGGGCCTCTTTTCAATGTGAGAAGGGTTAACCCATAGTCTACCACGCTGCGGGTTGGCAGACTTCATATATCTTTAAGAACTTTATGGAGAAACGTCCAGACTGTCTCACGTTGTTTTCCTTCACCATTGAAGCGACCGATAACTTCGAAAACTTTGCGTGCCTTGGTATTGAACTCGAGACCTCTGCGTGACAGTACAACGGTCCCTATCGCTACATTAAAACCTGATAACTGTAATATTTAAGATCTAATAATTAAGTCTTCTCTTTAGGCTTTTATTATTCCCGTCACTTGGGGTCGGCTTTCTAGTCTAACCGGATTTGACTGGATATCAGTTTTTACACGGAGCGACTGCCACCTGACCTCCGCAACCTGAAGGCTAACGATACCCTAAGACTAGACTAGTGCCAGGATATTAGAGGGCACTGACTACCCAATAACGACTGCTATAGATGTTCATGGCAGCCGGGACCGACGGCTTAATGTGCTCTCTGAGGCACGGAAGATAGGGTAATAAAATAAAATAAAATATTTGATAACTGATGACAGTAACTTAGTAAACTTACCTATATATAAGTATTTTGACGTTCATAAGTATTACTTTGTGACCTCCAAACATTTCGCATCTCACTTATGTAAGGTGGAAACCAAACGTACGACCTCTAAATCGCACGTCCAATGCTTCATCCATTGAGCTATAACCCACTTTAAAATTAAAACAAAAATAAAATTCAGAACAGATCATGGTGCTACCATTACCATTGACCGGTGGGCAGCGCGTTCACTTTCAGTTACGCAACCAAAATGGCTGCATCCGTACAATTGTGCTTGACTTGTTCCGACAACATTCGTTTAGTTGTTGCGAAACCGAGGAGGCTGCTGTCTGATCTACCTAATATACATATGGTAATTGAAATTTGAATCATTTAAGTTACATAGGTTCACGGCTATATCCGCGAAGGAAAAGGCAGAAATGTAGCCCCGACCTGATAGTCATTTTTGGCCCCCAATTGGCTGTAATAGCTATTGATATATCGAGACACACGGCAGTGTATCTGCTAAGTTCGGTAAGAAGTGGGCAAAGAACGACCAGTGTGTATCTTTAGACGAACTATTTTGACCTACTTTTCACGCCTCCATAACTAAGAAACTAATAGGCCATCACAAATGTAATTTCGTATACTCAATAAAGTCTGCTTAACTATTAAAAAAATATTTTAAAGTCTCAAGTCTGAAGTGTGCCTAAAATGACACTTTTACGCACTGAAATTTGCCACTTCTTTTTTTTTGTAATATTCTTTCACATACACACAACACCATCTAGCCCAAACTAAGCAGAGCTTGTACTAGCGGTACTAGACAATGGATAAACATACATATATACTTTTTTGTATATATGTATGTGGCTCGATGCACCTCTGGTCGCAGAGACGCATCGATAGCCTATGATATCCTGAAAACTATTATTACTTTTAATGAAATGGGTAAAGAATTAAAGTTGCAATGGGTTCCAGCACATATTGGCCTGAGGGGAAACGAGGAAGCTGACCGTGTAGCTAAGTTAGCAGCAGTAAATGGCAATTTAATTAACTATGTACCTGACCACTGGGAATTAGTGCCAAAATTTAAATCACTTTGCTTTAATTATTGGAAAACACATTTTGAAAATATATCTTTAGAAAAAGGCATCTGGTATAGGACTATACAGAGTGAGCTCCCTCGTAGCCCCTGGTTTGATGATACCAGCTTAAGTAGGCATTATGTCAAGCTAGCCCTAAGACTTAGGTCCGGACACTACCCATCAGCAAAGTTTGCACACTTAATGAAGAAAGTAAATTCACCTAATTGCATCATTTGCAATCAAATTGAAGATGTGCAACATTTGATAATGGAGTGTGTCCGTAATAAAAATGATCGCGAGTCCCTGTTGAACGAATTTAAATTAAATAGGTTGGATGTAGGTCTAATTCAAGGAATTTTATCAAGACCAAAATCAGAAGAAGCTAAGAAATTATGCCATTTAGTAACAGTTGCTCAACAGTGATTCGTCTCATGTAAAATATTTAAATTCTGAGTATTAATTTGATTGTTTAAAATTATGTATTTACTTTGTGATAAGTTACGATGGGGTTGACATATCCGTATAGGATAAAAACCCCAAAATAAAATAAAGATATAAAAAAAAAAAAAACTTTTTTTGTAAATACGTACATATTATACATAGAAACACCCAGATCAAGACAAACATCCATGTTCATGCACACAAATGTTTGACTTACGCGGGAATCGAACCCACGACGCCATCGAGGCCGAATTATGTGCAAAGTGATATAACTGGCAGGATTTTTGCAAACATATCGTGAATATAGACAACCTCAATAAGTAATTGCTGCACCCATTATTTTCATATTTCATGGTATATGTGTGATATATTAGTATGTATATTATAAATATGTATATATAAGTGCAATATAATTTAACTGTACTTGTATCATTTATCACATAATTTAAGCATGTATTAGAAATAAAAATGGTACAACTTACAGGTTTTTAAGAATTACTTTAAAACTAAAATATTGACTACAAAAATGTAAATGAACAGAGAAAGAGAAAGTTTTTATCTACAAATAAAAGTACTCAAGTTTAACCTAACACACTTAGAATGCAAACTACATTTTTGTTCTCCTGTAAAGTGTTGATTTTTAACTTATATCACTTTTCACAGGAGGCACAGTTTTAAACTTACATACCCGTCTTTTGGGTCTCGCGTGTGGGTTCAGCAAGGCAATCTATTATTTCACTTGAATAGTAAATCTCCAATCGTAACTATTACTTATTGTATATAATATGCTTGTGCCCATGTAAGATGGTATCAGATTGAGTGATTGATTGAGCAAAAGGAGCTCTCAGTCACAGAACCAGTTACATTGATTGTAGCTTAGATTTTAAAATGAACAATTTGTAACTGTGTAACCATTTGCATCATGAACATCTATGGCAGTCGTTATTGGGAAGTCAGTGCCGTCTAATATCCTGACACTGGTCTAGCCTTAGGGTATCGTTAGCCTTCGGGTTGCGGAGGTCAGATGACAGTCGCTCCGTGTAAAAACTGATATCGAGTCAAATCCAGTTAGACTAGAAAGACCCCAAGTGACTTGGGAATAATAAAGGCTAAGGAAAGATAACCATCTGCATTTGATTACCTCAGTGGCGCAACGATAGTGAATACGGCTACAGTGCCGATCTTGGGTTCGATTTCCAAAACGAGCAAAATTTTGGGTTTTGGGTAGTAGCAGTAATCAGGAATTGTGCGCCCTATTTCGTGGTGGACCCTTAATTATAGCTGATAAAATATGGATTTAAAACTCCTCTACCTATTTTATAGGCAATCAAAAGCGTATTTAAAAAAAAAAACTATTATTAGAGTTTACTAGTATAATCTGCGCAAATTACATTAAAACAAAGTAAAGTCCACAAAATTGCAAAAAGTTGCAACTATATTCTAGTTGTCAATTTATAAACAAAACAAGTCATTTTCGTAACATGTTATTTACATCCGTCTGTTATCGTATAGATACATGAGCATACTCCACTTAGTTGCCTTATTATAATATAAAAAAAATCTTATAACATCAGCTATCTGTCAGTGAAAGTCCCATCAAAATCGGTCCCGCTACTTCAGAGATTAGCCGAAACAGACAGACAAAAATTTGAAATATTTAGTTTTGGTATAAGTACTTTATATACTTTCATATGCATTGAGTAAAAAGTTGTTATTTTGACTTATAAATATACACTTCAATTTTATTTATTTGTATGTATATGTATTGTATATATATAAATAGACATCAAATTAGGCATATAGAACATAATTATATTAGGTAACTACTTTTTACGGGAATTTATGTAATAGCCGCAGCATAGGTAAAATCACTTCACAACTGAAGTCCATGCGAACGGTGTCGCGATTATATATATACGATCCGTTTCAAATGAGGTGTGCATTACAGTAAAAATTACTGACTTGTTTCTGATCGAGATGTCTTAGGTAATATGGTTTCACTGTTTTTGCTGTACATGCAATAACCATAAACGCTGTATTGAGAAAACTTTCCCTCGAGAGCTTTTGTTCTAGGTGTGTAATGTATGGATAAACTCTATGACGGAGAATAATATAAATAGATAAAATAGCAAAAGACGCCTTTGCTATATAAAAATATTTTTTAGCAAATATTTTCTGATCTCTCAAAACATCTTTACTTTATTTTTTATAGTGACACAGCATAGTGATTGTAACGGACCTGGTAGAAAGCCCAATTACAGTCCAGAGACAGTGACGACGAGAAGAAAATAGATGTCTTCTAGCCGTCGTCAACACTGGACCAGATGCTTCTCCACATTACGTTTGAAGGACTCAATGTCATAGGGAGGGAACAAAATAATTTTATAGAATTTAAAAAATGTTTATTTGTGTAAACGAGTGGAGCTACCAGTCATATATTAAAATTTAAAATATGACTGGTAGCTCCACTCGTTTACATATTTAATATTCTTCTTCGTGTGCAGCGCCATGTCTACAACAACATCGCTGCAGTCGCGGCAGTGGTGACAACCGGGCGTCTTTTGCCGGCCTATACGATACAGGAACTGGCCAAAGCAACCGTGGCCAGTCATTACCTGTGTCTGGAAGGTGAGGGCGCCATGCCACCTCTCCAGCTACTCCTCAAACCTAACCTAACCTAATAGTAATAAGATACAGTTCTTTTAGTAAAACAGCATGTTAATAATTAATCTCTAAAACACATAAATTGAAAATTAATCTATATCTATACTAATATTATAAAAGGAAAGATTTGATATTTTGTTTGTTTTTAACTCAAAAACTACTACACCGATTTAAAAAATTCTTTCACCATTAGCAAGCTATAACATAATTTCAATATTTTATTTAAAAAGAGTACTGTTACTAACATAACCTAATCTACTTTTAAGCGAGCGAAGCCGCGAACAAAAGTTAGTATAAAATAAAGTAACAGGAGAGGCACTTATTAGACAAATAAAATTATAAATAGTTCAGAATTATAACAATTAATTTACTTTTATATCCTAAGGTTATCTATATATTAATACGTGAAGCAAAAACTTTGTACCCTTTTTATGAAAATTGCGCGGACGGAGGAGTATGAAATTTGGCACAATTAAAGTGTATATGGAGAAGGAGGGGCGAATCCTAATATTTAAATAAAATATGCATTAGAAATACATTAAATTAATGAAAAAACACTACACGCACACAACCATGCATTTGACACACGCAGCGTAACTATGGTTACATATGTATATCAATATATAATGACATATATCAGCAATATCTTACAGGTAAACTTCGGTCGAATTTCGAGCACTAGGCGACCGCTAGTTTAGATAAATCTTTGAGAGTTTCGTCAAACAGCAATCCCACACATTAACTTGACTTAGTTCTTCTTTAACAGAAAAATAATCATCAATCACTTAAAACCAGTTTGATTAATTCAACAATCGGAATGTTAATATTTATATAAGCTTATCAAAGATTGATAATTTTCAATCACCGTTGCATTTTTACAATAAAACCTGGTGTCACCTATGGCTGTCGTAAAATGTCATTATAGTAATAAATAATGGTTAGACCCTGGTCCCACAGTAAGCAACAAATATAGCGACTCGGTCGAGATCTTAGAACCGTTTTTGGCTATGTCGTGTCGGTAACCTTCATGTGTATTCATAAGCAAGTTATGAGTGCTTGCTTCAGACATTTTGTTTCTTTTCTAACATGGAAATATAATATAATAATAATATTCTATCACATACACACAACACCATCTAGCCCAAACTAAGCAGAGCTTGTATGTACAATGAGTACTAGACAATGGATAAACATACATATTATATACTTTTTTTTGGAAATACATACTTATTATACATAGAAATACCCATACCAAGACAAACATCCATGTTCATGCACAAATATTTGACTTGTGCGGGAATCGAACCTGCAACCTCAGACTCAACCTATTATCATGAAATTTCGCATACACGTTGTCAGGGGTGCAGAAATGGATATAAGGTACCTTTCATCCTGATAAAAGAACTGTCCCCAAGGGATATAAATTTATTCAAAATACCTACATTAATACGTGCGAAGCCGCAGGTAAGACCTAGTCCTAATCCTAATCCTAACTAATATTATAGAAGCGAAAATGAGTTTGTTTATTTGTTACCTTTTTACGCCTAAACCACTGAACCAATCATCTTGAAATTTTGCATATACGTTGTCAGGTGTACAGAAACGGACATAGGCTACCTTTCATCCCGAAAAAAATTACTGTTCCCGAGGAAAACAATAATAACGTTCTTATGATAATAGATAGCGTCACGTGTCTTTCGAATCATGATTGAATTATATTATTACAAGCAGAGTACGACCCGAATTGCCGCGGGCAAAAGCTAGTAATTTTATAATTGAACCCCATACTATTAAACTAAGACCGCATCCTAATCAGATTAGAAGTTTATAGTTCAAATTAACAAAAAAGACGACTGATAAACACCCATGTTTTGGAATCAGAAACCCTTAATTAAAGTGTTCAGATTTACCTGCTACTCTATAAAAACAATTTCCTCAATCAGAAAACATTTAATCTCAAATCGGTTTCTAGCGGGCAGTAAGACAGTTGCTTTAAGGCGTACAATTTTAAACACAAGCAATCGTGACTGCCGCAGGCTGTATTGACCATCTGTACGACAGAGCTACAGGTGTGGTATCTCCATTAAAATATACAAATGAAGTATTACAATGAATGTAACATTGCTTTAAGAGTGGAAGGTATTGATTGACTACAAGAAACTTTTTATAAGGCATAATAAACAAAAAAAATTGTTCTCGTCTGACTTTTTCCGTCTGAAAACTTTATTGGATCTGTAAGACTATGTAGTAAGCCTAACAATTTAGTTACCTAAACTTAACTCACTTACATTACAATACATTATACTATGCGTTTTTTTATTATCGAAAGGGTAGACGATGGTATATAATACACACAAATTTCGCAACCTATATTAACCCTTCCGAGACAGAATGCAGTGATTTGAGGCGTATAGGTGCTCGTTATGCTGTTGAATTGTCTATCAAATGTTGCTCTACGAAATCTTCAGTTTGTTGGATTCAAATTCATGGCATGGCATTCAGTCTCGATGGCGTAGTGGTTAGTGTAACCGTCTGCCACGCCTGAGGTCGCGTGTTCGATTCCCGCACAAGTCAAACATTTGTGTGCATGAACATGGATGTTTGTCTTGGTCTGGGTGTTTCTATGTATAATTTGTATGTATTTACAAAAAAAAAGTATATATGTATGTTTATCCATTGTCTAGTACCCATAGTACAAGCTCTGCTTAGTTTGGGCTAGATGGTGTTGTGTGTATGTGAGAACATTTAAAAAAAAAAAAAATATTAGACTATATTGTTGTCCAGGCCACTCTTGATAAGCCCTAATATTTTGAAACCTTTATCACTTGGAATTCACGAGTTAAGATCACACGTAATAGGAAATGAGTCTATTTTATAAAGATAAATAATACTGAACACAACACAGATTTATTAGATTTCTTGCACCGGTAGCAGCCAGTGCCTATGGTGACCCATACCACATTAGGTTAAAACTCTCGAAGGTTCTCTTACGGAGACATTAGATCCATGTCCCCGTAAGCCTATCAAAAGTATATTCCTAAATAAAATACCAATATTTTGTCTGACCCAGCAATCGATGTCAACTCTTCGTTATAGCTTCAAACGTCAACGCGAACTTATTTCTATAGAATTACTAGATAGAGTAGTGACTACTAAAATATATTTATTTTTAGCTCTCGTAGTTTTGAACCAAACGATTTTTCTCCCTCTATTCAAAACTGTCCCAAAACGAATCTGTAAGCTCTATCACCAAATAAAAGAGTGTAATATCGTAAAGAGTGTCTTCGGTAGAGACGGGTGTGTTGATAACGTCGCTCTACCGTATAAATCTATTTGAAATACCGCGACGTACGGCGATTGAGGGAAAATGGTTACTGCGATTATGCTCTATGGTAGAGAAGTGTTTATCAGTGCGAACACACACATAATCGCATCGAATAACTTACGTACATTTTAGCCGTTTATTATACATACGTATATACATTAACTTAACTCTATATAACGCCTAAAGGGTAGGTAGAGTCAAAGTCAAATTAAAATACATTTATTCGTTTAAGTTACTAAGTAACACTTATGAACGTCAAAGTTTAGTGGTTAGAAAGTTTTGTTAAGTAACTCTACAGTTAAAGACAATTATGCACATATGTTATGATCATAGGATACGAGCAGCGATAGCTCAGTCGGGAGACCAACAGACTGCAATGCAGAGGGTCTCGGATTCGAACCCACGTCACGCACCTGTGATTTTCGGAAGTTATATGACTTTTCGTAATTATGTGCGTATTGATTGACAATTATCGCCTGCTCCGTGCCTCGGAGAGCACGTTAAGCCGTCAGTCCCTGCTGCCATGAACATCTATGGCAGTCGTTATTGGGAGAGTGTCGACACAAAAGATCCCACTGGGTTGAAGTGTCGCCGGTCTGCACTGACTGGCCCCCACATAAGATAAGATAAGATCATGGGATAATTACAATTCTCACATATTAAGCATATTACAATAGCCATGCTGCCAATGCCATTACAAAAGCACTCACTCTAGTTGCTTATAAAATACTTGCATAGATTCATACATAGTCTCATGCTTATAGAAGAGTTAGGTAGGCAAAGTTGTGTTATACAGGTTGTCCGGTAATTAATGGATAACCTTGATATGTCTTATAGTAGAACATGGCCGTTCAGAAAAAAATATGAAAAGTAGTAGTTTTTTTAACTACCATATTTAACTTTCTTATACACTACGACCATAAATGAATGAATTCCATCGATTTTTTGTTTATTTATTATTAAACACTAATTATGCTAATAGATAGACAGCCAAAATTATGACTAGCTATTGCACTGTTTTAATATATTTTATTTTGTTTTTTATTTTTTAATTTTTTTTCACGGCCCTCAGTTCTACTATAAGACTTTTCATGGTTATCCATTAATTATCGGACAGCCTGTATATGCTTTTAGGTCCCACATTATTATGTGGGACCTAAAAGCATATACAGGATGTCCGATATGTTGTTTGTATGCCAAAACAACTTATGATTAAATAATAATAAAAAAGTTTACACTCATTTCTCAACCCAACCAACTCAAACATGATTTACAGTCAAATAAAACACTCTACAAAATCTAGTTTGTTCTTCGTCTCTGGGTAGAGTCAAGCGATGCCGATAGCGGCCTTCCCTACCCCGCATAAATCTGCCTAATCATTTGAAATACTCTACCACAGAGCGGCTCTTAATAACGCTGCTACGTAAGAGCGCCACTGATATAACTCTATGTAGAGACTGATGTGGATTTGTGGGATTGAACAATAAAATTATTTTCTTTGTTTTAAGATCCGAATTTTGAATTTAAAATGTCTGGGTTTGGATCTCTGCCTTGTTGGTATTGTGGCATAAATTCACGCTTATATTTGTGAGGTTTCTTGCCCGGTTCACGCAAAAAGTTATTTTAATTTTCTGTTTATTAATTATCTGCTCACCCCTTCGGGGTATGAGATGTATGTATATTTATTTTGCGAAATATATATACATCTCATACCTGTTGTATGTTTAACGTCTCAATTATTGAAATTGACTAAACCAGGACCACATGGCACTGCACAGTATACACTGCTGCTTCACTAAGGTAATCCAAAAAGAGTTTACGAGAACAAAAAGATTTTGGAGCAATAACCTGTGTTTTACAAAAAGGTTTTGATGTATTTGGTTTGATAAAGAATACTTCATCTAAAAACAGCACGTTACCACCTACGCAATGGAATTCTAAAAATCTAACTTGTCGTAGTGTAGCAACACACAAGGCTATTTACCTTTATTGTGTATCCACACAATACAGGTGCTATTTTGTATCTACAATAACTAAACACATGACAGACAGATGCAGCAGGCGCCAAAATGAAGACGTTGCACGCCAAAATATTTAACGTAATGTTTCTTGACAATGATACGAGTGATCTTATTCAACTCTAGTTTTATTGCCAAGCTTATCATCAATCATCAAACAACCCTATTTAAAAAAAACATGCACAAAATTAAAACCCAGGCATCGACTATCCAAATCCAATCCACGATTTAAGCATTTCTCAATATGCGTGAAAACTTTCAGTCTTTCGTCCAACTCAATACCTTTTCCAGACTATTGATCCACCAAATATTTTGTATCAAAAGACACATCACAGATAAATACATAATCTAGAAGGCAGGCTCCATTTTAAAACTCTACAACTCAATAAAAAAACCTCATCAGCTAAAAGCTTAAGGAAATGCAGAGGGTCTAATTAGCAATGATATTTAAAACGCTCAGAAACGCTAAGCGAAATTTATGCCAAGACAATATTAGATGAGAGAAATGAGCACAGAGAATGCAATAACAATAAATAGCAATAAATAAAAGGATTCAGTTGTTGCTTGTATTGTATGATACTAATCCTGCGGGACCAGAAACTGTGGAGCTGACTTAGTGCTACAATATTCGGTGAGCTAATTTTCTACTTATTTATTTATTTAAGGCACACCAACTATATATTTACAAACAACGTGTTACATTTAATATCGTTAATCCTAAATACAGTGTAAATATATCACTTAAAGGTATACACACCACTCACATTTTCGAAATTTTACATAAATGCAATATATATCACATACATATCATCGTTAATGCTAGTTCATTTTAAATATACATTTTCATTTGTACAAATATATTAAAGTTGATAAATTATACTTTTTATGCAATAAATTAGAAATAGAAAGTAAATTATGTCAGTTGTATGTCTTTAAAAAGAATCGATGACCTAATGGGTAAGACATTTGGTTGGCGACTAAAAGATTTTAGGTTCGATATTATGTACTATAGTCATAAGTCCTTTGCTTTTTTTTGTTTTCCATCTTCTTTAGAACTAACAATACACAACAAAATAAAAAACTTTACTGTGATTGATGTTTATTCTAAACCTCTAACTGCTTTTAGTCGCATAAAACACATGAGATAATGATAATTTTAGGTGAGTGTTTGGTAATTTTACATGTTTCTATCGACCGCTATCTATACAGTTAAAATTAATCCATTAATTAACATTTCCCTTATCATTCATTACGCTCCAAAAAAAAATATTAAAAATAAATTTATTCAAGTTAGGTTACAAGGTAACACTTATGAATGTCAAAGTTGCACTATGTTTTTTTGTGAATTTACATTTACTGCCACGTTCAGCAAAGCAAGGGTGTAAGGCTCATGAAAAGAACGGGCAAGAAGGCTCCTTTCATTTCTGTCGATTCCTATGTACAATAAAAGTAGCAAACTTAAATTAAAGCTTTTACACGAGTTGTATATCTGTACATCATGAAAATGACCAATGGCAGTATAATGATAATTGATGGCGCGCCTCCGAGCCAGCACCAATACCATCCTGAGTGTGTTCGCGGATTGGTGGGAGACCCCGATGATGCGATGATGAATGCAGCTACATACTGTGATTTAACCATGTATATTATTAGGTACCGGTCTGTGTGGAAAACCTTGGGGGAGGCCTATGTCCAGCAGTGGACGTCTTTTGGCTGACATGATGATGATGATGATTATTAGGTACTGTATTGTCTACTAACATTAGATTTTTAAGTAAATCGTTACTAACACGATATGGACTTAGTCCGGAATAAACGTATATTATTATTATAAGCTGTATGACAAGCTCACACATGTAGCCCACGTATGTATCTCGAGCATATCACCCGAACCAAATACTTGCGTTGCATCCAAGCACCTTAAAAAGAAAAATATACAATAATATTCTGCAAAAGTTTTCACCCTAACAGCGACTCCACGCCCCAAGCCCACAGAGAACTAATCCAAGGCAGCGTCGACTGTTACGGCGATTACTTTAATTGGCTCAATCTCCATTCAAAACCACCTCGCGGTGGGTGGGGAGGCGCCAGATTTATGGCGAAAGGGTAAGGCTCATGATCCCTGTTTATGAAGGAAGATAACGAAAAATGTAGGATAGTTTCGGTCTGGCTCTTTGTTTCACTCGAGAAGGGACCGTTTTGAAGGACTCTTTGGATTGATCGACCGTGGTTAAGCGGGACTTTGTGAGGTAGAGCTTTGGATGGATCAATCTTTTATTTGTAAGTAAGGTAGTGGTTGCTGAAATTATTACTCATGGAAATATATTAAAACGTATTATCAAAAGACTAAATGTATTTTAGAAATAGGCACTATGTTGAGTATTTATTTTTATATGGAACTTTCCTGCCATATTTGGAACAAATAACAATTACTAGGGCTGTCGTTAACCCTTCACATACATACTGTTGTTAACATTCATAGTCGGGAATCGAACGGACAGCCCCTTGATTGCAAGTTCAATACTTTATTAATTGGGCTTAGCTCTTCTTCTTTGTAACTCATTTCCTAAAATCGTTTTTAAGACATTTTAAATTTATATGTTTTAGAAGAATGATTTCTATACAACTATTATCTGTAACGTAGCCTTTACACCACAATGTTGATTATGTCACTATCAATGAAACCAACACATGTTATTATCATTGAAACCACGACCGCATAATTACTAAACCAACGAAACGACCAACAAAAAAAATGCTCTCTTTTTGTAAAACAGATTTACTAATAGTACTCGTGCCTGTATTTCACTGGAAGGAAAAAACTACAACGTTTTGCTAGCTATATTTCAGGCCATCATCGTCTACCAAGCAAATTGCCAGACTCCCTACTGCTACAGAAAATATATAAAACAGAGAAAGCCAATTATTGTAGTTTGTAAGACTCAAGTGACGAAAAAGCCGTACCGTCTTCTTTCCAAAATGTAATTCAAATGGATCATCTTTTTAGTAAAATACTACCCATATTTGTCGAGTATTTTATGGATTTTATAGAAGGCAATAGCCACTGTGACTGAGTGTACTTGATGCGCGTACAGACCACAAATATTTACCCAATTCCAAAATAGCTATCTATAGACCATACAGTTAAAATCTCGAAAAAGTTATCATAGTGTGTTTTGTTGAAGTACACGATAATAACTTAGGTAAACAAAATTTTAACAAAAAAGAAAACTGACTTCAAAAAAGAATATTCTAAAACTTAAAATGCACTAAAAAGTTAATAAATAATTGCATATTCTTGTGAATAATTAAATTATTGTTATTTTTGGAGTCGGTGTCAGCCGCCCGCGCCGCGTGCTGCGTCTATGTGTGTAATTGTGCATGCCAATGTTATGTTATGATTATAGTAAGACATCTCATGTTTAATTAGTTACAAACTTACCTTGGCTGACACCGACTCCAATAATAACAATGATTTAAATATTCACAAGAATATGCAATTATTTATTAACTTTTTAGTGCATTTTAAGTTTTAGAATATTCTTTTTTGAAGTCGATTTTCTTTTTTGTTAAAATTTTGTTTATTTCTCGGTTTTTAGTGAACCTTGCCAAATATGAGAACATCATCAATGTAGCCAAATACGCATTATTAAGGATAACTCGAAAACGAATGGTCAAATCTTGATCAAAATTAAATGGGACCACACGGGAAGCACCAGCTTTCAAATAAAAAAAGAATCATCAAAATCGGTTCACCCAGTGGAAAGTAACGAGGAAACAAACATAAAAAAAACAGACGAATTGAATACCTCCTCCTTTTTTTAAAACCGGTTAAAAATATACTGTTATACTCACGGCTATAATACTACAATTTAAAATTTTCTAAATGTCAAAGCTCAATGACCACTAGAGTCCCCTAGAAATCGTTCTCATTTAACTGAAATGTAAGTTTCTTTATGACAAATAAATATTTACCCCGAAAAATGTTACCATCAGCATCAAATAAATATAATTTTTCAGTTTTGCAATCGAAACCATTTATTTTGTAATTCTACCCGGAAATTTTCTAATCGTAGTAAAATTAACCCTTGTATGAAACAGCCACCTCTAAGTCTACCGACCCCATAATCCATGTACCTTTAAAGGCTGACGGCTTCATCAGCACACGGCCGTGTTTTCATTAGTTGCTCTAACGTATGACGCGATGGGGGACTAAATCTTCATTTTTGACGTCCCATGGGTCAAAGCGAAGATACTGATGTGTGGACGTTTACTGGAAGAGTCATGGCATTAAAATATTATGTAAAAGATTGGCAATGTTTTTAATGATTTTTCTCTTTCTTTTGATGTAGTTTTATAAGATAGAAGAGCTTAAAGCTAGAATAGCAGTGCATTTTCATTTTTGTTGAAAAGTGGCACACATGCAAGCTCTTCGGCTGATGGTAGCAGCTACTATGGCTCATGATACTGAAAAGGTCAACGCTATTATGTATTGCCAAGTCTACACAGAAAACAAAATGAATCCTGTTCCGCCACGCCTCCGCTCTACAGTTTTTTTTATAACTTCATTAACAACCTTGTGTCGAGTACAGAATACTGTGCTTCAAATCTATTGGAGAAAATCGGTGGAATGTAGATCTATATAGAGATTTGTTAACTAAACCAAAGGCTCGATATGAGACATTGCAATCAAAATTAGTACGAAGCATAATGGTTAAAGTGTTAACCTTGCTATTGTGCCCTCCAAGTGTTAGGGTGCTGTTCGATCGCCAGTATAATTAATTGTATGATTCCCAAATAGTTGTCCCGAGTCTGGATTAGGGAATGTTTGTAAACTCGTTAGTGATTCTGGAACTATGACACTGCTGGTGAAATCTGAGTGTAACTATACTCCTAACTCTTTGAAAATTATCTTCTGCCAAATCCTTTGGCAATACGCAGGTATAACAAGAACATACAGCCATAGTACTATGCTATATACATGGCACTTCCAGCCACGAGACATCTGTTAACACGTCTGGCACGGACGAGACGGGGGACATAGCTAATGTTGATATATCGGCCGCCGGTCGGACGGACAGACGCACACACATCTTAAATAATAAGGACGCTACCTGTGTCATCGTTTATTTATGGAACATCGCTTTTTACCTGTTTACCTATTCAGCTGTTTTTTAACGTGAAATTTTTCTTGTTTTAGCTTGTTGAGGGATTGTGTTCAGAATTTCAGGTCGCAATGTCAGCTGTAATTGTAGTTGAAGTTAATCATCAGCCGTAATGGAGGTATTACTAACAAAAAATATAAAATGGGATTAAATATAATGATCATCAAAAATACTAATTGGTCAGCAAATATTGCACAGCATAACGAGCATCTATACGCCTCAAATCACTGCATTCCGTCTCGGAAGTGTTAGGTTATGTTAGGTTGCTTTTTTGAAACCCACCCAAAAATAGGCGTCGACTTAGTTCGATCTCTTTAAAGTTTTCTGGCCATGAGTTGCTCATCAATTAGCTATTTCTGCTCACAGATTATATTTTTCTGCTCAAAAAATACCAATACTATGCTAACCATTTAAATAACACCCATATAAAATAGTGTTTATCTATACTAATATTATAAAGCTAAAGAGTTTGTTTGTTTGTTTGAACGCGCTAATCTCAGGAATTACTGGTTCGGTTTGAAAAAATATTTTAGTGTTGGATAGCCTATTTATCGAGGAAGGCTATAGGCTATAATAATATAACATCATCCTACGAGGGCGGCGCAGTAACGGTAAACGCGGGTGAAACCGCGGGAACATCTAGTTGTAATATATTGCAGATTCTGGAGTGGTGGCCACGCAGCAGGGTTAGGACCCCATAAGTTGGATCGACGATCTGGTTAGGGTCGCGGGAAGCAGTTAGATGTGGGCGGCATGAAAGAGGTCTGTGTGGAAAACGTTCGGGGAAGCCTATGTTAGCAGTCGACGTTTTTCGACTGAGCTGACGAGATGGTGCTTGCAAATTCTGAGTACGGAGACACCGTGAATATCCCGATATACTTGTATGTATAAACTTAATAACACTTTGTCTGACCCGGATACGTCATGCACAGTAGTCACATTCACTAACGCTGTAGCTCAGAGGCAGTAGATTTTTACGAAAGAGCAAAAACAAAAACGTCTGACTAATGTTTCTATGGCGACCCTTTAACTTTTTACTTATTAAATATTTTTATCCTTAATTATAGTATACAACATAATAACATATTATTGTCTTCTGTTTACGCGAATGTTATTCATTGAAATTAAACTACTATATACGGATTTTATCGCGATGTTTATTTGACACTTTATTACAAAATTTAGAAACTGTTACACTATTACTATTAAACTTTACTCATTTTTAAGCTAATTAAATTATTGATTATTGAAATATTAAATTATCACTATACTATTTATATTTATGTTTACACTTTCTCCGATGTTTCGGTTGCTTTTCAGCAGCCATTGTCAAGGGGAGTAGTAATAGTATAAATATTTTTAATAGTTTCAATAATTTAATTAGCTTAAAAAATTTAAAAGTGTAAAAGTTTCAAAATGTTTAAAGTGTCAAATACACAACGCGATAAAATCCGTATATAGTAGTTTAATTTCAATAATAACATTATATATATTACTAGCTTTTGCGCGCGGCTCCGCCCGCGTGGTACCAACATCAATAAAAAGTAGCCTTCTTCAGGTTTTAAACTATATCTGTGCTAAATTTAATCGAAATCAGTTGAGTGTTTTAGCCGTGAAAAGGTAACAGACAGACAGACAGAGTAACTTTCGAATTTATAATATTAGTAAGGAGTAAGGATTTGGATATTACAACTGGCTTCTTAATTGGTTTAAAAGATCTTTCAAGCTAAAACCAACAATCATAGAGTGAAAGTTTAGTAACAAAGTAACAAAGGCTCACTTTCAGAGTAAAACTTTTAAAAGTCTCTACCTTTATACTCAATCATTTTAACACTTATCTCTAGATATTTGTATAACAACGGATGTTTTATAATTATTTAGATATTTAGATATACGCTTTAAATTGAAGCAAAAAACTTGATTGATCGTTTGGCTCACAACGAATCACTAGTTTATTTAAATTAAACCAGTCTTTATAATATCAGAACTGAATGATCCATTGGCGAAAGCGTGAGAACACATATCATTGGCAATTAGGTTTATTCTCGAGAACCTGCATTTTTGCGTGTCGGCCAAGGTATTGTACACTATTCTAAAAAGTACGCCATACTCGAGCAGATATTGATATTTTCTCTTTCTATTAGGGTATTTTATTTTATGAGTAGTAGAGCCTCGCTGATTTCAGCATGAATGGGCCGGCTCGACTGGGGAAGGACTACCCTCTCACAGAATACCGACGTAAAATAGCAGTATTCCTACTGTTGTGTTTCGTTCGGTGAGTGAGAGTACCGGTGGCCCAATCACCCTCTTTTCGCTCCTTCTTGTTCCCACTTCCTTTTCTAAAGGGTCGGCAACGCGCAAGTGATGCCTCTGGTGTTGCAGGCGTCCATAGGCTATGGTGACCACTTACCATCAGGTGGGCCGTATGCTTGTTTGCCACCTTAGTCGTATAAGAAAACAATATATATATATATATCTGCTTCTCTAAAAGTTATTTATTCAATTGCATTACACCTGTGTATCATAGTACCAACTCTCTACTACAGATAGCGACATTCTATACTGCTACAAATAAAAATAAAATCATAATCTCCCCTGGTAATTCCGGATCAGTTAGAGTATGTGGATAAATTAGGGAGTCAAGATCATGAAGACCTAAGCTAAAATCCTAATCCTAACTTCCTAACTTAATATTATAAAAGCGAAAATTAGTTTGTTTGCTTGTTACCTTTTCACGCCTAAACCGCTGAACCGATCATTCTGAAATTTTGCATATATGTACATTGTGAGGTGTACAGAAACGGACATAGGCTACCTTTTATCCCGAAAAAAATTACTGTCCCGAGGAAAACAACAATAACGTTCTTATGATAATAGATGGCGCCACGTGTCTTTCGAATCATAATTGAATTATATTATTACAAGCAGAGTACAACCCGAATTGATTGTCAAATTCTAAATTAACGCAAGCGGAGCCGCGGGCATAAGCTAGTAGCTAATAAACTTAAATCTCGGCAGCTGTCAATAAACTTGTGGTAAATTAATATCCAGGAATGGCAAGCTAGAGCTATCTAAGTATTATACAAGCAGAGTGAGTATGTGCTAGATTTTATCAGCTGGAGAGACACGTCAATTTGACATTTGACCATAAGAGTTCTAAAAGCTGACATACCTAACATTAATTTCTTTGATTTATTTTATCTAGGCTATGGTAACTATTGACCACCAGGCCGTATACTTGTTTGACATATTTAAAGCATAAAATAAACAGGCTCAGAAAGAGACCTCAGAAACTGTACCCTAATAGGTGACGAATCCACTAGGCCTAGTTACTGTATTTGGGCTCTTGAAGTGCATCTGAGATGTCTAATAGATTAAAGAATGTTGTTTCATAAAATGGATTGTAATGACTTCATAAAGTTTGTTTTAAGATTTTTAATCAACTCGCACATTTAACTCATCTAATAATATCTTTGGGTTAAAACTATTGGCCATTAACTATAGATTATTTGCCATAAATCTGGCCATCATAGCATGGTGAATGATATATATCTGGTGCTCTGTAGTGATCGCATCGATATTTCAGTCTGCTGTAAGATTCCTGCCCCTTGAAAATTATCGGGAGCTTAACTCTTGATGACAATCGAAGGAAAGATGCTCTCTTTGGGCTTTCTAAGAGATGTACGATACATATATTTGGCATTTATTTTATAAAAATGTTTTAAGATGAAGAAAGCTGGTATTCTTTATCGCAAAGAATTAGTTTAATTTTTTAACGTAGCACTGCTGCCAGTACCTTGAGCAAATTCTCAATTAATAGAGAAGCGGAAGAATATTACGTCGCTTTTTAAATTTGTTAAGAGAATATAGCGGCAAAACACTTATCGCAGCAAGTTAGAATAATCCCGAATCTCTAACGTTTTATTTAATCCTAAGTTATAAATACGAATGTGACCTTGTTTTATACGACCTCTTCTTCTCCTTCTCCTTAGCCTTTATTATTACCAAGTCATATGGGGTCAGCTTTCTAGTCTAACCGGATTTGACTGGATATCAGTTTTTACACGGAGCGACTGCCATCTGACCTCCGCAACCCGGAGGCTAACGATACCCTAAAGCTAGACCAGTGTCAGGATATTAGAGGGCACTGACTTCCTAATAACGACTGCCATAGATGTTCATGGCAGCCGGGACCGACGGCTTAACGTGCTCTCCGAGGCACGGAGCAGGCGATAATTGTCAATCAATACGCACATAATTTAAGTCATATAACTTCCGAAAGTCAGAGGTGCGCGACGTGGGTTCGAACCCGAGACCCTCTGCATTGCAGTCTGTTGGTCTCCCCACTGAGCTATCGCTGCTCAGTGCAGCGATAGCACTGAGCAGCATATTTCGTGATGATAGGTCGTTATTACGACCTATCATCACGAAATAATGCACATACGTTGTCAAAGTTACAAAAAAGGATTTGCATCCAGAAAAAACACTGTTCTTATGCGAGGTCGCGGGCAAAGCTTACTAGCTATTTCTATCCTTTACCTACCACAAAACACACAATACTATTCAAATAACACAAGATTTATAGCCAAATACTAACATACTGAAATAGAGCACTTTACCTACCGTTTCAGCAGCATCTAGCCAATCTCGTTCATAGATAATTTATTTCTCAGCATCACGAAAGGTTTCTCTCTTATGTAGGTTACCGACCACTTCATATTTCTATACCCTCGATATTTATATAGATGTTATTAATGGTTGCAACGTTGTACATCATGAGATGGGAGATAATTGAAGCCACGTATATGAGTGTATGACGGTTCGAATACCCTCGCAAGCTTTTATGAACTGGGCATGTCAATGTTTTGGATACGCGAATGTTGAAGTGACTTGGGATATACTGCCGTCATAAGGAAAAAAGACATATCTAACAGATTTTTCGAAATTAAGATCTTTACATATTTGGAATCAGTAAAACAAGAAGAATTTGCCAATATATTCATAAAGAATGGTTTTTTTTTGGCAGATACGTTGTTTTTCCATATGACGTCAGCATAGTTGAAAAAGTGTTGTAGAAGTGGTTTGTGATAATGTTTTATGCTTATGCAAATGTATATACATTGAGAGTATCCTGAGAGTTATTTTTGTTATTATTTATTTTAATCTGTACCATCCCACTGCAGGGTAAAGGCCTCCCTTCGATTCTTCCACTCCTTTCTGTCCAGCGCTAATTGTCTCCAATCCCGGTTTGTTGTTTATTTTTATTTTTTATTTATTATACTAGTAAGTTGGCAAACAAGCATACGGCCCACCTGATAGTAAGTGGTCACCATAGCCTATGGACGCCTGCAACACCTGAGGCATAATTTGCGCGTTGCCAACTCTTTAGGAAAGGAGAAGAAGCGGGAAGGGATCAAGAGGATGATTGTGCCTCCAGCACTCTCACTCACCGAACGAAACACAACAGTAGGAATACTGCTATTTCACGTCGATGTTCTGTGAGAGGGTAGTACATCCCCGGTCGAGCCGGCCCATTCATGCTGAAATCAGCAAGGCTCTACTACTCCTAATATTTTGTTTTGTATAGATTATTTGATTTATTTTCTAACCACACAAGAAATATATTTTTGAAGGATGAACTTTACAGACTTTCAAATAACGAGCACATAGATGATTTCTAAACTAGGGAACAACTATTTGTGAATTACACAAGTTTTTGTAAGAATTGTATCAAGGATGCAAACAAACCTAATTTAAATAGAAATAAATATTATTGTTATAGCGCATAGGCTGCGCTCAGGCCACTATCCATCTAGAAAGTTTATCTTATCTTATGTGGGGGCCAGTCAGTGCAGACCGGCGACACTTCGATCAATGGGATCTTTTGTGTCGACACTCTCCCAATAATGACTGCCGGGACCAACGGCTTAACGTGCTTTCCGAGGCACGGAGCTGGCGATAATTGTCAATCAATACGCACATAATTTCGAAAAGTCATATAGCTTCCGAAAGTCAGAGGTGCATGACGTGGGTTCGAACCCGAGACTCTCTGCATCGCAGTCTGTTGGTCTCCCCACTGAGCTATCGCTGCTGTTTGGACATCCCATGAAAAAAGTCGATACGCCCGATTGTGACACTTACGGAGTCCTTGATGATGTCCAACACTTACTGATGGATTGTGTCAAATACCAGCGCCAAAGGAACTCGTTGATGTTCAAATACAACCTTAACGTGTGCGATGTAGGACTTTTCATTAATATTCTAGGTGACCCTACATCAAATGCGGCGTTAGACCTATTTGAGATATATGTACAACAACGACTTCCTCTGTCTCCTATCATTACATAGTAAGTTAGTATCTTAGAATATGCCGCGATGGGGCTAACATATCCGTGGCGCAGCGGTAGTGAATGCGACTGCTGTGCAAGAGGTCTCGGGTTCGAATCCCAGGTCGGGTCAACAAAAAGTTATTGGGATTTTCTCTTAAGAAATCTCAATACGAGCCCGGAGTTAGGAAGTTGGCGGTGTTAGACACCCCCGTGCCTCGGAAAGCACGTAAAGCCGTTAGTCCGGCGCCTGATCTCTCTCCGGTCGAGTTGGATTATTCGTCCCATCGGATCATGAGAGTTAAGCAACAGAGAGTGCACTCGTGTTTGCGCACACACTTGTGCACTATAGTATTTCCTGCGCCGATGGCCAGTCTCCGTTAAGATTGGCCGCCGTGACCAAAATTCGGTCTGGAGGACATTAATATTCTGTAATAAAAGCCTCTAAATAAAAAAAAAGATAAAAAATGGATGCAACCAGTACCTTCGTTGCATCCCGAAAGTCCAGTTTGCCCGACTACCAATGTTTTAAGTCACACGTCATGGGGATGAACGCACTGTTGTCAAAAGAGCACATTTTCGGACCCCGTGCTGTTTCTATAAATTCCCTATTAGAACCCAAACAATCCTGTACCCGAACTGGGTATCAAACCCATAACCATGGGAATAGGCTACAAATATAAACGCAAACGTATACCACTGGATTACTGAAGTATTCCATTTCATACAAACCTCATATTAACTATGTTTTTAATTATGTAATCCTTACTTCCTTACTATGCGATATTATACTTATAAATGCGAAAGTAACTCTGTCTGTCTGTCTGTCTGTCGGTCTGTCTGTCTATCTGTTACCTTTTCACGCTCAAACCGCTGAACCGATTTTGATGAAATTTGGAATGGAGATAGCCTGAGAACCTGGGAAAGACATAGGCTAACGGGGAAGACATATATAACATCACGCTACGGCTAACGGGAGCGGCGTAGTAACCACAAAAACCACTGACGCGGGTGAGGCCGCGGGCACAGCTAGTAATCTCTAGATTTAACAATAAAAAGCTATAAAATCTGTATAAAGTGGTTTAATTACAATATGTTTTTAATATTAAATATCAATAAAGTAGATATTAAGAAACAAATCATAAAATCATAATTAATTTTAAAAGTATCATAATTAAACCTAATAAAGTTCAACAAATCAATCAAAACAAAGTCCATAAATAAAAGTTTCCGCCACCGGGCATCGAATCCCAATCACCTTTTCACCTCCAAGTGAGTGATTAGGGATAGCCCGCGGGGGCCTTTCGTCAGGAAGGGCTATGCGCACGTCGTTTTATTACCTTTTAGCTCTAAATTTATTTACAAAAGATTTATTCAATGTTTTGGTTGAATAAATATTCAGTTTACCTTGTTGGTTCAGTGGTAGAATTGTGCAACTGTTGATCGTGTAGTCCTGGGTTCGATTACCGGTTTGAAAAGTATGCTTGTGTGCGTAATTAGTTTAAAGTGAACTTTATAGAATTGGAACATTTTTGATATGCCTAATTGTTCACCCCCATGGCAAATAGCGTAATTCATAGCCTATGTATGTGTTGACCCGGTCGTTATTTAGAAGCTGCCTGGTCAGTACTATGTTTGCATATATATTATGTCAAATATAAAAGACGAAAAAAATATAGATCTTTGAAAGATATCGAAACCATATTTTGTTTTCGATATCTTTCAAAGAGCTATATTTTTTTAAATTTTTAGAGTTAGAAGAAACTCTTATACTTCTGCTTTGTCGGTCCGCCTGTCTGTCTGTTATACAACTTTCAACTCAAGAACCGTAAGAGCTAGAGGCTCGCGGTCAACGCCATTCGACTCAGCATAGTCAATATACCCCCGAAATGACTATGACCTTTGACCTTGAATAATTTTGTCGAACTCTGAGATCTACGGCATATCTAATTATAATTATGTAGATTTCTTTTTTTTTTGTATTCTTTGTTTATTTAGAGGCTTTTTGACCAATGTCTTCACTGACCTTTCTTAAATTATTACAACAATGTTTTCTTATACATACAACCTACACAGTCTCGCGCCTATATAGACGAGGATATCATCGAAAGGGTAGGCAAAGGTGTACAGTCTCATTTGCGCCACCTATGATTATAATACCCTCGTAATAAGGGCTGAGCGTATTGCCTATCAAGTTTTAAACCTGAAAATTTACATACATACATACATAGATTCACACCTGTTTCCAAGAGGGGTAGGCAGAGACTACGGATTTCTATTTGCTACGATCCTGACACACTTCTCTGGCTTCATTCACTTTCATCACATTCCTCATACACGCCCGTCGGTTCAAGGAGCTCTTAACCTGGCCTTTGTCCAGACCGCCTCCTCCTCTGAAAATTTACGTCTGAAAGTTTCTTGACAGAAAATCCCAAAATCACTTCGCCGGATCCTATTTCGGAACCTAGACCCTGAGGTCTACGCCTGAGGAATACAACTGCTTTGCTCAGGAAAATTTTATTATTATTTATCTAAATAAGTCTTTGCTTGATATTGTATTGGCCTCGATGGCGTAGTGGGTAGTGTAACCGACTGCCACGCCTGAGGTCGCGGGTTCGATTCCCGCACAAGTCAAACATTTGTGTGCATGAACATGGATGTTTGTCTTGGTCTGGGTGTTTCTATGTATAATATGTATGTATTTACAAAAAAAAAGTATATATGTATGTTTATCCATTGTCTAGTACCCATAGTACAAGCTCTGCTTAGTTTGGGCTAGATGGTGTTGTGTGTATGTGGTAGAATATTATATTATTATTATATTATATTGAACCTCAGATCACATGTACAGCAATCACTTCAGCTACCGCTGCGCCACTAAGGCAGGTTCTTTTCTCTAAAGATAACAAGCGAAGTGTCTAGGAAGCTACCGTGTCCGTGTTGTGTGAATATCGCTACAATTGAACAGATTACATTCATCAAAAGGTTAATTAATTAAGCAGTGTACTAATTAGCTAGATATTATCTTAGGTAATGAGATAAGTTAACTGCACGGATGGCGTGTTGATTATGTGGCTACCTCGATATTATCGTACGCCTAGTGTTGCGGTTCGATTCCAGCACGCGACAGAGACGTGTGTAGTCTATACATTGTATCCAGTGGGTCAATTCCCAGAATAAAAACTAAATTAATTCATAATAATCATTAATTAAATATATGTCAATTGTTTACATCACATTTGTTGTTTATTTGACTAGATCGGCACTATATTTTGAACTGCTTTATTACGAAATTGGATCTCAGACGTTGAACGTAAGTAATTATATTTTTTTTACAAATTGCTAGGTATTACTACTCCATTTTAAGGGATCGGGCTAAGCTCAACATTGCATTAGAGATGCACGATGCTGGCATTTGTATTGATTCCTTGGATCGCTCCGGATTGCAATAATTTGGTACAAATATAGTATCGTATTGAATGGTTTAGATCCAATTAGAAATAACGAATCATATCGTATCGTACTTAATCCTTTTAGAAGTCTATGCATGCCTATGTATGTACATTGTACATTCGCGTAAAACAGCCATAGAGGTACTCAATAAACACCCGCATCGGAAAAACACTGCTATGTAAAAATAAGGAATGGTAAACTATTATTGTTTTTCTATTAACAAAATAGAGCCTCGCTGATTTCAATATGAATGGGCCGGCTCGACTGGGGAAGTACTACACTCTTACAGAATATCAATGTGAAATAGCAGTGTTCCTACTGTTGTGTTTCGTTTGGTGAGTGAGAGTGCCGAAGGCCCAATGACCCTGTTTCCCCTTCCCGCTCCTTCTCCTTCCCACTTCCTTTTTTTCTAAAGGGTCGCCAACGCGCAAGTGATGCCTCTGGTATTCCAGGCGTCCATTGGCTACGGTGACCACTTACCATCAGGTGGGCCGTATGCTTATTTGCCACCATAGTTGCATAAAAAAAATAATAAAAAACAAAGCTTCAGATTCCAGTGTTTAAATTGCAAGCTATTTAAAAATAAAAGCTTCGTTAAACGCTCTGAAACTAGTCGTTTTCAATTAGGATGTGGCCACCTCTGCATACACTCTCGAATGTAGAGTCGTTAAGACATAATATGTATATACATATATTCAAAAGTCGCACTTTTAAAAAAACCTGGCGACAATGAAATATGGCCCATCCCATCCTTTTATGTATTGAGAGATCCAAATCATACAAAAAATATGTGTTCTTTGAATGTGAATTTAACAACATTTTAATAATTTTTAATAGTAACCTCGTGAGAGAAAATACAAATTTTAGGAACCTGAACCTACTACAACTATATCAGCTGAGCTATTAATTAATACTTGCGTGGCTTATACAGTATATCAAAATCTAGACAGCAAAATAACTCTTAAATTTTCAGATACTCTGAAAACTAACAGAACATTAAATAACGACCTTTCTTTAAAAACACACAGGTATATAAACAATCTAAATCAAATCAGAAACACTTTTACCGTGCGCGCGCGCTAACACAGTCACGCCATCTATCAATCACTAAGGAACATTACACGTTTACTCGTTGCGCGCACTCCGTGATAGATGGCAGCACATGTTGATAGATTTATCGAGCCGATGATGGTTTTATACTCCGTTTGATGCGTTGTAATAACATTATACGCTTTTTTCACGTGTATCTGAGTCATGGGTAGTTTTTTTTAATTTAATTTATAATGTATTGATGTATTTGTGCAGGTGAAACGGATGGATTTTTGGAATGTTCTATATTTGAAATTTAGTGATAGATTTGGAGCTGAATTTATTGCGTATACGCAACTGTTTTGACAGATCTAATGTTATCGATTTAGTTTGGAGTTTTTTATTTTGTTGCGGTCGATAAATAGACGGTGCAGCATTATAGCAATGGATTGGAATATCCGCGAGGGACTAAGCAGAAATATTAGGTACCTACTTACTTTTCGTGTACCTAAGTAAGGTCAATCGAGATAATTGTCTAGGTAAAGCCAATCATTTATAGGGACATTTGCGCCGTTTAAAACGTTCGTAACTTAAATATTGACTTGGCTTGACGTTGGCCTTTAGTAGGGCCCAATATGTATTTTCTACTAATATTCTACAACGGTAGCACAAAATACTGTCAAACTATCAGTTAAAAATAATAACTTGTAACTTTCGCATTGCATGATATATATATCTTTTTAGGCTTGACGTTTCGACCAGGTCGGTACATGGACAAACAAAAATATGCCAAAAGTGAAGGTGAATCAAAATTCTTCTGCGTCAATACGGAGACATGACATCGCAGCACCAGTCAGCTTGTGACCACGGCCGGTGTAACCTGGTCGAAACGTCAAGCCTAAAAAAGGTACACATTATGCATGATCGCGTTAATACCCGTTACATCCTAACTAATATTATAAAAGCGAAAATGAGTTTGTTTGTTTGTTACCTTTTCACGCCTAAACCACTGAACCGATCATCCTGAAATTTTGCATACACGTTTTCAGGTGTACAGAAACGGACATAGGCTACCTTTCATCCCGAAAGAAATTACTGTTCCCGAGGAAAACAACAGAAACGTTCTTATGATAATAGATAGCGCCACGTTTCTTTCGAATCATGATTGAATTATATTATTATAAGCAGAGTACAACCCGAATTGATCGTCAAATTCTAAATTAACGCGAACGAAGCCGCGGGCAAAAGCTAGTATTATAAACATATCAGTTAAAAAATTTAAATCTGTCGGTAAATGCCGCAAACGCATTTCCTCATTTGACTTACTGCTTTTGGCTTACGTAACAAAGCGTTTGCCGTCTATTCGGTAATCAAATCCGGCATGAGTCCCGTATATGTTACTTGACCTACCAGGCACTAGATAGTCAACGAACAGGACCCATTACATTAAAACGCTTTGATTTGTCGTTTTACCAAGACTGACATATTCTGCATACAATTACGAAAAAAGTGACAAAATTTACTTGTGCGTTGTTAATACGACTCGTTTCTGCACCCTGACACCCTACTTTCCATAGCAAAAACCACGAGTACTAACTAAGAAATATTTTCCCTAAAACCGTGGGTAAGACTTACTCATAACATAAAACTCCCCATTATAACACTTAAACTCGATAACCCTCTCGCGCTCGCGGCAACCCTCGCGACCAAAACGTCTCGCGACCACGACCAAATTGTTCTCGCATTAGATTTATCGCGCGACGTACAGCAACAAAGGCAGTTGCTCATCCCCGACAGGTTTATGATCCTAACAGTTTTTGCTAACAGCTACCTACGGCCGAGTATTTATTGCTTAAGTTTTATTAATTAGCCATTTTCAAGAAATATGGCCGAGGTATTGATTTGAGGCCTCAAGCTGTGTGTGGACTGAAGAAATGTTGAATTTATTTTTATTTCTTTCCTTGATTCAGGTGGTTGGTTTATTAATTTATTGTATGTAGTTTAGTTGAAATCTGCGCTGTCTTAAGAAATGTTATTGCGTATTATATTATAAATGCAAACCAGATTAAATTAATTACATAATTATTAGGTATTATTTACTAATCAGCAAACCTCGTAAGCTCATTACTGTTGCCGAGAAATGTGATATTGGTCTATCAAAACGTTATTACTGAACCCAGATATCGAATACGCAAGCGCTCAGTTATCTTCAGGAAGCAGTCAATCATAATCCCCAAATAAATCGAGTATACAGGCAGTCAATCGCAAAAGAACTACAGTAACGTACAGTAAAATCGAAGCTATATTCAACAGTAATAAACAACCAGCCATATACGTCCACTGCACCTCATATGCAACAATTCACAAGCTCCCCATCAACTCACAAAAAACGTTGCAAATTCAAAACAAACGTCGAAAACAGCCGAACGTTTCCGAAAAACGCCGAGCGTCGATCTAACCGTCCCGCTGCTGCCAAAGATTTGACGTCAATGGTAGCGAATCGTAAATTACCATTATCTACAGACGCACCGTGCTAGTATTTATTATTTATGGGTCGGTTCGACTCGCCTGCGGCCCGATCGGGGGCGTTTTTCCCCATAGCGCTCGCAGGGTTGAGTTTAGGTGGTGTGTGTAATGTTCCGTACTTAAAATGCTGTCATTACCCAACTTTTTGTTTTGGTTAGGTTATGGTTAAGATGTAATTCGTTAATCTATGGCCTTACCCCATTCATTATTTTGCGGAAAAATAATTTTAAAAATTCTTTGTGAGCGAGGTAGATTGACAAATAACTGAAATCCATATTCAGTGGGGTCTCCACTGAAACTAAAGCAGCCGGACTTAAGAAGTAAGGGTGCCTTCATACAGGTACATAATCTCAGCCTATTATCTCTGACAGGGTAGACAGGTGTATTATACCCTTATGTCACAAAGTATGGTTAAGATACCACGTAATGCTCCCAACGAAAAACCCAATAACAATTTTACCCGAACGGAATTAAACCTAAGACCTCACAGCAGTCCCATTTACGACCGCTGAACTAGTAAGGCAGCCAACAGAAAACACAATTAAATAACTTAATGTATACTTACGGTGTCGACAGACTTTTAAAGCATTATTATATATAGGTACTTATATTAACTGCGAGACCAAAAACCTGCCATTCGATTCAGAATATCTAACAAAACATTGCCTACCACGATAATGATTCAGGACCAAGAAACCTCACGTGGTACGTAACTTGTATCCACGTACACTACTGATTTTTGACCTTCCCTTTAGTATAGTGCCTAAGCGTAAATAGTTGATGGTAAATATTTTTACCTTGGTAAATATAGCTTCTGGTTGGTATTTAGTTATTGGCAAATAAACTTAAGGATTGCCGGAGAAAGCAATACTTAAGATTATTTGATCTAAAATTTAAACTATTTAATACATACTCTCTGATGTTAGTAGAAAGGTTCTTTTTCGATTAATTTTCACCTGATTTGAAGTTTACTGTGGCAATATAGTTTAACCTTGACAACCAATTAATCATGCCAAATTTAGAACACAAAAGCAAATTTGTTCACTCTAACCGCAAAACCATGTAATATTACTACATTTATAATTAAATATATAATATGTTACGTTGTTGACCTAAATGATGCATATTATTTATAATAATTTCGCTGTTAGACTCGTAATTATTAATATATGCAGCTTGTGGTTAGATATTACAAATATAAATACATATACTAAAACAAGACTTGTGCAAGTATTCAGACTAAATGAATATGGGCGTAGGTAAGTCTTGTTTTGGCCACGATACCTTTTTTCTTAAGAGGAAACACAAGGGCCGCTTTTCCATACAAACGTTAGTCCCCTGTTTCCTCCCTAGATAATGCCATTAAAGCAATATTTTGTTTTTCCAATAAATATTAGGCCTCTATTGGCATGTCCCTATGTGGAAAACATAAATTAATTATTAAAAGAGAAATTTTAATGAGCCTTCAAAAACCTCACAATTTGACCAGATTTTCAGCTGTGTTCAAATATCTAGAAAACAAATTTGACTAGATTATATAAAAAACAAAACATAGGAACACGGCCAAAGCCTTTCTTTATTTTTAATGAAAAATGTAACTTTTAATAGATATTTTTGGTCCAAGCTGTAGTTCTCTATCACGCTCTGCGGGCACTGCGCGACAGCAATAGATTTTACAAATACCTATTTTTCAATTCTCTCGCCCTTAGTGTTTCTACTTAACGTTGGGAAATACTCATTATGCATACGTCCTCGCCACAAGGGGAAGCGAGAAGGTTATGTCGAGCCCTCCCGAGACTTCGGGCCTACCGACTAAACTCACCAGTGTGCCAGCTCTCTGCTTTGTATGGTGGGTGGGTCACCAGAACTGAAACTGCATCAGCGAACCACCCAGCAGTGCCCAATACAGACAGGAAAGAACTGCGGGCGACGACTCCTAGGCGACGACTCCTAGGCGACGACTCCTAGGCGACGCTCTGGCACGACAGAAGACCGCGTCGCTCCGACTCAATACCTGGCTTGCTGCTTGACTTCGATTCCGAGGTCAAGCGGTTATGTTATTGTAAGATTTTTTTTTTCTGATAGACTCTTGAAATCAGTTTTATCGCTTACAAATGGTCTTAAAATAGTCCGTTGTTACAATGCAACACAGGATTAATACAAAAGAAGGGAATTGCCTTTTTTTAAATAGTAAAATAGCCTCTTTGCCGCTACTTTACTTGGATTAGACGTTCCTATGAAAAATCAAGCGCAAACATATGCCACGTCGACAAAGATACAGGAAGTGCAGATTTAACTAAGTGGTCGCTATTTCCATAGTATTAAAGAAATAAAAACGTTTTCTTCTCCCTAGCCTTTATTATTCCCAACTCACTTGGGTCGGTTTTCTAGTCTAACCGCATTTGACTGGATATCAGTTTTTACACGCAGCGACTCCCATCTGACCTCCGCAACCCGAAGGCTAACGATACCCTAAGGATAGACCATGGTCAGGATATTAGAGGGCTCTGACTTCCCAATAACGACTGCCATAGATGTTCATGGCAGCCGGGACCGATGGCTCAACGGGCTTTCCGAGGCACGGAGCAGGCGATAATTGTCAATTAAAATAATAAAACGTATTACCCTCTAATAAAAATATTTTTAAAATAAGAACAGAAGAAAAAAATCTGCTTATTTACAAATAGAATTCTAAACATGATCATATAACATCTTCTGTTTGTGATCATAATCTGCACAGATTATATATCACAAAAAGCGCCACGTTTCGCTCGCGACAACGGCGCTAGCGTCGCGAATCGAATAAATTACAAAGATATATTATTATTAAAATTTGGCCGCCAACTTCGTCGCATTAACTTTGGCTGGTATCGAGATCGTGGCGTACTGGGAGCAGCGGACGTGTAAAGTATTGTTTAACGGTGTATTCTAGTCATTACTTATAAAAGCGTGTTTTAAAGGCAGTAAGTATATTTAACTATCGTAGCATAATATATATTGGCTGGTACAATCTTATCTTATCTTATGTGGGGGCCAGTCAGTGCAGACCGGCGACACTTCGACCCAGTGGGATCTTTTGTGTCGACACTCTCCCAATAATGACTGCCATAGATGTTCATGGCAGCCGGGACCAACGGCTTAACGTGCTCTCCGAGGCATGGAGCAGGCGATAATTGTCAATCAATACGTACATAATTTCGAAAAGTGATATAACTTCCGAAAGTCAGGGGTGCGCGACGTGGGTTTGAACCCGAGACCCTCTGCATTGCAGTCTGTTGGTCTCCCCACTGAGCTATCGCTGCTCTTGGCTGGTACATAAATAGCAGTAACATAGCATAGCAATAGCGTAGCAGCGATATCCTAGTGGAAAACCATTGGACTGCCACGCAGAGGTCTCGAGTTCGAACCCAAGACGCGCGTCTCTGACTTTTCGAAGTTATATGCGTATTAAATAGTTAATTATCACTTGCTTTAACGGTGAAGGAAAACATCGTAAGGAAACCTGCATATCTGAGAGTTCTCCATAATGTTCTCGAAGATATGTGAAGTCTGCCAACCCGCACTGGGCCAGCGTGGTGGACTATGGCGTAATCCTTCTCACAGTGAGAAGAAGCCCGTGCCCAGCAGTAGGACAATTTAATACATAAATATATAATCTGAAGCCTATATCCCCGAAAGTATAAGCCAGTTATGATTTTAGGTTTCATTTGATAGGTTCTGCTACTGATAGGGTCTGACACTTAATACTTAATGGCTATTAGACTTATTACCGTATTAAGTAGATACTTAATACGGTTTTAGGGTCCATGGTGCTACTATGAATTTCTTGACAGAAAACCGAATAGCACTTTGTCTGACCCAGGAATCGGACCTGGGACCTCGAGCGCAGCAGTCGCTTTTACTACCACATTGTAGATGTATTATATCCACATTTCGCCAGCTATGAATTTAGATCCCAAATTAATAATAATAATAATAATAATCTATCACATACACACAACACCATCTAGCCCAACCTAAGCAGAGCTTGTACTATGGGTACTAGACAATGGATAAACATATATACCGTAACTTCGTATGACTTTAGCCCTGAGGGGTGACATTGGCCCTTAATTGGAAAAAGATTGAAGTTCCCACCAGACCACTATCATACTTTTTGCCGAAAAATTCACGTGGAAATCAATTGATAGCACTATAAACTGTCAGTAAAATAGCTTCTTCCAATTAGGCCAATGTCACCCCTCAGGGCTAAAGTCATACGAAGTTACCAATATATACTTTATTTTCGTAAATTGATACATAATATACATACAAACACCCAGACCAAGACAAACATCCATGTTCATGCACACAAATGTTTGACTTGTGCGAGAATCGAACCCGCGACCTCAGGCGTGGCAGTCGGTCATACTAACCACTACGCCATCGAGGCCAAAAATTATAGGGTATCTATTGCTGGCTACCGAGAATAGTGCTAGACTCCTGCCGCTTCTTAGTATTTCTAGACGGATAAACTTAATAACACTATCCAATCCAGGAATCGAACCCCAGATCTATCTAATGCACAGGAGTCACTACCGTACTTCATTACCGGTGCACCAACGACGCAGCTTAACTACAGTCTTAGGTCTATTATAACTATTATAATCTATGATGTTATATTAAACTGTTTTAAATAGTAACACCATGTCTACGAAAAGCTATCCCTCTTATAGCCGAAGGACAGTTACAATTTTTTTATAATAATTTAATATAATATACCTAATAAAATCATGATCTATATCTAATAAGTAATCATGATGTGTACACACAGTTAGAACCATAGTTAAAACCAAATCTGTTTAATCCTAATCCTAACTAATATTATAAAAGCGAAAATAAGTTTGTTTGTTTGTTACCTTTTCACGCCTAAACTACAGAACCGATTATCCTGAAATTTTGCATATACGTTGTCAGGTGTACAGAAACGGACATAGGCTACCTTTCATCCCGAAAAAAATTACTTTTCCCGAGGAAAACAATAATAATGTTCTATTGATAATAGATGGCGCCATGTGTCTTTCGAATCATAATTGAATTATATTATTACAAGCAGAGTACAACCCGAATTGATTGTCAAATTCTAAATTAACGCGAGCGAAGCCGCGGGCAAAAGCTAGTAGTTTATAAGTTTTATACTGTATGCACTATGTTTTTTTGTGTGCCTTATTAAATAAATAAATATTTATTTTATTCTATTTATTCAGGACAACAAACAATTGTACACTATGCTAAACCAAACGACTTATTACCAAAGTACTTAAATATATGCACAACCAACATCGTTGTCCGCAAAATTAATATTAGTACAAAAAAGATAGTGTTACATATATTAGTTCTGGCATGACAAAGCAATAATTAATTTATTACTTTATTACAAATAAAATTAAATTCAACATCAACTATGATCATTAGCCATTTCGTTGAGTCTCTCAACCACGCACTTCTTGAATTGCCCAGGAGATAGTATAAACAAATCAATATCTGTGAAATATTTATTATAAAGTTTCATAATGCGGCAAAGTGGTGCTCGCTCGCCCGCATTCGTTCTGCACATCCTTGGTGCAAAAAGGCTTGGTGTAAATAGATAAATGAATAAATAAATAATAAAATTGCAACTGGACGAAGTCAGAGGAACCAAAACAATTATTTCTATGATTTTTATTTGTCTGCATGTGTGTACGCGCCTCACGCAAAAACTACTGCACAACATTAAACGCAGTTTTAACAGTCATATTGCTGGAGGTTTAACTTAAAAACTGGTGCATGTTTCATCTTGATAAGCTGCCTAGACATCCATTATTAAGAAAAAAAATTGTTACCTTTTGCCAAATTCCACGCATATGAAGTCGTAAGCGAAATCTAATACTTTATGAATTTCTGTCTATATTTTAAATTAGAATTTGAGTAGTAGAGCCTCGCTGATTTCAGCATGAACGTGCCGGCTCGACCGGGGAAGGACTACCCTCTCACAGAATATCGACGTGAAATACCAGTATTCCTACTGTTGTGTTTCGTTCGGTGAGTGAGAGTGCCGGAGGCCCAATCACCGTCTTACCCCCATTCCCGCTCCTTCTCCTTCCCACTTCCTTTCCTAAAGGGTCGGCAACACGCAAGTGATGCCTCTGGTGTTGCAGGCTTCCATAAGCTACGATAACCACTTACCATCACGTGGGCCATATGCTTGTTTGCCACCTTAGTTGTATAAAATAATTGATTGTCTGTAAAGTCGGTTTACGGACGATAGTTTAACGTGACAACGTCATAACGTGCCTTGCGCTCGCTCGTGTAGCGCTCTCGCTCCGATCGTAACGTTACAACAAGTGTAACGGGACAATGAGCGTAACGGGACAATGAGTCATCCTTTTTCGTGCGTGCAGCCAGCGTTCATCTATCTATTAGACGTTGTCACGTCAAAAAAAAATCTCAATTAATAAACACTAAATTGGTGAAATGTGGATATTTGCCTATTGATATACTCATGTTTAGCACAATCCCTCCGTGCAACTACTTAAAATTATATCCGAAAAATCAAATAAAACACACGACTCCGCAATCGAGTCCTAGACCTCACGGATACCAATCACATTCAATAATACTACGCCACTGGGGTAAGTGTATTTTAATTAGCATTGCTCCCATTGTGTCTCTGGTTCCTATAGGCCGCGTTTGTGACATCTCCAGAAATTAACGAGTTACCGTTAGACGTGCGATGTGAGTTACCGATACCGTCCCTTCCGCGGTTCCGGCACGGCTCCGATACGGACACGACCGGTCCGATACCGGTATATAAATCACGGCAATCGGATTCTTAAGCAGTTGATCTGAGGAAAATTATGGTCGTCAAGGTGGGGTAAGGGGTAATTATGGTGTAATCAATATGATAAACTGTTGTGGCTTAATGCAGATGTTATGTTGCATTAAAGCACAATAATTACGGTCTATTAATTGTCTTATTTATTTAGTAAATAAATAAAACTAGTGAAGGTAACTAAAAAGCAGCGATAGCTCAGTGAGGAGACCAACAGACTGCAATGCAGAGGGTCTCGGGTTCAAACCCACGTCGCGCACCTCTGACAATCGGAAGTTATATGACTTTTCGAAATTATGTGCATATTGATTGACAATTATCGCCTGCTCCGTGCCTCGGAGAGCACGTTAAGCCGTCGGTTCCGGCTACCATGAACATCTATGGCAGTCGTTATTGGGAAGTCAGTGCCCTCTAATATGGTACATGGACACTGGTCTAGCCTTAGGGTATCGTTAGCCTTCGGGTTGCGGAGGTCAGATGGCAGTCGCTCCGTGTAAAAACTGATATCCAGTCAAATTTGGTTAGACTAGAAAGCCGACCCCAAGTGACTTGGGATTAATAAAGGCTAGGGAGAAGAAGAGTGTAGGTAAGTAAAGACAATGCTTGAAGATCCATCTCTGTACCTATATTGTCGTTTTTGACATCTATTTCTTACAGAACGTATTTAATTTGCAAGCAGTAACTTATTAACTTACCTACTGCTTTCAAATTATATTCTTAGTAAACCTATTTAAATGGGATTAAATATAATGACCACCAAAAATATTAATTGCACACCAAAATATATATTTTTTCTTTTATACTACTAAGGGTGCAAACTAGCATACGACCCACCTAATGGTAAGTGGTCACCGTAGCCTATGGACGCCTGCAACACCAGAGACATCACTTGCGCGTTGCCGACCCTTTAGGGAAGGACGTGGGAAGGAAAGGGAGCGGGATGGGGGAAAGGGGGTGATTGGGCCTCCGGTACTCTCACTCACCGAACGGAACACAACAGTAGGACTACTGCTATTCCACGTCGATATTCTGTGAGAGGGTAGTCCTTCCCCGGTCGAGCCGGCCCATTCATGCTGAAATCAGCGAGGCTCTACTACTCAAAAACTGTTTACTAAAATATATCATATCAAGCACCTATACGCCCCAAATCATTGCATTTCGTCCCGGAAGGGTTAGGTTATGTTAGGTTCCTTCTTAAACCCACCCAAAAATAGGAGCCCTGCCTCGCGGGGCTCGGTCAACTTAGTTTGATCTCTTTAAATATATTTTGGTGTGCAATTAGTATTTTTGGTAAGCATATTTTGCTGTGCAATTAGTATTTTTTGCTTTGCAGTTAAATACTGGCCTATTTAAATAAGTTGTTTGTTTACAAAATAAGACGAATTAAGAATAATAAAGGTTATATATACCTGGATCTCTGAAGAGATAAGCAGAAATGTATTACATTCTCCTTTCGTCAGCAATTTTAGGTCCCGAGAGCGATTACACATACAGTTGCAGAAACCGTGTTGAAATCTAAATGACTTAACGACATAATAAAAGACACTTTACCCATTCCGTTATCGCATCTGGGACTGCATCTTATCTATGTTCATCTTTATTTACCCTTAGTAATATACTCAGTTCTTTGCAAGGTTTTCACGAAGATACGTCGATTTTTTTAGTTTATCTATGTTGCCACTAGAGGCGCTGTTTGAAAATGTTGCTGTTTCTAAAACAAGGCAATGATTATGAATCATGTCGAGATGTATAAAGTTAATATGTATTATAAAAACAATCAATCAAGATGGATTTGTTTATAAATAAGTCCTGTAATTAACTATACACCATGCCTCGCCATCTATGCTAATGTTAGTTGAACTACGTAACATGGTCAATTATGGTCATTGAACATATTACTAACGCCATCTGTGTTTAGTTTAAGGAAACTTTTAGAGAGATCGATATCAATAAATGCAAAGTGAAATTGAAATTCGTTTTGCTATCTTATGAAATCTTACTGTATTAAATTATTAACATTATGTAATTAATATTTCAAAAATACTGATTATGGTCTATGACCATGTGAGTAGTGACATCTAGCTTCTTTTTGTGGTATTTCTTAGATAGCTTTCTTTACAAGTTTCTTGCTGATCAATGTGTCAATAATAACAATAAATTAAGTTAAATTATAAAGCACTTTATTATCGGTTTGCATTATACAATAAAAATAGCAAATAACTTACACAGCAAACTATGCCTAAATAGATCAAAAATATTATATTCATATTCTTGGTTATTATAAGACTAACATTTACCAAAACAAAGAAAAGTACACTTTTGTGTATAACACCATTACATAATATAAAAACAGTAACATCAAACTATAACAACACATTTTAAAACCCGCCACAAAACTACACAGACTAATCAAGCGCAACATTTTGATTTACAGCTTTTATTTGTGGCCGCTAGATGGCGCTAACGTAAGTGGCGCCATTTTCGCGTACTTAAGTTCGGGTGTAGCGTTGTGACCGTGTTATTTATCGCGCCATTACCGCACGAGCCCTTAAATCATCGCGTGACATCGCCCTACACGGTGTACGTGAGCCTTAATGAATGGCGGGACTCTTGCCCAAAGTTTTTTTCTTCTTTATGAAATTGTTCGGGGAGCACTTAGCGGGAAATCTATTAGATGCCCAACCGGAATAAGTATGAAGTGGCGACGCCAGAGAAGTGATGTTGTTTTTAATTTTTAGCTTGTGTCTGGCGTGTTCAAGTTTTATGCAGGCGACTCAATGGCTTTTACAAAGAAGTTATCATTTTAAGAACTTTCTTTTAAAGCTTGTTAAGAGCTTGCATTGTCAGTGCTATGTTATAAATTTTCACTTATGTTTACAGGCGACAATGACTTTTAATTCGATCGCGCGAAGTGCAATTGGTTTTTCTGTAGTAGCACAACGTTTGGAAATGTGGTCAGTAGAGCTTATATAGTTTCCTATTGATTCATCTGCTGGTGGATATTATACTAATTAAATGGCATTTTGGCAGCTTTATTGCTTTATGACGAAGGCATGATCTAAAATATAATAAGCTAAATAATGTAAGACTATCTAACTTATTTGTTTTGCTAAACTATAACTATTTGACTAGATGTTGCCGCGGTTTCACCCGCGTTTATCGTTACTGCGCCGCCCCCGTGGGTCGTAGCGTGATGTTATGTAGCCTAGCCTTCCTCGATAAATAGGTTATCCAACACTATAAGAATTTTTCAAATCGAAGCCGTAGTTCCTGAGATTAGCGCGTTCAAACAAACAAACAAACACTTCAGCTTTATAATATTAGTATAGATTAGTGTGCCCGCGGTATCACCCGCGTTTATCGTTACTGCGCCGCCCCCGTAGGTCGTAACGTGATGTTATATAGCCTATAGCCTTCCTCGATAAATAGGCTATCCAACACTTAAATAATTTTTCAAATGAAACCAGTAGTTTCTGAGATTAGCGCGTTCAAACAAACAAACAAACTCTTCAGCTTTATAATATTAGTATAGATTCGTGTTCCCGCGGTTTCACCTGCGTTTATCGTTACTGCGCCGCCCCCGTGAGTCGTAGCGTGATGTTATATAGCCTATACCCTTCCTCGATAAATAGGCTATCCAACAATAAAATATTTTTTTAAATCAAACCAGTAGTTCCTGAGATTAGCGCGTTCAAACAAACAAACAAACTCTTCAGCTTTATAATATTAGTATAGATTGCCACAAAACTTAAATCGAAGAGCACTCACTTTAGTTATTGTCCAAATATTAATTTAACGTCTTGAGCTACAGGGGTTCACCGGCGGCCAGACTGTTTTTCAATGATGTCTAGCATATGCAATTTTTTTATAGTATTTGGCAGTAAAAGTTAAAGTGTTTTGCTGCAGAAGTTATCGTAACAATGCTCTCAAAGTATCGGCAGTCAACTCCTGTACCACATAGTTGTCACCCAACTGTAGTGGGTGGTCACAACTCTCTCAACTGTTCTGGTTGATCACAACTCTCTCAACTGTTCTGGTTGGTCACAACTCTCTCAACTGTTCTGGTTGGTCACAACTCTCTCAACTGTTCTTGTTGGTCACAACTCTCTCAACTGTTCTGGTTGGTCACAACTCTCTCAACTGTTCTGGTTGGTCACAACTCTCTCAACTGTTCTGGTTGGTCACAACTCTCTCAACTGTTCTGGTTGGTCACAACTCTCTCAACTGTTCTGGTTGGTCACAACTCTCTCAACTGTTCTGGTTGGTCACAACTCTCTCAACTGTTCTTGTTGGTCACAACTCTCTCAACTGTTCTGGTTGGTCACAACTCTCTCAACTGTTCTGGTTGGTCACAACTCTCTCAACTGTTCTGGTTGGTCACAACTCTCTCAACTGTTCTGGCTGGCTAGTACGTGATTACCTGACCGCTCAGTGCAGGACTCTCTTGCGGAGACCGCAGAGAGTCATAGCGGTCAGGGTACTACGTGGATACCGCACGGTGTCGGCCGACGCAGCTTGCGCGTTGTCCCGCCAGCTATTAAGTCGGTCCGACGCTCTATTTAGTGCCGGGGTGTCGCCTAGAAGTTGTAGACTGCTGGGTGGGTCGCTGAGGTAGTAACTTTTGCCAGCGGCCCATCCACTATACAAGGCAGCGAGCGTGCACACTTTGGGGTTTTGGTCCGTAAGCCCGAAATAAGGGAGAGCCGGACATAACCCTCTCACCTCCCCTTGTGGCGAGAGGGTATGCATCAGGCGCATTTCTCCACGTAAAAAAAAGAAAACAGAAAATGGCTAGTACGTGATACGCAGGCCTGAGATTGAGCGACGTTAGTCAGACTCCTTATTTTAAATTTACTTTATTTGAAAAAAAAGAAACAAAAATAAGGAGTAGGTAGTAGGACCTGTAGCGGTCCTTCACATATACATATTTATATTATAGTTCAAGACGCCTATCTCTTAGAAACAAGCATTGGATGACTTGGGCAAACCGCCATTCGCTGTAAACACAACTTACTTGGTATATTATGTTATTTAACTGTCGTCCCGTAGTTTCTGCAAACAGTTAATTTTAGATAGTATTAAAAAGGAACATATTGAATATTTTAGAGAACAGGCAACACGCGAATAAAACCCTTGGTTAATATGTCCATAAGTTACGGTAACACAGCGATAGCTCAGTGGGGAGACCAACAGACTGCAATGCAGAGGGTCTCGGGTTCGAACCCACGTCGCGCACTTCTGAATTTCGGAAGTTATATGACTTTTCAAGATTATGTGCGTATTGATTGACAATTATCGCCTGCTCCGTGCCTCGGAGAGCACGTTAAGCCTTCGGTTCCGGCTGCCATAAAGTCGTTATTGAGAAGTCAGTGCCCTTATAATATCCTGACACTGGTCTAGCCTTAGGGTATCGTTAGCCTTAGGGTTGCGGAGGTCAGATGGCAGCCGCTCCGTGTAAAAACTGATATCCAGTCAAATCCGGTTAGACCAGAAAAGCCGACCCCAAGTGACTTGGGAATAATAAAGGCTAGGGGAAGAAGGAAGTTATGGTAACACATATCATAAGGCAAGCTTTACTTGTTACCTAATATTTAGATCACAAATGACTTGTACCCTTGTTAGGAAAACAGCTGAACTAGAATGCTTGTGTAAGTAGCGGGTTTGCTTGGCTTAGTTGGTTAGTTTACCTGTTTAGTATATAATATACCCAACTGTTAAAAGAATTTTTACCCACCGATGGTTATAACATAGGTGTCAGTATATTCGGCTAACTGTTAACTCTATATATTGTATCCAGAAAGGTCATCGTCAATGTGGATTAAAACATACAGAGAGTAACTACTGTGAGATACCGTGTCAACTTAGCCGACAAAAAGTGTTGTTTTTAAGAACAAAAACATGCTACTATCGATTGGGAATATATGCATTGTCTTACACCCGTATCCCTGACGATGCCTGCACGGGTTTATTACACACAAATTTGGCCAACTATAATCGCCCTCTTAAAATTTCAAACCAAATTCTAATGCTATTGAAACGATCGAAAAAATCTGTTTATAAATCGATGCAGAAAAATAAGCGAAACATAATATGCTCGCAGTTTAGAAAAATCGGATCGCAACATCAGATTCCTACTTTTTGAAATGGGTCACCAGTGACTCCATTTTAAAGTAAAATTATATCTATCCTGTACTCTTACCTTACATGTATCCAATAAGATCATGAATACACCCAATCCAACCTCTATTACGTTTAAACTTACGTAGATTTGGGTACAAAGCGATATTGACTGAGTCTCGGGCGATTGCCATCAAATTATAAGTTGGCAAACAATATAGTTGGCAACTGTATTGAAACTAGTGATTGTTTATTTATCTGAGGACCGATCTAGGCAATCTTTGACTGAATTAATTAGGTACGGTTTGAGCAGGTAAGTTTGGTTAAAAATACAATGTTATTGGGTTTTCCTGTCAGGAAATTCTCAGTAGTAATTTACCTATGCCTCCCCTTTGGGGATACAGACGTGAGACTATGGATGGAAAGCTATCAGTAGTTGTATATTTTATGTAACAGAAAAATTTAGCTGTCAGCCAATTGGAATGTTCTACTGCTGGGCAAAGAAGAATCCAATTAAGAAGTTTATGCATTTGATACACAATGAATACATGAAGCTTACACCCTTGGATTCTCAAATCTCTTTCGTCGGCCTTAATGGCGTAGTGGTTAGTGTAACTGACTGCCACGCTTGAGGTCGCGGGTTCGATTCCCGCACAACTCAAACATTTGTGTGCTTGAACATGGTTGTTTATCTTGGTCTGGGTGATTCTATTTATAATATGTATGTACTTACAAAAAAAAGTATATATGTAGGTATGTTTATCCATTGTCTAGTACCCATAGTACAAGCTCTGTTTAGTTTGGGCTAGATGGTGTTGTGTGTATGTGGTAGAATATTATATTTGTTGCTAGAGGTCTTTAGCCCGACTCTTTTAAAGAGTTTCTAGTTGTCCTTCCATCTCTGTTGGTATCGTCTGTCTTGTGGCATCTGATTGGCGACGGTTTTGTGCCTATAGGTACTCTTTTACCTTAACCTAGTTATTCGCAAGTTTATAAAAGTGTAGGTGAAGAATAAAGAGAACTGTCAAAGGTGCTTATGCTCCAATAACCCAACGGCTACGGCATTGGTTTTGCTATAGTTCTATGGCCACTCAATTCTCTATCAATATAAATCCACTACTATCAAATAAGCATATCACAGTTTCAAGAATTCTACATACATACATACATAGATTCACGCCTGTTTCCTAGAGGGGTAGGCAGAGACTACGGATTTCCATTTGCTACGATCCTGACACAATTCTCTGGCTTCATTCACTTTCATCACATTTCTCATACACGCCCGTCGGTTCAAGGAGCTCTTAACCTGGCCTTTGTCTAGAACGCCTCCAATCTGATCGAGAAACGTTCGCCTAGGTTTTCCTCTTGCGACTGTTCCATTCACACTAGCCTTATAAACTTTCTTAGTCAGCCTTTCCTCGTCCATTCTTTCTACATGTCCAAACCAGCTGAACATACCTTTTTCTATTCTTGTAACTATATCCACTTTCATGCCGCATCTCTCTCTAATCACACTATTCCTTATTCTATCTTTCAGAGTCACACCACATATGCTTCTCAACGCTCTCATTTCTACAGCATTTATTTTGCTCTCATGCTTCTTTTGCCATACCCATCTTTCACTTCCATATATAAGTATGGGCACTAATAGTCCTCTATGAACAGCCAAACGTGCCTTTTCCGATACATTTCGACTGTTCATAAAAGCGCGTAGAGCTCCATTCACTTTATTGCCAGCAATCGTTCTCCAAGAATTCTAACAGTATTTATAAAAATATATTTTATAATTTGACCATTCGAGTACAGAGATAAGCTAGAGACCTTAGTAAGTACAAAATATATATTATTATATACAATAGCTAAAAAAGTAATTTCTTCATTTCTGCCCGCCCGAGTTTCGTCTGCACTAATTACCTCAAAGTGGTCACAAAGAGATAAGGGCGAGCGCACAATGCTGGTATTAAGACAAGATCTGTGACAAAAGTCAAAAATATAACAACATATCGCATACATTAGAAACATTATCGCGACGACCGCCACAAAAGGTTGAAAAGTCGCATTTCGCACGTATCGCTGTTATCGTCGGTCTGTTCGAACCCTTACGTTGGAGGGAGAATTATGCATCGGTGTGGAACATAAGTTGTAGCGATTTTATGAATTCAACTTTTTATTGTTGGTAGAAGGACAGCAGTCAGTCTGATGGTAAAATTGTCGCGAAATTTTTGGGATTGTAACCAAAGCGCTATTTATCACAAGTCTGCCATGGCCTGATGATAAGCTGTTACCGCATCTTATGCGCTTGCTTTACTGCTTAGAAGCATCATTGGCGCGTCGCCTTATTGGAGGAGGAGTTGGATGGCCAGCGCGTTTTATTGTATTATATACTGCTTCGTTTTGTGACTAACCCGTCGACTAACCCGTCAACTGTCGAGCGGTCATACGTTTAGCCGCAAAAATTGAGTCACTAAAAAAAACAGACAAACGTATGTCCGTTTGTGTATTGTTTGCACAATGATTTTTTATTTTTTTTCCGTATTTCCCCTTGACAATCAAGAAGCTAAAGATAGGTAGCCAATAATGACAATTACACTTATTTATATTTTACATAAAAATTTTACAAGTTCGTTCTTCTAGTTTTAGTAATGGTTGTGTTTGAGATATAATATAAATCAATACCGGAGAAAATAAATTTGTAATTTATTCTATCGCTCGCATGGTATGTCACTTAACACTTTTTTTTTATGGATTAGGGGGCAAACGAGCAGATGGATCGCCTGATGATAAGCGATTAGCGCCACCCATGGACATCCGCAACACCAGAGGAGTTACAAGTGCGTTGCCGGCCTTTTAAAAAGGAGTACGCTCTCTTCTTGAAGTCACTTAGTCTATCTTACTACAGAATAGGCAACTTTTATATTAGTCAAACATTTTTTACATCTATTTCAATACTTTTAGAAGAAAACATACAATAATATTTAATCTATTCATAACATTCAATCAATCAATCAGCCCACCGCAGTCCACTGCTGGACATAGGCCTCTCCCATTTTACGCCACAACATCCGGTCGTCCGCCTTCCGCATCCAGTCTGACCCAGCTATCTTTTTCAGGTCATCGGTCCACCTGGCCGGGGGGGCGTCCTACCTTACGTTTACCAAGTTGCGGTTTCCACTCTAGAACTCGCTTGCTCCAACGGCCATCGGTCCTTCTACAGATATGGCCAGCCCATTGCCACTTCAGCTTGCTTATTCTGCGAGCTACCTTGGTTCTTTGACGGATAATGATAATGATGACATGATCTCTTGCTATATACACTGCCTACTGTCCACCGTCCACAAGAGTCGATTCATTTATTCCATTACGTCATTAGAGAAAGTCTAGAAATAATTTCAGTTTTCTGGTCAATCTCAGACCCCAAAAAACACCAAAATCAATGCAGTCTTCACCCTTTCTTCAAAAGTCGCTCACCTCTTATCCCTTGTCCCCCACAATTGGTTCGGAGGGCGAATTATCAGAAGTCGTTGGAATGATTTATGTACACAATTATTGGGTTATTCAGGTACGATGTTTTGCGATTCGATCCTCAGCGATAGAAGTTTTGAGACAATGAGAGTTAATTTAATGGTGTTTTGAGAACGTTGCGTAGTTCGCCGTGTGTGGATTATAAATATTGGAACTGTCGTACTATTGACAATATCAAATGGTTTACCGTTTCATTATTGAGTCGATAACTTATGACATACGGGTTTCTTTGTATGGTATTGTATACTTGTGCTTGTAATCACATTGCAGAAGATTGTGTTAAGACTCTTTCCAGTCTGGACGATTACTGCTTTTATTGCAGTTGTAATAGCAACCGTAACCTCTTTCAAGCCTTTTCCAGCCGTCGACGTATGCGTTCAATAACAGACTTTTTTTTTTTTTTTCATTCATATTTTCTTTGGGAGCTTTTAGCCACACACGGCCATCTCAGCTTCATCATACCCTAAACTTAATAACTATTCATATTCTACCTTAATTCAACCTTATCTATTATCTTATAAACTAATATAGCTGCTTTAGAATAACAGACTTTAAAAATGAGGAGCCTGCCTTGTACTGCCTTGGTGGCGCAGTATTGTATGCGGCTGCTCTGCATAAGGTCTCAGATTGGATTCTAGGATCGGGGAAACAATTATTGGGTTTAATTGTCAAAAATTTTGGTGGTAAGCTTGAGACTATGTAAACACATATAAAATACATACGCAGCGAATATAAAACCTAAACAGGTTTTATATTCGCTGCGTATGTATTTTTTATTACGACCAGAGGTCTGATGAACTGCTAAGCTGATTGACATCCTCGGTTGCTCCGATATCTGATAATTGTTTTGCGACATTCACTTGATATTTCCTCGGGATACGATAAAAATAATAATAATATTCTACCACTTACACACAACACCATCTAGTCCAAACTAAGCAGAGCTTGTACTATGGGTACTAGACAATGGATAAACATACATAAATACCTATACTTTCTTTTTTGTAAATACATAATTATATAATATTAGGTATACATAAAAACACCCAGACCAAGACAAATATCCATGTTCATACACACAAATGTTTGACTTGTGCGGGTATCGAACCCGCGATATCAGGCGTGGCAGTCGATTACACTAACCACTACGCCATCGAGGCCGACTAAAATCACTTTTGTACCTTCAAATTGCATGATTTGTATGACATAAAAGGGGTATTATCGCGATTATTGTTATAATTTCCTAAAAGATAAGAAGTATCATCTGGAGACCATGCAGCTGGAGTAATACACAATAGCTGGTCTAAAATACGAACAAACATCTTTCGCGTCACCTGGTTACCTATAAGTGCGGTGGCAAACAAAAATACATTGCACGTACCAGTGTGTACTGAACTGATGGAAATGAGTTGCTATTTTATTCATAGGCGATGGTCTTGCAACCTGTCACGTATGAGAGACACGTACCTCTCAAGGAACAACTGCCTGCACAACGACATACTGTACTACCCTTAAATATACAAAGCTTGAGGAACATTCTGGTAAATTTCACTTTGAATTATGTAATATAAGGTCTTCTTGAAAGTTCGAAGAATCAGCTAGCAGTTAATATTGATGATACTTAATCAATTGGTTAGTTAGATTTATGTCTGTTGGTATATTCAGTAGAAACACGTATGGATTTATGTCAAAAGAAATACTAAAGTAAAACAAAAAAAAATGGTTGCACTCCGGGAGTGCCGGCAGAAGTGATAACTTGAATATTAACGTTGTGCATTTTAGATATTTTGGAATGGTTAGGGAATAATTTTGCACGAATTGCTTTATATATCAGTATACAAGTACTATAATTTATGTGGTAAAATACACTATTCATTTATTGCGCTATCGTACACAAGCATGACAGTTCTCCCTCCGTCTTACGAATTTTCGATCAGGTCACGTGTCCTGACGCGAGTTTAAAATTTTTTACCCATCACAAAAAAGTGCACAACGCCGCTAAAGAAGTTTTCACTTCAAAAATACTTACCGGTAAGCAGAGCCTATGGTTTTTCTTTTGACCAATCCCGCACTAAGTTCCAAGGCCTGAGTTTCGGTACACTTTATAAACATAAAATTTTTGGACACAAAGTACCTAGACTCAGACTCAGCATAATAGTTTGCGAATCACATAACCAATAGTCTCGTTAAGTTAATTCTTTTTTTTTATTTTTTTTTTATTTTGCTCGTCAAAATGACCACACTCCACCTGATGGTAAGCAGTCGGGTGGTCTAAGAGCAGTGGCCTCCACATCGCCCCCACAGTAGCCGAGGCGATGTTGAGGTCTCTACTTTGACGGCCTGAGAAGATGCTTTTTCACGCCCCGCTTAAAGAACCCAGGATTGAAGGAAGAAGGAAACACGTGCCTTGGCAGAGAATTCCATGCCTTGGTCGTTCGGCAGAGATATGAGGACCCAAACTTTTTGGTACGCGCTCTAATCGACTCTACCGTGTAAGGATGGCATCTGAGCCTAGCACGCGTTGTTCTGGATAGGAAAGGGGAGATTCTCGCACTAAGTATGAAATCCTGTGTAACGATAGACTTTACAAACATCCAACTAATGGACACAAAGTCCACTCAGAGGTCCCAGAGTCAGAACAATCGTTTGTGTATCGCGTAACCGATTGATTCGTTATTTCTCATACTGGGTATAAATATAAAATCATATGTAACGATAGACACAGAGCAATTATTTGTGGATCACAAAATAATTATCAATACATTTATCCATTGTCACAAAATATTTATCCATAGTCTTGTACCCCTATGGGTACAACATGGCATAGCAACGTATACCGATGTAAACGTATCCCCTGATTTTTGAGTGTCGAAAGTCTCGTGGTATACCTACACCATCCATTCCTCGCGCAATACAGTTGTTAGTAAAACTGAAAAAAAAAAATCCTTGTATATCGAAATTTGCTTTATTTAATTTTAATTTAGCTTGTACTATTACAAGCTCTGCTTAGTTTGGGCTAGATGGTGTTGTGTGTATGTGGTAGAATATTATATTATTGTGCTGTGTAGGATTCAAACACACACTACTTGGCGCACCGACAGCAATGAGACAACTGCTTACCTGCTTCGCCATTCATGGAGAAGATATGGATTTATCAAGCCAATCGCTAACATTGCTTATCTTACAAATCATATTGCACCATTCACTTGCTATACTTATGCACGTTTCTGCATAAGTATAGCGAAAACGAATCAGTCACAATCTATCCAAAATCGCCACGAACTCAAGCCCATATCACAAACTAATGGTACAAAATTCCAAACTCAAAATCATTCCTTCAAACTGCATGACATAACTGAAACCGATGCAACAGCCTCCGGGGAAATGTTCTCAACGTTTCAACACCTCAATACGAATCTATCACTGTCCTGATTGCCACCGAACATAGTCTGCATAAATCCCACAAGTATAACGCGATTTTGACATATCATTGATCTATTCCAGCCCAGGATCATCTCAACACCTAGCTGCCATCTCCCCTGGGACGTCAAGCCGAAACTGTATTACATCAACACTTGAACACAATCCTCAACCATCAAATTTCGATATACATCGATGACTTTGTTTGTTTCAGTTTTACTAACAACTGTATTGCGCGAGGAATGGATGGTGTATACCACGAGACTTTCGACACTCAAAAATCAGGGGATACGTTTACATCGGTATACGTTGCTATGCCAACATAAGTCAACTTTTAAGTTCAAGCAAAAATGATTTTTATATTTGGAAAGTTAGTGTATGTTTTACTTTGTACAAAGGATGTGTTATGATTCTCAACTGAGTAGCTTAGAGTAGATAGTTTGAAAGACAGGTCCTATCAACCGGTGACAACTACATATTGTTTAGACGTGTGTTTTATTCGGTTGTATGTGATCTCTGTTCTGTTTGGCGCTCTGTGAAAATTGTCTTAACAATATCGGGTACATTACTCACGTCACCTGAACGGTAGCTGTCGATTGGCTTTGACTTTTGTTATTTTGTTTTATAAAATTGTGTAAGTCTTGAAGAAATTGTCTCAAGATAGTTTTTACTATGCTGGATGATTACATCGTTATTCTGTAGCATAAGTGTGCGCTCATTCTGTGTGCTATCAAACAAGTTAGAAACGGCAATGAATTGCTGTAAATCTTAGAGTTCGAAAAAATGGTTCAAGTAATATACAACGTGAAGTCAAAGGTCATATCATACCCCGGGGTATATCGACTATGCTAAGAATGACGAAAAATGGTCGAATGGCGTTAACCGCGACTCTCTAGCTCTTACGGTTCTTGAGTTGAAAGTTGTATAACAGACAGACGGACGGACAAAGCTGTTGTATAAGAGTTTTTCGAATTCTAAAAGGCCCTGGTTTCAAAAAGTTTTTTTTTAAAAAAGGGATGTATTACTCTTGGGCTGAGTAAAGTTCTATTAAGAAATCCACAGTTGTAAAGTTTTACTAGATTTCTATGGTAAGAGATGCTCAATAACAGCATACTCTATGCTGTCATCAATAATAATCATCAATAAAATATCAATCATCCAACGTATTTCTAGACTCTTCTAGAAATGCGTTGGATGATTGGCTGTCTTGCTTTTACGTGGGACATAGAAACATAGCTGGATAGAAGTGTGCGTAATACTCCACAGCTTAGCTTTTCGAGGATAACGGGCATGTGTTTATATAAAAATTATGTGAATTGATCAGTTAGTTGTTTAAATCGTATAATATATATCGCAATATCGCGGCTCAAACTAGGAGCATCCGAACTGGCAACGTGATTCTTCTATATAAAAGGTAGAAGTCAAATTACCTTGTACAGTGTTGCTTAAAAGTAAGAGTTCTAAAAACCCGTGTAGGCACATTACAACAGAACTATGTCACCTCAATATCTTAGACATACTTACGACCTCAATTGTATAACTCAATTGTGCTAAATTGTCATTCAATATTTAACTTAGTAATATATATTTCTGTTTACATGTGTGTACCTATATGTATATGCTCACACATCATAAAATCATGTGTATTTATATCACAATATTAATATTGTGATATAAATACAGACGATTTTAATAAAGAAAGCATTCTGAACACGCAATCGTAGTTTTCACTACACCCTTAAGGTTTGCGCAGACGAGGAACAACGGCGGACAAAATGTCCGCGGTGCGCTCTTATTCGTAATACAATAAGGTTGCACTTTGTCCATATATTCCGCTAGGCGACATGAGGTATTACGCTGACAAAGTGCAACCTTATTCTAGTATTAATAAGAGCGAACCGCGGACATTTTGTCCGCCATTGTCCCTCGTCTGCGCAGGCTCTTATGGAGTCGTTATGGAGACAGAGGTAGACCAGTTTTCTCAGTGCTTTTAGCGGGCTGCAATACACGTCCTTACACATCCCTGGGGAATAGCCTTCATATATCTGATATCACAATCAATTGTAAAATATTGAGACAATACAATATGTAATATAATATTCCATCACCTACACACAAGACCATCTAGCCCAAACTAAGCAGAGCTTGTACTATGGGTACTAGACAATGGATAAACATACATATATACTTTTGTTTTTGTAAATACATACATATTATACATAGAAACACCCAGACCAAGACAAACATCCATGTTCCTGCCCACAAATGTTGGACTTGTGCGGGTACGAACCCGCTACCTCAGGCGTGGCAGTCGGTTACACTAACCACTACGCCATGGAGGCCGTCAAATAAAATTAACAATGAAATCAAAACAATTTTCAATTGTAGCGGCAGTTTCTGGTATACATGTAGTGCTATCCCTTACTAGCATTTACACCGCAAAGCATGGTGTAATTCTTCTAAAGAAAACGAAAATATGGTTAGTTATTTGGGTAGCAAATTACTAAAATTTTACACACCTGTCCAGCTAAGATAAAATGTCCTATGTTAGAAGTGGCATCACGTTCGCAGAGCATTGAATGACATAGAAAATCCCTCCTCTCACTCGCACGTTTAATGCCATATCCGAATGGATGACAACAATAGCACGATGGCTGTTGCTTTATACTTTAGCTCCATAGAGGTGTCAATCTAATTCCAGTAACGTGATCAATGCATGACCACAAATTTTAATGCCATCTTATTCCATAAAACCTAAACAAAACCCTGAACAGCCTTGAGAACAACAAAAAAGGTAAATTAAAACTAAAAATACTCGCTATAAATATAAACAGTTTATCTGATTGGGCGGGTTTAACGTTATAATAAATAACGAGCGGCGGTGTTGTTTTTTATATTTATTTGTAAAAATTAATAATAATGCTGAATAAATCAATAAAAGAATGGAAACATTTCAGGACGGCTCGCTTGAATGATTTGTAGTAATACGAGTGTAGTGTGCCGTCTGTTCTCAGTGCTACCACTTAAAGGATTTGATACTTGGTTAATATTACTGTCTTACGTTACTTACGAATGTTACGTAGGTAACTTAAAATCTTATAATAAACTACTTTGATGATTTGTCAATAAAATTCCTCTCCCTCGGAAACAGTGCCTTTTGTTGAATTAAAGGTTATCTTACTTTTTTGTAGGTTGACAACGTGTATGTGATATTTCATGATAATCGGTCGAGTAGGCGCAAAAGAGAAACAAACAAACGAACAATTCAAACTCACATTTGCATTTATTTTATAATATTAACGAATTATCATCAAGAATAATTCAGAAGTTGATATTGCACTTCAATGTAAATATATTCGTATAAATATCGAATATACCGATACCCATTAGAAGAGTTCAATATTTCTTTAGTCATTGCAATTACTAATGACCGAAATTTGTTTTTTGAAGTGGAAACTTCTTTAGCGGCGTTGTGCACTTTTTTGTGATGGGTAAAAAATATTAAACTCGCGTCAGGACACGTGACCTGATCGAAAATTCGTAAGACGGAGGGAGAATTGTCAAACTCGCGTCAGGACACGTGACCTGATCGAAAATTCGTAAGACGGAGGGAGAATTGTCATGTTTGTGTACGATAGCGCAATAAATGAATATTGTATTTTACCACATAAATGATAGTACTTTTATACTGATAATTAAAGCAATTCGTGCAAAATTATTCCCTAACCATTCCAAAATATCAAAAATGCACAACGTTAATATTCAAGTTTTCACTTCTGCCGCCACTCCCGGAGTGCAACCCGTTGGTTTTTTTTTGATATATGAATAATTTGAATATTTATTTAATACACTATTTTCTCTTAATCATATTGCTGTTATTTAAATGAGCAGCGATAGCCTAATGATTTAAACACAAGAGACACACAGAAGGAAGCAATGACATGATGATAGTCTATTAATTATAATGTCATTTAGAAGCCTTCATGTCAAGATCTCACCTGCTTATAGGTACAGCTCAATACATTAGCAGCGCTTTGCTTTAAGAAGCGATTTTCTATATTGGTCAATTTTAATATATTGTTTTATGCAACAGGGGTGCGACATACGATCAATATGAGGGTAATTTATAACATAACTAGCTTTTGCCCGCGGCTTCGCTTGCGTTAATTTAGAATTTGACAATCAATTCGGGTTGTAATCAATATAATTCAATCATGATTCGAAAGACACGTGGCGCCATCTATTATCATAAGAACGTTATTGTTGTTTTCTTCGGGAACAGTAATTTTTTTCGGGATGAAAGGTAGCCTATGTCCGTTTCTGTACACCTGACAACGTATATGCAAAATTTCAGGATGATCGGTACAGTGGTTTAGGCGTGAAAAGGTAACAAACAAACTCATTTTCGCTTTTATAATATTAGTTAGAATAGGATTAGGCTTAGGATAAACAGCTATAAATTAGTAACAGTATGACTACTCTTACGCCGGTTTCCTGGTAGTAGGTAAAACTTCTTCAAAGGGGCCGGTCATTTGTACTGTCACTACATAATTGACAACGGCAAGATCTTCCAGGAACTATGCCGTAACCCTTTTTACATTGAGAAGCAGACCGTGCATATTTATAGGTCTGATATTATTATTATATTATTTTTTTATAGGTAGCTATTTTATTGAGTTTTTTCCGTGTTAGTCTCTAACCTTATAAGCCTTTTAACTACAAAAGTTTATGTTTTGTGTCATATTAAACTATTATGTGTGGGAGAGGAAGGACAAGGAAAAGATGGATGGATTGTGTGAGGATGGATATGAAAGGGAAAGGGGTAAATGATCAGATGACGGGTGACAGAGAAGTATGGAAGCGAAGGACATACTGCGCCGACCCCAAATAAATTAGGACCAGGGCAAAAGGATGAGGATGATGAATTTTGTGAAGAATTTGGGATGTTTGGAATTCAATAATGCGTAAACCACTAACCAAATTTGAGTGAAACTTGTATTACCACATTTAATACCTTTTTGGGATAAAACAGTATGCTTATATACCAGGTATATGCGATTCCTCCCGCGGCGAAGCCGGGGCCGGTCTAGTGCCAAAATAAAACATTTTGACTAAGTATCAAAATTATTCGATCGTTGAATATCAAAAGCTAGCCTTATATCAGTTGATATCGAGTCGAGTCGGTTGTACATCTCAGTCCCACCTCCAATAAAGTGCGGCCATCAATTCCGACGGTCGCAAAAAGGTTCTGTTACCTCCGGCGAGGTATGACGGATGGATGGGTGGCAGACATACCGCTGATGTTAATTGTAGATACCTGTGTTTTATATGAGATTCTGAGATAGCTCTGAAGTCTATTTGCAGTTGTTTACCAGTTACTTAGTAAGAAACTTGCTCAACATATACATAATATTAACATAGGGCCGCATATCGCTGAAAGGGTATGTATGTGTGACACCTACAGTAATCCTCAACTATTGCATTGATTTTTAAAATTCTGAATAGTCTTGACCATGATCTCACCTGGGTGTCTAGTGCGAGTTGTTTTTACGTTAACGCGATCGAAATGTTTACTATGTTTGACTCTCTTATTGGTTAAGACCTTGGAGCGGGCCAATCGGAGCGCTAAACTTCATAAACGTATCGATCGCGTTAACGTAGAACGAACTCGCACTAGTCACTCTGATGTTTAGCGAAGCTGTTGTCGACGATGGAGCACGCTTACCTTGAAGTACCTATTCACTGGCGACTTGAAAACGCCCAGATTTTACTAATCAGGAATACAGACATGGATACCTAATGAGTTCCACTCGTTTACCAGAAAGGCAACCAAGCCGCTGCCTATTGTAGACCCGACCTAGCACATACAGCAACGAAGCAAAAGCTCATTCTGATGATAAGCATTTACCATTGTTACGTTACCGCCTACGATGAAGAGACAGACGAAAGGAGATAATAATAGTAGAGAAAGAGTCCTAGGCGGTGATTGTAGTCATTTAAATAATTGAATGTCAATATAATTATATTAAAAGCTTTGCTCACGACTGCAATCCCCCATCCTTCTTGTTATATATCCCACATGGTGGTGGGTCAGCCTTCCTGCTCTTGCTCTTCCGTTTCGCTCTATTCACACCATTGTCTACTGCTCACGGGTAAATTCTCTTCCTGGCTTTATATCCTCCATGTTGGTGGGATCAGCCTTACTGCTCTTGGTCTCTGTCTCGCCATCGAGAGACAGAGAGAGTGAGGTTGAGTCATGAGCAGTAGCTCATACCTGCAACCTCTCTCTCTCTTTTCCTGGCTATATATTCTGCATGGTGGTGGTCAGCCTTCGTGCTCTTCCACATCGCTCTATCCACCGCTCATCCTCAGCGTCTGCAAACGCTTGACTAAAAAAAGGAATACTATAAAGACAAGTAATTAATTAAAAGTACGTCTAAGATCTCTCGTTTCATGTTGTTTTATCTGTATGCAAAGTTTCTTTACAATCAATTCAGCCATTGGAAAGATTAGTTTGTACAGACAGACCGACAGAAAAATAATAAAAAAGTGTGTTCTTGTTTTTGTTGCATGCAAATAACCATCTGAGCTTAATAAAAGGCGTTCAGCTTGAAATTAATTACAGACAGACACTTCGATTTATTATTATTATTAAAGACTGACGTCATATATTCCGAAGTCAGAGAAGAAGCTCGTTCGTTACAAACGGACAGTTATAGTAAAATTTATTTATATTTGAATGACTGCTTAGGTGGCGTCAGGTAGTGAATATGTCTACTGTGAATGCGGTCTTGGGTTCGATTCCCAGGAATCAAGTCCGAGGTGCACAGAATCACACAGTGTTAACAAACACGGGCAAAGTGTAATTGGGTAATACTGTCATTAAATTTTCTGTTAGTGCACGGAGTCCAGAAATACACCTGTTAGACGGCATAGATATTTTTATTTTTGGGTAGTACATTTTTTTTTAAATTCTCTCCCGTTCTAGGAGAAAATTCCTTGACAGAATAACCTAATAATTCATGTGTCGCGGAGGACTTTATAAACATTCAAACAATGCACACAAAGAACACTTAGACTCGGTACAACCATTTGTGGACCACACTATTTTTTGTCCCGTGTGGGATTCGAACCCACAACACTCGGCGCAGTGGCATCGGCGAGGCGACCACTTAAACCACTACGTCAACCGTGCAGTCAATAGACTCTCTCCCTCTTACGTAGGACTTAAATAAAATTTATAGTTAAGCAAATGTCTGCACTAACCTACCCTAACAAACATAACATCGGCCTCGATGGTGTAGTGGTTAGTATGACCGACTGCCACGCCTGAGGTCGCGGGTTCGATTCCCGCACAAGTCAAACGTTTGTGTGCATGAACATGGATGTTTGTCTTGGTCTGGGTGTTTCTATGTATAATATGAATGTATTTACAAAAAAAATAATTATATGTGTATGTTTATCCATTGTCTAGTACCCATAGTACAAGCTCTGCTTAGTTTGGGTTAGATGGTGTTGTGTGTATGTGGTAGAATATCCTAAAATTATAGAATGTGAGTAAGTATGTATGTAGATTTGATTTGTTTTAATTCATTGCATTTGGCATAAAGACAAGTCGGATGGTTTTTAAACAGGTAGGTAGTCGTATATCTTAGCTTGTCTCCCGGGGTGTCAGCTTGAAATGACGGGCGGCCGGACCCGCCAGGCGTATCTCCGAATTTTGACGTAACACCTCCTTGCATTGACGTTTGCGAATGATTTATTTTATTTATATTCTAAGGGCAGATTTATTATCTGGAGGGCTTATAGCGGAGTTTATAAAACATTGTGTTGTTTTAAGATGGAAAGTATCATGACTGTATTGGGTAAAAATAGGCAGAAGTTATAGAACAGCCATATATTGTCAGTTTTATTTAGGTTGGGTGACCTAGACATAATAGGAAGAAAATCTACACACTGCCCTTGTAGTGCTACTAAAATGTTCATAGAGAGTAAGACCTCTAGTAGAAAGCCCTAAAATCTCCAATTCTAGTCGTATAGCCAAGAAAATACTCCCTAATTTCACCTTCCACTATATTATGAAGGCATTCTTCTTCTCCTTAGCCTTTATTATTCCCAAGTCACTTGGAGTCGGCTTTCTAGTCTAACCGGATTTGACTGGATATCAGTTTTTACACGGAGAGACTGCCATCTGACCTCCGCAACCCGAAGGCTAACGATACCCTAAAGCTAGACCGGTGTCAGGATATTATAGGACACTAACTTCCCAATAACGACTGCCATAGATGTTCATGGCAGCCGGGATCGACAGCTTAACTAACGGCACTATATGAAGGCATTACCTGACTTAAATACACTGAAAATACGTTTACTATTTTCAGTGTATTTAACTCAGGTAATGCCTTCAGCAAGATATTATTGAGCATATGGAATCCACCTAGCTTCTGTTATAGGTTTACATGACAGCCTGCAAAGGCATTGTGTAGCAAGCATGAGGTAGATGTTATTCCTTCTAGATTTCTTGGTGCTATCAGTCAATCAGGCTATTGCTACAGCTTATTGCTGGACGCAGCGATAACCTAACGGCAGACTGTTGGACTTCTACGTAGAGGTCTCGAGTGTAATATCAAGGTATTATGCATTGAAGAGTTAACAGTCGCCCGCTTTGACGGTGAGTTCTTCATAATGTTCTCTAAGACGTATAAAGTCTGCCATCTTGCAGTAGGCCTGCGTTGTAAGCCATAGCCTAGGCCTTTTCAAATTGAGAAGCAATTGGACAGACAGTACAGCGCTCATATTATTATTATTATACCGATTTCATTCCAATACATTCCGCCTTTCACGTTTCTTAGTGCTTTGGTTTATTTTTAACTCTTAAGTAACATATACGCCTGCGATCCGTTGAGGGTACAAAGGCCAGGGTACAAAGCCAATGCTAAATACCTACCGGGAGACTAAATGTTTCAATATTATTTGAAAAACGCCAAGTTATAATACTCAGGGAAACCCTGGCAGTTCGTTCGCTCTAGAGCCTGTTCTTTAACGGAAAAATGACCACCGTGCTAAACATTAACGTTTCAACCTAGCACCTTTAAATGTGATATCATGAAGCTCCTAATATAGTTCTTATAGTTTTTATCATATTTGTTTAACGCTTAAAATATTGAAATATGTAAGCTGTGGTAAACGGTGTTGGTGACACAATTGTCAGCACCTTGTAAAAATGACTCCTTGTCTATATGTATTGCTGTCACTGTTTGTTTACCCAAATAAAGAGAAAAAAAAAACCCTGAATCCTGATGAAGTGCTGATTAATAATGATGAATGCCCGACTTAAACCTAATAATACCTTGTCTGAGCTGGAAATCAAACCTGAATAGACACTAAGTGCAAATGCATTCTTATACCATGAGACCACCCTGCCTGGTCATAACTAAAAAATCCTATCCGTATTAATTCAACATATCGTCCCTCTACCATTGATACACAGTCATACGACTGACCATCTTAAATTTATAATCGGCAGATATTATCTAGCTGCGCGCGCGCACGATGCAGCAACTAATGATAATGTGCGCAAGCAACAATTAACTCCTATACGGACTGGGCAGAGCCATGTCACTATTGATTTGTGATTGATATTATGTACTAAAAGTATAGAATATCGTATACATACGATTTTACACCTTATTCTTTAATCTTGAAGCTTTAAAATCAGTTTTGAGTGGCAATGGATTAGTTTAGCCGAAGACTACGAACGATTGTCAGTTGTTTTTGCTTGAATTTAGAATCGGATATGGGTTGTGTTGCCTTAGTTTCGTAAGCTAGGTTCTAAGTAATGTTAAAATAAACAATTTTGAACCATATTTTCTAGGAGACAGGGTCTAATTTTGAGTGTAATAAGGATCAGTAGAATAACTCGCTTTTGTGCCCCAAGCTTTTTTCTGAATACTTCATGATTTATGTCAGAATTTGATTTCTTTGAGTATACCATTGTTTTAATTAATTGTAAGATTTGATATATATCAGTGATTAGCCATAAATATATTATTTTGGAGGCGTGATTTTAACGTATGGGGTTAGGTTGTATATTTTGGTTTGTAAAATATATCATAGGCTCAATTATCGGAATAGTTATCGATGACGATATCTAGTTGAGAAATGAGACTGTGTTTATCATATTGAGACTCGTAATAAGTTTAGAGTAACTATTACTCAATTTATTTTTAAATATATGATATAATATTTTGATATCGCTTTCGAATGGGAGCACTGTGTATCTTATTAAGTTATTGCTTGTTCATATTCTGACTGTTAAGAGAGAAGAAGGCAGTAAATCCACTATTTTGCAAAGATTTTTGTGACTTATAGTTATACATAGATTCATGCCTGTATATCAAGGGTATGTTAAATACCTAGATATATTTATATATAGCTTCTGCAAGCGATTTTGCACGCATGGGATTGTTAGAAGCTTGTTGTCCTAGCCGAAGAGAATCCGGAAAAGTCCTGAAATTATATCGATTATAATTACTTACTTACATGCCGATTTGAGGCCTTATGTAACAGTATATAAAACGATATATACAGGCAATTTTAAAGGAGACTGTTCGTTATTAATTGCTTTCCGTGGTTTGGGCTGGTCTTTGGTGAGTCAGTCAGTGAGTTAGTCAAGCTTTTTTCTCTATATCTATATATTAATACGTGAAGCGAAGACTTTGAATCCCTTTTTACGAAAATTGGGCGGACGGAGGAGTATGAAATTGCGCACACTTATAGTTTATACAGAGAAAAAGTGACAAATGCATAAAATAATAATTATTATTTGTATAAAATATGTATAATAAATACATTAAATTAATGAAAAAGCACTACACGCACACAACCATGCATTTGACACACGCAGTCGAAGCGCGTAACTATGGTTACATATATCAATATACGAGTATAATGACATGACATAATATATATCAGTTGGTCGAATTTCGTGCACTAGGCGACTGCTAGTATTATAATTATTAATGAATGTGGAAGAATAGGCAAAATCTTTAAAGAAGCACGAAACCGAAATACTGCCAAAGAGGGAGTTCCATATAGATGCAGAAATTGCTAGCCACGAAAAATATCAGCTCTCTGTTTCCATTATTTGATGACGGTATAAATGAATATAAAATGAATGAATGAAAATAGGACATTATGGAAGAGACTCCACCGACAAGAGCCACCTCTTAAATTGAAGTCACCGTTCTCACTCACTCAAAAATACACAATAATCTGAAGCTAAAAACCAAACTGACTTATATTTCCTCTTGCGCTTACGTTTTGGGACTAACCAGGAAACCTGACAGTTTTCTCTATAATGATACAGTTTGTAAATAAGACTGAAATATGTAAGTATAGGGACATAAGAATCGCCGTCACTAAAGTAAGCATTAGGTTGGCTAATTGGCCAGAGATCTTCAAGCGACTGCAAAACTCTGATATTTAGAAAAAGAAAACATTATCTATATCTATACTAATATTATAATAAGGAACATTTTTATTTTTTGTTTGTTTGTTTGTAAGGAATTTCTCAAAAACTACTAAACCGATTTAAAAGATTTTTTCACCATTAGGAAGCTATATTATCACCAAGTAACATATAACATATTTTATTAAAAAATAATACTGTTACTAAAACCTAACCTACTTTTACGCGAGCGAAGCCGCGGGCAAAAACTAGTCATAAATAATTTACTAATGTATTCTTCTTCAAACTACAATTTCATAACGCATCTTTTTACGTTGCCACTATAAAATATGAGTGAGATACGTAACCGCATACAATTTTATCTTACGGTATTCAGTAATAACTTATGAAACAATAGACGGACGCAATATCAACGCCTCTTCATAAAACATAGGGGAAAGTGATTGTGGCTTATGTAATAACACTGGTGTTGTGGTCCTGAGACCTCAGAGAGGTCTCAGAATGAATGGCGATTGAGTTTAACCAACGTTGTAACAGATGAGTTATCATTTACAAACAATCATAGACCTCTGCATCCCACCTGTTTTGACCTACAGTGATTAGACGACGACATTTACGACAGAAGTAGTGTACAAATTGCAGCAGAAAACTAAATATTATGATGGGCGTGCCTTAGAATGACAAATAAAATTGTCGAATGAGGTTAATCATCATATAACTTAAACTACCAGTATACCAGAATAAAGAAGCTAAAGAGACAATGAGCTGACTGCAACAACAACAAAATATTATTAATCCTAACTAATATTATAAAAGCGAAAATGAGTTTGTTTGTTTGTTACCGTTTCACGCCTAAACCACTGAACCGATCATCCTGAAATTTTGCATATACTTTGATAGGTATACAGAAACGGACATAGGTTACATTTCATCTCGAAAAAAAATACTGTTCCTGAGGAAAACAATAATAACGTTCTTATGATAATAATAGATGGCGCTACGTGTCTTTCGAATCATGATTGAATTATATTATTACAAGCAGCGTACAACCCGAATTGATTGTCAAATTAACGCGAGCGAAGCCGCGGGCATTAGCTTGTCTTAATATAAATAAAAATTACTTCTAAAGAAATCCAAAATAGGTAAATAAGAGTAGATTGGCAAGCGTCATTTAGGACCCTTGCCTTGTAGTTATACTAACAATTTGTGATATGTGGTATGTGTGGTGGGGTGTAAAAGTTGGACAGCTGGGTGTTTGAGCGCTAGCTTTAAGGCACCTTTTTTAGCCGTTTTTGTTTAACAGTGCACTGCAACAAGGTTACAAAAGTAATAAGCAAGCATTCACCAATCATCTTCTCTCGAAATCTGAAGCAGACACATTTGGGAAGTAGCTTCACCATGTAGAACTGCTAAATAAAATTGTGGTATTTCGTTGGTAAGTAGGATTTCCAGAGCTTTCTTTCCGAGGAGACGGTAGGATATCAACTGTAAATACATACATACATAGATTCACGCCTGTTTCCCAGAGGTGTAGGCAAAAACTACGGATTTCCATTTGCTACGATCCTTACACACTTCTCTGGCTTCATTCACTTTCATCACATTCCTCATACACGCCTGTCGGTTCAAGGAGCTCTTAACCTGGCCTTTGTCCAGAACGCCTCCGATCTGATCGAGAAACGTTCGCCTAGGTTTTCCTCTTGCGACTGTTCCATTCACACTAGCCTTATAAAATTTCGTAGTCAGTCTTTCCTCATCCATTCTTTCTACATGTCCAAACCAGCTTAACATACCCTTTTCTAATCTTGTCACTATATCCACTTTCTTGCCGCATCACTCTCTAATCACACTATTCCTTATTCTATCTTTCAGAGTCACACCACATTTGCTTTTTTAGCGCTCTCATTTCTACAGCATTTATTTTGCTCTCATGCTTCTTTTGCCATACCCATCTTTCACTTCCATACATAAGTGTGGGCTCTAATAGTCCTCTATGAACAGCCAAACGTGCAACTGAAAATCTAGGGTAGTAATCTCTATAATTTTTATGCTGACATGGTAGAGACCCACTGCATGTATGATCAAACCCCAAAAATAATTTATTCATTAGATGCACAAAGATAAACTAATGAACGGCATTAAAGCGATTTATGAGCATATTGAAATGAGCAGCGCGGGATTCGTACTTACAAACTTATATAGGCTACGGTAATTTCTTAACATCAAGCTATCGAGTTCATTACACGCTTTGCACATAATGTAATTTAGTTGTTCGTTTTAGCGGCAAAGGGAAAAATTTTAAGGAACCTTGGATGTCTGAGAATTCTTCATAATGTTCGTGGACAGCGTGGGCCATGGCTTAACCCTTCTCACACTGAGAAGAGCGTCCAAGCAGTAGGACAGCTGAATACAGGCCTAATATTATAATTTATAGAGAAGCATAAACAAATGTAATTAACTACTGCACACTGTTTAATCCTTCAAGCATTAGCGTCATATGAATGTTAGTTATTGTATTGACACTACTTATCGACAGAACCGAGAACCGCGAAGTATTCTGGGTAATCATCTTTTTGCCTTTTCTTATCAAGACGTTTTCTTGGGGCACTTAAACTTTAGGCAAAGTAATCATTTTGGACCTGAAAAAATAAATTGGTACCTACTAGCACCCCAAGTCTCAACTTTTAAATCGGGATTGACAGTATCTTAGATTCAAATCGCGGTCGATAGACTGCCTGGATATTTAGGCTAGGTTTATCCAGATTTGATGGGATAGCTAGCTTTAGAGTTTTCTGAAGATATGTGTAGCATGAGTAAAGTTTCCAGACTTCTTACAGAAGTACTTTGCTTTGAGCAGAATGGTCTTACAGCACATCGATTCCTTTATTATATTACTTATATTGCAAGCATCTATTAGCTAAGATGCCTGCTAATATTTTTTTTGTTTTACTTAGCTTATTTACCACCTTAGCTATGGATTCAAACTATTTACAGATAAGTGTCTTTTGTCCATCTTTTCTGATCCAACTGAAAATTTTGGTATTTCCAATAATTGGACATCCTTTGCCTTGTAACATAAGTGATTTTTATTCATAACCCAGACTGCTTTTTTTTTAAACTTGATAGTGCCAAAAAGTATACTGATTGTACGGATGGCGTAGTAAAGTTGTTGTCTCGCCGCTGCCACTGCACCGAGCGTTGTGGGTTCGAATCCCACACGGAACTAAAATTTGTGTGATGCACAAATGGTTGCAGCGCTGATGCACTCAATTTGGGTGCCCACCTAATGCTGAGGTGTTGACCCTTTTCGGCGAGAGCATACACATTTTGTTTTTAATATGTATAATATTTTTATTTTTTTTTGTTTTAATTAATTGTGTGTGCTCTGTACGAAATAAACAAATTTCTTTCTTTCTTTCTTTCTTTGTTCTGAGTTTGGATGTTTTTTGTGTCCATTGATTGAATTTTTGTAAAGTCCTCCGCGATACAGAAATTATTCTTAGTGCGGAAGTTGTCTTTTATTAAAAGAGTTAAAAGAGATACTCTCGGTTTTCTTAATGATAAGCGGTTACCTTTACAAGGGTCACTACACACAAGACTTGCTACCAATATTATAGATCCTTATCTATAAAGCGCTTGGAAGCTTTACTTACTGCAAGAATACAACACGACTTTTATATTCACATTTTTTTATAGATATATTAACTTGAATTATATCATAACAGACAAAGGGATATATTTCTTCTAGAATAGTAAACACCACCTTCCAGATAGTATGAAAACGCGATCTCAAGTCGAATAAATCACGAAATCTCCAAAAAACAATGAGTACTGTAATAACACCTCGTCTATTGTTACTGAGAGTATGTATTAAGTGAACAAAACGATTGATATCTATTATAACCTAAAATAGTTTGTATGCATGGACGTGATAATCTTCGTAACTACTGGTCCGATGAAAAACATATTTGGGTAGATTAGTTTCAAAATCCTCTAAAATAATTTTCACTAAATAATGGTAAACCTCAAAAAACATTTAAGACATAATAGAAATGGACTATTTTAGCGGTGTTTGCAACAAACTGCTACTTTTGTGAGCTGATTTAATAGAATTTGAGTGGGTTTTCTTGAAAACTATCAGTGCAACGCGATAGAAGCAACGAAGGAGCTTCATATTCAATCGGAACATTATTTTTGTTTTGATATCGTTTTGGCGGATTGTGAAACTATACTCCTCATTTATAAATGCAATAGATAGATAATGTTTTGGAGATCATTAGGTATAAGTTAAATACGTATTTTACGTGACAGCTCAAAGAATCAAATTAGCAAAAGGCGACTTTAACATAAATATAGTGGCAACCGCGAAGCACAGCTTTTTTTATATGTGACCCAAAATCGTTTTGTTTGCATTATAAACAATAGATGGCACCACTTCACTTCTTTCAAATTTAATTCCTAGTTTAAGAACCAAAGCTTGATCAGTACTTGATCTTTACTGCACGGTTGACGTAGTGGTTTAAATGGTCGCCTCCCCTTGCCACTGCGCTGAGTGTGCTGGGTTCGAATCCCACACGGGACAAAATGTTGTGTGATCCACAAATGGTTATTCCGAGTCTGGGTGTTTTTGTGTTCATTTTTGAATGTTTGTAAAGTCCCTCGCGACACAGGATTTATTCTTAGAGCGGGAGTTGTCTTTTTAAAACTAATAATTATAACTTTATTCTTTCTTTCATGCCATCTTATGTATAACCATCCTAATAAAGAACTTCGTAACTAAAGTTATGTATTATTGTTTTAATTGGTACCTTTCGAAGTCAAGCTGAGCAACGCTAGGCGATTTGACACGTAAGGGACCAGACTCCTTTGATTTATATCGCCCCTCCCTTTAAAGGGGTCATTCTGGAAATACTACGATGTATTATCGAGGGGTCATAAGTTGGGTATTGTAATATTGTGATTGCTTCATTAGTCTAGAATCTCATGCATTCGGCTATGGATTATGAAGGCACTGGTTTGAATCGCGGGTCAGGTTGACATAAAGATGCTTTTTTCTTTTAAGAAATGTTGAGTAGTCGCTCGGATTTATTTATTAAGCACGTAAAGCCTTGAGTCCTGATCTTGGTGTCTTCCTAGTGATGCCGTAGGTATGTCGATATGTCCAATCGGGTTATACGACATATATATTACAATATCATCTTTCGTCAGAGTCACGAAATTAAGTGAAACGTATGTTTTGATCTTTGGGAGAAACTATAATTATACAGGGTGTTAGGCATACGGTTGTCTAAATGAAATAGAGATCTGGTTTGGGCTATTGCCAACGCGTTGGACTCAGGCAAATTAAATTTTGTCTCACAGTTTTGGCGACATGATATTTTTTAATTTTTAAAATAAAAGGTCGGCAATTTAAACTGAAACTGTAAAAATGTTAAACGAATATGGGTTTAATGATATTTTTTATTTTAGTTAACTATTGCTACATTTCATTAAAATTATTATTTCCTATAGACACCTTGTAAAAAAATTATAATAGGCTGTCAAAGTTTCGGAAAGAGCTAAAAACAGAACAAAGTTCGACTTTGCATGATTAAAAAAATAATAATAATAATATTTAATTTGCCTGAGTCCAACACGTTGGCAATAGCCCAAATCAGATCTCTATTTCATTTGGACAACCGTGTGCCTAACATTCTGTATATCTTTGGGAGAAACTATAATTATATATACCCTAAGTTAGGCATACGATACATTATTTGACTGTGCGGACGGAACAGTAATGTTAGTAATCAGTGAGGAGGTTAAATTTCTGTATCGTCCTCCAACAAATTCGTATCAAAACTGACTTCAGAATGACTCGTTCAGGCGAAACACTTGTCTAAGCATATTTTGTGCTCAAACCAGAATACTGTATGCTGGAGTGCACCCTGATCCGATGACACGGCAGTTCAGCATCAGAAGAGTTAAGTGTTGTCAACCTTGCCCAATTGCAAAAGGGGTGGATAATTCAAAGCTGTGTGGTGGTTTCGTGATTATTTTATTTTACTATTGATTGTTGTTTATATGATATACCCAAAACTCCCGTTCAAAGTTATCGAAAATTGGAACCGCATCAAAGTATACTAAAATCTGTGAATCACATAATGTAATCCACTACTTTGCAACTAAGACTCTTGATTTTTTATTTCCTGGCACTGACATTTCGCATTTCATCTAGCATATTAAAGTGGGCAAAACTATAGCCAAATTCAGAACACATTTCCAGAATACATGTGGTCATTTTTTTAAACTGCTACCAATCTTTGAAAATAGCTTACTGATATTGTTTTGAATATTTTAGCTAATTCTTGGTTTAGTCTAGTGATAAATTTAACAAATTTTGCTAGATGTGTATTTTTTATGTACATATTTTTTTTTATTTTAAAGCTGTTATTTCAAATAATATATGAAAATAAATAGTAACTTAGATACATTTTGGTCATGATCGTTACCAAATAATAAACTGCTCCTGAAATAAAACTGAACATAGGATTGGACTTTTGACGTGACAACGTCTAATAAATCGATGAACGCCGGCTGCACGCACGAAAAAGTATGACTCATTGTCCCGTTATGCTCATTGTCCCGTTACGCTTATTGTAACGTTACGGGAAAGAAATTTTGTTATGACGTTGTCACGTTAAACTATCGTCCGTAAACCGACTTTACAGACAACCAATTTTTTTTTTGGTGTGTATAGGTTAATTAATTGTACTTTATAGCAATCTAACACAAAAACTCAGTTGTATGCGAAATATTGCCATAGTAATTTGTAAAAAATTGTCATGATCGTTACTTGTTATGAAAACGCTATACCTACTTAATTTGTATATGTCACGTCACTACTTAGAATTTCATAACAAAAACCTAATAACACATTGATCGACCCAGGAATCATAAGCACACCACGATAGGTCGTAAAGACAAGTGTAAACTTAAACACATTGTAATTTACAATTGAAATGAACAAACAAAAAATAAGAACGAAATATGGTGAAACGATTTCCATCCATTCACTTCTTGAGCATTTCATCCGAAACAGTATTGACCAAATATTTTTACGACCAAAATACCGTATCACCTTATTAATTTTAATTTTATATTAGTTCTGTGGTAAGTAATCCACATATTGTCAATAATAATCCACGTTTTGGCGGCTAAACGCTGATTTTTATACAAAGTATAAGGATCAAGTGGTTGTTTGCTCAATAAAAAGTTTACGAGTTTTAAATTGACGTAGAGTGGTAACACGACGGTCCTTTCGACTTTTGACATGAGCGGATTCGACCTGATTTTTGCTCGTATCCATTTACATACGACACGGTTTGCAGAATGAGAATCTGGTACGAGAAAAGATGAAGGAAGCAAATCAGATTTTAAAAAAAAATTACTCGTGATCAAAATTTCAATATAGGTATTTCTTTACACGAATGTTTCCCTATGGAAAAATGGTACTATGGAATATTGGTATGAAACTTGGCTATCAAAGAGGATGCTATGTCTACGAATTCAGATGGTCTATAGAGCAGTCTACTATAGATAGCACGTTCACAAAATGCAGATATTCTTGTAACTTATACTTATTACAAGATGCTTTTTGTTAATGAAAAGCATGAATCCTTTCAGAATATTTTTTAAGATATTACTATTGCTTGCACAACAAAACATGACCTTTATATTCAAGCAAAGAATCACATTTTAAATCTAAAGCCATTTACATAAAAATACATTGTTAAATAATGGAAACTCGTACATATCGAACTAACAGTTGCACACGTATCAAATATCGATACGATTGCGACACGTCGCCTTTACGATAATCGTCGGTACGCGTGAAAGGAGAGCTGTGCGCAGGCGCAATTTTTATAATGGCGCCCGCTAAGTGAGGGTAACGTTCTACGAATTTAATTATATTAATATATTGATATTAAAGAGATTGTACTAAGTAAGTGTGTTATCGGAAGGTAAGATGATAGGTAAACGGATTTCAAAGTTGTGGAATTATAGTATATTTTTACCATAGGAGAAGGAGAAGGAATGTCTAGTCTGTATTGTTTGACTATGGTAGAGGATTATTGTCGGCTTTCTGGAAGTATGGAATTATTGAAACCTTTACCATATTATATTCAATATAGATAGGAAACATCGGGATCCTTAATTAATTCTAGCATTATCAAACTAAATCAGTTTGGATAGTAATGAATTCCTACAAAAACTTACAGTCAAACAGGCTCTTTACGTCTCAAAACCTCCAACCCCTCTCCCCAGTGTTTTCAATAGAGCGCCAGTATTATCGTTGCGCTGACAACAGAACTTTATTTTTGAGGGGAATATTGGTAACGCGCATGATTCCCGAGCAATGGTATGGCGAGCGTCGTTAGGCGACGGTAAGCGGTTACCATCAGACGAGAGGTATGGTTGCCATATTAAAAGTATAAAAGAAAATAATAACAACATATCCTAACTTCCTAAAATTTCGCAAACGTTGTCAGGGATACAGAAAAGTATGTTGAGTACCTTTCATCCAGAAATAAGTATTATTGCCAAGCGAGGGAAGTCGCTGGCGGAAAAACTAGTCATGTTTATATTGTTTTTGTATATTTTCTTTTAATTATTAACGCGATCATGCTTATTTTTTACCATTTTGATGCTTGACGACTTTTTTAACCAGATTACAAGCTGATCAGCTTGTGACCACGGCCGGTGTAACATGGTTATTTGACATCATATAAGACGAGTAACGTCACGCAAGAGAGCAAGGCAGGCCTCTCCATTTTTAATTCCTATAAGAAAGTAAACATAATGCATGAAAGCTCGATCATCTTACTAATTTAAACATTCAATTAAATTTTCGTAAATTGCACAGTTAGTTTAGATACTCCTTTATTAATTTACAGTATGTCGTGTAGTTTTTATTAGTAACAGTACCTAATGGTACTTTGTTAACTCAGATATTTATTTATTATTTATTTATTTATTTTGATATATAAGTATAGCCTTGCTTGCACAATCGTTTGTACACTACAAAATTAGATACTAATCAATTTCGGATCGACTGCACGAATGGCACAGCGGGCAAGCACAGATTGCTCTGAGCCGGGTGTCCATTAATTGTATTTTTGTAAAGTCGTAAAACACAAAACCCCGTAACACAGGGTTTGATCATAAGAGCGAGAGTTGTCTTTTTAATAATAAGAAAAAGTAAGAGTAAGTTTTTATTTGCATGTAACAATGTATAATATGGTAGATTTAATTATTTAAACAGTTCATTGCGGACTCTGTCACAGCTAAGTAAGGTAGAGGATTTAGACAAACACTGTCACATAGATTCATTGACATCATATAAGAGAAGTAATATAAGAAATCATGGATAGCAAGGGGGTCTCCTTTTTCAATTACTGCAAGAACATTACGGCCGACTCTTAGCCATATTTTTCTTACCCATTTGCATGTACATATGAACCCATAAAGTCACAGTATTAAACGTACTCAGCTGCCCAAAACTATTTCTGCAATTCAGAGCGTGCATAATAATTACAAATAAACACAGCAGGCATTGAAATAAACTGATTAAAAAGATCGACCAGTAAACATCACAGGAACGCAAAAACCCCACGATATATAGCTACTGATTGTAATTTTATTAATCGTAAATTGTACAAGATATATTCACGACTCGTCCAGAGGGTATGGCGTTTCCTAAATTACAATTTATGGTTGAGACGTGAACTGCACATCGGCTGGTCATAAAATGCTGTCACTTTTGGGAAAATAATCAAAATGCGATAAACTTTAAGTTGTGTGTGTACTGTTAATGTCCCAATACTTAAGATAATTAGCTTAAAAGGCACGTCTGTTTTTGGTCTTATAATATCAAATCATTGACCGTTTTGTTCGTTGACCCGTGGGTAGTCAGTGTATGAGTTGTAGATCTAGGCATAGCAATAGGATCATCATGAAAATGTCTATCAATAACTGGGGGCGAAAAAAGTGATAACAATATACCTACTATGAAGATTTTTCCGATTTCGTCCACGTTTCACATATAAAGGTAACGGAACAAATGGACAAACTTTCGAATTTAGTATGGACGTCCGCGTAGATTTTAACTAAAAAGTGTTTGTCTCCGCGGAATCCTATATTTTTTCAAAAATCAAAGTAGTTACTCCTTATAACATCAGCTATCTGCTAGTGAAAGTCCCGTCAAAATTGGTTCAGCCGTTTCGGAGATTAGCCGGAACAGACAGACAGACTGACAAACATTTTAAAAATAGATGTTTTCGTATAGGTACCTTATATATATATATCATATGCATTAGATAAAAAGCTGTTTTTTGACATTACAAACAGACTCTTCAATTTTATTTATTTGTATAGATGTATATATGATGTTGCCACCTACTCTCAACCCACTGATAATGATAAAATGAAGACAGCATACTCTAATAAATTATACTTTTTATGTTCAATTTCTGACCTATATCCAACACTATTTTCTTGTTGATGTACTAATAAACAATGTAATAGAGTAGATGCAATCCTTTCAAATTAATTATAATGCAACCATAGTACAACATAGCTGGCAAAATATGTATGCTAGATACACCTTTTTTTTTTGTTCTTACCTGGTAAAATACATTGCCGCATTCCCCTCCGCGAGGAAAAGCGAAGAGGTTATGTCGGACTCACCCGGGAAAAGATGAAAGATGGAGATATCCCGGTAATACCGACTAAACCTACCACGATGTTCCTTCACACAATCTATAGCCGAGGCGCAGGGCTCACTCGCGCATTCATCCTGCATATGCTAGATACCCCTGACTCCGGAATGGTTTCCGTAGCACTGTCAAACAGGGCATACATACATAATTATTAACTCGCAGCGGCACACCGGCGGCCAGATAAGATAAGATTTTAATTAAGCCTGGCATTCAAGACTTGACAGTTTAAACAGCACACAGAGTGAAATACTTAAAAAACATCACACGAAGTAAAATTCAGTTTCGCGAATCACGTTCGAAAGTACCTAATAATAATAATATCAGCCCTGTATGAAACTGTCACACTGCTGGGTAAGATCCTCTTCTCAGTGTGAGAAGGGTATAGTCTATACTCCACCGCGCTGGACCACTGCAGGGTTAGCAGACTTCACATATTTTTGAGAACATTATGAAAATAATGAGACATGTAGGTTTCCTCACGATGTAATATCCTTCACTGTTAAAGCAAGCAATAATTAATCATTTAATACACACATAACTTCGAAAAGTCAGAGATGCGTGCCTTAGGATCGAACTCGACCTCAGCGTGGCAGTCCAACGGTCGCCCACCAGACTATCGCTGCTTAGGAAAAGTACCTAAACCAAATCATTTGATTTGGTTTAGGTACTTTACCGGTAATAATAGGGTTTCAACTTTGTCAGTCACGTATAATATACACTTCTGCTTAACACTGCGCCGAGCGTGTGATGAAATGTGCCAAAACAGGCGGTCACAGTTAATTGAATAAAATCAACACTTTTTGTTTAATACACATATAAAATATACATTTACCATAACAATGAATGTATTTACAATTACACCGTATAAAAAACTTAAAATAAATAATATTTTCGCCTGCAAAATTACGTAAATTTGCATACGTCAAAAACGTAAGCTCGTGTTACGTGATTTTTAGATTATAACAGTAGAAATCTATCCTATTTTACAGCTTAAACGAAACATAAATAGTTATATTACAATTTGTCCGTCCCAAATATTTAAGATACGTCTTCTTTCATTGAAATTAAACTACTATATACGGATTTTATCGCGTTGTTAACACAAATATAAAATATAATAATAGTAAATAGTATAATAGTATAGTAATAGTAAAAATAGTTTTAATAGTTTCAATAATTTAATTAGCTTAAAAATTAGTAAAGTTTAATAGTAATAGTAGTGTAACAGTTTTCAAAATTTTGAAATAAAGTGTCAAATAAACAACACGATAAAATCCGTATATAGTAGTTTAATTTCAATTATTAGTTGACAATAAAGATACATATTTATCAAAAAAGTACTTCAAACCCTCCATACAATTTTTACTATGGCAGCCGCGCGCCGATTTGAATATCTCGAGCTCTGTAAGCGTAAGACAGATAATGATCTGTCTTATGCTCGACGCAGTCTTAAACCTTCACCGATAAACTAGCGTTATACTATCTAATTACGTATCTCGTCAACCAGACCTCCAACTACTCTACTAACCTCCATAAACCCATCTCCAATGAATGCCCTAATATTTACAGCATGCCGTCATTATCATAAAACTATGATAAACCTGATCCCATTTAAACAAGAAGCTGTCATGGCATGCCTGTCAAATCTCTGCTTATCTACAACCGGTGCATTTCTTTGCGGATCACGGTGACATGTTTGAACGTAAAAACTATGACATATTGTTGTCATAAATTATTCTAAGAGATGGTAACGGTGGGTTTACTACATTCCGATTCATATCAATATCAAAATGTTATTTATCATATTGAATTAATAAAGTTTGTATGTAGGTAGTAATCTCTGGAGTACTGGACCGATTATGAAGATTCTTTCACTAACAGAAAGGCCTGTACTTGAATAATATGGGATAAATGAAATATCACATACTTAAGTTAAAAAGAATTGTAACTTTTCCATTTTAATAAAAAAAACACACAAACGAAGTTACGTATGGTAAATCTATATTATGTATGCTCTTTCTTAATGAAATTAGGAACACTATATCCTTTTTGTACCCCTAAAAACGGGTATGTAAAATTTCACGATGATCTGTTGAGTAGTTAGGGCTGGAAAGTGTAACAAACAAACAAACTCACATTCGCATTTATAGTATTAAAGTTACGATGTAGTGAATGATAACTTCTGATAAATATATCACAGGTATTACAAGAGTAGCCGGCGATCTATTTGGTGAACCATAATGATAATAAAATACAAATTATCATAGCTACTTCTTAATGTATTAATCTGTAGTTGCTTACCTAAAAATTTGGTTTGTTCTGCATTCGTCCCTCATGTTTCGCCCCAAGCGTAGAAATACGCAGTCGTCCCAAGAAATGTTCCTTATATGCCCTAAATTTAAATAAATATTAATTTCTTAATGTAATTCCGCTTTCGTCCCAAATTATGTTCCTTCTTTGTCCTTGTATTTTTTTGTATGGAATTTATGTTGTACCGTCAGGTGAAATATATTTTAAAATACCTCGTTGATGTCTCAGCAAAACTTTGGGCTAAATATTGCATGACATCGAGCCCGACAACAACAAAAGTTGTAAAATAATTTTTGCCATGTTTTGTTTTGATAACCATATGCACAAAAATGTAGGACGAAAAAGGAATAATTTGTAAAGAGGGGCGAATGACGAACATTTTTTTTATTTTTTTTTATTTTGCTCGTCAAAATGGCCACACTCCACCTGATGGTAAGCAGTCGTGTGGTCTAAGAGCAGTGGCCTCCATACCGCCCTCATAGCAGCCGAGGCGATGTTGAGGTCTCTACTTTGACAGCCTGAGAAGGTGCTTTTTCACGCCCCGCTTAAAGGACCCAGGATTGAAGGAAGAAGGAAACACGTGCCTTGGCAGAGAATTCCATGCCTTGGTCGTTCGGCAGAGGTATGAGGACCCAAACTTTTTGGTACGCGTTCTAATCGACTCTACCGTGTAAGGATGGCATCTGAGCCCAGCACGCGTTGTTCTGGATAGGAAAGGGGCGGGATAAGGCGAAATAACTCTTCAGAGCACTCCCCGTGGTATAGTCTGTAGAAACATGCCAATGAGGCAATGTCCCTACGGAGTTGCAGAGGTTCCAGTGAACTCGTGACCTCTGGATCTCCGATGATACGGACAGCCCGCCGCTGTAACCGGTCGAAAGCGTCCAGCAAGTACTGCGCGGAGCCATCCCAAAGATGAGAACAGTACTCCACGCAAGGGCGCACTTGTGCCTTATACAATAGGCACAGTTGCCCAGGCATAAAGAACCGCCTCACCCTGTTCAGAACTCCGAGTTTTCGCGAAGCTTGCTTAATGACGCTCTCGATGTAGGTTTTGGGATTAAGCGAGCGACAAAGATCCATACCTAAGATGGAGAGGCTGTCACGTATCACCAGTGGAGTGTTCTTCAGAGAAGGGAGGGGAAGGAACGGAGACTTTTTTGTTGAGAACGGCATGCTTGGGTCTTCTTGGCGTTGAACTCGACGAAGTTCTTGGCACCCCATTCATAGATGCGGTCCATGGTCTGGTCAAGTTCAACGACAAGATTCTGCCTTTTCCCCTCAACTTCAGCCTGTTTGGCCCCAGGATGTCCGAGATATCGCCCATGCACGGTACTGTCGTCCGCATAACAATGTATGTTGCCAAGATTCAACATATCATTGATATGCAGAAGAAAGAGCGTAGGGGATAAGACAGACCCCTGAGGCACTCCTGCATTGACCTGCATAAATTTGGAAGCACGACCGTCGCAAAGGACCCGAATACGACGCTTCTGCAGGAAACTTGCAATCCAGGTGCACAGTTGAGGGGGAAGCCTGGAAAGAAGAGACTGGTGCCAGACTCTGTCGAAAGCTTTGGCTATGTCAAGGCTGATAGCCAAAGACTCGCCGTGCTTGTCCTTAGCCTCACCCCAGAGGTGCGTGACGAACGCTAGAAGATCACCCGTTGATCGTTTAGACCGAAAGCCGTATTGGCGATCATTGATCAACGATGATCAACGATTGATCCTCCAGTTAGCAGACAATTTGGGTGTTTATGATCCGCTCAAACACCTTGGAAAGCACCGAGGTGCATGCTTTGAAATGTGGGACGTAATGTAGGGGCAAATGCGGAACAAACCAAAAATTTGTGTTGATTTCGGGAAAAGTATGTATTTATCATTAAAAACTAGAGAAATGTATGTGTAATACCTATGGAAATATAGGCATGAGATTATGTATGTATGAATCTACATGAACCTTTCTTACACTATTTGTGTTAAAAGTTTAGTCAATTCCTATCTTAGGAGACTTGTTTGTTCGCTCCTTAGTAAAAAGCTCAAAACTACCACAAAACCTGGACTTTACAGTCAGTAGTTGCACATTCTACTACACTTCATCTTCTAGACTAAAGCGATCACAAATAATCGAATCGATCTGAGTCCTCTACAAACAATCAAAAAGACTATCTCATCATCGCAATCACAGAATCGGGGTTTTCCAACTGCAGTTTACACGTCACCAGTATTTATTTATAATCGATTTAAATAGTAAATCGAATGTTTATATTATTAATATATCGATAAATATACGGATGCAATGAATACCAGGACCTCAGTGATGTAAACGGATCTGAGTTTCCAGTTAAAATGACTCAAATATTTTAATGCCAATCATTAGCCTCATATAATCTCAATTACGTGTTTCAGAACGCAATTATTAATGCTGGGTTTATTTTTGTGTAATTGTATATGAAGTGTTATGATTTTAATGGTTGCGTTCCGAAGGTTACAGCTATGAAAAGTGCGGCTAAGGCGATTAACACACGGCACCGCGCACCGCCGCGGTAGGCGGTGAGGCGGATCTCATGTCACATTGGCCTCTACTAATTCCGTTGATGCCTAAGACACGTACGCCGCCCGCGCGGTCGAGCGGTGTTCTTCCGCTATACCGCCACCGCCCTCCGTGGCGATACGCGGTGCCGTGTGATAATCGCCTAAGAAATTTAATATTTTATATATCTTATCTTATCTGGGGGGCCAGTCAATGCAGACCGGCGACATTTCGACCCAGTGGGATCTTTTGTGTCGACACTCTCCCAATAACGACTGCCATAGATGTTCATGGCAGCTGGGACCAACGGCTTAACGTGCTCTCCGAGGCACAGAGCAGGCGATAATTATCAATCAATACGAACATAATTTCGAAAAGTCATATAATTTTCGAAAGTCAGAGGTGCGCGACGTGGGTTCTAACCCGAGACCCTCTGCATTGCAGTCTGTTGGTCTCCCCACTGAGCTAATATATTTTATATAAATAAGATGGCAAATATATAGCTGGACTGATGGTAAGTTATCGGAGTCTGTGGACGTTTCAGCACTAGAGCTATCAAGCTTGCTTTGCTAAGAATAAAAATCTACTTAAAAGTTTGCCCGGGTGGCGCTTTCGTATTGCAACGTGAGTAATAAGTTGGTATATATGGACCACCCAAATGTTTGTCTTGTATGGCTAATTGAATACACAACACTCAGTGCGTATGTGCCACTTAGATAACAGTACCATCCGTGCAGTTAATTTATTTTATACTAGCTTTCGCACGCGGCTCCGACCATGGTACCTACATCAATCAAAAGTAACCAATGTCCTTCCCCAAGTTTTAAACTATATCTATACCAAATTTCATATAAATCGGTTGAGTGGTTTAGCCGTGAAAAGATAATAGACAAACAGACAGATAGACAGACAGAGTTACTTTTTAATTTATAATATTAAAAAATATAAGTAAGGATTACTTTTGTTTTTTTTATAAATTCTCCCGCACTAGGAGTAATTATTGTGTCACGGATGACTTTACAAACATTCAAACAACGGACACAAAGAACACCCAGACTCTGAACAATACATTTGTCGGTCACACAAAGTTTTGTCCCGTGTGGGGATCGAACCCACAACACTCGCCGCGGTAGCATTATTGATACAACAGCCTTAAAAGCAAATCAATAGAGCAATTCTGTAGCCAACAAAACATACAACTACAATAACTTTTATACATACTAATATTATAAAGCTGAAGAGTTTGTTTGCTCGTTTATTTGTTTGTTTGATTGTTTATTTGTTTGTTTGTTTGGTTGAACGCGCTAATCTCAGGAACTACTGGTTCGAATTGAAAAATTATTTTAGTGTTGGATAGCCCATTTATCGAGGAAGGCTGTAGGCTGTATAACATCTCGCTATGACCCACGGGGGCGGCGCAGTAACGATAAACACGGTTGAAATCGCGGGCATATCTAGTTTCAGATGTCCAATGACCCAATCGCGTGTAATACTAGATAAAAGACGAAAAGAAATCGTATCTAAATGTTTATCAGACTTTACTGTTGACTGTACCATAAAAATATAACGAACACTTTGATGTGAGGCGATTCTGAATAATGTAACTTTTTGTTAAAGGCTTCGCTGAAATGTACAATGGACACTGTTTTCCATTTATTGCTCTGGACTACGATGTAGGAATGTGAGCAGATACGTTTTGGTTACGTAAACATAGATTGTATTATATGTTTTTTTTATATTTTTTTATACAACTATTGTTGAAAACAAGCATACGGCCCACCTGATGGTAAGTGGTCACCGTAGCCTAGCATCACTTGCGCGTTGCCGACCCTTTAGGAAAGGAAGTGGGAAGGAGAAGCAGCGGGATGGGGGACAGGGGTGATTGAGCCTCCGGTACTCTCACTCACCGAACGAAACACAACAGTAGGAATACTGCTATTTCACGTCAATATTCTGTGAGAGGGTAGTCCTGCCCCGGTCCAGCCGGCCCATTCATGCTGAAATCAGCGAGGCTCTACTACTCTTAAATATTTAGATTATTCAGAAAAAAAGCAGCGACATCATAGCGGAAGGCTGTTGAACTGACACGCAGAGATCTCTAGGTCAAACACTGATTTTTTTAGATTACGTGCGTGTTATAATTAGTTAATTATTGGTTGCTTTAACGTTGAAGGTAAACACTGTGAGGAAACCATGTTTGAGAGTTCTCTGTAAAGTTCTCAAACATTTGTGAAGTCTGCTAATGTACACTGAGCTGGCGTTGTGGAGTATGATCTAAAGCCGGCAATACATGTTGGCCCAACGTTGCCGAGTGACACCACCCTTCCTCTATGACTAGTCCAGTTTATGATATAGCGTTCACCTACACCTACCTTTCGGTTTATTAGGAGAGCCGCTGTACCTTCCAGCGCCCGAAAGCACCTTCCGGGACCAGTTATAGACAGGTCTTGTCCCCAAATCTCGACTCTCCACCCTATCCTCAGAGATTCGGTTCTCGTAAGCGAGCTACCTCGTGCCCAAGTGACACTACCTATTCTCCAGATAGGTACCGGAGCAATAAAGCCGCTCACCACTCGCAACTCCTAAGAGATGCTAACGAAAACCTCGCTGAAGCCGACGGAGAAGCCGCCTCCCATATCTCCAGTATGGTACCGGAGCTGTATAAGGCACGCTCACTTCCCGACGTACGTCCGTACGCCTACCCATATAGGCCTACAGACCGGGTAAGGCTCGAGTCACTCTAGGTATGACTCTTACTTGCTAAGCAGGCAAGCACCCGAGATGCGTTGCGGCAGCGAAACCACGCTGCCACTTCGCTAAGACAACCCTGTGCCTCGCGCGACCGACTGGTTCGCACTAGCCGCGCCTGAGTCCAACGCTCGATCGCTACGTGCTTGCCGAGCAAACAAACGTGTCGTCCTCAGCGGCTAACCACATACCCCTGCGAGTCCAACACCATGTCAGGCACCGCGCACTCTAATCAGCGGCCGATAGAACACGCCTTTCGAGGCGAGTTGCCGAGTGATAGCCAATACCAACGTATAGACGGTGTATTTGCTTTAGCTTGCCAGGGCTTGGTATTGGCCGAGTGAAGGCAAGCGCCAACGTGTATAAAGCTTAATTTACGTAGCTTGTAACAACTCGCAGTCGCTCGCGACCACTCGTCTCACTTCGAAATGATGTCGGTTTTTCTTCACAAATCAAAGGCGTTGGTCTGCGCTCGGCCAATAGCGTCCACATGTTGGTCCAGCTGCCATTTCGTGCTTGGCTAACATCGGCGTTATACGTACAAAATGTATTATTTTCACAAGTCTATTACAGTATAATAATTATATGCGCTCGTTAATCGTGAATAAGTCGTTGGAGTGCCATAATTAAATAAATACTAGCAGCTGCAATAACTTTTACAACGACCACATTGTTCCAATGCTCAATAAAGACTGACAGCGCCCAACGTGTGGACGGCTCCACAAAACTCGTCTACGTTGGCCGTTTGCGTAGATTTTCTTCAATCTTGCCGAACGTTTAAACGGTAGTACTTGCCTTGTATCAGTTTGCCTTCGCTCGCGTTGGCCTACGCTTGGCCAACATGTATTGCAAGCTTAACACTTCTCACTTTGTGAAGTAGCCCGCGTCTAGTAGTGGGACAGTTTTTTACATAGGGCTGATTTTATTATCAAGCGAGAATAAAACGTACAACCTCTCAAACACAACCATGGATCTACTGCCGGATCATCCTATTACAAGAGTGTTTTGAACAGACTTTCTAAAGACAAACTCAAAATACCACATCCAAATCGGCTCACTCTTTGTCCGTGATCATATCAAACTTTCCTCAGCCACCCTTCACGCACTGATGACCTCTTGAGACACAATAAAAACATATATTATTACAATAAAAGTATATATTATTATAATCAAAACATGTATTATAAACATATACAGTAACTTGGACGTTGGACTGCATGCAATTTCAAGACGACTAAAACTTTATGATCAGACATTCGTTTTAGGGGTCAATCACAAATGAAAGTGTTATAAAATATCTTAGCATATTACTTTTTAAGTGTTCCTTGAATTTTGAAGGAAAGATTGGTATGGCGAATGATTTTTGATTCGTGGAAGCAGTTTTATGTGTGACGGGTACAGTTAGTTTTTGGTTTGCTCGGTTTTGTGCATGCAATAAGATTCTTCGTATGATAAGGTGTTTATGAATTATGTTGGTTTATGAATCTGTTCAGTTCAGAGGTTGTACCATGAGCTTACGTAGCCTTGGAAGTACCTCTACATATTTTTACCTCATAGATTTTTAAAAATAAATGATGATACTTATTTACAATACAATTTATTACAGGGTGATTTAACATCCCGCGGCTTCTGAAAGATACATAATCTATCTGTATATATTTTCTAGTTGATATAAGCCATCACTAAGAAAGACTAAGAAAGTTTATAAGGCTAGTGTGAACGTTTCTCGATCAGTTCGCAGGCATTCTGGACAAATGCCAGGTTAAGAGCTCTTTGAACCGACGGGCGTGTCTGAGGAATGTGATGAAAGTGAATGAAGCCAGAGAAGTGTGTCAGGATCGTAGCAAATGGAAATCCGTAGTCTCTGCGTACCCCTCTGGGAAACGGGCGTAAATCTATGGGTGTATGTATGTATAAGCCATCACTGCGCAGAAAATCACGTCGATCGCGTACACCATTGCTGCATTAAAGAAGGACAAAGCAAATAAACGCACTTTTGTATTCACAGCATTTACTCATATAAATAAAATATTGAATACTAGAGTTTGCCCGCGGCTTCCTTTGCGTTAACATATATTTTATCAATCATTTTCGATCCCTTGGGAAAATAAGTTTTTCTAGATGAACAAGAAAAAGTAGTTTTATGATGATCGGTCAAGTAGTTAGGCGTGAAAGCTTAACAAATAAACAAACAAACTAACTCGTTTTTACATTTATAATATTAGGATTAGGATATTTTTTATTGGCGATATGATAGGCATACTTAATTTAGGACTCGGAAGTATAATGTATGTACATATTTTTTTGGCAATGGCAATATAATATACAACTACTGACTGACATATATGTGATATAATTGGAATACGATAATTTACTTTTCTTAATTTATATTCATTGACATGTACATATGTGATATAATTGAAATAATACCTTACTTTTTGTTTAATGTCAAATATTTGTACGCCACAGCATGAGGCTAAACATGACTGGACATATTAATTTTTAAATATAACGACAACGTGCATGCTTCTGTATGTAACAACACACATGTTTTTAACAAATAAAGAATTATTATTATTATATTATTATTATTAACTACTTATACGATAGACTCGTTTTTCAAATTGCACTTACCTTTGCGTTCTGCCTAAAAATCCCAGATTTGACGCCGAAAATCTCAAGCACCATGACAGTAAAAATAATATAACCGATTGATAGCATATATATTTTGATTATTGATTGATATCATAGCAATAGGTTTTCCCACTACTACGTGGAATATAAAACATAGCTGGTGACATAGGTGTATTACCTTTTTTTTTATACAACTAAGGTGGCAAGCAAGCATACGGTCCACCTGATGGTAAGTGGTCACCGTAATACCAGAGGCATCACTTGCGCGTTGCCGACGCTTTAGGAAAAAAACGAAGTGGAAAGGAGGAGGAGCGGGAAGGGGGAAAGGGGTTGATTGGGCCTCCGGCACTCTCACTCACCAAACGAAACACAACAGTAGGAACATTGCTATTTCACGTCGATATTCTGTGAGAGGGTAGTACTTCCCCGGTCGAGCCGGCCCATTCATGCTGAAACCAGCGAGGCTCTACTACTCAAAAACCTACCTACGTACACCATTATCTATAACTCCGGCGACACGTACGTAAATATGACCATCCACTTTAATATTACAATCAACTAAGAGTTATACTTAGTCAAGTGCACTAAGAAACAAATCATTTTACCCTACTCCAGCAATATCACATTTACCCCATTTCGTCTTCATAACATTTCCATTACAATACAGGGAGTCCACCATTAAGCAGAGAGCTAAAAGAGAATAAAAAGGGGTGGACAGACGTCGGAGACAACAAATCATGAGTAGTGTCCTCAAACAAATGTGTGAACTAGCCTTTAACGTACTCTACCAAAATATACATGCTACTGTGGACCAAGTTATTGAGCTTTAAGAGGTTTTTAGTTCAAACATTTGTGTAAAGATTTGACCATATTTAAAAATAGTTTACAGTGGCAGACGTATTTACAGCTTAAAGTACCGAAAAGGCTTCGGATTGGTTGTGCATCCTAACTAATCCTAACTAATATTATAAAAGCGAAAATGAGTTTGTTTGTTTGTTTGTTACCTTTTCACGCCTAAACCACTGAACCGATGATCTTGAAATTTTGCATATACGTTGTCAGGTGTACAGAAACGGACATAGGCTACCTTTCATCCCGAAAGAAATTACTGTTGCCGAGGAAAACAACAAAAACGTTCTTATTATGATGAATAGATGGCGCCACGTTTCTTTCGAATCATGATTGAATTATATTATTACAAGCAGAGTACAACCCGAATTGATTGTCAAAATCTAAATTAACGCGAGCGAAGCCGCGGGCAAAAGCTGGTATTATATAATAAGCTTTTTTTTTCCACCAAACATAATTTTACAATTTCGCACAAGTGTGATATTTCAACTAGGTAGCAAAGTAAATATTACAAGTAGCGTATTTTGAGGGGTGGACAGGAGTCCACCCCTCAAAATACGCTACTTACTAGGGAAACCCTGTATTTCAGGTCTCCTGGACACTAACCTGTGGCTTTGTGAGTGTTTGTTCTACTTCATAAGTTCTAAGAGATCGGTGCGAGCGTATGTCAGTGTGTGTCAGCGTGTGAGGGTGTGTGTGCGTGTGTGTGAGCGCGTGTGCGTGTGTGTGTGTGTGTGTGAGCGTGTGTGTGTGTGTGTGTGAAATTGATATTCACATCGATGAGCGCAACATTTCTATCCTGACTAATATTATTGCTAATATGAGTTAATTTGTTTGTTACGCTGTCACGCTTCAGCTATTCAACCGATCATCGTGTAATTTCGCATACACGTTTTCAAGGAAACAGAAAAAAGGTAGGTACTGTCGCTAATCTAACCTAACCTACATTTACGCAATTTTTGAGTAGTAGAGCCTCGCTGATTTCAGCTTAAATGGGCCGGCTCGACCGGGGAAGGACTACCCTCTTACAGAATATCGACGTGAAATACCAGTATTCCTACTGTTGTGTTTTGTTCGGTGAATGAGAGTGCCGGAGGCCAAATCACCCCCTTCCTTTCCTAAAGGGTCGGCAACGCACAAGTGATGCCTCTGGTGTCGCCGGCGTCCATAGGCTACGTTGACCACTTACCATCAGGTGGGCCGTATGCTTGTTTGCCACCTTAGTTATATATAAAAAAAACGCGAGCGAAACCGCGGGCAAAATCTAGGTTACTGTATTTTTTAGGTGACAAAGCCTAAAATTAATAAAATTATTTTCTGAATTAGATAGTACTTAAGTATTTTATTTTGTTGTTAAGTCTTTTCAGAGTTAGTTACCGGTGCTTGATCAGTCGAAATTTATAAGGACGTAATAATGCCCTCCGACCAGGTGGGATGACGATCTGCGAAAGACTGCAGGCAGATGCTGGATGCGGCAAGTTGAAGACAGGGCGCTATGGCGCTCTTTAGGGGAGGGCTATGTCCAGCAGTGGACTAATATAGCCTGATGATGATGATGAATAATGCACTATATCGATAATGCACTATTTTTAGTACATACATAGCTACATAGTCTCACACATATTTCTACCTATATCTAATACTAGCTGTCCCGCGCAACTTCGTCTACTTCATATAGGAGAATTTTTCCCGTTTCCGCAACATTTTTCATTACTGCTCTTCTATTGGTTGTAGCGTGATGTTATATAGCCTATAGCCTTCCTCGATAAATGGGCTATCCAACACTAAAATAATTTTTCAATTCGTACCAGTAGTTCCTGAGATTAACGCGTTCAAACAAACAAACAAACTCTTCAGCTTTATAATATTAGTAGATAGGTATAGATTATATCCCCGTAGTAAACGACAAACGACACAAATTTTTTTAAAGTTCTGTTTGTATGTGTAATATGGAGCGAGCCTATCGTTTTAAACTTAGAAATCATAATTATCGATCTGTACCAAACATGAGTACATGTATATCAGATGCACCGCTAGATGGCGCTGTACGACATTAAACGTCACCTTTTGAATACATTGAAGATTTAGAGATCGATTTTAATTATTTTTTTTTGTAATAACTGGGTCGTACGTAGCCTTATCCGGACCCTTAATCGCCGCCCACTCGTATTTCACGCCATATTCTCAAGTTCACGTAAGACATTATTTATAGTCCGAGGCGGCCGTGTCCAAAAAGCTTAGTTGTGTCAAAAGTTGAGCGTTAAATCATCGGCCACTATCTGGACACTGCAGGCTGGACGGTGGCCACTAGTGTTGTGTGCGTCTCCATTGATATACGCCAATGATTCGACGAATTAGGCCTATAGAAAAATAAAACGTTAAATTATTGCCTCATTGAATGGTACCGATTCCATAAGGCCTCTGCCCCACCAATTACGTTGTGTGTAATGTATTATTAACTTCTTGAACGTCTAGAGGAAATACGTAAAAAAATATTAAAAAATAATTGTGCAAACAATACACAAACGGACAAATGTATGTGCGCTCGACACTTGACTCATTAACGAGTCAAGTGTGCAGCGGACATACATTTGTCGTTTTTTTTTTCAGAAGCAAAATTAAATATTTATTTTATACAACCGCCTTTGTTTACTATTCCACTATTAACATTTTTTTTTAAGATGCATCTCGCACTTAACCCTTTCTCGAGCAGCGATAGCTCAGTGGGGAGACCAACAGACTGCAATGCAGAGGGTTTCGGGTTCGAGCCCACGTCGCGCACCTCTGACTTTCAGAAGTTATATGACTTTTCGAAATTATGTGCGTATTGATTGACAATAATTATCGCCTGCTCCGTGCCTCGGAAAGCACGTTAAGCCGTTGGTCCCGGCTGCCATGAACATCTATGGCAGTCGTTATTGGGAGAGTGTTGACACAAAAGATCCCACTGGGTCGAAGTGTCGCCGGTCTGCACTGACTGGCTCCCACATAAGATAAGATAAGATAACCCTTTCTCAGGCAATAAGAATAAAATTCACTAAGATCTGAGCCCAATCTATACTAATATTATAAAGCTGAAGAGTTTGTTTGTTTGGTTGAACGCGCTAATCACAGGAACTTATGGGTTCGATTGGAAAATTATTTTAGTGTTGGATAGCCTATTTATCGAGGAAGGAAGCCTATAACATCACGCTACGACCCACGGGGGCGGCGCAGTAACGATAAACGCGGGTGAAACCGCGGGAACATCTAGTATTTATATAAAGTTGACAGGCGTCGTTGATTTCTTGAATTGACTTTGTGCTTATTTCTACTGACGTCGATCAGTTCTGGATTGGACAAAGTGGCTCGAGCTCTAGCTATTAGACCTGAGCAGAGGAAACTTATGTTACGGGAAAGACGAACGATGCAATCATATATTCATAATTAATGACTATTAATTTTGGACATATTTATTTTTATATATTTTTTGTTTATATTTTCTTTATCTTAGATAATAAACCTCAACACATCGTTGTAATGTCAAGTTCTGTAAGAAAATTATTTTGTATCATTGGACATTTTTAAGGCGTTTGTAGTCAAGGATTATTGGCCACTTAACGTCAAATAGAATTGATTCTGACTGAAGGATAAAACAGTCATTCTATTTTCACCTTTTTTACGCTATTGTTGCAATGCCCGTAGTATTACTAAAGATTATTAAAGATTATTATTACAAGTAACTTTATGCGGCGGTACGCTATATAGTAACAAAAAGGGATATATTTTCTAACTGCAACGTCGACATAGATCTTGATGAGGGTCATCAAGATCTATGTCGACGAAGATGCAAATACAATAAAAAAATTCTATATCCAAATATTCCACGCCACTTGCACTGTATCTTATCTTATGTGGGGGCCAATCAGTGCAGACCGGCGACACTTCGACCCACTGGGATCTTTTGTGTCGACACTATCAATAACGACTGCCAGCCCGCACCAACGATAATTATTGTCAATCAATACGCACATAATTTCGAAAAGTCATGTAACTTTCAAAAGTCAGAGGTACGAGACGTGGGCTCGAAACCGAGACCTTTTGTATTGCAGTCTGTTGGTCTCCCCACTGAGCGCCTCACATGAACTATAAAAAAAAAATCTCTACTACACATTTCCACTCGAACGCCAAAACGAAACATATTATACAAGAAACACTAAAGTACCAATACAATATGTCAAAGTCGTTTCAACATATCATAATCACGCCGTGTGCCAATGGAAACGGTGCCAAGCTAAGTGATCCGACAGAAAATGAAATATGATGACACTTTCGCACATTACAATACGAATTTTTCGTGTAAATGAAAAAAATAAGCTTATTTTTTGCCCACCATTGGTCTGGAAGATAGATTAAAGCCTGTTTTAGCTTTTAGAACCAATTGAGATTATATTACGTGATAATTTTAAGCTGATCCTTTCTTCTTGATGTAGTCACGAAACAATCTATCTTTTTTAAAAACCTTTCCTGTACTAGAAATAGTTTCTGTGTCACGAAGGTCTTCACAAACATTCAAATAACAGACGGAAAAATCTTCCATACCTAGGACAACTATTTGTGGATCGTAGAAATTTTTGTCCCTTGTGCCCAAAGGACAAAAATAAGAGACAAAAATTTGAAACCACAAAACTCGGCACGGCGTCAGTGGCAAGGCGACTGCCTAAAATAAATCACTATACCATCCCTGCAGTCATCAAACCTGACGAACTGGATATACTTGGAACAACGCTATTGGAGAAATACTTCAATATACAGAAGCTTGCAGAATAATTTTATATACCTATATATATATAGATCGAAAAATAATTTTCTTACGTAAAGAGCATGTACACGGGTTACAAAGAATTCAGTTGAGATATCACCTCTAATCTTATCTTATCTTATGTGGGGGCCAGTCAGTACAGTCCGGCAACACTTCGACCCTGTGAGATCTTTTGTGTCGACACTTTCCCAATAACGACTGCAATAGATGTTCATGGCAGCCGGGACCAACGGCTTAACGTGCTTTCCGAGGCACGGAGCAGGCGATAATTGTCAATCAATACGCACATAATTTCAAAAGGTCATAAAACTTCCGAAAGTCAGAGGTGCGCGACGTGGGTTCGAACACGAGACCCTCTGCATTGCAGTCTGTTGGTCTCCCCACTGAGCTATCGCTGCTCTATCACCTATAATAGTTAGTACTTATAACTCAATGGTAGCGAGTAGGATTATTGGACTTTCGTATATCTAAGTACACAGTATTGATTGCATAGCAACTCCTTTTCTACATAGTCGGCATCTTGTGAGTGATATCATACGAAGGTTGCATGCGCTCATTGACTAATATATCCGCTTATCATCACATGTATCTTATGCATGAGCATGCATTTTTATTTTACTATTTATTTCAAAGCAACGACTATGCATGTTGCATTGGAATAATTAATGAAATAAAAACGCCGTTAAAAACTAAAAGGTACGAATAGTTATATGTAAAGAATTACTTTTTGTAAATGATTAACTAGGGATCGATTCCGAGCCATAACTGAAATCTAAATTTGATATTTTGCCAGTTTTAAATAAAGGTCCAATTTTTAGATTCCGAATTAGAGTCATCTGACGATTGAAAAATTTGCCCTAAACATGTTAAATCTATCCTTTAAGTAAGCTGTCTAACATCGGTGCTAAATATTTTGTTTTATCAGAACAGTACATCAAACTCACTCCACATAATTTGCTACTTAGTTTCGAACACCAAATTATAACACAACTAGCTTTTACCCGCGGCTTCGCTCGCGTTAATTTAGAATTTGACAATCAATTCGGGTTGTACTCTGCTTGTAATAATATAATTCAATCATGATTCGAAAGAATCGTGGCGCCATCTATTATCATTAGGACGTTTTTGTTGTTTTCCTCGGAAACAGTAATTTCTTTCGGGATGAAAGGTAGCCTATGTCCGTTTCTGTACACCTGACAACGTATATGCAAAATTTCAGGATGATCGGTTCAGTGGTTTAGGCGTGAAACGGTAACAAACAAACAAACTCATTTTCGCTTTTATAATATTAGTTAGGATTAGGATTAGGATTCTTATTTAACAAAGCTTCTGCCACAAAATTCTCAATACACAGCAAACACAACAACTTCCAGTAAACACCAATACACCCACCTCCTACAACACGAGATCTAAAATATAGCGAACTCCTAAGACACAGGAATTACGTATGTATAATCCCACAAAGTGCGTGCATTCTATACAAACGTAATCAGAGTCCGAAGGCCGCTAGCCTCATCTCGGGTAGGCCGTACCTAATCCAGCAAAACATCATCAAATAACTCATAGCAAGTTAATGGAAATCGATCGGAATCAATGACTAGTTAATTGCTTCCCCGCACTTTATAATATACAATTAACAATAAATAATAGCTGGAGCTATCTCATTAACCTGCTGGTTATCGAATAATTGAAATATTGTACGCATTTTTGATGATTTAGACTACATTACTGGCTTAGTCAATTAGACTGAACGAATGACGCGGTGATTAGTGATCATTTTGACACTGTCAAAATACCGAGAGTTGTGTGTTCGATCATCACATGGAGCAAAAATATGTGTGATCCAAAAATGTTATTCTAAGTTTGGATGTTCTTTGTGTCTGTCATTTCGATGATTATAATACTAATAATAATTATTATTTTATGACAGAATCATTAAATTTTTGGCGTATATCCATATCGCGCTTTTAATGACTTTTGCTGCGCCACGCAAAAGGTTAAGGATATTCTAAGTTTAGGCTTGATTTCAATACAGTTCACATTCGATGTGATTAAAAAAAATCGGTAGTTTATTATGTGCCATTTATTTGACGTATATTTAAAAGGAGAATACTAATTTATATATACACCACTGAGACAGAGATCTGATCAGCCCATTTTGAACAGATTTTGTTACGAAAATTGGCTCTCAAATTTATTGTTATAGTTTTTTTTAAGCCACGAAGACTTTAAACGGTCACCCATCCATAATCATAATAGCAACGTTGCTTAACTACACGTATTGATCAGTCTAAACGGTCACATCGTCCCTGCTATATTTGAAAGCTTTGAAACAAAATGAAAATGTTATTACATGTTGTACGTTCGTATGTCTAATTTTAACACAAATATATGACGTCTATAGATCACTGCTGCGCCGGCGTCGCACATCAATCTGACGTGTCGGTTTGTCTTTGTCCAATGTTCTACGGAACTAATTCAAATAGCTCTGTTTGTTACTAAAATAATCGAAGATGTATGGATATTGCTAGCTGTTGAAATAGCTTTTGTCGTGAATTCGTTATGTTGCGAATATCTTACGTTTAATTTATAAAGTTTATTTAGGGCGATAATATTTGTACAGTGGTCGGCCAATGTTATGGTCGTAATGATTAATAATTAAGTAATTAATTAAATTTAAGTAAATTTTGGCTTTGTGATTTTTTATTAAATTTAAACTATGCCAAATCTCACACTTATCCTTACACGGAATATGCTTAAAAAGGGATGAAATATATTCTCTTCACGTATTTGAGATATGTGTTGTTAAAATCTATACTAATATTATAAAGCTGAAGAGTTTGTTTATTTGCACGTGCTAATCTCAGGATATACTGGTTCGATTTAAAAAAATATTTTAGTGTTGGATAGCCCATTTATCGAGGAAGGCTATAGGCTATATAACATCACGCTACGACTCACGGGGGTGGCGCAGTAACGATAAACGCGGGTCAAACCGCGGGAACGTCTAATGAGATATAATGTTGCAAAAATCAACATCCTACAACAGTCTTGCCATGCTAAAGATAAAATTTGTATTTTAGTTAGCCTTATTCATATTAAAATACAAGCATGTATATATAATATGTATTTTATGGAATAAAAGCGTTAGACTATGTAGTATTTTTTTATGGGCAAAGGCATTGCAGTGCGTCGCAGAAGTTTGCAGTTACGCTCGTTGACGGCTTTCACGCTATAATGCGGAAAAAAGCGACGTCACTTTTTCAGAGATTGCGTAGTAGCACCAACAGCATTCTGCAAATGATTGCTTCCCGTAATGATTGTCCCATACAGGCACACTGGGTGGGCATCGTTACGGAAAAACTGTAATGTATAGGTACTTAATTTATTTCGTTTACTAACACAGTTTGTAAGAAAATTGTTACTAACTCATATGGATTATGTACGAAATAAATGTTTTATTATTATTTGTTTATTTTTCACGGGTATATTCCTAATACGTTAGGATAATATCCGGCCCTTTGGGAGGCTTACACGGAGACATGGGTCCAACGTGAAGAGGCCCTTCGAGAGTTTTAATCAAAGGTGGGATGGAACACCTACAGCGGCACTAGCCGCAGCAGGCATAGGACTATTGCTACGTATGGATTCTAATATATGGGCTATGGGTATGGGTGTTTGATGGACTGGTATATTGGTATATTTTATTATTATTAAGGGTATATTATAACCGAAATTTGCCATGCTTTTAGGTCCCATATAATAAATGGCGTGCTTATAGCCGTTTACCGGACACTGTTTCAGACTATGTGTTGCTACTGATAGTTTCCCTAAAACCCAATAATACATTCTGATCCGTATATTTCAGGCAAAGAAGTCGGAAGAAGTTATACACTACCGGTGCGTCATCGAGGCAGTCGATATATTGAAATAATGGTCAAAAATACACCGATTCATTACGACTATCTGCAAATCACACGATTTTTAATACCGTATAGAGATCGAATCGTTATGGGTTATCTACAAGGCAAGTTTCTTGAAGCAAGTGTCATGCTAGCCCTGTTTTTTTTCGCATAGTAAGACAAAGATAGCACCACTTGCATAACGAAACTTCCCTCAGGTAAACGAGGCTACAATAAGACAGGAGTACAGAAAAAGGAAACTCGAATATTTAATTCATCCGAATCATAATCGAATATTCAAAACTGATTGATTCGATGATGGCACGATTAGTATGGGTCGTGGTCGATCTATATTTTGCTTAACGATTTTTCGAATGATCTTTTTTTAGATCTTCCACCGGATACTTACAGTATAGTCCTAATACCACGTTCATACCTAAAATTTTCCGTAATGATACATTACCAAACAATAAAAAAAAAATGCAAGTTTCAGGCATTCGAATATTCTTTAAAATTTCAAGTATTTCGATTTAATTGGAGAATCGAGTAATTCGAATTTTAATCGATAATCGTGCATTGTTCATGTGAATTGGTAGTGGTGAGTTAATCATTTAAGCCACTGCGTCATCCGAGCAATCGAAATTCAAAACGATATATTATGTTCCTTTAATATATTTTTATAATTGAAAATATCAGAATTTGCGATAACTGTATAAATTATTACATAAATACGATGTCATAAAAGAAAGTAATAAAAACATCTATTGCATGTAAATTTAAAACAGGATAAATATGTGACGGGCTGTGAGTGAGCCACTGTGCCGACCGGGACAAGGCCTCGACTACATAAGTGTGGAGTGAGACTTAATTTAATGTATATATATTACGTTTCAGAAAAAGGCACGATCATAGTCTTGATTCCAGGGATTTCCTTTTTTATAAAATAACTTCTGCGCCCTAAGGGTCAGAAACTAATTCAGTAACAATTTAAATTCAATCTAAACTGCTTCAGAATACGACTGTATTTTATTTATTTATTTATTTCTCTATTTACTACATTACACATTTTTATAATTAGCAGCGGCTTCCGCACTAAGCTCGAGGCTTGTATCGCGGTAACCACACGTTATACATTAGTCGCTTAGCATCTAGAATATGCAGACATCGGTTTGAAAACAAATAAAATATAAAAAACAAAAAAAAATAAACTTCTAACAAAATAACGTTCGAACAAAGTGAACATATTAACATAACAATTTTCGAAATAAAAAGAGAAATACAGTTCTATGTGATGAAATATTTGGTACAACGAAATAAAATGACCGCGCTTTAAGTCGCTCACCGTCATTTTATTTCGTTGTACCAAATACAGTCGTATTTTGAAGCACTTTGGGTTGAATTTAAATTGTTACTGAATTAGTCTCTTCGCCGCCACTCAGTCCGTCGGCGCTGACCCTAAATGATTACTATGTCACGGGGAACATTCAAATACATCCTGACTCGGCACAACTATTGTAGGTCACAATTTTTTGTACAGAGCGGGGATTGAAACCTCAACATTTGGCACTGTGGCAGAGACGAGACAACCAATTAAACCACTACACTATCCGAGCATTTATAGTACATATAAGCTAGAAATAGCGATTTCCGATTGCTACGGCAGAAAATTGAAGAAAATTCAAACAATTCGAAAGCGCTTAAACTTCTTTTGAATGTTTCATCCAATTGTTTGTTATTCGTTGTTATTCAAATTATATATTTATACATAGTCTCACACCTATATAAGAGGTAGAGACAGAGGTGTATCACATACCCACATTTTGCCAGCTCTACTTTCCATCATCTCAGCCAAAAGACGTCTACTGCTGAACATAGGCTCTACTTTTAGATAACATATGAATAGGGCGCGAACTTCTAGAATCTGTGCTAATATATCTCTGTGGTAACATCACAAAGGTCTTTGCCTGAACCTAAAAACAAAACTACATTTAACTTAGGTATACTCAGTAATCACCAGACACTAACATTCATAAGTGTTACTTTCTGACCTAAATGAATAAAAGATTTTCGTCTTTGACTTTGACTACTGTACTAAGAATTTCTTGCGAGGAAAACTCAACATTTTTTTGTCTCGAGAATCGAACGCAAGATTCCTGCATAGTAATCACATTTACCATCAATTCATTACCGACGGCTATCTGTCAAACAAATATTTGGCACAGGTACACCAGTTTCGCACGTGAACACTTAATGACCGCATTATGTATGACCGATGCGATAGATGGAGCCACTTGTCATCTTAGTTAAGAACTAATAGCTCGGCATGTACAGTAATTGAACTAATGTGCCAAGAATTTACAGCTAGTTAAAATAATATTGACTAACTCAATAAATATTGGCAGAAGCTTTCATTTAACGGCGATTAGAATTAGAATCTCGGTAAGAAAAGTGTATTTGGGATTTTCTGAAATTCTCATAGCACAATAAGAGACAGTGTGCTGGGTTAACTGGCTCTTGTTACGTAGGACCTAAGCATAGTCGGCATTTTGTAAGTGTATTTCATATCTGTCTTACCCCAACAGAGAGACACCAAAAGTGTAATAAATACATATTGTAGAATCACGTCTGAATATCTTCGAGACTCTGTGCTACTACTAAAAGTCTGACACCATACCTTCAAATCCAAAAACATCCATTACCACGATGTCTTTGTCGAGCCGACCTCATAATTGACCGTAAACAGAACCATTAAGAAAATCCAGCCAACTTATCTGATACCTTAAAACTCTACCTCCACACAAACTTAACTTCGCATAAAACCTTATAAACGCCACTAAATACTCATCTTTATACGACGATAAAAGTCGGCCATTTAAAAAAAAATATCAGTAAATATATCAAAAGTAAAGTCGTAGTATCGATCCCGTCCGTCGCTCCAATCACTTTGTATATCAGAGTTACGACTAATATTTTGTGTGGATGCAGACTAATTTTACATATTTATGTCGTAAATTGTAATATTTATTGGATAGTTTGAGACTAGTTGTGTGTGTGAAGGTACTACCCCGCCCCTTCAAGTAGGTGTTTACTTATAGGGAACTGGCTATTCGCTTGTATAGTCCTGTAAAGATCCATTTAATTTAAATAGGCGCAATTGTTTCTTGAATTCGATTCATTCGATTCATCTGAATGTCAATCCATTACATCCGAGTAATAATTATTGTTATTGAATTGTTGATTTATTATTCAGTTAGATAAGTCGGCCTCGATGGCGTAGTGGTTAGTGTAACCGACTGCCACGCCTGAGGTCGCGGGTTCGATTCCCGCACAAGTCAAACATTTGTGTGCATGAACATGGATGTTTGTCTTGGTCTGGGTGTTTCTATGTATAATATGTATGCATTTACAAAAAAAAAAAAAAACGTAGTATATGTATGTTTATCCATTGTCTACAAGCTCTAGTACAAGCTCTGCTTAGTTTGGGCTAGATGGTGTTGTGTGAATGTGGTAGAATATTATATTATATTATTATAAACGTTGAATTTTATCTACTTTATATAGGTTTTATTATGGTTTATTCAATTACAATTTTTAACTAATGAGCAGTGACTATGACTGCTGAACAGACATGTCAAGAGAAATATACATTTAAAGAATACTAAATTAGTTGAAAGCTGTAATTAAATATTAACCGCTATGAAAGCCCTATAAAGTAGATCAACTTTACCGTGTATATGTACGACAGTATTAAGTAAACCTGTTACATTCTGTGATAGTACATCACAGCGACAGTAGATGAAATCGGATCAAATCATTCAAAATCGCTGTGTGCATACGTTTTGATAATGTGGCGCCTAAAATATGACTGATCCTATGAGGATGTAATACTCTTCTGATTGCCTCATATACACTCAAAATTATATAGGTATATACTAGCTGACTCGCTCAACTTCATCTGCGTCACATAAGAATATTTTCCCGCTTTTGCAACATTTTTCAGATGTTATAAAACTTATAGCCTTCCTTGATAAATGAGCTATCCGAAACTAAAAGAGTTTTTCAATTCGAACCAGTAATTCCTGAGATTAGCGCGTTCAACCAAACAAACAAACTCTTCAGCTTTTTAATATTAGTAAGTATAGTTAATCAGATGTTACTGTCCACTGCTAAATCTATACTAATATTATGAAGCTGAAGAGTTTGTTTGCTTGTTTGTTTGTTTGAACGCGCTAATCTCAGGAACAACTGGTTCGAATTGAAAAATTTTTTTTTTGTTGGATAGCTTATTTATCGAGGAAGGCTATATAACATCACGCTGCAACCCACGGGGGCGGTGCAATAATCATAAACGCGGGTAAAACCGCGGGTACATCTAGTCGTTAATATGACTCTACAAGCTTAAATTAAGCAATACATCAAATACTTTGACTTTTATCAATTACATAAATGTGTTCCTTGTATAGTATCAAACATAACATTCGGCGATTTGCCAGCAAAGTGAATATTAAAACCACTTACCCATTCCTGCAATTGAAATATCATTGGATACTCACACAACATTCAATGCAAAGAAAAAAACTAGCTAAATAACAATCACACATAAATTTCAGCCACTGAATACTTGCTACAAAAACTAGTCCAAAAACTTCTTCGAAACAAACCTTCTTAGTGCATAATAGAACTTATCAATCATGTCTATTTACGGTGCGGAACTAAATCGTGCCTTTTCCAGTATAAACCGTATAAATGTGGATGAAAGCTAAATATTTAACTGACTTGTATACGACAAGCGCCTCCTAAATGTGTCGCATAAATTCGGCCAAGTAAAAAGTCGTCAACTCTGGGACGGTGGGATAGTGTGGATAGGACTGCCAGTTTTAAAGTGGTTTTGGATTTATTGTTGTTCTGTTGTAATATTATATATATAGCAATTTTTTGTGGTTTTTAAGTCATAGTCATATGTTTTGTTATGCAGGAAGGTTGTTTAAAATTTTGCGCCTCTACATAATATATTTCATACAAGATATGTTATCTTACCTGAAGGGTAACAGAGAAGGGAAAAAGAACAATAGAAATTTGCAACTCTAGTTCCATTTAAAAGCTTATTTTAATTTACTTGTTAATGTAAATTTAGGAAGCAATTTATACTACAAATATATATTTAATTTATCTTTGGTAAAGCTATAATGTAAGAGATAGAACAAAATAATTTAATTAAGAAAAATTCATATAGTATTTGTAATAAAAAAATAGAATTTAAATTCTTAAGAATTTTCAGTTTGAGTACCTATAGCTTTTTAAACTCAATACATAGTTGCATCTGTTCAAAAGAAAGAAGTTCCACAACATTTATTGGCACAACAAAAACCGTCACATCCACACAATTCGTTCTTCACGGTCGCCATTAAACGCAATAGTTACGGTTACATAATTTATTGTTTTTCATCTTTGAAATCTTACCGGAGTCAAGTAATATAAATCATGCGTTAATGCCATAGTATTATACAAATTCAAATTTATAACTCGATAAAATTGCCAGAGCCCCACACCAGGCGGGGGGTTGGGGGACGGGGGACCTAACTAGAATGCCCCTAATTCATTATAGGGTTTGATGTTTTAGTAGCAGCGGTAGTGTTGAGTTTGAAGAATTTCGATTCCACATTTTTAGTGTTGCGAATTTTTGCACTCAAAATGGGAGTATAATTTTGTTTGTGATATGATGTGGTCTTTAGGTTTGTCACGCTGGTGATTATTTTGTAGTTCAAAACTATTATGAATTCTGTATCGTGAACTCATTATGATATCTAATTTGTTCTGCATTTATGTTTATAAAATTGTAAACTGTCATTACAAGTAAATAGTTTTGGTGTACAATCATAAACATGTATAGTATATTTCTCTTGCTTATTTTATCGGGTTATATTTGTATATTTGTTCTCTAATTAATAGAGACAGCAAAACTAAGAAGGACAATGCATAAAATTGGGTGTCTATGTATTGTCTTTAGCGACAAGTAGATGTTTGTTTACTAAATTAAAATGGACTATCGATACGGAAGAACTATCTTGGGGACACATCAAATATTTTTTAATCATATTTAATGATATCTTGGAGTTGTTTATGTTTCCAATCATTTAAACTATGGGTACTGTCTTTGCAGTTGCATCAAATGTTATTAGACCACGTCTATTATTTACACATAAATCAGTATGAATCTAAAACACTTTCAAATGAGTATAATTATAATAACATCAGGCCTTTAAATCTTTATTTCATACAAGTCATTTCCAACCCTTCGAAACTCGAATCTCAAAAGCATTTTTCACACAATCGAATAATTCAAAAATAGAATATTAATAATCGTCTAATACCGATAGCGATCAAAATGGCCGCTTATAATCGAAGCAATTATTATCAGCCAGTGTGATTTATAAGGATTTTTGACTGTAAACCTCTTTTCTTCCATTGAGGTTTAATTGAATGATCAAATCGGATGGCATTAGCGGCGTTCGCCTTTTGTCTCTGATTTGTTTAAACAATGGAAATCAATCGGTTCGGTTTGTACCGGTTTTATTCGATTTTCAGACTTTTGTTGATGGTGTTTTCAATGATATATTAAAATGGGTCTGATGCTTTCAATCTACGATGGCAATTTTATTTGTTATATTATATAGATGAATGCATTCTTAATTATTTAGAATATGACACAAATCTTGCTATACTTTTTAAAATAAATCATGTTCATTATTAGACTAACAACCATTAAGGTTATTCCTCCTGACGGTTAAAATACGTTTGACATATTAGATACTTATCGTGGAAAATAAAAGGGGACATTGAAAATTTTTATACCCTCTCTAAAGAATGACGTTCATTTTCAGAACATTCTGTACCGAAACGATTATCTGTAGTGTAAACATACTAACATTTGTTTCATACAGGATACGAACCTGCTACAGTAGCTACATGTTTGTATAAGTCACGACACCATCGATACGGTAATTTTCAAAATACATACCACACACACACACATACATAGAAGACAGTTAACCCTAACCTAACTGAAAAACCCCTCATTATACTAACCCATATTTCTAAATTATCAAAACCTATAATTATACACAACCCTTTAAATTTCAGTGTCAAATTTATTAAGGTTTGCCGATATTCGAAGTTGTGTTACCGGCATTAAACAAGGGGGTGTTGGGGGGGTTAACACCATCGGTATCGCCGTTCTGGGACATATTCGTTACAGTCGTATGGACGGACCAAATATAATTATTAGTTATGAGCAGACAGGGTGTTAATATCGGCTGTCGATTTTTGGTATAATAAGGCTCGATATTTGGGAGCCATGTATATAAAATGGAGGTAATTATTGTTTATCTAAGGAAATTAATTGTTTGTAATTATTGATGCGAGGATTTTATGGAGGTTTTGTAATGTTGATTGAATTGTTGTCGGCCTCGATGGCGTAGTGGTTAGTGTAACCGACTGCCACGCCTGAGGTCGCGGGTTCGATTCCCGCACAAGTCAAACATTTATGTGCATGAACATGGATGTTTGTCTTGGTCTAGGTGTTTCTATGTATAATATGTATGTATTTACAATAAAGAAGTATATATATGTATGTTTATCCATTGTCTAGTACCTAGTACAAGCTCTGCTTAGTTTGGGCTAGATGGTGTTGTGTGTATGTGATAGAATATTATTATATTATTATTATTGTTGATACACGATTTAGACGGACATAGATTGACGCGTAAGATATATCTCAGAAATGATAGGCAGGCGCTTATTATGATATAATACATTTCGCCAACTATATACAAATGTATCTTGGATGGATATGAAAAATAAACATGTTAATCGGTTACAAAAATAACTAATAAAACATCAAAACTGTTACCTACTAAACCGTTTTGATATTTTATTAGTTACTAGCTGTTACCTGCGACTTCGTCCGCGTAGATTTTAACTAAAAAGTGTTGGTCTCCGCGGAACCCTACTTTGTTTTCTAAAATCAAAGTAGCTCAAAGTACTCAAAGCACTCCTTATAACGTCAGCTATCTGCCAGTGAAAGTCCCGTCAAAATCGGTTCAGCCGTTTCGGAGATTAGCTGGAACAAACAGACAGGCAGACAAACAATTTAAAAATATATGTTTTCGTGTAGGTACCTTATATACTTTCATATGCATTAGATAAAAAGCAGTTATTTTGACATTACAAACAGACACTTCAATTTTATTTATTTGTATAGATTTTACTAAATTAATCTACGTCTTTCTTGAGTGTGATTTTACAACATTTTCTAATAAAAATGTAACAATAAGGGGAATCGCTTTTGTATATATTAAAACTACCTGAAACCGTTAAGTTAAATAAAGTTTTCATTATAATCTAGGACCTAGTTGGTCCCGTGGCATAAGTTTACTTTTACATTTGTTTACAATCGTCCTGATTCAATGCTCGCTTTGGGCAATGTGTTATAGAGCTGTTAAGTATTTCTCACTGACAGTATATTTACCTGGAAGACAGCAAAAGACTCATCTCTTTTCCGTGGAACATTAAAACAGCTGGCGATATGAAGGTGTTATATACATCTGTCCCTCCTTACCTCTGAAGGGATACACTAATGTGTGTTTATATATTAATGTAGTTCCCTTTCTCGAGGTTGAAGCTATCCTCTTACTAAGTTTCATTAAAATCTGTTCAGTTAGTAAAGAAAACGCAACAGACAGTCAGACTTAGTTTCGCATTCATAGTTTTACTATACATCATATTTTAATAAACACGTTAATACATTGCCGAATAACAAGAGCATATTGATTGATAACTTCTTAAGTACTCCAAAATCAACTCCTCATAACATTCCATCACATCTCAGCATACTAGCACACATGCGTCAGTACAATTTTCTTCTACTATTTGATTGAAAGCAGAGCTGCCCTTATCAAGCCTCTGTTTCAACATCATTTGAGCAAGAGATAAACACCGAACTCCACTTTTGCACCGACGCAGATAAGTAAGCACTTAGCACACAAACTATGCATAAGTAGAGCTTTTTGATAACTCGCCGATGTACTGCCAACGACAGCACTGTTGAGGGAAATTAGAAAAATAATATTTTTCATACCTCTCGTTTGTCTGTGCGTGTTTTAAAATATCTTAATCTTAAGTATTCTGAATTTAATAAAAGTGGCTTATTGGCTTTTCCTGACAAAAATTCAGCCTTGTAACTTTGTGTTATATTCTTGAGTTTTTTTTTTGTTTTAACATTCCCAGATTTTTTATCGCCAGTAGCATAAATGAATGTAAATGTTTAGTTGGTCCAGCACTTGATCTACTTTCGGTCGTGTCAGACAGACTACTGTCACAACGCTCTATAAGAGTGAGGGAATACAGAAAGCCATTTTTTTGCTAGTATAATATTTTCTGCGCAGATAGATTGTCTCCTATAAATTGGCCGACACAGAAATTTAGTCTGGAAGACATTGTCACCTTGTATAAAAAATAAAACTAACTGCATATAATTATATGTAGCTAGTTAAATTTATGTTAAATTAAATAAAACTCATAGAGTTGCATCACAATCCAATATGACCACTTAGTCATATTGGATTGTGACCCTATGAGTTTTATTTTATTATCCTAGTTTTTTAAGTACATATTTGTGATTCGGTCAGACGTGTTTGGCTGAAACACTTAGACATCGGTTAAGGTTGGAAAGCAAAGGTAGGTAAATTATATCCTTACTAACCTAACTAATATTGTAAATACGAATGTGAATTTGTTTGTTTGTTAGACTTTCACGCCTTAAGACAGCGCCGAGCGAAATGTGCCAAAACAAAACAAGCGGTCACAGTTAAGTTGATAAACTTAACACTTTTTGTTTAATACAAATATAAAATATACATTTACCATAACAATGAATGTGTTTACAATTACTCCGTGTAAAAAACTTAAAATAATGAATATTTTCGCCTACAAAATTACGTAAATTTGCACGAAAAAGCAAAAACGTAAGTTCGTGTTACGTGATTTTTAGATTATAACAGTAGAAATATATCCTATTTTACAGCTTAACACAAATAGTTGTATTACAATTTGTCCGTCCCAAATAAACAATAAAGATACATATTTATCAAAAAAGCATTTCAAATCCTCCATATAATTTTATTAAGGCGGCCGTGCGCCGATTTGAATATCGAACTCTGTCATTCAGTCCAACCGCGTCTTACGCTCGGCGCAGTCTTAACTACATGACCGATAGTCATGAAATTCCGCACGGTAACTTTCATAAAAAAATACTGTAACTAACCTTACCTAACCTAATCGAAGCAAAGCCGCAAGCAAAATCTAGTTAACCTTTTGACCGCCACAGCATAAAAGTAGCATCGTGCCCCCTACGCCAGGCGATGATTAATGTAGTTTTAAATAATAGGTAAAAGGAACACAACAAATATATTTTTTGTGTTTATTTTGAACTATAAAATAGTCGTATTTTCGACGTGCCACGCCGTCGGGGGCGTCGTGAGCACGGTTTAATTTGACGTGAATGGACGTCCGTGGCGGTCAAAAGGTTAAATAATATTTTCTTAAACAAATCCTTGAACACTTGTGTAGTGGCTAGTACGCGTGTACAGAACACCTCTCACGTTCGCCGTTCGGCACATTTAGCTGTATGATTAAGTCAATAGGTGGCGCTGCGCGCTGTGGACTCTTATACCTACATTATTTACAGACAAACGGTATTTGTGATACTTCGATATCCCTCTATTGTATCGATTATTGGTTTAATGAAGGGTGATGTGCGAACTATTTCTTTGTGGCAAGCACGGAAAGCGTAGTGGTTAGTGTAACCGACTGCAACGCCTAAGGTCGCGGGTTCGATTTCCGCACATGTCAAACATTAGTGTGCATGAACATGGATGTTTGTCTTGGTCTGGGTATTTCTATGTATAATATGTAGGTATTTACAAAAAAAGAATATATGTATGTTTATCCATTGTCTAGTACCCATAGTACAAGCTTTGCTTAGTTTGAGCTAGATGGTGTTGTGTGTATGTGGTAAAATATTAATATTATTTGCAATTTGCCAATCTCTAGCTAGTCAGAAGGTTGGATTGAAATTGTGTTTTATTTCACACAAACTTTTGCAAGTGCTTATGACCACACTTATAAACCTTCCACCAAATCACCACGTGACTGCTCTAGAGAAACACAGAGAGAAAAAACTTTTTGTAAACACTTTGTAATACTTAATGGCTTTGAATTTAAAATTTCAGATGTTATATTTTGTTTAAGAGTAAGTCAATTCCAATTTGTTTCGTCATTTCTTTAATCAGATATTTTATAGTATTTAGGATACATTAGTATGAACGTAAAACAATACTTGAAGAATTTAATAGGATATTGCTTGCTAGGAGTAGTAGAGCCTTGCTTGGGCCGGTTTGACCGGAGGACTACCCTCTCACAGAATATCGACGTGGAATAGCAGTATGCCTATTGTTGTGTTTCGTTCGGTGAGTAAGAGTGCCGGAGGCCCAATTACCGCCTTTCCCCCTTCCCGCTCCTCCTTCTTTCCTAAAGGGTTGGCAACGCGCAAGTGATACCTCTGGTGTTGCAGGCGTTTATAGGCTACGGTGACCACTTACCATCAGGTGGGCCGAATGCTTATTTGCCACCTTAGTTGTATATAAAAATATATATATATATACAAGGATCTATACCCTTTTATTAACATCATTATGTTTTTACTGAGTTTCTATGCAAATAAACTTTATTATTATTATACTGGCGGACTCGATGGCGTAGTGGTTAGTGTAACCGACTGCTACGCCTGAGATCGGGGGTTCGATTCCCGCACAAGTTAAACATTTGTGCGCATGGACATGGATGTTTGTCTTGGTCTGGGTGTTTCTATGTATAATATGTGTGTATGTGTATATTTACAAAAAAAAAGCATGTATGTATTTTTATCCATTGTCTAGTACCCATAGTACAAGCTACGAGAGTACAAGAACATTATGGAGAACTCTCAGACATGCAGGTTTCCTCACGACGTTTTCCTTCACCGTTAAAGCAAGCGATAACTAAATATTTTATACGCACATACTTCGAAAAGTCAGAGATGCGCGCCTTGGGATCGAACTTGAAACCGCTGCGTGGCAGTCCAACGGTGTCCCATCGCTATCGCTGCTATGTAGTACTTGAATGGTATATTGATTTTAAAACACTATATAATCTACCATGTATTCAATACTAAAAAAAGAAAACCTGAAACTACAACACTTCGTTTAACAACAAAAAACCACACACATTCAACATAAAAACTGTTAAAACTTTTTTTAATCCTAACCCAAGCCCTATGCGTTCCAAGCAATTACCATCTGTCAAATTAACAAAAATTTTTTTATACCATTTCACACACCAATTATAAGACCGTGTACACATCGCCTCGCGAAACATTTGGCGTTCAACATCGTGCCACTAATCCGCGTAAAGGAAGCTATAGATCAAGTAAAAAAACGTCACAGCCGCCCGTGTGTCGCGGACTTAGAATGAATAAATTATTTGATTATGATGAAATATTGGGTTGTTTATTCTTAGAGTGTGAAAAGAGACGAGTATATATTTAATGACAGGGTATTGACCGAACTTAGTATGGCTTTTTAAGATTTAAAATATAGTATATAGATATATCTCCCTGTTTTGATTATCATGTAATAATAGAGGAGTGTGGATATGAGCACCGTAGCTACCAAGCCAGTTCCCTAATAGGACATTGTTATTGGCCTATTTCTGTTTGAAAACTGTCAGCAGCTGGAGGCTTGGAGTTATACAAGAAACGTCTTAAAAAGTAACTGGCGAAAGGTCAGCGTGTTATATTTTTCTGTCGCCCTTGAAAATATATAAATATGCTGTGTATGTGTATGTGACTTTTGAAATACTTACCTTTGAGTAAGAATGTTCAAGCCCATTGACTTTGACTATTGAAGGAAATGACGGCACCAACATCGCTTTTTGGTAGCGTAATGCCTAAAAAATTGGGCGGCTTTAAATTTTAGAATTGCAACATAATTAAGAGATTTGCCATAACACAACGCAACCTGGATATAGCAAGTCGAGAGATTTTAAAAATACGTACCTATTCTAAAGCTTACCTGTGTCGTAATTAATTTTATTATAGTAAACTTTAAATATGATGTACTTGCATTTTTACATATGTCGAGTACAATCTGTGGCACCTACGATGCAGCTCAGCAGTCTTTTCTACAACCTTAAAAACATTTTCTTAACAATAACTCACGAATTTGACATAGGTAATCTCTTTATCGTGGGTGACCATAGAAGCCCTGAACTATCGAACACCTAGAGCCAAAAAACTGTGAATTGAGAAATTTGTTAAGTCGTGGTTGTTGTTAGTCGAAATCAATCCTGCAACACAAATGATACTCCAATCTGCATATTATTTGTGAAATCTATTATGGATCATAATTATTTTGTTTATAAGTATTTGGTTTATTTAAAAGATACCTAAATACAGTAATATAAAGGGCGTCCTCCTTGTAAACACTGCCCAGTCCATTACATAAGTTTAGCTTGACTATTAATAAATAGTATTTAATTATTAAGACTGCGCCGAGCGAAATGTGCCTAAACAGGCAGTCACAGTTAAGTGAATAAAATCAACACTTTTTGTTTAATACAAATATAAAATATACCTACATTTACCATAACAATTTATGTATTTACAATTACTGCGTGTAAAAACTTAAAATAATTAATATTAAGCAAAAACGTAAGCTCGCGTTACGTGATTTTTAGATTATAACAGTAGAAATCTATCCTATTTTACAGCTTAAACGAAACATAAATAGTTATATTACAATTTGTCCGTCCCAAATATTTAAGTTATTGGTTTACAATAAAGATACATATTTATCAAAAAAGCATTTCAAATCCTCCATACAATTTTACTATGGCGGCCGCGCGCCGATTTGAATATGCGCCGCACAAGCTCTGTCATTATCTGTCTTACACTCGGCGCAGTCTTAAATACCAATTTATAGAAATTATTGGTATTTATTAAATACCAATAATTTTCTATTGTTTTACAATCCAAAGAAACTTTATACGACTGTTTCTACGTTTTTGAGTTAGGAAACAGTCCATTACATAAGTTTAGCTTGACTATTAATAAATACCAATTATTTCCTATTGTTTTATAATCCAAAGAAGCTTTATACGACTGTGTCTACGTTTTTGAGTTAGAGAAATAACTTATATAGTCATTAACCCACGACTCAAATATATTTTTCGACTAAATAAAAATATCTGAGTCCATTGTTTGTCACCATAACTTCTTGGAACCTTTTATTCTCCCCTTCTTTAATAGTATTAGCGTGTTTATGTAGTGTTGTTAATAAATCGGCCGGCGCCATTAGTCCGGGTTCGAGTCCCGGCGGAAAGCATGCGTCTTGTTGATTTGTGACGAGCGCAGATGGATGGGGGGGCACTCATTTCAGTTACTTTATTTTCAGTTTCTTTGTAGCTTTTCAAAGTGGTTTTGAGTTATTGCTAAGGTTTGTAGTTTGAAATTGAAATTGTATTTTCTTGCGGTATTAAAAGATTTGTTTTGTGATTAATAATGAAATGGTTTTTTTTAAAATAAATATTCGAATAATTTCGTCACTAAATTTAACTGTATAGTTAGGTGACAGGTTATGTTGAATGTTTTTACGTTAGATAGTTGTTTTAATAATAAAATTGTGATGATGTTTTATTATGATTAAGGATTAATACTGCCTACCTTGTCAAGTATGAACAAGCGACGCATACAGTCGAATGAGAGCTTCAGGGTTCTATTTTCAGGTCAAGTAAAGTATTAACTTTTTTCTGTAAGAAATCTCTTAGTGTAGAGTCCGAATTCCAGTAAGCTTGGTACATTCACTGTAACTTTACATTCTAGTTTTCAAGACATGTACCACATGCCTTATAGGAATATCACGCCTTTTTACCCCTGCAGGGGAATGCACAACTGTTTTTGATCTCACTTATAAAACATACCTACTACCGTCAACTGAGAAAACTGCACTCTATGCAGACACTAAGAGAAAACCCCAATAAGACCCTGCCCATTCGAAATTGACATCCCACAACTACACGCAAATATATCCTATGCCACGGCACTACTGAAGCATGCCAAGCTAGATATTAATTCTTAGTAATATTATAGATGCGAATGTTAGTTTGTTTATTACGCTTTCACGCCTTAACTACTCGACCGATCATCATAAAATTTCGCATACACATTGTCAGGGGAACGGAAAAGGACATAGGGTACCTTTCAACCAGAGAAAATTATAGACCCCGAGAGATAAAAAAACAATGATAAAATCTACATTAACACGAGCAAATCGGAAGAATACGAAAGCGAACGAAGATAATATTATAAACTAGCTATTACCTGCGACTTCGTCCGCGTAGATTTTAACTAAAAAGTGTTTGTCTCCGCAGAACCATATTTTTTTTCTAAAATCAAAGTAGCCTAAGTTACTCCTTATAACATCAGCTATCTGCTAGTGAAAGTCCCGTCAAAATCGGTTCAGCCGTTTCGGAGATTAGCCAGAACAAACAGACAGACAGACAAAAATTTTAAAAATAGATGTTTTCGTATAGTTACCTTATATACTTTCCTATGCATTAGATAAAAAGCTGTTATTTTGACATTACAAACAGACACTTCAATTTTATTTATTTGTATAGATGTATAGATATAGATGTCAGGGGAACAGAAAAGGACATTGTGTATCCTTACATCCAGGAAAAAGTCCTGTTACTAACGTAACCTATATTTACGCAAGTGAAGCCGCTAGCAAAACCTAGTATAGGTACTATAATAAAAGCTTTAATACATTAAACAAACACCACTTATATCCCAATGCAATATAATATGGCAAGCAGATGTTCTAAGACGCATAAATCAGTATAATGACGGATATATGCGACACTTGTCGGGCTTAACCGACAACGTCACAATGATGTGTCGGTTATGTCATTTGCATGTGTCGTGTCATATGGTAACGCTATTAAAGTTATTGTACACTTTTGTGGATGTGAATTATATAGTTAACATCTTTTAGTTTTAATGGGTTAAGTATATAGTTAAAAATAGAATTCACGCTTTGTTAGCTCCTTTAGGAGTTAAATAAATTGTATTTTAATTACTAAAATACTTCACTACATCCTTACTAATATTATAAATGCGAAAATGAGTTTGTTTGTTTGTTACACTTGCATGCCTTAACTACTCAACCGATCAACATGAAATTTTGCATACACGTTGTCAGGGGTACAGAATAGGACATAGGGTACCTTTCATCCAGCAAAAAGAACTGTTGCAAACCTAACCTACATTTACGCGAGCGAAGCCGCGGTTGAAAACTAGTAATATTATAAAACAAAGTACCCTGCCGCGTCGGTCTTCTTGCGATAAATTCACAAACTACTGAACGGATTTTCATGCGGTTTACACCAATAGACAGAGTGATTCCTGAGACAGGTTTGTGTATAATTTGTTTAGGTTTTATACTATCCGTGCGAAACTGGGGCAGATCAATAGTAATTTATAAAGGCCTGCGTAATACCGATATAATTTAGTATACGCACAATCTAACTAATTAAAACTAATAAACCCAATATTAAAAGATTCGCAAACTTACACACCTATTTTTCCGTTCCTTTCCTTTCATGTAGTCTTATGTTTCTATGTCCAAAAGAGAAGTCAAGGTGTTTTTTACTCACATTTCGCCAGCTCCGATTTTATGCCCCTCGTAGGGGACGATCTATCGCTATCTACTCCGTGCTGCTACTGAAAATTCCTTGGCAGGAGAGCCCAATAACACGTGCCCAATCCGAGCATTGAACCCGGGATCTCATGCGCAGCTGTCACACTCACTACAACTGCCAAAAAGACGAGGTAGAGAAGGTCATTATATAATTCTTTTTAACCTTAATTATGTAGACATATTAACGAATTGGGTTGGCATACTAACGCTAATTCTACAAAAGGTGAATATCCTATGCTACTTTCGATATCTATGCGCGACCGTTACGAATAACCATCAGATAGGCACTATATTTACCAACACGCATATAGTGCGTGATGTTAGCTAATAGCTAATAAATATAATTGACAATCTGCAAGGATTTTATAGAATAGGATAGTAACAGATGACTGATGACAGAATGAGATAGGTAATATCTTATAGTAGGAGTAAGCCGTACCCTCTGGTCGACCGATCTTATCTTATCTTATGTGGGGGCCAGTCTGTGCAGACCGGCGACACTTCGACCCAGTGGGATCTTTTGTGTCGACACTCTCTCCCAATAACGACTGCCGTTGATGGCAGCCGGGGCCGACGGCTTAACGTGCTCTCCGAGGCACGGAGCAGTCGATAATTGTCAATCAATACGCACATAATTTCGAAACGTCATATAACTTCCGAAAGTCAGAGGTGCGCGACGTGGGTTCGAACCCGAGACCCTCTGCATTGCAGTCTGCTGGTCTTCCCACTGAGCTATCGCTGCTCTCTGGTCGACCTAAATCTATATTCAATACCACCACGAGTTTCTAAACAGGAAAATATGTCACAGAACTCACAAAGTTAAAGATCAGAAATACCGGCATTGCAACCTGTTTTTAAGATGACAACATAATTTTGAACATTTAAGTATTACTGGCTGACACACATTTCATTACTAATGCATACAAAAATTAAAAACAAAACCGCCTCCTTCTTATCTACCGCCATTTCAAACAACCACTTGTTCTCTTTTCAAACTCGCCGCGGCGTGCCGCTGTGCAAGCGCATGTGTCAACATGGCGGCTGCGCGCGCATCTCTTAAGGCGTATTTGTTTAGCAATTTGGTCTTTGTAATATGATTATGTAGTTTTCTGATAAGTTCGGGTTGTTCAAAGATTGAAAGGTTTGGTAATATGCGTTTTAGGAATGTGAGTAAGTATAAGTAAGGTGTCTCTTTTTATTTTAGATGGTTGTTTAAGAACAAAAAGCCTTGTAAAATAAAAAAGTCACCTTGGTAGAAACCAAGATGACTAAAAATAAAATATGCTTGCTCCTTTGAACAACTAAAGGCTTTACTTATAAAAATACCGCTAGGTGATACTTAACTACAACTGCTTGTATTTAATCATTATTCAACTACAACAACAAAGCTGAGTAATGTTTAAACGTGACATTATTCGGCATTTTCTTAAATAATAATGAATGGTTTATACGTAGAGTCTTGACCCAGTAAATGATAATTTGCTCTTCCTTCATTACTAGGACCCTAAAAATGTAGCCTATGTATGTGTCTACATATGTATGTAACCTACTAATGTATGTAGTAGTAGTAGGTTTAAAAATACGTTACTGCCTACCCAAATATTTAGGCGTCGTCCACGTATATATAATTACATACAAAGGCAAAACTTGAATGTAATTTCTTAACATAATTTTTTTAATTTTAATACATGTACAAGAACTAACTTCTGCATTTAGTCCTATTGGCGCCCAACGCGGCCCAATCTAAGTCAACAAAGCCAGTACAAGATTCAAGAATTAAACAGTTCAAACTTCCTGAGCACCGAGCCAAATAAATTCATTTTATTTTCCTTCTCCCCTTGCCGAAGTATTTCACTCACTCCGCTTCGCTATTAGAATGATCCTGTGTTTTTTTTTTCTACATTGTTCAATGCTTTTTCCGAGTCGGTTAAGCATTACGCAATAAATTTAAGAAGTACTTTCAAGCAAGTATGTATGTACGGAGTTATTTACCGATCCTTTTTGGTCGCGTGTTGTTATTTTCATTCTCAAGTAAATGAAGTTTTCTAGAGTTGTGAACTGTTTTCTTGTTGATTTAATATAATGAAGTAAGTTCTAAACTATTCGGGCAAGTATTGAGGTGAAACTGCGTAGATGTTTTTAAGTTATGGTTATTTTGGCTTTTCTGTTCGACATGTTCAAAGTTCAGACCCAAAATAATAGGGGAGGACCCTGTCATAATTTACTATCAAAACGACTGTTGAGTTAAAATCACCCGCAAAACTTACGCACAAGTTCAGTAAAATTGTATGAGAGTAAAATAATGTTTTGATCCACAATTGTGTTGGTGATGGTTGAGTACCACTCTAATGTTGAGGTTAAACGTATCAAACAAACATAAAAGCAAAAAAAGACAACTAATATATTCAAGCCTGACAATGTTCGTTGCGAAAACCAATTGTCGACACAAATAATCGGGATAATAAAGAATTTATAGGTACACCACTGCCTTATATAGTAGATATAATGTTTGTATATTCCTGAAGACACAAACGATATTAAATTTATTTATTATGTTTTAACTAAGACTTTATATCTTATAATTTCGGGTCAAAAATTTAATGACTTAGGCCTTCAATCAGATATTTAAGTGTAACTTTTAATGTCTTTGAATTTAATTAATAATAATCCTAATACGGCGCTTTTACTGTGTATGTAATTTCGTTGTGATTGGTGCAGACGATATGGCTGTTTAAAGTAATAGTGGTTAGTTTTTATAACACACTGAGATGATTAAAATCTTTTAATTCGATATTAAATACAATAACTTACTGCGTCTTTATAGATACATTTAAAAAAATATTACTTTTACTAGCTTATGCCAGCCGTTTCTTTCGAGAACAATATTTTATATGGATTAAGCCGTGAAAGCGTAACAAACAAAGTCACATTCATATTCAGAATATATAGTTAGGATTAAAAATCAGCCTATTGCATCTGCTAGACAAAGTCTCTCTCAATTTGTGTCCACCATCCAAAACAAATACAGCTCGTCATCAATTTTTCACCCAAAACATCAGCACCTCCCATCCCTTGAAAACCATTTGTAGAAGGCATCAAGTTAAGTCGGTCGTATCAATCCGACCACGTAACACGTCCCCGTACTGTTGTTTTGACCTACTCTCATATTCGTCAATGGTTTCTCATAAATATGCAACTCACTACATGTAGTGTGGCTAGCGTCAAATAGTTTAGAGGGTATTCTTTTTTGTCCAGAATAACACGACTCAATGAGAAGTGACGGCTTATAGTTATGTAAATGATTGTATCGATAATACTGGATTGAACATGATTGAACGAATAATATAATGGTGTAAGTAGTCGCCTCAAAATCGCCACTGTGCAGTTCCTCAGACAAAAAATTGTCGACTGCACAAATGGGGCAGCGGTCTAAATGGTAGACTGCCAGAGCGCCAAACTCAATAAGGGACCAAAAAAATGTAGGTACTTATTCTACAAATAGTTGTTGCTGTTGTTGTTTGGTTCCGAGTCTTGGAGTTCTTTGAATTCGTTGTTTCAATGTGTTTAAAGTCCCTCATGAAATCACTTGACTCCATGTTTAAAGTCCCTCATGGAGTCAAATGCACGTGTAGTCCGCAATGTTAAAATCATATTATACGAATATGGGTACAAAGTTAATAAAATAATAAATATAATAGAGTTATTTCAATTCATACTTTCAAATTCAAAACCTCTCCCACCAAGGTCCTTGAACTCTTCAATATACCAAAAAAATAAAATCAATTTTTCCTCAAACGCTGGCAACCCAGTAGTTCCCGCCCTTCTGATTGAACCTGAATAATAAATTCAATTTGCACACGGTTTGGCCCATCAAATATTTTGTTAGTGATAACGTCCGTTCGGGCGGGTAGCTGGGTTGTTGCTGAATGTTAGCGGATGTTAGGAATAATGGCCTTATTTAGAAGTTGCAATATGCTAAGATGGTAGGCAGCCACATTAACAAGTCAGGAGATGGTTGTGTTTCAACGGGACAGGGGTGGAATAGAGACGACTCTCTGAGTAGTGTTGTTTGTTATTGACTGGATTTTTTGTTGTGTGTATTTTTTGATACCTATTATGTTGGTACAAAAAACCTCACTTATGTATCCCCGTATGGGGAGACAAGGACATGCTAAACCAGGATTTTGTTATGTATGTGTGCAAATCTTACTTATTTATTTATTGGAACAAACAAAAAGTTATACAGTGTAAGTTTAGGTTAGTAGGTATTAATTAATAGTTGAGAAACCTAATTACTGTCTATTGAACATTTTATATCAGAAAATCCCTAATAATATTGTTTGACCCAGGACCTTGGGATCGACAAATCGAGCTCGATACCTCACAGACCAAAGCGCCAGTCTATTATTTTGACTTGAAATTAATATGCAGTTATGTAATTCATGTATATTGTTGCATCTTGTTAAGTATTATAGAGCAACTATAGTTTAAAGTACACAAGAGATTAGGACGTCGTTTTATGCAATATTGATGACTCCTAGAAATCTTTATGAAAGAGCTTTAATAGACTACTAAGAATGTGTAAATTATTACGCTGATATTGTAATTTGAAATAAGTATTACATATATAATTACATTCAAACTCAATTTTAAATACGAAACGATGCAACGAAACCCTTCGCAAATATATTTTTCAAAAGCTATATCGTAATAAACTGAAGGATTGTAAAAGGATATAATGCCTAATAAAATGTCCACCACTGATACGACATCGCCATTCATATTGATTTATCAATAAATGTTCTATTCTTACACTTATCTTATCTTATGTGGGGGCCAGTCAGTGCAGACCGGCGACACTTCGACCCAGTGGGATTTTTTGTGTCGACACTCTCCCAATAACGACTGCCATAGATGTTCATGGCAGCCGGGACCAACGGCTTAACGTGCTTTCCGAGGCACGGAGCAGGCGATAATTATTGTCAATCAATACGCACATCATTTCGAAAAGTCATATAACTTCCGAAAGTCAGAAGTGCGCGACGTGGGTTCAAACCCGAGACCCTCTGCATTGCAGTCTGTTGGTCTCCCCACTGAGCTATCGCTGCTTTCATTCTTACACTTATATAGGTACATATAAATTTTCATAAAATATTTAAATAGCTCTACATAGCACTACTCCATGGATTTCTTCAAACAAATTTTTACGACACTAGCGAGGCTCTCGCCGCCGTTCTAGTGGCCTCTCACAATTCCGCGCCGCCTGGCCCGGCTGTTAAAAATGCTATGAATAATTATTTCTTGGCCCACCTTCTTACGACTACACTTTCATTCCTCGATGCTGAAGGCGCCAGATCATTATGATTGACAAGCTTTTGATAATATAATTTTAGATGCTGGTATATATATTTATATAGTTGAAAAGGGTGCGAGACTCAAGATACTCAAGATACATAGCTGGAATTTCGACTGTAGTATTCATCACCCTGCAGAAGAATATGGAAAATGGAAAATGGTTTTCTGGCTACTCAAAGTGGAGATATACTGTCATCAAGAGACCAGTTACACTGGCAAAAAGTGCTGGCAAAAGTGTTTCCTTATATAAATAATCAGCATAGCACGAATAACACTCATGTAGTTGCATCTGTAGGCTACGCTACTTTCCACCAGGCATACTTGTATCTCTTGTTCATTACCAACCGTACTTAAAAGTATTGCAGTACATATTAAGTACTATTTGCCTCCTCCGCTAATAGCAAAGCGCATTTGTTGAACACGAAACAAGGCCTTGCAACTTAAAGAATGGTAATATATAAATAAGTATATAAATAATAATAATAATAATAATATTCTACCACATACACACAACACCATCTAGCCCAAACTAAGCAGAGCTTGTACTATGGGTACTAGACAATGGATAAACATACTTACATACTTTATTTTTTTGTAAATACATACATATTATATATAGAAACACCCAGACCAAGACAAACATCAATGTTCATGCACACAAATGTTTGACTTGTGCGGGAATCGAACCCGCAACCTCAGGCGTGGCAGTCGGTTACACTAACCACTACGCCATCGAGGCCGACGAGAGAAATAAACAGTAACTAGCTTAGCAGAAGTGATACCTACCGCCATCGAAGAATCATTCAAAATTTGTGTATAACACCAAAAAGGAAGACAAAAAATATCAACATAAAAAATTGTTGGCAATGCATTGCTTTTTATGTCACCCAAATAATTTGATGTCACTTGAAATATAAATGAAAACTTGACATCTATTTGAGCCATGACGGATTCAATCTGGATTTATTGGATGATATTGAATACCTATTAATTTCGAGCGTGAGTGTACGTATGTCAATTTCACTGTATTTAAATTATACTGTCCTAGTAACGTATATGTGAATAATCATAGATATTAAAAATGTATCTAACCTTGCACATTCATAAATATACTCATTAGTGATGCATGATTATCGAATAAACAATCGAATTATTCAATCGAGGTACTCAATTAGTATTGACAGTTATTCGAATGCGTTGATTTTTGGCTGATTACGTACTGAGTAATACATTAGACGATACGACAGATTAGTGGCAGTGACATAAATAGGTATTCATAAAACAAATACATATTAAAAAATTTCGGTAAGTATTGCGCCATGCAAACTCGCTTAGTTTTGAGAAAGGTAGGACTCTGCTAAGTCTTTATTTATAAATAGAGCACATGTGATGCATTGAAGACCTAAAAGAACGCTTTAATAAAGACCGCAGCTAAGTAAGATGGTTTCGTAATTCAACGACTAAGATTTCTAGATCTTTTTAAGGAGGCGATCTGCTGTCGCTTTATTGACCAGCTGCCATTGAAGCTTAGCCACACACCTACTCTATAGTTAGAGTATCCGTAGGCTAGGGCATGTAAATCAAGCTAATACAGAAGTCATATCTTTTCGTGAATCGATTTCTTCTATTAATATTTTTATACTGAAGTAGTAGAACTGTCGCTCATTGAAGCTTGCAACATTTAAAATGGATCCGGTGTTGCAAGCGTCCATAGTAGAAAACCAATAGTAAACTATTGGTTTTCTACTATGAACCAATAGTATATCAGGTAGTCCGTAATTTATTTTGCCACTTTTAACCAGTCAATTGTTTGAATACCAGACGTGTTTAAAACATATAGTGTCCGAGCCTCAATAGGCTAAAAAAGGAAAATACTTCACAAGAATATAGCCACACTTTTTTGTTATTCGTGTATATTCTTTGCAAGCAGAGGTACAGCAAAAAATAACCCCAGCGATCCTGTTAAAAGCACCCTACAACGCCGACCTCGTGCCGTCCATCACACAACTTTGTGTCAGAAGCGCGCCATAAATCCACAAGTTGTTCGCATCATCTATTTGTATCATTACGCTTTGTTTTACTACACGATATAAGCAGAGTTTTATACTAGTGGTTCTAGTTTAAAGTTATTTTTTATTAGGTTTCTCAAAGCAGTACAAAGTATTGATAGCGTATTATATTTATTTTATGTGTTTTAGTGTTGGTTGCAAATTGCTAATGTGATGTGCAAGTGGTTGTTTTTTAATATTTTTTAATATACTCTACCACATACACACAACACCATCTAGTCCAAACTAAGCAGAGCTTGTACTATGGGTACTAGACAATGGATAAACATACATATATACTTTATTTTTGTAAATACATACATATTATACATAGAAACACCCAGACCAAGACAAACACCCATGTTCATGCACACAAATGTTTGACTTGTGCGGGAATCGAACCCGCGACCTCAGGCGTGGCAGTCGGTTTGTTATGTTTGCATTAGTAATGCAATGTTTGGGATTCAAATCCACGACCTCTCAATCGCAACTCCAATGACTCTCGCTTTGGGATATTGCCGCTTCTAGGACAATTGATTGCACGGATAGCATAGTGGTTCAAGCGGTCGCCTCGCCATTGCCACTGCGCCGAGTGTTGTGGGTTCGAATCCCGTACGAAACAAAAATTTGTGTGATCCACAAATATTTGTTCTAAGTCTGGGTGTTCTTTGTGTGCGTTGTTTGAATGTTCGTAAAGACTCCTGTGGCACAGGAATTACTCCTAGAGCGGGAGATGACAATTAAAAAAAATTAACAAAAAGGGGATGTTACGTATTTTGAATATGTAGTAAGTTGGCGTGTTGTGTAAAAACAAATGTGACTCTATTTATGTTTATCTAATAGCCTTCTTCTTCTTTTTAAAACTGTTTTCATTTTCTTTTTATGAAAGTAAACCATTCACATAAAGATATGTAACCTATTCCATTGGCGGCCTCGGTGGCATAGTTGTTAGTGTAACTGACTGCCACGCCTGAGATCGCGGGTTCGATTCCCGCACGAGTCAAACATTTGTCTGCATGAACATGGATGTTTGTCTTGGTCGAGGTGTTTCTATGTATATATAATATATATGTATTTACAAAAATAAACCAGTATATATGTATGTTTATCTATTGTCTAGTACCCATAGTACAAGTTCTGCTTAGTTTGGGCTAGATGATGTTGTGTGTATGTAATAGAATATTATTAATATTGTTGATGCTTAAATGAGAGCACACAATAACAAATTGATTGAAGTTAAAGTTTTGTCACAAATGCCCGTGACATAGACCGCCTGTATAACCGCGAAGGAGTTGGTAGATTTGTATTAGACACACGCATTTCGCTAGCATCACTTATAAGTACTATATGTCCTATGAGCTATGAGTACTATGAGCCCATTTCCTATTTATGTAAACTTTACTGGCTTTCCCCAATTCGTATATTTCACTTTTCCTTAAAATTATTGATGTATTTTATATATAGAAAAAAATAATTAATTAATTATCTATTTCATTAAAAATACGTAGGAAATATTAATTTTACTTTGACATATTAGTTACATTGGCAGACTTGTTCCTATGTTAAATATAAAATAAAATTTCTTTAATTAATAAAAATTTTAATATGTCGTTACTTGACATTTCCTTATTATATTTGAATAAGGGAGCGTTTAAACCCTCTCCCCAACCGCAGAGCCGGGCGCCGGAGGGCGCGGGACGACCTCCAGCCACCATGAGGTTTGACCTGGGGGTGGTGGGCTTTGTGGGCCTGCCCGCCATCCGTTCAGCACTAGGTCCGAGAGGCAGCGTGCGTGTTCCCACGCGCGCCTCTGTGTCGAGTCCGTCTCCCCTCTAATGGGGACAGTAGGGAATATTTAGAAGGTACCAGCGGGTAGATCTTTCGTGTAGTGGCCTGCCGTTTCATACGGCGGGCCGTAACCTCGGCGGGGTCGCGACTGCATGTGAAAGTGATTCGCGCGGCCCCGCCGATAGTGGTTTGTCGAGGAACACCGTGGTAGGTTTAGTCGGTATTCCGGGAGGTTCATTTTATCGTTTAACATATTTACATTTACCCCGGCGAGTCCGACATAACCCCTCCGCCCGCCCCCGCGGAGGGGTATGCGTCATAGCATTCCCCCACGTTAAAAAAAAAAAAAAAAAAAAGGTTAGCTTTGCAACAATTATTTTTTCTGAATGAAACGTACCCTATGTCCTATTCTGTACCCCTGACAACGTGTATGCAAAATTTCATGTTGATCGGTTGAGTAGTTAAGGCGTGAAAGCGTAACAAACAAACAAACTCATTTTCCCATTTATAATATTAGTTAGGATTGTCCATCCGTTTTTTTGCGACATACAAAGCTTAACTACATTATTGTGCTATATCCTTAAGCTCAACCACAACCTTTGAGACACCAAGGATGATACAACAAAACATAACATTTCAAATATAATATTTCCTGTAAAACATTTTATACAAACGAACACAGCTTGTGATAGAACGTGCAAGACGGTTGGAGATGAGAAGTGCAATAAATCCATAACTCGTTGTCGCGACATAAATCTGTCTGATGTATTAGAGCTGTGGAATTAAAAATATAATACATTGATCGCGATTTACGAGCTCTGATTAAAGGGGTGAAGTAAACAGACACTGTGATGAATGTAACCGAGAACTTTGTAAGGCATTCTCTTAGAATTCGAAGGCTTTTAAGTCTAATATTGTTTTGCTTAGGCTTTTAGATGGCTGTAATAGAAATAGCTCGGCGAGAAACGTTCGTTTGTAGCTGTGTGATGGTTTTGGAGAAGTTGTGATGGAAATGAGTGTAATGTACTTTCACCTCTATTGATGATGAGATATTTATGTAGGCATTGTGCTGGAATTCGAAGGCTTTTAAGGCTGATATTGTTTTGCTTAGGCTTTTAGATGGCTGTAAAAGAAATAGCTCGGCGAGAAACGTTCGTTTGTAGCTGTGTGATGGTTTTGGAGAAGTTGTGATGGAAATGAGTGTAATGTACTTTCGCCTCTATTGATGATGAGATATTTATGTACGCATTGTGCTGGAATTCGAAGGCTTTTAAGGCTGATATTGTTTTGCTTAGGCTTTAAGAGATGGCTTTAGTAAAAATAGCTAGGCGAGAAATGTTTGGTTATAGCTGTGTGATGGTTTTTAAGAAGTTGTGATGGAAATGAGTGTAATGTCCCTTCACTTTATCATAAATAGGCTATAGGCATTCTTAAAATTCAAAATATTTTAAGACTGATATTCTTTGCTTAGAGAAGATTAGAGGGATTAGCAAGGCGAGAAACGTTTGGTTGTAACTGTATGATGGTTTTGAAAAAGTTGTCATGAAAATGAGCGTGATATACCTCCTCAATATTGATAATGGAATATTTATACAGGCATTCTCTTAGAATTCGGCAGATTTCTAGACTGATATTCGTTTTCTAAGAAGACTAAGCAAAACAGTATCAGCCTAAAAATCCTTTTTTAATTAAACATTTTTTTGCAGTAGTCTCCTGGCATTATTGTGAAAAACAAAAAAATAGATAAATAGAAATTAATAATAATAATAATGTTTTTATTGTTTCACAGATAATTACAACCATTAGGAACAATTTTTGTATACATGATGTTAGCTACAATTTGTGAACGCTGGTACTTAAAATAGGAAGACCTGAGCTATAAGTACCAGCAACCTTCCATGACACATTTTATATACAAAAAACCTACATAGAATAATAAGTTAAAACAATGTACATGTAAGAAAATAGTAAAACAAAAAAGAAAATTAAAGCAATTCGGAACATAATTAATTTAGTAAACGTTTGTGTGCTTGTGTGTGGGAGTGTGTGTGTGTTTGTGAGGATGTTTGTGTGTGAGCGTGTGTTGTGTGTGTGTGTGTGTGTGAGGGATATTAATGTAATGTCTTTACGCTCTATTGATAATGGGTAAATAAAAATAATCATATAGGCATTATTTTAGAAATCGAAGATGTAGGTAAGCCTATTTAGTTTTGCAGAAGGGTCTGGAAAGCTTAAGTGAGATAAGAAAAATATTTTTACATTTTATAGATGGTATGTGGTTTTTAAAACAGGAGGCATGGTGGTAGTGCTGTTACTGTAACGAAGTCTTATACTCTTGATTCATGGATAATAAGATATTTGAGACAGTTCCTTTTTTTTATACCCACCTGATGGTAAGTGGTCAGCGTCTCCTATGGACACATGCAACACCAGAGGCATCACTAGCGCGTTGCCGACCCTTTAGGAAAGGAAGTGGGAAGGAGAAAGAGCGGGAAGGGGGTAAGGGGGTGATTGGGCCTCCGGCACTCTCACTCACCGAACGAAACACAACAGTAGGAATACAGCTATTTCACGTCGATATTCTGTGAGAGGGTAGTCCTTTCCCGGTCGAGCCGGCCCATTCATGCTGAAATCAGCGAGGCTCTACTACTCTAAACTCCTGTTCTTACTTCATTGACGAGACGCATTCAGACTGAGGTACTTTTCTCAGTACTCATTAACAAAGTGGTTTAGTTTACTTTGGTTTTTTTGGTATCAAAATATTAAACTAGACTAGACTGTTTATTCTTAAAGAAAGGTGGTTGGTATGAAAGTGGCGCTGTAGCATTTAGTCTAGGCATGGGTGAAGATTTTTGCAGCTTATATCATGTATTTTTTTGTTGTTGATGTTGAATTGATTTTTTTTTAAAAAGACATGTGGATACATGGTGCTAAGGCTGTAATGGTATATGGTATAATGGTATAAATGGTAGCCACGCCTGAGGTCGCAGGTTCGATTCCCGCACAATCATTTGTCTGCATGGACATGGATGGTTGTCTTGGTCTGGGTGTTTCTATGCATGATATGTATGTATGTACAAAAAAAAGTATATATATGTATGTTTATCCATTGTCTAGTACCCATAGTACAAGCTCTGCTTAGTTTGGGCAAGATGGTATTGTGTGTATGTGATAGAATATTATTATTATATTATTTATAATGTTATTATGTTTATTTATTAATTAGTTAATTACTGTCAAAAGTTATGTTCCTTTTAAATTGAACATTTCTATTGCATATATTGTGGGATGATACTTTTGACAGTTTTCAAAGGATATGCGATAGAACTTATTTAGATACCCTCTCAAATTGAGGTTTTAAGTAGAGGCTGCAGTTTTCTTGGGTCGCTACGCTGCGAGGTGACTGAGGTCCGGTTCTTATATCAAACAGCGAGTCGTTTTAGCTAAACTATTAAATTTTGACAAATTTTTCATAGATACACATTCTTTAAAAGCTAACTATTCGTTAGAAGTATATAGTATAAAGAATAAAAATTCGCATATTAATGTACAGATTACACATCAAGCCATGTGTAAAATACATTTATTATTATTTACTCCGTTACTTTGCAAAAACATATTAATTAAATAAATCCCTGTAAATATTACAATACAAACATATAAATCTAAATTAATTAATTAATGTTGACTGGAAGTAACCAATTATTATGGCGGCTTCGATGGCGTAGTGATTAGTGTAACCGACTGCCACGCCTGAGGTCGCGGGTTCGATTCCCGCACAATTCAAACATTTGTGTGCATGAACATTGATGTTTGTCTTGGTCTGGGTGTTTCTATGAGTAATATGTATGTTTATCCATTGTCTAGTACACATAGTACAAGCTCTGCTTAGTTTGGTTTCTGCTTAGATGGTGTTGTGTGTATGTGGTCGAATATGAAATATTAATTATCCGTATTGCTTTTATTATTATAACAGTTCAGTCATCATTATCGCGGTAATGTGTTATATACTTATAGACGTTGTTATGCCATATAAATACTTCTTGGAATCCTATGAAACATACCTTAAACCCAATAGATCAGTGGTAAAGTATATATCATACCATTTAAAAAAACTAATTTAATTATTTAATATTGACTGGAAAGTTTGAGAATACTTAAACCTAATACATATACATAAAAAATTACATAAAATCGGTCGAAACGTTACGGAGGTGTACGACTACACACACCGTGATACGAGATTTTTATATATCTTAATATATATAAATTACGTGTCACGTTGTTTGTCCGCTATGGACTCCTAAACTACTGAACCGATTTTGATCAAACTTCGTAACCATCTGTAATTTGGTCCAACTTAAAAAATAGGATAGTTTTTTTTTAAACGGGCAAAAATTTTCTAATGTGAAGCAGACGAAGTCGCGCGGGACAGCTAGTATATAGATATATTTTAAATAAGTAAGTGGTGACAGCAGATTGTTTTCACCCAATAATTGGTAAATTTGTCGTCAAAAATTTACCAAATATTGATATTACGTTATCGATGTCATAAGACCAGCTGTTACGTATGCCTTAAAGAAAAATATGACAAAGTCTACTTCCTTACCCACTAAAACAATATACTTAAAATCTTGTCATTCAAGTAAGGAAAGCTTGGTGATAGGCATGGCCCGGCATGGGGTATGCCTGAACAGCTGGTGGAACCATCATAATTCACGGTAAACTTAACAAAAAGATCGCCAGCCGTATCAGAACCTTGTTTGCTTGCACGCCTATCAAACTAATTCTCCAGAGCCACGCAGGAACTATACGAACAATACGAAAATAAATAATCACCATATATCACTCAAATACTCAACACGCTTTAAAATCTCGTGTTACAGTCAAACCCTCTAAAACAGGCATAAAAGGAAACGGCGAATAAATCAGCAAAATGTCAGGCTAGACAAATAAAACATGTATGAAACAAAAAATGTATATATGTGCACGAAATTCGCAAAAAGAATTACAAGCAATAACATGCAGTAGTGTTAATATTGTGTGTGTAAGAAAGTTGTGTGTTGAGGGATTTTGGATCTTATGTTGATGGGGGTAGGGTCCGCGTTGATGGCATTAGACAGCGTGGTTGTGATTTAGTCCCTATCGGCCGTCAACCTGATTAATGTCGCTAGTAAATCAGCGGATTACGACAATGCGAGAAATGACGAGTCGCGGCCGGATCGCAAGCGATACTGGGGTGTGGCGCAAGGTAATAAAAATTCTGACGACTAGACAGTCTATGAATGACAAGTCAAAATCGTTCAAGATAATTTTAATACAGCATCATTATAACATTTTCTATAAGCGTATAACAAAAAAGGAATTACATTATCAATCTCCAAAAGTATATTTTATTTAATTACACACACATCACGTGGAAGGAAAAGTTCACTATGAATATTTTATTATTTTTAGTTTTTACTTAATTTTTATATTTTACTCATATAGTTACTTATGACTAAGACGCCTCGGAATCTCGATTATAATTTCATATTCTATATAATATCTATATAAACGAACAAATCACTAATAAACATACCCACATCTGAAATATTTATCAGTAAACCATATAAATACTTTCCCTCTATATAAATGCATTGTAGTGTAATGGTGAAGTAATCCCTTAACACACTGCGTCATTCTTCCTCTCTCTTTGCTGGTCTCAGAAGCTCCCAAAATCGCTTTCTTCTCATCCCTTGCACCAACAAGTCAGTCGCATCGAATTATTGAGTAAACACATAGCGTAATCGCGCGATCGTTTCATTTAGAGCCAATGCAAGGGTATCGGGAGAAATATTGCTTCGTATATTTTCTAATATAAAAGTGTCAATTGCTTGTAATAGGATTTGTATTTAACAAAACAGATTTGCAGCTGTTAAGGTAACATCATCTATACTTGCATGAATTTAATAACAAAAGAAAGCAAACATCCATTTTTAAATTTGACAGAAGCATCTTCTTCTGAACTCTAGCCTGCCAGTATTTTAGTCACATTAAAAAAGCAATGCGTATTGCGTGGGTCTTCCTTCTAGCATATGAGGGGTTAACCTTAGAGTAACCGGACTAAAAAAGAAGCTTCTCTCTTCAGGAGATCACAGCCAAATGACCTTTAGTGACGTCGCAGTGAATGCTATGAGGCGAAGAGTTGTCAGCTGGTGACTCTTGACTTTTTTTGATAGGAATGGTAACGTATGGCTGATACCACTGGTGTTGCTAATGTAGCCGCTTACCAATAGGCAGGCTTTTGGCTACGTTAATAGTATGACAAACTAAATAAAAATGGATAACTCCGTGTCATACAGTCGCATCGGGTTCACGCCATTGTGTGGTGGAGCGAAACCACCAACCATGGCACAAGCACGACTTATACCTGGTCAGTTTTAGAGTTTACACTATAGTCACATCAAGATTAAAGCTTGTATGAATTATAATTTTTAAGGTACAGCAAAAATAAAAACATTGAAAGTAGATATTTCTTATGAAGAAACCACTACCCTTTAAATTTTCTATGAAAATTTTTGCCAGCTATGACTTTTCAAAAGTTTAAGTTCCTTAACAGTGGAACAGTTAGGTGGCGTATTGATACAGCAGATCCTAAATACTGATCTATCTGTATTTTGGCTTAGTTATTTAACTCGCCCCTGCACCTGCACTGATTGTGGGTTCGAATTCTACACGGGACAAAAATTTGTGTGATCCACAAACGGTTGCTCCGAGTCTGTTCTTTGTGTCCGTCGTTTGAATTTTTGTAATGTTCCTCGCGACACAGGCATTGCTAGTGCGGCAATAGTATTTAAAAAAAAAGATAGAGCGCATGAAATTTAGACATAAGCATCATACATATATCAAATATCTATCACTTGAAATGAAAGTCAGGAATAGATATGTGACCGTTAATTGTTGGTCCTATTGGCACGGTGTAAACATTACAACTAAAATTAACACTACACGTGTATAACTATAATCTGAAGGTTAGATAAAGATCAAACAAGGCTTAAAGTATCAGTCACATCTTATAAACTCATAATACTGCGACATGTGACGTCACCCGGCGACAAGATATAAATTAGCAAAAAAAGACAACATATTTCACTTTGATTTATTCAAATACATAATCAAAACCATAGATTACGTGCAATCTATCAGTAAATAATAATTTATTATACACGTGGTCTCTTAGAAGCTTTTGATAGAACAACATTGTGAAGAGATTGTGTTAAAACTTAAAAGATGTTGATGCCAAGGATAAGTATATATTTTCTGTTTTTTGGAAATGAAGCAGTAATTTTATAAAAATATATATTATTAATTCCTTAACCTTTGCATCGCAGCAGCACACCGGTGGCCAGACACTATGAACTTTAATGATATTAAGTATTGACAGATTAATACTGCACTTAGTAAACATACTACCCACAATATTTTCCACAGATTCGTTTCTAACGTACTAAATCAATTCGCCCCGGTATATTCAAGAAGAGTCGTTTTAGCTGCGGTTAAATTTTGGCATAATATTACATTGAATATGTGTCAAAAATTAATCCTTCGTAGGTAATACTACGCCTTTTTGAATATAAGAACCAAGGCTTAGTAGACATTAGCTGTTATTACAGCAAAAGATTTATAAGGGGAAAGATAGAGGTATACATATACTTACAAAATAATTATAATACCTCAAATCCATGCGTAATGCATGCAATCATATAACTATAAAGCATTTATTAATACTTATACAGAGAGATACAGTTGCACTCACTGATCGGTAAAAACGATTAGCGAGGTTAAGCAACGTTGGGTGCGGTCAGTCTATAGATGGGTGATCGCTCAGTGGTATTTCATCTGAGCGTCTCCGTGCTTCGGAGAGCACGTAAAAAGTCAGTCCCGGTTGTTGTCAAATTGACAGCAGTCGTTAAGCCAAGTCAGAGGCCTACTGCTTGAACAACTCTTGACAATAAGTTGGCCACTAACCACAGGAAATGAAAGAAGAAGAATACTTATGGTAAATCCAATATATGGATGTCAGTTTTGACATAATTGGATAAATGGTGCAGCAGTTTAAGTAAAAAATATCATCATTGTGCTCGGAATGTAGATTCAATATCGATAAGAAAAAGATTTAATATATATATATTTTCTTTTTTTAAATTAATAGTTTGTGTGATCCACCAAATGTCTACGCCCACTGTGACAAAGAAATGACAACTAAGAGAAACGTTTCTACCACCTGCACATCAAACCCTATTGTTTTCCAAATCGAGCAATATACTTTACACATACAATAACATAATATGACATTTAAGCCCCAAAGTCAATGTCAATTTAAAATATAAAATGTTAATAAAAGATTTCCATCCGTCATTAATTGCATCGTTCTTAAACTCAAAAAAAGAACTCAAAACTCAACATTTAAAACTGTGCAAGTGTGTGTGTGTGTGCATCTACGTCACAGTGTAACTGACAAATTGATTTATGTAGTATAGGGGACCGACAAGTTCGTGTTTAGACCGACTCGCCCCGTGCACAGCTACATATTCGAATTCACAAGATTTTATGTTTTTAGAATTGCTGGTGTTTGTAACATTATATTGAAAGAAAAGTTTAGTTGAAAATCTATTGGAAAGGAGAAGACGAAAGCCTCGATGAAAGTGAGTTTGTATCCTATACACGGCGATTATGTATGACATTCATAAATTGTTCTTAATCTAGGTCTTCTATAAGTCCCTTATTTGTATGTTTGTTCGGTTTTGTAAGTCACATACGTGCCCACCGCAACAACAATCCAGACTGAATTGAAGGAGTCGCCGTCACCGGACATGGTGAGGAGGACATGATGATGATGTATGTTTGTAAGGTTATGGTACGGAAGCAGCGATAGCTCAGTGGGGAGACCAACAGACTGCAATGCCGAGGGTCTCGGGTAGGAACCCACGTCGCGCACCTCTGATTTGCCAAAGTTATATGACTTTCTGAAATTATGTGCGTATTGATTGACAATTATCGCCTGCTCCGTGCCTCGGAGAGCACGTTAAGCCGTCGGTCCCGGCTGCCATGAACATGTATGGCAGTCGTTATTGGGAGAGTGTCGACACAAAAGATCCCACTGGGTCGAAGTGTCGCCGGTCTGCATTGACTGGCCCCCACATAAGATTAGATAAGGTTATGGTACACGACTTCAAACCCAACCCAAAGGTAGTCCTTTAAAAAGAAAGTGATCACTGTTCAGTAGAATGTTTCCGAGAATGGCAAGTCTTAGTGTATGTATTAACATGAGGTGAGAACTTATGAAGCAAATCAGTCATATCAGCATAAAAATAGAGCTATATTATCGCTTCAACTTAAATAACCTTATATTGTTTACCTGCAGTGACTAAAGCTACTAGGCTCTTTGAAATCGCGCTTTGCTATCAACAGGCGATTTGTTGTCCAATTCTATCCAATGGAAAGCCGTGAAGACACCCTCACTGTTGCTAACATTCTTACTCAAAACACACGGTTTCTCTTGAAGCCTTGAAACCTTATGATGAAGGTTTCAAAACCGAGATGATCCATGGGAATTCACACATCGTTGTTTGTCTGCGAGTTTCTATAGAGTAGAAACACACTCTCAGTGAAAACTCCACTTTGAGCTTGTCTAAGTGGAGACACAGCAACGTCTTACATCTTTAGCCCGAAGGAAGAGAAGCTCACACCTGAAGCGAATACGCTCAGCTGTTATACACATGCATATTTTCTATTTGACGCTCGACACACCCTTGCCAAACCAAGCGTACTCGCATCTCCAACCCCGAGAGCCACGAAAACGCTTAAAGCAAATACGTTCGACGCTTTGCTATACACATTCACTAACAAAGATGAAGAATTAATTTAAAAAATGGCTTATACAGCACACTTATTAATGCTGATTGTAATTAATTTTAAATGTAATAGCATAATCATTAAATTATAATTTCCGTGTATGTAATTAAATAATAGTGTTTTTACTTTTTAATGTAATGTAATAATATCGAGCATCGTTCTGTCTATAAGCGTATTTATTTCATAATGTTAATAATATTATAGTGAAATTTGATGTCAATGTGTATAGAACTCAACAATTAATAAAATGAATACATTGTTTTTAAATTTAAATTTGCATGCCTACATTGGTAAAATTTGCGAACGAATATTATATGTAACAACCATAAATGTACCACATTTTTTGGAAATAAATTATTCTTATTCTTATTCACATTTTATATTTGACGCTTGAGACTTACGCTTGCCCGCTGAGCTTATTCGCTTGCAGTGTATGTGTACCTTCAAGTTAATGTTGTGCAAACAATCGAAGTTATCTATTAAAAATTCTAATACCACCAAAACACTTAATTGGATACATTATATACATTTTTTTATTTCAAATCAATTGACACCTTAAAGTTTTATGGTACAGCTATAAAACTCTTCGACACTAAAATGGTAGATTTAGTATTGGACGACCAATCGTGTTCTCCTTGGTTTATGGCCGATGACCATAAGTTTAACGTCACCAATCCGAAGTGGCGTGTATCGTAAAATAGATAAATAATGATTTTGGACTTTTTTATTTGGTCGGATAAGATATAGCATGTTGTATGTCTCTATTGAATATTGATACACTTTTTAAAAGCCGGCTTTTTGTCGTTATTTTATATGCTTAATTGATACAAATTATAATCTTCTTTTATGAGATGATTGGCTGATAATACCGCTTTTAGAATCACTATCGTTTATTGTTTTATTCTACTAATATTATGAATGTGAAAGTTTGTGAAGTTATTTGGATGTACTAAAACATGTTTATACCTACATATAGTATAATTTTCATTCCAGTAATGTGTTATTTTTTGGTAATATATAATAATTATAATGTTACTAGCTTTTGCCCGCGGCTTCGCTCGCGTTAATTTAGAATTTGACAATCAATTCGGGTTGTACTCTGCTTGTAATAATATAATTCAATCATGATTCGAAAGACACGTGGCGCCATCTATTATCATAAGAACGCTATTGTTGTTTTCCTCGGGAACAGTAATTTTTTTCGGGATGAAAGGTAGCCTATGTCCGTTTCTGTACACCTGACAATGTATATGCAAAATTTCAGGATGATCGGTTCAGTGGTTTAGGCGTGAAAAGATAACAAACAAACAAACAAACTCATTTTCGCTTTTATAATATTAGTTAGGATTACAACAGAGTAGCGATAGCTCAGTGGGGAGACCAACAGACTGCAATGCAGAGGGTCTCGGGTTCGAACCCACGTCGCGCATCCCTGATTTTCGGAAGTTATATGATTTTTCGAAATTATGTGCTTATTGATTGACAATTATCGCCTGCTCCGTGCCTCGGAAAGCACGTTAAGCCGTTGGACCCGGCTGCCATGAACTTCTATGGCAGTCGTTATTGCGAGAGTGTCGACACAAAAGATCCCACTGGGTCGAAGTGTCGCCGGTCTGCACTGACTGGCCCCCACATAAGATAAGATAGGATTACAACACTTTAGTACTGAACCTATCAACAGATGACGCTACCAAAGGAAATTATTTTTGTTTGTGTAAATGGCAGCTTCTATAACGCGGCGCGGCGGTAGTAAATATACTAGAATGCATGTTCAATTCTCTGCTTAATTCCCTGGTCGAGCAAAATGTTATTGTTTTTCTCAATCTCTCTTTTTTCTCTTTTGTTTTTGTCAAGATATTTTCAGTAGTAGTACGGACTCAGAGACTATGTCTGGAAGACAGCAATCAGACTCGTCCATTGTATGTAGAATCTAAAAGCACGGTTGGTGAATACATACATACATACATAGATTCACGCCTGTTTCCCAGAGGGGTAGGCAGAGACTACGGATTTCCATTTGCTACGATCCTGACACACTTCTCTGGCTTCATTCACTTTCATCACATTCCTCATACACGCCCGTCGGTTCAAGGAGCTCTTAACCTGGCCTTTGTCCAGAACGCCTCCGATCTGATCGAGAAACGTTCGCCTAGGTTTTCCTCTTGCGACTGTTCCATTCACACTAGCCTTATAAACTTTCTTAGTCAGTCTTTCCTCATCCATTCTTTCTACATGTCCAAACCAGCTTAACATACCCTTTTCTATTCTTGTAACTATATCCACTTTCATGCCGCATCTCTCTCTAATCACACTATTTCTTATTCTATATTTGAGTCGGTTGGTGAAATGTACGTGTAATAGAACTCTGCCTTGCCCTTCGGAGATATAGTCGTGATTGCATGCATGTATTATATTAAATTTATAAAATACATTTATGAAGACACTTTTTAAGCACAAACTGCGGGCAGAATCTAATAATACCTATGTCATTTTGCTCAACTGGTTTCAATAAATCATCAATCCAGTGTCAATATTTCCATGGATGGATAAAATAAGTTTATTAATTTATGTTTTCCTCGATTAAATTTGTTTAGGAAATACCGGCTATGCGTGACGAATGGATATGGTTACTGTCACCCCTCGTATTCCTTTGTGATCGTGTTAATAATATCTTTATGGGTTTCCATTTAATAGTTGTTTTTTTTTAATGTTATTATTTTGTGTGCTTGTGGTAGAATATATATCTACATAGAATCGACTTTAGTATTTCTTTGAACGACTTTTAGTGTGACCTTTACTTTTTAGTTTATACTGTTTTAAATGTAAATATTATGATCATCAGACTTGGTGTGGCTATTGAGATCTTTCTTTCTTATTTTCTAATAATATTTTTTCGGAACAAGAATCGGTGTTACGGTTTGACAATTATTATTCCTATTCCTATCATAAACCTAGTTAGAGAAACTAAATGTTCTTTTAGTAAGTAGTGTGAATCTATTTTTAATAAGTAGTGTGAATCTAAAACATACTTCTCATCCTTTTATTTAAAAGTAAGCAAACACCGATCTCATAAACACAGCCGAAACCTTCACTCACCTCAATGAAACCTCCAAAACTTAACAAGTAAATTCAAAAATTATCTCTCGTGACACGCGCTCCAAGTCTCCGAGATACGACTGACATATTTACGACGATGGTTTAGGGCATAAAACTAATCCCTACGACGGAGGGGGACTACAAGGTAGAGGGAGTAAGAGGGGGTCCGAGGGCCTTTATTTCTAACATTCGTCACATAGTAGCAGTAAATTATCATACTACGCCATGATATGACGTGGGCCGCCCATTAAAACGCGTTTGATTTAGATGAGGCCATAAAATTGATTTATGCTTTCACGCTAACAAAACCCGTAGTACTGAAGCAACTATTATATTAACATTTTCGTGGATAACCTTTTTGATTTTGGTACGTCATATATCATATTCTTGTACAAGCGATTGTCAACTTTACAACTATGATCAAAGATTCAATTTCGCTTGTAAGTTCAATATCAAATTAAGTCTTTTGTAATTGAAAAAAACTTATTCAGTCGCGTAGTTGCATTCGTTTGTTGTAATACATAAAAGTTACTCTATTTTGTTTGGTATAAAGTTGAAAATGTTCTGGCATTTATCGTCGATCGGGACATTGTTTTTGGATATCGGTCCCGCGTAATTTCGACTATTTTATGACATTGTACTTCAATATAATATGTTGTGTTAAGTTAGATGGCTGTATCTGATATTATGAGGCAGAATTTCGCTATTGAAAATGTTAAAAGATGGTTGACTATATTGCTTGTTGAAGAGTACGTACATCACACCACATCTGCTTACGAAACATAGTTTATTACGTAGTATACAAAAACTGGCATGCTCTCAAAATATGTACGTGCAATCACTTTGTAATCAATTCATGTAAAGCTAAGTATTATAGAGTAAATACGACTAACGAATGATTCAATTGCTATTCTTTTTAAACCTTCAGTTTGATACTTTGGTAACGAGAAAGATTGACCTAGTTTTAGATATAATTCTTACTAATACTATAAATTCGAAAGTAACTCTGTCTGTCTATCTGTCTGTTACCTTTTCACGGTTAAACCACTCAACCGATTTAGATGAAATTTGGCACAGATATAGTTTACAACCTGGGGAAGGACATAGCCTACTTTTTATTGATGTAGGTACCACGCGGGCGGAGCTGCGCGCAAAACCTAGTAACCTATATTTCTATTAAAAACCTACCAGAGGTATATCTGACATAATTACTATGGATCTTTTGGTAAATCTACATTTAGTAGGTCAAACAATAAACAAGAAAGGGCTTTCATTTTGGCCTCAATTAATAGCTATTCTTAGACAACATTATAATTGAATGAGCCATTTCTAAAAGGACTCTCCAATACTACAAGTATTCAACATGTACCCTTTACAAAATTGTAACGTCTCTCATTTTATGTAGCATATATTGTAACGAAAATGAACAAACAGGCTAAAGATCTATGCAAGTATAACTCTTCTTTTCTCTGGCTGGGTTTAATCCAATATCTGATGAAACACTACGTGTAACAGGTAAACTGTTTCTGCATCAATTTTCTAAAAAAGCAACGCTATGGCGACATCTATGAACTAATCAAAAGTAATCAAACTGATCACATAATCATACCAACTAACCTAATATAATTGATTATTGAGGCCCTCGGTATAATAGACGATCAAACCAGTCAACTTCGTCCAAAAACTGTGAACTCATCACAGAAGACCCTCTGCACACATGTACGTATACATGTACGATGTGTGTGTGTGTGCGTGCGTAAATGTAAATGTATGTATGTGTTGTGTGCCACCATCATAGATAAGAAAAGGTGGCACTATGAATTATAAATTTATAACCCAAAGGCTAAAATTATTGCTGTTAGCATTTTATTTATTATATAAAGAAATTTTTATCAGTTTGTTTTTATAAAATATTTAAAATATTAATTGTGATACGTCATTTAAACATGACAGTTAGAAGCCATGAGTTCTGTAGTTATGTCGAAGATAGTTGACAAATTGAGTGTTCTTATTGGAGGCGATCGACACGTGACCCTAGTCGACCAATAGCGGCAACTCTCTTCTCCCGAGTTATGTTTTTCTGTTCGTATCATAACTTGTTTATAATGTTTTATTGCATTTTTTATTTGGTTTGCGTTCCTCTAAGTTAAGTAAATGCGGAGTATTCCGCTTTCGGCATTCGGCACCAAGCAAAAATACCTATTGGTGCTGAAAGTGGAATAGTTTAGGTGCCGAAACCATAGGTGCCGAAAAAATTGGTGGCGAAAGCGGAATACTCCGTAACTGCTTGTGTCAGGAGCGGCTCCACGTAGGTAAGTAATACGATGGTTAGAAATCGAACCAACGGTCTTTCGACCGCAAGTTAAATGTCTTATCCATAGGCTACCGTTACCTATAGAAAATAACTAAAGAATTTACTTTTAATACGTTAAAAGTCAACAACCTCCGATACGGCCTCAATGGCGTAGTGGTTAGTGTAACCGACTGCCATGCCTGAGGTCGCGGGTTCGATTTCCGCACAAGTCAAACATTTGTGTGCATGAACATGGATGTTTGTCTTGGTCTGGGTGTTTCTATGTATAATTATGTATGTATTTACAAAAAAAAAAGTATATATGTATGTTTATCCATTGTCTAGTACCCATAGTACAAGCTTTGCTTAGTTTGGGCTAGATGGTGTTGTGTGTATGTGATACAATATTATTATATTATTATTATACTGCTGTCCACCTTAAAACAAACATACCGTAATGAAGTTGATAAAGACGTGAAAATTCAGAGTCGTAAAGTATTTTGATTTGACGAAAATACAGCCGTCAGCCGAGAGATTACAATAGAACAGTCAAGCGGGATCAACTCATAATTCTGACAAGGCCAGCATATTATTGTGCTATTTTTTTCACAGTAAAGTTTCCAAACAAACACGGCTTGACTACAAATCTATCGCCACCAGTTTTCTTGTAAGAGGGATACTACGTAGCCAGGAGAGATGGATTATTTGTGACGTCACCAAAGAATTGGAAACGACATTCATTTTTACTAAAAAAGCTCTTTTAAATTGTTTACTGAATTTAGTACCCGACACGTTTATATGACTACTTTTAAAAGTAAGTTAAGTAGTCACCGTTCAAATGATGACAAAAAAAAAGACCAGTTTAAGAGGGATACTTATATCCTGGTCTTGTAATTATATGGTATGTACACCAGCGAGATTTTTTTATTTTTTTATACAACTACGGTGACAAACAAGCATACGGCTCTCCTGATGGCAAGTGGTCACCGTAGCCTATGGACGCCTGCAATACCAGGGGCATCACTTGCGCGATGCCGACCCTTTAGAAAAGGAAATGGGAAGGAGAAGCGAGAAGTGGGAAAGAGGGTGATTGAGCCTCAGGCACTCTCACTCACCGAACGAAACACAACAGTAGGAATACTGCTATTTCACGTCGATATTCTGTGAGAGGGTAGTCCTCCCCGGTCGAGTCGGCCCATTCATGCTGAAATCAGCGAGGCTCTACTACTCAAGCTTGCTTCAAGAACATAATAAAAGTGAATGAAGCAAGACAAGTATGTCAAAATCAAGTAGAAATCCGTAGTCACTGCTTACAACAAGCGTGAGTCTGTATGTTTATTTATTAAATAGTTTTAAACCCTTGGTTGAGTAAAATGAAATTAGTCTTCTTTGTCAAGTCATTTGACTTGACCCAGAAGTAGCACCAAGTTTTAGAAGAGCTTATTCTAACGTTATTTTCACTCATTTTGGTTAAAACCGAGGAGATTTGAGCTAAGATGGCATGCAGCAAACAAATGTTCTCTTGTCGCTTTGTTTTATAGATAACATTAATGTAAATAGCAAGAAAAAGAACAGCCAATTATCACAAATACTATACATAAGACAATATAATACAATACTATACTATTTTAATTGTAGGTATACTTAACTACCTACATAATATGTTTGCAGTACATGTTTAAATGTTAAATGTTTTTTGTAGTGTATTAACATTAGAATAACAATGTAATATTAGAAACAGTCTGAAACACAGGTCTCTGACCTAGTTCAGGTAATAAAATGTAAAAACAGACTTTATAAACAAGACTTTTTGTGTCCGATTTTTAAATTGTAAAATGTTTTCCTTTAGATTAAATATGGTTTTAATGTGAATTTAATACAATAAGTAGCCTGTAATGTGTTTTGTAAAGATTTTTATTTATTGAATAAAAATTTATTATTATTATTGTTAATACATAATAACAGCTTTGATTAAAAAATATCACATCTAAAACAGCCAATCTGTTTCTAAGCTATGAACACAAACATACTGACGTACAAAACATCACAACTCATACACTCTTTTTCCAAGAAAAGTTGGCAAAATTTGCGCTTATGTATGTCGCCGGCAAAAACTCGCATATTCCTTGAGCTATAAAAACTTAACTATCAAAATGTGGCTGTGAAATCCAATTCTGCCTACCCTTCTCTGACTAGAGGCGTAATTTTTCTAGAGGTCAGCAACAAAGCTTACACAAAGCGGGCCCCTAAAACAATGACCCCAATCGCTTTACGTGTAGGCAAAATATAGTATAGCAACATAAAATTTATGTTGAACATAAATTTCATTAATTACCTACGAGGAGATGATTAATGGCTACTAGTATGGTGTATTTAACAAAAATAATCATTATTGAATAACGAGCTATCGTTCTGCTATTGATGATTGAATTTATTAAATTGTGAGAAAGTTATTGGTGGTGTGGTGACGTTGGAATTCAAAATGGTGACAATGATCGGTGATTATTGATTGGTGATGTCACTTTGGTGATTTTATTGGTTACTAGCTTTTGCCCGCGGCTTTGTTCGCGTTAATTTAGAATTTGACAATCAATTCGGGTAGTACTCTGCTTGTAATAATATAATTCAATCATGATTCGAAAGACACCTGGCGCCATCTATTATCATAAGAACGTTATTGTTGTTTTCCTCGGGAACAGTAATTTTTTCGGGATTTTTTCGTTTCTGTACACTTGACAACGTATATGCAAAATTTTAGGATGATCGGTTCAGTGGTTTAGGCGTGAAAAGGTAACAAACAAACAAACTCATTTTCGCTTTTATAAGATTATAGTTAGGATTAGGATTAGGATTGTTTACTGCATGGATGGCCACTACTATCTTAAGTGGTGGCCTCGCTAATGCCACTGCACCAAGTGTTGTGGGTTCGATCCCCAAACGGGATAAAAAATTGTAAGAGCCCATTTCTGGCGAAATGTGGATGAAATACGCATCTGTCTACTATTTAAGGGATAAAGGCATGAGAATATGTATAATGTGTATGTATGACAGAATATTTATTTATCTTGAGAAAACCTGCATGTCTGAGAGTTCTCCATAATGTTCTTGAATATATATGAAGTCTGCCAACCAGCACTGGGCCAGCGTGGTGGAACATGGCTCACACTGAGAAGAGGCCCGTGCCCAGCAGTGGGACAGTTTAATACAGGGCTGATATTATTATTATTATTATATTGGGCACATCGCACTCATCACTCATCACTATCACTGCCTGATAATCTCATTGGTCCAAGTCCACTGCATACCTTCGACCTTGCATTAAAGAAGTGAGAGACTCTATGACGACATGTGAGCTCACAGTTCCACCCAACATAAATAATGTAAGCCTGTCGATTGATGGAAGGTGGTATGCGGAATGGACGCAGCATTATCATTTCGATTGACTATTCTATTCAAACTAGTTGAAACAAACAAAAACAAAACTGTGGAACTTCTTTATATTATTTTATTTTTACAGGCAATAATAAAAATGAAATATGAAGAATCTTACGTTGGCCGCTCCAGATTTGTAAAGAATTAATTATACTGTTGTGTCCTCTTTAATATAACACAAGTTCTAGCCTCTATTCTAACCATAGAACATCGTGCTATTTAACGGTAGCAAATACCAAAGACGATCTTTCTCCATATCGACATTCATAAACTGCGATTTGTATGATTTATAGTGTAATAAATAAAGATGCAGATCAATCCAACGGTATTTTTAGTTTAATCTCTAGATCAAAATGTATATTCTTTATCATCCATAGATTAGACTCTACGATAAGCTAGAAAATATGTCTATCCGATTTAACGACTGGCCTAACACCTTCATTATTTTGACGACACATTAAATTCTTACAAAGAGAGTAACACTCCAATAGAGAGTACTTTTGGAGTCTTTTTAAACCTTTTTAATGAGATGGACCACTAAACAGTTTATGGTTCTCGGGGGCCGCAATAAAACACGCGAAACATTTAAATAATTATGTTACGACTTTGTCGGCAAGGAATCTTCAATTTTTACGACTTATTTCTTTTAAACGTTTCAGGAAATGTGTGAGATTGTTTTTTGAATGACTTTAGTCGGGCGCTTTCTCTTCGTAGCTAGTACATTATTATATTATAAGGAGCTGAATAATGTTGTAAAATGCGAAGAGCAATAATGATGTAATAATGACGTAGCTTAGATAAGATACTTTATCTATCAGGGTTTTTAAAGAGAGTTTTGTTATGATACCAGGATCCAACAAATGCATTCGGTAAACCTGATTGCATTTGTTGGATCCTGGTATCATTACCATTAGTCATATTTAGGGGATGTCGACGCTTTAGAGTAATACAGTTCCTATGCTGCCATCACCAGGAAAATGCATGCATGCGTTGACGCAAGCCTGTATTCCAGAAGGAGCAAGCAAATGTATTATACAGACCTATTTCGTAAGCTATGATTTTTGATTTTTGATTTTAGCTTCTAATATTGTTCCAAATACAGAGGCCTACGGATGGCTTGAACAACTCTTGACAACAGGTTGCCCACTAACCACACGAAAAGAAGAAGAAGAGGCTGCTCTTCTTCTTCTTTTCGTGTGGTTGCCAACCTGTTGTCACGAGTTGTTCAAGCCGTCCGTAGGCCTCTGACATGCCTTAACGACTGCTGTCAAATTGACAACAACCGGGACCAACTTTTTACGTGCGTCCGAAGCACGGAGACGCTCAGATGAAATACCACTAAGCGGTCACCCATCTATAGACTGACTGCACCCAACGTTGCTTAACCTCGCTAATCGTTTACCGATCAGTAAGTGCAACTGGCTATTATATAGCCTATATATATGTAGCTGCTACTAAGAATTTCTAGTCAGATAATCCCAATATGGCCGTGCGCATGTACCCTGCCAATAGAAAGAAATATTATTAGTTTTCTCCTGACAGTAAAGTTCTTTCTTAAAGAGACAGGCAAACAGTACTCGCACTCTTAGGATGCGCAGCCTGCTCTTATAACTCTTATAAGAGAAGGGGAAACTTGCCATAAGATACGCATAAAAACCTAGATCGGTCAGGCTGAAGAAAGTATTTTCTCGCTAAAGAAAATCGTAGCCATATGATAGTGTTATCTTTATATTAAAAGGGAACATAATGAAGCTGTGTACTCCTTTTTTAACTTATTGTGCGAACGGAGAAGTATTAGATTTGGCATAGTTAAAGTCTATAGGTATAAGCGTCCTTCATTGTATTCTAAATTAAATTGCGGAAAGAAATATTTTGTTTTTATTTAATGAATCATGATCGATTTTACGACGGCAGTTGTGTACCGGAGATATAGAAGCGTATTGTAATGGCTAGGGACGCTATGACCCGACTTAATAACATCTGGAAAAAGAGGGGAATAACCATTAACACCAAAGTCCGGTTAATACGCTCTTTAATATTCCCAATATTCCTGTACGGAGTGGAAACGTGGACGATACTGGCTCGAGAAAGGCAAAGAATGGATGCATTCGAGATGTGGTGCTGGAGGCGTATGCTGCGGATACCGTGGGCTGCCAAACGCACCAAGGCATCGATTCTTACGCAGCTTGGAATAAAAATCCGCCTATCCACAATTTGTCAGCAGCGCATTTTGACATACTTCGGCCACATAGTACGGAGAGGAGATGAGAACCTCGAAAAGCTGATCGTAGTTGGGAACAAGGAGGGCAAGAGAGCTCGAGGACGGTCCCCAACCAGATGGACCATGGACCGATCAAGTAAAGCACTCATCTTCAACCAAACTCAGCTCGGTGGTCAGAAGTGCCATGAATAGGAACCGATGGAGGCAAATCGTTCGATCCAAGTGTGGATTATCTAACGATAATCACGATCCTCAGACATGAGGAACCGACCATAAACAGAGATCGATTTTCAACCACTGGGCGACCACAAGTAACCCCTTTGGTGGCAGCGCACTTGTAACTCCTCTGGTGTTGCGGGTGTGCATGGGCGGCAGTAATCGCTTACCATCAGGCGATCCGTCTGCTCGTTTGTCTCCAATCACAGAAAAACAAACCTCACTCACTCGTGCTCCTTAGAACGCGTTGCGTTGCCAGTTGGGTTACCCGAAATGTCTGTTCCTCACCACTCACCCTCTACTGTTTTTAGTTTAGGCGAAATCTATACCTACAAATAAATAAAATTTAAGTGTCTGTTTGTAATGTCAAAATAACAGCTTTTTATCTAATGCATATGAAAGTATATAAGGTACTTATACGAAACCATCTATTTTTTAAATTTTTGTCTGTCTGTCTGTCTGTCTGTTTGTTCCGGCTAATCTCCGAAACGGCTGAACCGATTTTGACGGGACTTTCACTGGCAGATAGCTGATGTTATAAGGAGTAACTTAGGCTACTTTTATTTTAGAAAAAAATAGGGTTCCGCGGAGACAAAAACTCTTTAGTTAAAATCTACGCGGAAGAAGTCGGAGGTAACAGCTAGTCTTAAATATAAGAAGGGATTCTGCGGCGCTCTGTCTCTCTAAACATAACACTCTAAATTTGAAACAAGGGAGATTTTACAGAAGTACGCAAAACAAATTTAATTGACAAGTAAAATAAACAAGACTGTGAGCGTTACAAACATAATAATGCATAAAAAATCAAAAAGGTATATTGCATAAAACGGTCCATGAATAACTCATAGGATTGTTTCATTTCATTTTATTACGCGGCCAGCACGTCACAGGGAATTTTGTTTAATACACGAATGCATGCAGTAAAAACGTTGTTTTTATAGCTTTAATAACTTCACTGCATTTGTGCAGCTAAAATGTCTAGATTGTTAAGTTTGAACGATTCCAAAGCGGCGGGAAATTACGATGTCATATGTTTTTTGGTGGAGTTGTGTCTGTTGTTTTTGGCAGGTGATTGCCGCTGATTTCAAGCATACAAGCTTTATATGTAAACGGGCAGGCAGACATGTATTATTAAACCTACAATTCAGTGGCTCTGCTTTTTATGTCTACGTAATATAGACAAATCTATCGCCATGTGCCAGGCAATTTTGCGGCGGCTACGAGAGATATCTACGTATATTATTATTCTTTATTTAATAAAGACAAGTACTGTACTACGGATCGGGCCCGAATTCGCAGTGGACTCTATAGACCTACAATTAACAGACACAAAACACCGAGACTCAAACGAATCATTTATCTTCTTCTTCTTCTCCCTAGCCTTTATTATTCCCAAGTCACTTGGGGTCGGCTTTCTAGTATAATCGGATTTGACTGGATATCAGTTTTTACACAGAGCGACTGCCATCTGACCGCCGCAACCCGAAGGCTAACGATACCCTAAGGCTAGACCAGTGTCAGGATATTAGAGGGCAATGACTTCCCAATAACGACTGCCATAGATGTTCATGGCAGCCGGGACCGACGGCTTAACATGCTCTCCGAGGCACGGAGCAGGCGATAATTGTCAATCAATACGCACATAATTTCGAAAAGTCATATAACTTCCGAAAGTCAGAGGTGCGCGACGTGGGTTCGAACCCGAAACCCTCTGCTTTGCAGTCTGTTGGTCTCCCCACTGAGCTATCGCTGCTATCTATGCTATAAAAGAATCATTTATGAATCTCAGAAATAATTGTCTCGTTCAAGATTCGAACCCACAACATTCCGCTTACTGTGTCGACTCAGTTAACATCCCATCGATCACTGTTTTGATCTTTAAATAAACCAATAGATTTGAAATTGATATTTATCAATCAAAATGTCTATAATTAATTAACGAAAAAACACAGACAGAGTATTTTTCCGCGAACATTATTGCATATTGCTGACGTGACAAATGCCGACGTTGACGGTGCACCGACGCCGACGTCCAACCCTCACGGGGGTGAAAAATGGGCCGTGTAATGCCGCCTTTATTGCTAAATTAATATCATTCAGCGGACTGATTTTTGATAGGATATTGAATTTATTGACCAAATTGATGTGCTAGGGCAAAAGTAAATGGGATGGGCTAGTTCTTTTAGTTAAGGATAGTATTTCTTATTCTTGATTCTTGTGAATCTTATATCATTTATAGAAATTGAAACTCTTACTAACGCATGCTAAACATGTAACTGTTCTAGGGAAAATAGTATGTATATTATGGTACGAACGATCTGTACCTATATGATTTTATATATAAATTATTTTGGAAGCATTTCTCTGTCGCGGCGTTATTTTGCTCAAGGCGATCGTACCTCTAACATAGTCTACGCCGATCAGAAAGAAGAACGCAGCGCATAATAATATCAACATTACAGAATAATAATATAATATTCTACCACACACAACACCATCTAGCCTAAACTAAGCAGATCTTGTAGGTATATAGGTACTAGACAATGGATAAACATACATATATATACTTCTTTTTTTTTTGTAAAAACATACATATTATACATAGAAACATCCATGTTCATACACACAAATACTAAATACTGTTTGACTTGTGCGGGAATTGAACCCGCGACCTCAGGCGTGGCAGTCGGTTACACTAACCACTACGCCATCGAGGCCGTCGTCAGGGGAATATTGTAAAATGGTCAACTATGTAATACATTTATTGCTACATTTATTATTTAATCTCAACGTTACAGTATGCCAATATACAAACTCACATTTCAAATTGTAAACCGCTTGTTACGATTAAAGGACAACATTCATAGCCTTTCTTGATTGTTCTATCTATTGGAGATAGGAAGAGAGAATCTTCTTAGTGAATATTGACAAACTGCACGGACCGGTCATACGGATCTCCTAGTGGGTAAGCACTGGTCGCTGCCATCACGCCGAAGGCTGTGTGTTCGAATCCCAGACGTAACCATAATTTTTGGGATGCACAAATAATTGTTCAGAGCATACTTATCTTATGTGGGGGCCAGTCAGTGCAGACCGGCGACACTTCGACTCAGTGGGATCTTTTGTGTCGACACTCTCCCAATAACGACTGCCATAGATGTTCATGGCAGCCGGGACCAACGGCTTAACGTGCTTTCCGAGACACGGAGCAGGCGATAATTGTCAATTAATACGCACATAATATTTTGAAAAGTCATATAACTTCCGAAAGTCAGAGATGCGCCATGTAGGTTCGAACCTGAGACCCTCTACATTGCAGTCTGTTGGTCTCCCCACTGAGCTATCGCTGCTGTAGAGCATACTTACTTTGTATCAATTGTTTATAGCTACCTATGTTGATAAAGCTACCTGCAGCCCAGCTTTTATAGGCCAGAATGAATAAGTAAGACAACAATAAATATTTATTTGATTTATCTTAGGTCACCAAATAAATTAGATACCTAATACTTTTAATGTTTCAAGACGTTTGATTTATATCTAACGGTAATTACAAAACTCGATTGTCATGTAACTCGATGCCACTAATCTCTGTCAAATGATTTGATGACAATTGAAATGTAAAACTAAATTAGACATGTGTTTGAAACAAGATATCTTTAATATAACGACTTAGATCGTTTATTGGTCTTATGGTTAGGATTTGATTTTCATCTGTCCAATATTTTACCTGTAGAGTATTTTATACATATTGGTTACACAAAAATTATTAAAACACCAAATTAACTAGTCTACTAATCATTATCTGAGTGGAAAATCGTCCCTTGAAATTTTATTATTTTCATGAAGTTTGGAGTTCGATGTCCAGATCGGTCAGTGTCAAAATTATTGGCTATTTATTCTGTATCTTTCTTCTAAACCATTTAAACTTCTAGTAACAGCACGGAGCTTAGCACTGTACCTAGTTATAGTGCTAAGTAAAAAGCTCTTAAAAGGTGATAGCTATCCAGTCATCCATTGTTTTTTGCCAGCTTTTTACTTCGATGTATTCAGACTTCATACAGATCCAAGAAGAATCCAAATCAGAGTTTCATACCAAAGAAATCTAAAACACTTCCCACGCCTCGGATATTGAACCCGGTAACACACAAAACTAACAACACACTCATCTAAAATTTAATTCGATAAAACTATGTAAATGACTCAGTCTGTCAGTCCATCACAACCATACCCACCCTACGTAATTGTCCGTATTTAATCCTCAAAAATACCCTCCCCACTGTTGAACAAACCCCCATCAGACACATAACTCAACCACCCACCACCCGTCATATTTCCATCATACGTTCCGCGCAAAAATACAACTAGATTCATTATCAGGCCGATACATCAACCCCCATAATGGCTAGGGGTGTAGGTTGATTCATAACCTATAAATCAATGGGGTGTAACAGTCCGAATATGGTGGAGGGCACAAATGGAATGGTCATCTGTAAGATGTTGTATTGTATGCTTTGTTTATGTTCAAGTTTTGGTGTCAGTAGATATGTAGGTCTATTTTTGTATGCGTTGCTAAGTGAATTTTCGTGAAGCTTCTTTTAAGATTTTCATCATACCTACAGATTTTATACAAGGTTGCTATGATCCATGGACATTAAAATGGACAGAGTATGCCTCACTGTTTAATCAACCTTGTATATGTATCTTATATTATCTTATGTGGGGGCCAGTCAATTCAGACCGGCGACACTACGACCCAGTGGGATCTTTTGTCCAATAACGACTGCCATAGATGTTCATGGCAGCCGGGACCAACGGCTTAACGTGCTTTCCGAGGCACGAAGCAGGCGATAATTGTCGATCAATACGCACATAATTTCGAAAAGTCATATGAGTTCCGAAAGTCAGGGGTGTGCGACATGGGTTGGAACCCAAGACCCTCTGCATTGCAGTCTGTTGGTCTCCCCACTGAGCTATCGCTGCTCCTTGTATATGTAAAGTACATACAGATGTTTGGTTATTTGGAGGTTTGGATGTCAGTTACTCAATAACGCGTAACCGTTGAACAGATTTGGTTGTAACTTGGTACACAGACTATGTCTACAGACCATACCCTGGATTAGCATACTTAAAGGATATTTTTAATATTTTTATCCCGGTATGCGTTTTCATGGGATTCACGCGGGCTAAAGCACAAGCATAAATATAAAGAAGTTCTGGTGTTTACAGGTAATCGCACGGCTCTAGATTTGATTCCGTCTTCGGGTAGTATTATCATGTTTCTCTGTTAGAAAATTCACAGTGATATTACTGTGTAAGTCTGTGTAAAGTCCAGCAGACAGTAACAGTTGTTGTCCTCATAAGACTTAAGACTTACTTTAAAATACCTTTGACTTCATCATGTCAACTTATTTAGGTTAAATTATTTTATTATTTAGGTTTAAATTTTTAGCAAAGGAAATTATCCGCACGAACGCTAAAGTTATACTGGTGCGACAATAGGAATATTTCTTACGATGTGGAAACTAAATATCTATGTATGTATAGAAAAATTGCTGAGTTAACAGATCTCTGCTTATCATTTTCCCAAAACTTATCTGTAGTTAATGAGTCCGACGGAAAATCAAACGTAATACAGCTCTATTTACTTTAAACTTAGAATGCAGTCACCTATATACATTTCATTCATTCTCACAATATATCCACTCTATCTCTGGTCTGCCTTTTCTCCTAACCATATACAACTATATTGGATACAATTATAAAATAACTTGAAATTACCTACAACATATTATGAAATATCATACAATGGAGCCATAACCTTACTTCTACTAAGCACCCAAAATAAAACCATTCACTCTAATAAATCCAAATTCTATTAACACGGCACATTAATTCAGCGGTCCTTTTCACTCGTCTAACAAAAATCTCTCTATCTCTTTCCACGTCTCTTTTGACATATCTCCGGTTGTCGATCGGTGATCCTTCGTCAATTGTCAGTTACGACGGTATCTTTGACAGCCGTCACTCACAGCGCGGACGATTGAATAAAATGTCAATTTTGCACTTACGTCCTTACTTTTGTAGAGCGCTTGACTTTTTAAAAGGAAATATGGCTTTGATGGAACATTAAACGCTGTTTTAGTTGAATTTTCTTACAGCAGTGTACTACTGTATCGTTGTTAAATAGTGATCTGTGGGATTCGATTACGCATTCGAGTGCTGAAGCGAGTCTAAGAATTTCTAAATATGGATAATTTTGCAAATCACTACTAAAAAAATATCATCAACACCTGAATACAACATATCGAAATTGAACAAAAACACTTATCTTATCAATTAATATATAATCGAGTCGTGTTTCAATAATTGATTACGATTCATTCTAGGTCAGATATTACCATAACTAAAAGTGTTCGCGACAACGTTAACATTAGCTTAAGAATCGTACTATGACTGTAAATTCAATACATGTTAAGTATACTGTATCAATAAAGTTTATAGTTCTGAAATAGTGCCGAATTAGGTCACATATAGACCTAAATAGTATAGATAAATAATGTAAATAACATAATATTATGTTTTCTATAGTTTTATAAGAATATTATGTAAAAACGTAAACATTGCCAATAAAAATGTGTATTTTTTACCTCAAGTTAGGTAAGTTAGGTCTTTTCGTGCCCTACGCGGCACTGGTTATATCATCACGCTAGCTAGTATAGTTCCATAGTTATAAATAGAAACATGAAAATTTTATAGTAGAAATAAACTTGTTGACCGGGGGTTTCTGTCGGGCTCTCGTTATGGTAAAGTTCTGAGGTACCTAAGCGACACAGTGTCGGTCGGCCGTGGGTGCTCAAGAAACCTCATCTTCAAGCCTCAAGAACCAAACGGAGTCAGCTAGAAACCTCAAGAAACCGAACGGTGAAGCGTGTGTATTATTTGAATGAAGCCCTGACCCGCACATCGTATGACACGCTTTCAGAGCCTCCGCACCGTGACCAGTAACCGCTACATTACAGTCCACACATAGTGAACAGGACGTCAGCGACTTGTCGGTTGTTTTGGTAACCATCACAATAGTAACCTCAGCCCCGAAATCGTCCGTCCGATACAAAAAGTTTAGAAAATGGTACCCCATTTTTTTAACTTTTTGTTATAGAATCCTATTTTACAACGTGCTACTAAAATTACTAAGAACAGCTAAATCCCAAGCAGTTACTAGACTGTTGACAGAACAAACATTGTTAGGGTCAGTTAAAAACATCACAAGACATCAGACGCACACACAAAAACACGCGTGCATATAAAAAATCAATCTGATCCAATGTAAAGAAATCCATATCGACTGACATATTCTAAAATCGCTTCACTCAAGCGTCTAATGTGAGTTGGTCTGTTTTTACCCGACTACGGCGAAGCCAAAAGGAAGGTAATGATTTTGGCAGTCTGTGTATGTATGTTTGTATGTTCCACCGTAACGCCTAAATTACTCAACCGATATTAATGAAAGAGGTGTCAATAGATTCGTAATAATATTCGGGTTACATAGGCAATATAAATGCTACGAAAACAGATTAAAAAAAAAAAAGTTTAGAAACTATAACTCGACTAAGTAAAAAAGGGGTTTAAAAAGGACGAAGTAAGAAAATAATTCAGATAGAAGTCCAGAAATGCATAGGTACAAAAATGGTCAAGGTAGAGCCGTGGTCGCACCTACTCTATACTTACTATGATTATGTGGGTGCCAGGAGCTCCTCCATTAAACAGACAGCATAGGTATACAGTGGGTGCGACCACGGTTCTACCTTGATCATTTTTGTACCTATTTCTTATGTATGTATATGTACCAATATATCTATATATTAATACGTGAAGCAAAAACTTTGTACCCCTTTTTACGATAATTGCGCGAACGGAGGAGAATGCAATTTGGAACAGTTAAAGTTTATATGGAGAAGGAGGGGCGAATCCTAATATTTTTATAAAATATGCATTAGAAATACATTAAATTAATGAAAAAACACTACAAGCACACTAACATGCATTTGACACACGCAGTCGAATCGCGTTCGTAGTATTTCGGCATTGTTCGTCTGACGTCGTACAATTCTTCGTAACTATGGTTAAATAGTAATATACCTTATTTATATATAATAAAGAAAAAAGGAAACGAAGTAGCAAGCTTAGGAATATCGTCAATGAAAGAGTATAGTTAAGTAAATAATAATTTGTTGGAAAAAAATCGGTAACCTGTATAGCCTTGGCGAAATCTAAATGAAATGTGATTATAAGGGTAAAGTTATAGACAATAAAACCTTAAAATTTAAATCAATTATGGTCGAATTTTGACCACTAGGCGACCGCTAGTTACAACCTCCCCGACCGGTCTCGGCCACGGCGACAGCTTCAACTCCGTTCTAATTATTGTCGTTGGTGAGCTTGAGTATGGCTAACATAGCCGATCTTATTGATAAATGTTTGCGCACAATGCGGGCAGGTGAGCACACCATTGCAGTAATTATAACTGATAGCACAAGGTGGGCGCGCTTTCAGTTCATCGCGTCGAGCATCCAGTACAGAACAGTGATACTCCTCAAAGTCTTTAACTCTGGTTTTCACCAAAGACCTCCATTCCGGTCGTCGAGCGGCTATTTGTTCCCACTCTGAACTTCTTCATATGGCGCTTAAGCACATCATTATACCTAAGGAGTTGTCCGCCATACTTACGCTTGCCCTCCTCAAGTTCTGAGAAAAAGAGGCGACCGCTAGTTATAATAATATATTGCACTAGCTGTTACCTGCGACTTCGTCCGCGTAGATTTTAACTAAAAAGTGTTTGTCTCCGCGGAAATATATTTTTTTTCTAAAATCAAAGTAGCCTAGGTTACTCTTTTATAACATTGGCTATCTGCCAGTGAAAGTCCCGTCAAAATCGGTTCAGCCGAATTAGCCGGAACAAACAGACAGACAGACAGAAAAATAAAAATAGATGTTTTTGTACCTTACATACTTTCATATGCATTAGATAAAAAGCTGTTATTTTGACATTACAAACAGACAATTCAATTTTATTTATTTGTATAGATTAGTTTTCTGTAGCAATACATTGTGTGCTACGAGTTGCTCTTGCTACGATTTTAATATCCATTTTTATAAGTTCGCCTTTTAAGGTTTCTCTTTTCACTTATCCCTGAAGCATTAATGAATGTAGCAATAAATGTATTACATAGTTGACCATTTTACAATATTCCCTTGACGTCGGCCTCGATGGCGTAGTGGTTAGTGTAACCGACTGCTACGCCTGAGGTCGCGGGTTCGATTCCCGCACAAGTCAAACATTTGTGTGCATGAACATGGATGTTTGTCTTGGTCTGGGTGTTTCTATGTATTATATGTATGTATTTACAAAAAAAGAAAAGTATACTTATAAGTATGTATGTTTATCCATTGTCTAGTACCCATAGTACAAGCTTTGCTTAGTTTGGGCTAGATGGTGTTGTGTGTATGTGTAGAATATTATCATTATAGAGAAGACTTGATTCATCCTTTTTCAATAATCCCATTAATATTTATTCTATACGTACTGTCCATTTTTACGACATTAAATAATCCTACTAGAATACCGTGAGCATAATTTATTTATGCATAAAGACAGACTATTCCGTCTGAACCAGTAAACTGCTCTAGGAACTATTCCTGTATCGCTTCATCATCATCATCATCATCAGGCTATGATAGTCCACTGCTGGACATAGCCCTCCCCCAAAGAGCGCCATAGCGCCCTGTCTTCAGCTTGCCGCATCCAGCATCTGCCTGTATCGCTTATCGTTGCTTAAATGTTTGTAAAGTTCCCTGACTTTGCAAAAACTTAAAACGGAGACAGAAAACATCCAAACTCGGAATAACCATTTGTAGATCACACAAATTTTTGCCCCGTTTGGGGATCGAACCCAAAATACTCCGCGCGGCAGCAGAGGCGAGCGGGGCGCACACTTAAACCACTATTAATATTTCCAAACTACCTATTAGTACTAAGTATTTATTTATATAGCACCTAATAATAATATGTCCGAAGTGAAAATCGGTCACGAAACTTCACAATCAGTTTAAAACATAATCGCCAACTACCCCTGAACCAATGAGGCATCATATACATTTTTAAACATAAATATAAAAAGTTATAACTATATATAAAGTTATAAGCACTTGAAACTCAATTATAGAGCATGATCAAGCAAAACATCTTCAAACATCACATCGATTCCCATAAACTCTAAAACTGACAACAGCTAACTTGAACACGAAAAAGTTCACAAATCCACCGAAATTCATCAATAAATATACCAAGTCACTACCGAACCATTTGGCATTAAAAAAACACAACGAACTGCTGACAAAAGTCTTTTGTCAGTCGCAAGCCTGACATTTGTCAATCAACCCTCCGCTCCTGTCAACTGTCAATGACAATTAATGGCTTCCCATACAAAGTTTTATGGCTTTTATTACCCGAATTGTATGAAATGATTAATGCAAACACTAATGCAAATCCACGCGGGCGAAGCACGGAGGCGACCATTGTGATTTTAGTAGTTTTTGTATAAAATTGATTTATTGCAAATTTCGCAGTTACGGTGCTATGCGTCGCAGTCGTGGGCGTTGAATAGGTAGAGAAATATTTTAGTGTGACTGTGTGCTCTAGTGATTTATATGATTGAATTTCTAGAAAAGTTTCTAACATCACACTATTCGAAAAAAGACGGAAATGCGAATGAATGACAGCAAAAGTATATTTTGCACATTTTGATAGTTCTCTTTAAGTTCCTTGTGCTACAAGGAAGAACATTCGTTAACTAATGACATTTCTTAAACCTAGATAAATGTGGTTACTCATTGAAATTAAACTACTATATACGGATAGTATCGCGTTGTTTATTTGATATAGTCTCCCCGTGACCATGGCTGCTGAAAAGCAACCGAAACGTCGGGGAAAGTGTAAACATAAATATAAATAGTTGTAATAGTTGCAATAATTTAATTAGCCTAAACATTAGTAAATTTTAATAGTAATAGTAGTGTAACAGTTTCAAAATTATGTAATAAAGTGTCAAATAAACAACGCGATAAAATCCGTATATATAGTAGTTTATTTTCAAAGAATAACATTCGCGTAAACAAAAGACAATATTACATGTGGTAATTTATTTATTTATGGACGTCCAACAGCTTATCCTAGTTTGACAAAATATTTGAATAAGTATTCGATAGCCAATTACAGGTCCTCACGTTTAACATTTCATTAAAAATTACACACAGTTTCCAATTTACTCTTTTTCTTTAATTTTAGAGCGTTGCTCTTGTCGTTAAAGCAATCGCCACATATCTCTGCTTTATGCTTACCTTTTGACACGACTCAGCTCCCACTTTTTCTTTCACTTGTTGGTTAAAGGTTCGTCTGGGTCTTCCTTTTCCTCTCCCATCTTCAACATTTTTTTATCCCATTTTTTGTTTCCGTTTTGTTTTCTTATGCATTGATGTGTATTAATAAATTATTATTAGTAGGCCTGCGAGAATACCAGCGTTGCAGTCTATCATGCAACAATAGCTGACGCAGTTACCTAATTTGATCTCCATGTAACGTTTTCTGCTTAGTTGTGTTTATTATTGTTTTTTAAAATTATTTATGAATGGAGATTCAAATAAAACATTTTTCTTTCTTTCAACATTCCCTTCTAAAATTATTTTAAATAAGTCGTCATGTTGTATTAAATAGCTAACTAATTACCCTCTCCTGTTATCATAGATCTCATCAACTGGTTCCTAAAGAAGGGTATCTTATCTTATCTTATGTGGGGCCCAGTCAGTGCAGACCGGCGACACTTCGACCCAGTGGGATCTTTTGTGTCGACACTCTCCCAGTAACGACTGCCATACGATGTCTATGGCAGCCGGGACCGACGGCTTAACGTGCTCTCTGAGGCACGGACTAGGCGATAGTTGTCAATCAATACGCACATAATTTCGAAAAGACATTTATATGACTTCCGAAAGTCAGAGGTGCGCGACGTGGGTTCGAACCCGAGACCCTCTGCATTGCAGTCTGTTAGTCGCCCCACTGAGCTATCGCTAAATGAATAATAACTATATACGCATAAACGGTGAAGGAATCGTGAGGAAACCTGCATGTCTGAAAGTCCTCCATAACGTTCTTGAGAAAGTATAAAATCTGCCAACCCATACTGGGTCAGCGAGATGAATTGTAGCCTAAACCTTCTCACGCTGCGAATTTGCCCAAGCCCAGTTGTGGGGTAATTCATAAAGCAGAACTTAGAAATACGAATAATAAATAAAAGAGAAAATATTCTTGAATGTCTCAGTGTGTATCAAGTAAGAGCGTCGTGAAAGTTAATATAATCCGAAGCAAACGTCTTGTGAAAATAATTAATATCGATTCTGAGACAGAGCGACTGTTTTGCTCTCCTTATGTGTGGTACAAGTTATATGCTATATGCGGTAGTAAAAAAAAAATTACTTAGCAATAACTATAGTTATTGATATTGACACTATAGTGTCAAAAGCATATTATCGTCAGTTTTTATATCTTTGCCTTAACCTATTGAGCCGCAGGAGCACACCGGAAAATTCAAAAGAATTTGAATAATCACATAATTATCTATAATATGCAATAAAATATCGCACACTAGACAAAATCAATTAATATTTGGCTACAGTATCATGGCCACGTCATACCAGTAGCAAACAATCTTTTACGCAAAAATAATCAAGGGTCTACCATGAAAATGTAGTTCCGAAAATTCGATCTCAACGAAAAAGCCTTATGAAACAGTTTATAAGACATTATTTTTTTTTAAATGACATTACTTCGTTGTTTGAACTACCTTAAGAAAGGGTTTAGGACAACCAAGAGGTTACGTATCAAAATTGGGACAAATTGGGACAAATTGGGACAAATTTCGGTAATAATGTATTTTTCGGTACGAACAGTCTTTTAAATTCGGTATTTACGTTTCATAGCAGGCCTACTGGTTGCTATATCAAGTAACGAGTCGTATTTATTAATTTATTTAGTTTATTGTTAAGCTTACAGGCTTGTATTCTAGGGTGTAGTTACAAGTTGTAAATATTGCTATAGACAATGTTTCACAGGTAAATTTCTATGTAAGTACCTAATTTCAAAGACAGGCGAGAACTACTGACAATTAAATTTGACACATATTATATATAACATATAGAAAGAGAGAAAAGAAAGAAAAAGGAAAGTAAAAATGAACTATCTGTAGCTAAAACGACTTGTCTTTTGATATAGAAGCTAGGCTTAGACTTCCTTCTAAATCATCCATATCACTATAGTCCATATCATCATCATCATCATGTCAGCCAAAAGACGTCCACTGCTGGACATAGGCCTCCCCCAAGGTTTTCCACACAGACCGGTCTTGGGCCACCCGCATCCAACCGCTTCCCGCGACCTTTACCAGGTCGTCGGTCCACCTTGTGGGAGGCCTACCCCTGCTGCGTGTTCCGGTGCGTGGCCGCCACTCTAGAAACTTTTTGCCCCAACGGCCATCGGTTCTGCGTGCTATGTGCCCTGCCCACTGCCACTTCATCTTGGTTATCCGGAGAGCTATGTCGGCAACTTTAGTTTTCCTGCGGATCTCTTCATTTCAGATTCGATCCCGCAGGGAAACACCGAGCATATAGTCCATATAGTCTATAAAAATAATTATACACCTACCCTAAAGCAATTTAAACAATTGATCGCTTTCCGCTACCAACATAAGCCTTCTTTCAACGTCACAATTTCATTACCGCCGAGATCTGCGTCACATCACGTCGCGTCACGTCGCGTCACGTCACATCACGTCACTTGTCACTTGTCACGTCAACCGTCACTTACCTGCCACTAACGGTTTAGACAGTTCGTTAATTAGACGGTAACTTGATGTTACTGTTTTTAGTTTGTGGATTTTATGTGATTCTAGTTTCGGCATTTTCACCGTGAATTTATTTGTTTTATGAATGAATGCGTGAATTTGAAAGCGTATTTTCGTTAAATTTATTTAATTATTCAGGATTATAGCGTATAAACCGAATGGTTGTTTGCTGGTGTTTTGTTTTACTTTTTAGGGTTCGAAAAAAACTCTTTTAAAACAGCTTTGTTCGTCCGTCCATCTGTCTGTTATACAACTTTCAAGTCAAGAATCGTAAGGGCTCGTACACATAAACATGATACGAGGTCGCATCGTGCTACAACGCGGCGTAATAATAAATAACTACTATACTTACTTTTTCGTCGTAGCACGATGCGACGTCGTATCGTGTTTATGTGTACAAGCCCTAAGAGCTAGAGACTCGCAGTCAACGCCATTTGACTCAGCATAGTCGATATACCCCGAAATGATTATGACCTTTGACTCCGACCTTAAGGTCACGTGATACCATTTTTTCGAACTCTAAGTTTTACGGCAATTCATTGCCGTTTCTTACTTGTTATTTGTGAAAGGCTACTCCCTCACTAGATAGTTTGCATTAGGTATCAATCGATTTTATAACCATTTGAAGCACCGGATTCAGGGAAAAGAGAATCGAATCGAAGAATTGTATCTCGGGATAACCTGTAAATCTTTATATATTTGTGTTATGCGAAAATTGAGCTTTTACCGAAATCTTACTGACAGGGTGCCATGCTGTTTTAACGAATGCGCTGTGCTGTTGATGATGATGATTTGCTGTTTCAAATCTATGCTAACCTTAGTTCAGCAATGCTATTCTGTAAGATATTTTGAGAGTAGTAGAGCCTGGCTGATTTCAGCATGAATGGGCCGGCTCGACCGGGGAAGGACTACCCTCTCACAGAATATCGACGTGAAATAGCAGTATTCCTACTATTGTGTTTCGTTCGGTGAGTGTGGGTGCCAGAGGCCCGATCACTCTCTTTCCCCGTTCCCGCTCCCTCTCCTACTCACTTCCTTTCCTAAAGGGTCGGCAACGCGCAAGTGATGCCTCTGGTGTTGCAGGCGTCCATAGGCTATGGTGACCACTTACCATCAGGTGGGCCGTATGCTTGTTTGCCACCTTAGTTGTATAAAAAAAGATGCTATAATTATCAAATTTATTTCAAAATATGCAGTGATAATTATTTCTTGCTATCAGGGTAGCACAGACGGCTGGTAGTTAAATTTAAAGTTAAGTTAAAAATCATTTATTCATTTTATTCACAAAGTAACACTTATGAATGTCAAAATGTATAGGTCAGTGAGTGTACTAAGTTACTGAAGCCACATTAAGTTTAGTAAGCGGTCATCATACTCTATAGGTCTTCTCCCTAGCCCTTATTATTCCCAAGTCACTTGGGGTCGGCTTTCTAGTCTAACCGGATTTGACTGGATATCAGTTTTTAGTCGGAGTGGCTGCCATCTCACCTCCGCAACCCGAAGGCTAACGATACCCTAAGGCTAGCCCATTGTCAGGATATTAGAGGGCACTGACTTCACAATAACGACTGCCATAGATGTTCATGGCAGCCGGGACCGACGGCTTAACGTGCTCTCCGAGGCACGGAGCAGGCGATAATTGTCAATTAATACGCACATAATTTCGAAAAGTCTTAATAACCCGAAAGTCAGAGGTGCGCGACGTGGGTTCGAACCCGAGACCCTCTGCATTGCAGTCTTCTGGTCTCCCCACTGAGCGCAGACAGGCGCGTAAACCGCCTTACCGCGCGGGGCACCGCTAGGAAATCCGCTTTACCGCCACCGCTCTCCGCGGCGGTGCGCGGTGCCGTGTGATAATCGCCTAAGAAGTTGATTGGAATAGACTAAAAAGCAGAAGACGGCTAACCAAAACTTATAGTATTTTCACTCATACTGAAAGAAGCTTATGTACAACATTGCATTACAGTAGGCCGATTGATTGATGTATGTTTACTAATCCGGGGTAGTGAATATAATGCCTGCACACCTTGCCTCGTATTCTGTGTGGAAACATATTATGTTAGTGCATAGACTGATGACTGGCAATCGAATCCAAGATCTCACGCTACACAGAAACATTCACTAACGCTGTGTTATCTAATCAATTCAATATTCAAACATAACAATCTATAAAAATGGCTAACTATAGTACCTAGGTTTCAACGGCAAATAATAATGCTTTGTTATGTTAAACAAAATGTCTATAAAAATCAACTTGTTTATATTCACGCTTGTTCACAGCTGTTAGCGACACAGGCTATTAAAAATAAAACGTGTCTTTTTTCGCCACAATTCACTCCCGCAAACGCGACCTCACTATTTTAGATTTGATGATAAATTGTCGACTTTCCCGTGATTGGTTTGGTTTAGTGCAGAAGCGACGCGCGACGTTAGGTACAAATAGTAATGCGCATTCGAATAATTTTCGAATACAATCGGGCAATAGGCAATATCTAGTTTGCGTGATCGTGGTGACCACGCATACTACCTAACTACTTTTGTTGACCATGTAGTGACGTCTATACATTTAAATACGATCCTAACGCAATTGTGCATTACTTGATACAATAATTAGTACATAAATCGTGTATTTAAGTTATTAGACTGACATCTGTATATCCTGGGATAGGCAGATATATATATCTTAGAGTATGGTAAAATCAAAAAACCAAAAGCAAGTCTATTGACATATACGAGTATATACAAACTCCATGCTACTACAACCATCAACCATTTGTATCACGACTAAAAATAAATAACAGGTTTGCAAATACTACTCATACAAAAAAACTAAACAAAATTAATAAATCAACTATTATATTAATAAATTAAATAAATCACTATATACATATAAATAAGCTAACTTTTACTGACATACAATGCACTATACCGCAATGTATGATACTATTCCTAAAAGAATTACACTTCTACTCAGTTACCTACTCTATGACCAATGTTTGTTAGACGTACCCCGCAGTGGGAGGAGGGGGCCGCACAGATGCGCGCGCGCAGACGCCGCTGTGACGAGCCTTGACAGACATAAATCAATTGTCAAAGCATCGGCGGTAATCTCGAGTAATGGAGGACAGAATTGTATGGATGTGACATTTTCTTTTTATAAGAATAATCTGCAAGAGAGGCACGTGATTCAATGGCGCTTACACTGATCGATCACTAATAAATCCTCATCAAGAATGCTTAGTGTTGTCCTGCGTTTACACGAATGTTATACATTGAAATTAAACTGCTTTATACAGATTTTACGAGGTTTATTAAAATAAATTACAAATATTAAATGATTTAAATCTCCTTTAAGCCTTACCCTGCACTAGAAATAATTTCTGCATCGCGAGGGACTTTACAAAAAACTGTGGGATTTAAACCCAACAGTCGGTGTAATGGCAGTGACGAGGTGGTCACTGACTGCCTGCCACTACACCAAGCCACTTCATCACCTATACAGTCAATATATAATTATACTCACACTGTCTATGATGATGCAGTTAATTTGCAGCACTCATGGTCAAAGAAGCAGTAAAAAATTTGTAATTAAATATCTCATATATTCGCGAACAAATTTTCATATAAAAATTAAAAATGACAATTGCCTTTACTTCACTGACGATTAAAAACAAAAAAATATATAATTAAATTACATATACATATATTATCAGCAACCTGGTTCTTGATAGTCAGTCTGTCTGCTGACATAGGCCTCCTCTAGTTCCTTCCATACACTTCGGTCTTGAGCTAGTCTTCTCCAATTTGGTGGTAAGTCGTCCTCCCACCTTTTGTGTTGCCTACCTCGTTGTCTTTGTCCGTTTCTGGGTACCATTCTGTTATGGTATTTATCCATTTATCTATTGTTGTTCTCATCATATGTCTGGTCCACCTCCATTTCAGTTTCTTAATTTTTACAGCGACGTCTTCTACTTTGTTATTTTTCTTATTATAGTAGCCCTCCATTTATCTTTTAACTTTAGATTTAGCATGCTTCTTTCCATCGCTCGTTGGCAGGTACGGATCTTTTGGTTTATTTTTACAGCAGAAGGCCAAGTTTGGCATCTACACGTAAGACATGGTAGAATGCAAGTATTAAATATTTTTGTTTTATTTAAAATTGGTATTGATTTACTTTTCATGACTTCCTTAAGGATTAATAGCACTTTCTTCTCAGTATTTCCTTCTAAAAAATGTCTTCTGTAGATATTAATTGTCCTAAATAAATATATTCATCTACATAATCTATATCATCTTCGTTAACGGATATCTTGATTTTGTCTTTGTTAGTCATTCAAATAAATTCATACAAATATATTTAATGCTAGACAAATCTCCATCGATTAAACGCTATATTATTATGTTTATGTAATTAACCCTAAGAACTATGCAGAGGTACATTATACCATCCTTATTGATAACCTTTATAAAGAACGTTATTCTGTTTACTCTTGATCATATGATCGGATTGATAGACGCAGATCATCTTTCTGATAAGATAAATACATCGCTAAATTTGACATCCACATTGAAATGACAATGATTGTCATGTATTGATAATGACGCATAACTTGTCGTCTAAAGAAATGTTTTCACAATACAGATACGATACATCTTTGATATCAACATTCAGTCTCGGTGTTAATAAATTAACAAAAGCAGCACAGAGTCTAGAGTTTGGTTTAAATAGTATAATGTTATAATTTCTTGTAAAACCACTTTTTAGAAGATATTTTTCCTTACTTCAAAATAGGACTGTTTTTTAGGAAATATTTACAACTGGTTGAGAAAATTTGAGAGAATAATTTGTTCAGTCAAAAGATCCTACAAAGATTATTGAGCCAAAGTGAAAAGCTAGCCTTTATAATGAAAATACATAGTATGTCATGTGTGTGTGTTAAGGATTAAAACAAAACACCCCAGATTTTAAGAGAATTCCCTATCTTTATATATATAATTTTACTGTACGTGTGTATGTCACTGAACTCCTCCTAAACGGCTGGACCGATTTTGATGAAACTTTTTGTATGTGTTCAAGTGGATTCGAGAATGCTTTAGATATTTTCTTTTTTTTTCTTGTGTACAGGACAACGTCTGTCGGGACCAGCTAGTTATATATTATATATATAACATTGCTTAGTATACGATTGAAAAATTGTTAATATAAAAAGGTTTCTACACAATTGAGAAATTTCTAGAATGTAAAGCTAAGTATATTTATTTAATTCCTAGATAGTATTTCGCCTTCTTCGCAGACGATGACACTAAAATTATTTTATGCATAAAATGGGATAATGTATGTATGTAATATTTTTGTAAACGTATATATTATAATAACTGTATCTATTAAATCACTAATATGATATATCTGAAGTGTATCTACTTTGCTCGTAAAACCTTCTCTTCTGTGCGGAGAGATATACATATATATATATTTTTTTTTTTTTATTTGCATTCAATATGAGGTCCATGTTTGATGCCTAAGATATTACTAGGTTTTTCAAAGTCAAAGTGTGAGCATATTTATATTAGCATTGCTTAAGTAGATCAGTATACACCCATACCAAAGCTAAAATTCGTAGACACTTCAGTCTTATCCATACAAAGATGACTCTCTCAAAGGGCAACGAGCACAGCTTAATAAGTCCAAATGGCGTCGGCGACAACAAAAACGTGTTGTATCATATACCAGTCGTGGGAGCCGATCGATAGGTTCAAGTGGTGTCATGTGTTTGATTGGATGGTCAGCTGGTGAGCCAGGACGACACGAGACAATCTTCTGAGTCTTAAAACGTCTAGAACTTGAAGCAAATTTTCGAATGTTATCTATACTGCTGATATTAAATGGGAAAGTTTTGGAGGTTTGAACTTAAACAGATTTAGATGAAACTTTGTAGAAAATGGATATTGTACGGAATTAAAAAATAAATTTTGAAGTTATGGTTAGGTTATTGCCGAAGTTGTAGCAAAATACAGTGTTATATTGACCCAAAACAGGACAAAGATAATTATATACTGGTATTCATTTTAGCTGGAGTCACGGGGTCGACTCCGCGAACTAATTTATACTATCTTCTAATATTATAAAGCTAAAAATTTGATGGTTTTGTTGAACGCGCTAATCTCAGAAACTACAGGTTCGAATTGAAACATTATTTTAGTGTTGGATAGCCTACTTATTGAGGATGGCTGTAGGCTATATAACATCACGTTACCACCCACGAGGGCGGCGCAGTAACCATAAACGCAGGTGAAACCGCGGGCAAAGCTAGTAGTAATATAAAACTGAGACGCATTTGTTTCGATTCATTGGCATATTGGATATTTAGACGGAATAAAATTGGCGTATTACACCTGTACCTCTTCCAGATAATATATATAACATGCAAGTCCATATTTACAAAGTCTGCAACATGAGCTAAACAGAAATAATTTCTTGTGCAAAAGATGCCCCTTAATATCCCTCAAATAAAAATAAACCCTTTTATTGAACCTCATCTACATATATATGTAGATAAATTAAAAAGCAACATAATTAACAATCATTACGTACTAGTCATCTGTCCACTTGCACGCCATAACTATCAATATTTTATGTTTTAAACAGCACCTTAACCCTCGGTAGATTTTATTAAACACAGGGAAACGTACCAGCTGTCATTCAATTTGAATTTTATAGTACGACGATTAGGTAATAATATTGTACACGGCATATTACTGTTATTGACGCGTCAATACTTGACATGCAAGGGTGAAAAGTTAAGTTTATGCCTTTTTTTTTATATACATAAGGTGGCAAACAAGCATACGGCCTACCTGATGGTAAGTGGTCACCGTAGCCTATGGACGCATGCAATACCAGAGGCATCACTTGCGCGTTGCCGAGCCTTTAGGAAAAAAAGGAAGTGGGAAGGAGAAGGAGCGGCAAGGAAGAAAGAGGGTAATTGGGCCTCCGGCACTCTCACTCACCAAACGAAACACAACAGTAGGAACACTGCTATTTCACGTCGATATTCTGTGAGAGGGTAGTACTTCCCCGGTCGAACCGGCCCATTCATGCCGAAATCAGCGAGGCTCTACTACCCAGCTTGCCTAGCTAGGTGTAGTGAAGAACGTGTAAAATATTTAGTATTTTATGTAAACATGTGAATGGATAAAAAGTGCATCCAGACTAGCACTTTAATGGTTGAAGCTCACACAGTGCTAACTTAATTAGGCTAGGTAGGATGCTAACATAGTTCGTGTAGGAAGCAAATTACACGATTCTATGTAAAACTAGAGAAGATTTGTTGAACATAAGGTGAGGGACCTTGTCATTCTAATCTATACTAATACTATAAATAGGAAAGATTAGCTTTTTTGTTTGTTTGTGAATGAAACAGTCGCAAGAGGAAAACCTAGGTGAACTTTTCTCGATCAGATCGGAGGCGTTCTGGACAAAGACCAGGTTAAGAGCTCCTTGAACCGACGGGCGTGTATGAGGAATGTGATGAAAGAGAATGAAACCAGAGAAGTGTGTCAGGATCGTAGCAAATGGAAATCCGTAGTCTCTGCCTACCCCTCTGGCAAATAGGCGTGAATCTATGTATGTATGTATGTTGTTAGCAACAATTTAACTCGGAAACTACTATACTGATTTTAAAAACCCTTTCACCATTAAAAAGCTTTATTATTACCGAGTAACATCGGCTATATTTTATTTTAAAAAAGAGCTGTTACTGACATATCCGGACCTTCTTTTACGCGAGCGAAGTCGCGGGCAATAGGTAATCCTAACTAATATTATAAATGCGAATGTGAGTTTGTTTGTTTGTTATGCTTTCACGCCTTAACTACCCTATTGATCATCATGAAATTTCGCATACACCATGTCAGTGGAACAGAAAAGGCCATTGGGTACCATTCATCCAGACAAATAGTTCTGTTACTAATCTTACTTAACATACATTTTCCCAAGTGAAGCCGCAGGCCAAATTTAGTATTTTATACAAGCCAAAGCGTGTCAGAGATTACTACACAGATGATACCAATATGACATTGTCAAACTGTCCCTTACTCTTTACAAATGTCATTGTCGTTTCGTTCCTAGAAGGGACACGTCGCGTAGCATTCCATGCTGTGTTTAAGCTAAACTCTAACCTATTATCTTGATAGAATAATAGCCAATCCATTAAATAAACGGATCTATACAACTGGCAATCCGATAGCGCCATTAAATCTAGAAAAAGAATAAAAAGGTACGCTGTATTTGTTGGACATGTACACTGATGGACTCATAAACTGCATCAATGTTCAAGACGCCTTTGAAATAAACATTTTAACTAGGTGTTAGGGAATTCTGTTTTAAAACATATCAAACATGTCAATAAAGATTATTATATTACTAACTTTTCCCCGCGGCTTTGCTCGCGTTAATTTTGAATTTGACAATCAATTCGGGTTGTACTCTGCTTGTAATAATATAATTCAATCATGATTCGAAAGACACGTGGCGCCATTTATTATCATAATAACGTTATTGTTGTTTTCCTCAGGAACAGTAATTTTTCCGGGTTGAAAGGTAGCCTATGTCCGTTTCTGTACACCTGTCAACGTATATGCAAAATTTCAGGATGATCGGTTCAGTGGTTTAGGCGTGAAAAGGTAACAAACAAACAAACTCATTTTCGCTTTTATAATATTATTTAGGATTAGGATAGGATTAATAAAAAATAAAAAAATTATTCATACTTTTTACACAAAAAATTGAAACCTATGGTTTGGTTCGTTAATTTCATAACAGCGTAGTATGTGTCCTTAAGTGCATGTTTGTATACTGGAAAGGACCATTAAATTTTTTTTATGATTAATGGACAGTCTCGACATTTTCATTTAGTTTAATCTAAAAAGTTTGCATACTTATCAAAAATATTAATTCGAAAGTAATCCTGAACTGCAGTTTATGAGTCTGTCAGTGTATGTATAACTAAATATGGAGAAAATGGTATTAAGTATAGAAACAGCTTTTACCGTACAGGTGTCTTCACGACACCACGATCTAAAATGATCACTTCGCCACTACCAAAATTCCAAGTATTGTGTTTTGAACGTTGTTTTTCAATGCTGTAAGCATGTGTCCCGTGATACAGATACTACTAGGCAACAATATAATTTACTATATAATTATGATCACATGGTTAGCGGCATTTAGTGACAGTTCGTTACTCTTTGTATACAAACATTAACGAGATGGGTGTAAAAACCCAGGATTCAACCTCTTCGTCTTAAATGTACATCATGTGACCTTGTGATCCCTATATCTCGGGGGTCTTTTGACCCACAGGGCCCATATTCAAACTCGACCGAGGTATGATCCCAAGGTGTCTGCACACCAAGTTACAAGTCAATCGGTTCAGTGGTTCCGGAGTTATGCCTGTCACTACCAGACAGACACACAGACCCACATAGTTTTTTCATTAACCTCTGAAGAAGACTCAGAGGATAATAATGCACTTAGATTGCTTCCAAATTGTAAATTTTATTACTATTAGACACGTGTCCTTCTTTTAAGGTTTGAGGCACTTTTGAGATAATTACGCTAAAGTTAGGAAAGTGAGGTATATATAGTGCTCTGGTTATGCTAAGGAACACGGTGGTATGTTTCGTCGGTATTACCGGGATGTCGCTATCTTTCCCTGGGTGAATCGGACATAACCCCTTCGCTCGCCCCCGCGGAGAGATATGCGTCAAAGCATTTCAGAACGTAAAAAAGTAAGGTGTAGTGATGCCCTAAGATGTGCGAGACGAGAGCACTGCATTAAGCAGTGCTGGTTGGATCGCTGATGGAGCCACCAGCAAAGCAACGAGTTGGCGAACCTGGGGCTTTTCTCGGATGAGCTCGACATAACGTCTCTGCTTCCCTTTTACCGCGGAGAGTAATCCGCAAAAGCATTCCCCCACGTATAGAAATTACACCGTTCAATTTTGGAGCAACATTACTGAGGTACCTCCATCCTAGAGTTGATCGAAGCCAATTAACATTCTGTTGCGTTTCTAAGGCAAGTCAGTTTTCAGAAACGACACCTTTGTAAACTCACTGAACTGGTGTTTGCAGGATTATTTTCTCTTTAGCCTTCGACCTTTGCGCTGTCAACGTAGCGACTCCATTTTTGTAGACTCAGCATCATAAAACAATTATAACTTCTTACCATCGGGTGGAACATATGCTTGCTGGCCATCTCAAAAGTATAAAAATCGAGTCTTTATTAACAATATCATCACAATCACAACTAAATATTGAATACACTTCCAAAAACCAAACTGATAGTCCAAACTTATGACCAACTCATTAAACAGAACACCACTTAATCGATTGGAAGGTTAACCTTTGTGTTTAAATTGAACCTTACGACCTGGTAATAAGGGTGGCCTGTTGGGAGTCCCCCCTCTCCTTTGAAATATGAGTGGTGCCGTCACGGCAGCAGTGATTGATGTGTGCTGACTGACGTGTGCGAGGCGCGGGGTGTGGCGGTTAAACGTGCTAAGGGAGGAGAGATAGCGAGTTCAAATAGGTTGATGTTCTACCCAGAAATCAAGTAATAAGTTTACTATAAAAAAACATTTATTGAGTACAAAACATTGTGAGATTTGTGCCATGGATGCCTTGTATCTGGCATTACAAAAACGCAGTACTTTAAGTACAAGGTTGAAGATATTCTAATCATTTCAGTTTGTAGAGGTAAAATGATAAACGGTCCGTATAAAACCTTTATTAACTGTGTTGTTGTGTACACGCCATCATCGCTACCCATGCACTAAGTATTGCGAATTCATTCAAATTTACATTACTGACCAAGTTTTGACCCTATAACATAAAGATCGTACTAATAGCTGGTTATTAAACTAAAAGTAATGCCCAATTCTTAACTTAAAACTGCGCCGAGAATGTGCCAAAACAGGCGGTCACAGTTAAGTGAATAAAATCAACACTTTTTGTTTAATACAAATATAAAATATACATTTACCATAACAATGAATGTGTTTACAATTACTCCGTGTAAAAACTTAAAATAATTAATATTTTCGCCAACAAAATTACGTAAATTTACATGAAAAATTTAAAAACGTAAGCTCGTGTTACGTGATTTTAGATTATAACAGTAGAAATCTATCCTATTTTACAGCTTAAACGCAACATAAATAGTTATATTACAATTTGTCCGTCCCAAATATTTAAGTTATTGGTTGACAATAAAGATATTTATTTATTTTTATTTATTTACATATTTATCAAAAAAGCACTTCAAATCCTCCATACAATTTTACTATGGCGGCCGCGTGCCGATTTGTATATATTATGCGCCGCACGAGCTCTGTTATTATCTGTCTTCGCTCAGCCCAGGCTTAACATATAGGCACTGAAGCAAATGCAACCCCCCTGCCGGTGCAACCCGACCAAAACGTCAAATGTTCTAAAAAGGTTCGTTGATAATATTACTATAAAGATCGCGTTATTTCTCATTTGCTTTTATATAAATCATGCAACGCGAAAGTAATAAAGTGAACAGAGGTCCCCTACCCTTATAACTTAGACCACAGTCAGTTGGGTTTGCTCTGCACACATAAGCATGGCTATTACAGTTTTGACCTGGACTCTTTTAGTTTCAATTTCCAACCGCATATTGATTAAATACGACGTGACTGAACGTGTATTTGTGTTGTATTTTTTGATCGATCTTGTTTTATCAGGTGGTAATCGAATGATGAATGATTGTGTGGTTTTAGTCTAAGAATAGGACTACCCCGTCTGTATCGTATTGTCGTTTAAAGTGAATAAATTTTTAATTTATATTGCTTGCTGAAGGTTCTTTGCTTCAAAGAGTTGCGAGCTTTGATTTATGTGTCAATGTTGTTGTCATCAAATTTGGCTGTTATTTTATGATTTTGAATACGGAACTGCCATTTCTTTCTAAAAGGGAAAGATTTAAATGTCTTAACTTAGACCGCTCGAAAAGGTGTTCACACTGAGAAGAATTAACTTACACATTATAGTATATATACTTGCGGTCGCCTAGTGGTCAAAATTCGACCATAATTGATTTAAATTTTAAGTTTGATCGTTATTAAGGTTTTATTGTCTATAACTTTACCCTTATAATCACATTTCATTTAGATTTCGCCAAGGCTATATAGGTTAATTTACTTATCTTTTTCAAACAAATTATTATTTACTTAACTATACTCTTTCATTGACGATATTCCTAAGCTTGCCACTTTGTTTTCTTTTGTCTTTATTACATATAAATAAAGTATAGGTAACCATAGTTACAAAGGATTGTATGACGTTCGACGAATAAAGCCGAAATACTACGGATGCGATTCGACTGCGTGTGTCAAGTGCATGGTATGTGCGTGTCGTGTTTTTTTATTAATTTAATGTATTTCTAATGCATATTTTATAAAAATATTAGAATTCGCCCCTCCTTCTCCATATACACTTTAACTGTGCCAAATTTCATACTCCTCCGTCCGAGCAATTTTCGTAAAAAGGGATACAAAGTTTTTGCTTCACGTATTAATATAATCTACTAGCTTCTGCTCGCGGCTTCGCTCGCGTAAAAGTAGATAACGGCACTATTTATTAAATAAAATATAGCTATTTTACTCGGTGATAATGTAGCTTACTAATGGTGAAAGAATTTTTATAACAGATATTTTTCAATTGTAATCGAAAACTTATGTACCAATTTTCATACTGCTAAGTCCAGAAATGAGAAAATTTCCATACAAACTTTACCCCCCCATTTTACCTTTTTAGTTGGAGTTTCGTCCATTTTACCTACACAGGTCATTTTCAATTATAATCAATAACTTGTATACCTATTTTTATACTTATAAGTCCAGAAATGAGCAAATTCCATATAAACTTCACCCCCCTATTTCACCCCCTTAGGGGTGGAATTTCAAAAAATCCTTTCTTAGTACACCCCTACAAATTAAAACACACATGCTCTCCAAATTTCAAGTTCCTACGACCAGCGGTTTAGGCTGTGCGTTGTCTCTAAGTCAGTCAGTCAGGACATCTTCCTTTATAACGTAGATATATTAATACGTGAAGCAAAAACTTTGTACCCCTTTTCATGGAAAATGATAGTGCACAATTTTTATTATGTGTTAGTGAGGTAATACTGTTTATATAATGGAAAACGGGTGATAATCACTCGTTTTCCGTTCAGTATTTACACATCTTTTTGAAATACTTGACGTTTCAAGCAGACTGGCTCAACGATGTCAGGCTTGTAAGTTAAATGTTTCTGAATCTACCTGCACAGTTTGTTCCATCTACCCCCACATGCAATACTAACCGTATCCGTATTCTATGACTTAGCCGACTGCAGATCAAAGATTCTGTTCATCTGCATTCTGATCGTACCTGATGCACAGTGTTCCGAATCCAACCGAGACAAACATAAAACAACTTAATTTAAACATAATTATAAAGACTATTTATATGTTTAATAAATTTATACTGTTTAATTGACAAATTTAAAAATAGAACACTTCTTTCAAAAGGTCGTTCAAGGTCAACATTAAAATTACTTTAAACACCAACAAATTGATTTCAACAATCAAAAGAAATCAATAAATGTACACAATATATTTTGGAGAGAACTCGAAAGTGAATAGACGTCGAGATAACGTCGGCTGTCGATCGTATGTCAATCAGCACAGTGTATCGACGCGACGCGTGCGCGGACAAAGAGATTTTTATCAATTATATTATTCATTGAGGTTGCTGTAAAAAGTTGATGTGTTCATTTGTGTGTTGTTTTTATGTTTCGTATTCGTTGTGTTGTCGGTAATTTTGATTTTGGTGGTAAGATTTTGGTTAAATAAATAGTGCTGACATCATAATGATCTGACAACATAACCCACGGGTTATGTAGAACAAACGTTTCATAAAATCCTGCGCAACGTGGGTATTATTTCTAACAAAAGAAGTATTTAAAAATACCTGATTACGATATATTTCTTTCTATTTTGACTGCTATTACAGTGGTATAAACAGCTAACTTACTACTACATATTAAGAGTACCGCCTTAATTTCGGAACGCTGCAACCCTAATAGCAGGAGTATTTATATAATATATAATCGTAGGCATCATAGTATCAAATATATCTATACTTATAATAAAACTGTAGAGAGGTCAATTCTGTACATTGAATATATATTCAAAATTAATATTGGAGGATGAATGGTGATCGATACTAATGACAAAAATGCAATCAGTAAATTTTTTGTCTGTCTGTCTGTCTGTCTGTATGTGCACGCATGGGTCAAAAACTACTGAAGGGATTTTAAACAAACTTGGTACGATTGTAGTCCATACTCCTGGGCAGGTTATAGGCTATATAACATAACGCTAAGACACATAGGAGCTGAGCAGTGACGATAAATTTGAAGCAAGTCGGACGAAAATGCGCTTTCGAGCTCTTATCCTCGCATACGTTGATCATACACCAAAAATATGTATTACAAAGATGATGGTCTTCAAAAGATCTACAAAAAAGTCCTTAATAGTATATATCTATCTTTTATAAATTAGCCACAATAACGTGTTTAATCGTTAGGCATTTCTTCAAAGTGTATTAAAATACATAAATATATTGTATTTCACATAGATATATCTTTATCAAACTCCCATATTCAAAAAGTACACTTTAATATTAATATTATAAAAAAAAATATAGGAATCGGTTTATAAACACACAAGATATAGATGAAATAAAACTTCCAAATCTCGCCGCGCCAGTATGGGTACGGCTATACGGTTGATTGTTGTTTAACGCGCGAAACGGCCATCCGCTACATTTATAAAAAGGCGGGGGCGCTCACGCGCCGACTTCACTCACATTTTGTTTGTTTGGTTGAACGCGGTAATCTAAGGAACTACGGGTAAAAATTAGAAAAATATTTCAGTGTTGGATAGCCCATTTATAGAGGAAGGCTATAGGCTATATAACATCACGCTACGACCAATAGGAGCGGAGCATAAATGAAAAATATTGCAAAAACTAGGAAAATTCTCTTATGTGAAGCAGACGAAGTTGCGCGGCTCAGCTAGTTTATAATATATTGATATATCTTACATACATACATGTTATATGATTTTGATAGTATTAGTAGGTATTATTATTATTTTGATAGTATTTGTTTCAAAAATCTATACTAATATTATAAAGCTGAAGAGTTTGTTTGTTTGAACGCGCTAATCACAGGAACTACTGGTTCGAATTGAAAAAATATTTTAGTGTTGGATAGCCTATTTATCAAGGAAAGCTATATAATATCACACTACGACCCATTGTGGCGGCGCAGTAACGACAACCGCGGGTAACATCGTGGGAACATCTAGTTGTTAATATTCCTTGTCTCACAGGGTTCAACAAATATTTCAAAAAAATACATAAATAATCCATATTTATCCCGCAATAGCATCTTTTGAACTGATGAAAAATATGGTTTACTATAAGGTTACCAAACCATTGCGCAATTCGTGCAGTCGATACCTGAGAGACATTTTTATGAGTACTTACTATTTATAAATATAGTAGGTATTTTATAATTCTTGTATCTATCATTTTGCAACTCACGAACGCACGTCAATCTTAGTTATTCAAGTATTTCTTTGATCGATGTGTTGCGAAAATCAAATGTCATTTATTCGAATTATAAGTATTTCAATAAGCTAGCCCGCAGATATACTGATAACGATATGTATCAATTGGTTTTATTACAATTGAGTGAAAGATTTCGACCTAGCCAATTATATGGAGACAATACTTACAAAAAGCCGGTAGGTATATGAGTGATAGTACTGTTAGTTTTTTTGTTCATAGTGAGTAAGAGTGACGGTTGGTCACATCTTTCCCATTCCTTTTGGCCTCCTTCCATCCCATCATTGTATCTTTAATTTCTATTTCTTAGGTGTTGATTGATGCGATTGATACCCCTTGCAAGTTATCGTAATGCTTTAGCAACAGCTGACCTTCAGTAGGCGCATGGGATTTGTTTCTATCACATGTAATGGTGTTTTTAAAAATTTTCACACTACGTGCTGCTTTGGAGCTTTTCCGAAAATAATACCAATAACACTTAAAAAATTAATAAAAAAATATAAAAAAATAAAAATCGTTTATTTCTTCACATACCGGGTTTTACATTAAATCATCTTGGACCCCCTTTTAAGCAAAAATTTGCTTGTATTCTTGCCCGGGAGTAGCCGGTAGAAAACCGACTAGTTTCGAGCCTTCATTCGATTGGCTGAAAGTAAACATGCTACCTAGTTAGGCTACCTGACCTGTTTACAGCACGTTAGGACTCAGTGTGGATTGCTAAATTTCACATAACTTCGAGAACGTTACGGTGAACTAAAAAACTGGTGCAAGTTTCCTCACGATGCCTTTGCACATTGCCCTTAAAGAAATCAACTGAACTATTTAACCAATCCATCAAATCGGCAGTCAAGTAAAACTGTCCATGGAAAGTTTCTTGGAACTGTTTTAGGACGAACTAATGGATAAATACCATTAGCTTATCCTAAAGTAATTACTACTTATATAATACTGACCCCTTTCGGGATTTCCTTTAATAGACTGACAAGGCGTAACGTATTCATTCATTATCATTAACGGCCTGTCACAGTCCTCTGTTGGACAATGGCCTCTCCCCAAAGAGTGTATTTCATTACGCACCGAGCAAATAACTTATCGCTGCAGGTTTAAAAATAACGCAGGTAAATTATCTATACCTACATATGTAATTCTTGATCGTGTAATTAGCAGTTCTCTTTGACTTACACGCCTGCTGCACGTGTATCAGTTACACCTTTGTGGTATCTGTGGAGTACATACGTCTGATGAGACTGAGAGCCACGGCTCTCAGTCTCATCAGACGTATGTACTCCATAGATCAAACCCACAGGGTCAAACCCGTTAACATTAAAATAAATCTGACACATTGCAGTTAAGTGATTTTATTGTAATAAATCGTAATAAAATCTTTTAAAATAGTTCAATTTCAATAGCTTGTATGTTCCACAAATACTTGTTCGAAGTTTCTGTGTTTCTATTATTTGAATGTATAGAAATAGACCACTCGTCAACACAAAAAATATTACGAATGATTCAAAGTTTGTAATTATTTGTCCTGTAAGTCTGCTCCACATGTACAGAGTACATAATTACTTTGTTATCGCGTGTTGACATAATAAACATGCCGTCATTCTTCAACTCCAGGACCAATAAGTAAACGTAAGATACTAAATATACAAGTCAACTCACAACAGAAATCTAATTTAAAATTTCTACTAAAATACAACATCTTTCACTGGGTCGAAAATACCGTACGAGCAGCCATTTCATGCAACCCGTCAACGTCAGCGTGGATTGATAGACGGGAATATATCTAGAGCGGGTCTTGCGAGCCCCCCTGCGCAACCCCCGCGGAAGCGTCCGTCCGTCATCCGTCATCGTCAAATGTGTGCACAGGGAGCCACGCGAATGTAGTCTGGACAAAGGGTTTCGCAGGTGGTTTTTGGTTAAAGTTTTTTTGTAAGGGTAGAGTCATGTTTGAGTGCGTGTGATTAGGCTGTGATAAAAAGGGGTGAATTGTACTTAGTGTTGTATTCTGCTTTATATACGTGTTGCTTTTCGTACAAGCTAAAATTTTATGTTTTAATGAATTGAACGTAAAAAATGCTGTTTGTCACACAATTATTATAAACCTAAAAATACAGTCAGTTTTACTATATTTTTGTACAAATCCTACATAATTTAATAATGTTATAATATAAGAAAAGCCTATAAATGTTTCTTCAAACATGTTTTGTGCCACCACAGGTGCTATTTATGATATAATTAAGAACAAATAAATAACTTGTATCACATAAGGTATATCTTAGACAAGAGCGTACAATTGCATCAGAAACTGCTCGCTAAAAATAATATGAATGTTTTCTACGTTTCTGCTCTTTATAATATCAGCAGCATAATGACTAACGATTTAATTTATGAAAGGATGCCGCCTGTATTCGAGCTTTCAAAAATATTTTCACGTAGAAATTAGTTTTGATCAGCACTAACGAGAGATATCTTAATTTAGCTCCGTAATCGTTTCGAAGACACTCATGTGTATCTACGTAACTATAATTTTTCTATCATTCTATGAGATCGTTTACTTTTCAACGGTTTGTCTGCGTTTGTTATTTAAGTACATTCGCGAACGTGAACCAATATTTATATTGCCGTTATTTTTTTAACTGCCATCTTTATTTCAGTCATAAATCCTGCCAATCACGGCACTTTATTTATGACGTCGGTGTAAAAATTGAATGAAATGTAATTTGTTTTTAGAAAAAATAATCCTAAGATATCCATTTTTGTTATGCTACCCCTCGGTATAAGCGGCTAGCGAAATTTATTGCACTAAATCGCATAATTTGATTAACGAGCATGTCATTTTCACGCGTTATTTTTTTGTCCGTCTTTTGTGCACTATCGTAGCAATGTGCAGGCGATAATGGACACATGTCCCGTCATCCATCAGTGCGGACAGATGCCGCCGAGTGGACGGCATTTGTTTCGACAAGAATTATAGGTGGAGTGCGCTCCATTTCAATATAGTTGAAGTTTCCGAAGTAATCGATATTCTGTCGATGTGTGTGTTTTAGTCGGGAAGAGAGTTACAGTTATAAAATATGATATTTGACCTGTCTGATTTTAAAGTTTTGATATGTACTAACTCGATGTTGTTCAATAAAGCACTTACAATTTATAAAATGTCTACCTTTTTATATTTGTTTTAGGTTTGACACGCTGATTAGTCAAAGTCGAAGTCAAAAATCATTTATTCATTTAGGTCACAAAGTAACACTTATGAACGTCAAAGTATATAGGTTAGTGAGTTTACTAAGTTACTGAAGCTACATTTAGGTTAGTTGCTAGGTTCAGGCAAAGGGTTGAGCCTATGAGAAGAAACCTGCAAGAAACTCACGGCCTCTCTTTTAAGTCGCCATTTAAATATAATTTCAGTATTTTACAACTCAGATTAACAAGGTGTTACAGCCATTATGCCATATACTACTGACTATAAAAAACTAAAGATAATAACAATAATAACTTAATAATATTATAGAGAGGAAATAATTTGAGCTAAGATATATTATTTAATATAAATCCAAAATAGACAGTAGGATGGCATGATGGCGCATACACTTACACTTTGTGACTATGCAAAGGCTTAAATTGACTTATATTATTAAGCGGTTCAATCAGTATGTCACCGGTGTAAGAGTTATAACGTGTAATATCGAAGTCTCTACATATCAAGATATAGATACCTACTATATTATATACTAGCTTTTGCTCACGGCTTCGCTCGCTAGAAAGTAAGTAAAGGTTATGTTAGTAACAGCACATTATTTTATAAATAAAGTATAGCCTATGTTACTCGGTGATAATACCTATAGCTTTTTAAGGGTGAAAGATTTTTTAAATCGGTTGAATTTGTTTTGAGTTTAATTCTTACAAACAAACAAAAAACGAAAAATCAAATCTTTCCTATTTATAATATTAGTATAGACTACATCAATTAAAATATATATATATATATCTTCCTTGGAGCTACCCTATTTCTAGTACTCGTATTCCACGTCAACCTAGTTCGTGCTAATTTTACATGAATAGAGCAATGTATATAAACCTACAATGGTAAAGCGAAATAAAGCAAAAACTAAGAAAGGGTTAGGATTAAGAACATTTTTCTGACAGGAGAAAATTTAAAAATTTTAATATACCGTACCAGAAACATTTATTGATATTGATTTATCCCGCTTGTGATAAAACTCAAATATCAATACATTACTCAGCACATCACAAATAACAAGGTTGCCATTCAAACTATTGTTCTCATACACCCAGGTCAACTAATAATAGGTATATCTGCTTACAAACACGCACACACAAGCTAAATATCATAAATACTCTATATTATAATATCAATAAGTAAACAAACATGCACAGATATAAAGTTTATTTCACGTTCATGTTTTTTTCATTCACTGATCCGCCCGTGGCCGGCGCTTTTCAAAGCTCAAGGTCGGGAGGGGATGCGTCAGCTTGTTTAGTCAAGTACACGAGCGAACTGAGGGTTACTATATTTCTACAAACTTGGCAAAACAAACAGGTACCGCAGAAACAGAATTAAAATACAAATAAAGTACTTTTTTATTTATTTTCCTGTCTTTGCTTGCAACTTTGTCAGAGTTATTTACAGTTCGCTAGCGACAGCATTTACGTTGATTACACTATGTATTATATATCCAATCCCATTAAACAAAATTAGATAATAATCATTAATTTTTTGAGGCTTGATTTCATATTAAAGCCGAAACTACTAAACTGTTAAAACCGCATTAAAACCCGTTGAGTGGTTTTTATGTAATACCAGAACAAATAGACAACAAAAAAATAAAAGTCATTGTTTTGGATTCGTAGTTCTGTAAATAGTCGATCTAACCATAAAATATCTTCAATATTTGTACTTTGTGTCATAACAGTTATATAATAAATAAAGAGATAACAACATTATGTACAATATCATTACAGTCATGCCAAATCGATGCTAATTAAACAAAACATTCTCTGCTTAGTTTGGGCTTAATGGTGTTGTGTGTATGTAGTAGAATAGAATATAGAATATATTATCGTATTATTATCCCTGTATTAAAATTACAAACCAAAATATTTAACTGCATAAATATCAATTTGGTGTTACCTATATGGGAAACTAACACCATCATTATCACATATTTGGTTCATCACAGGAGAGACCCAGTAGGTAAGTGGAGGACCTTGTAAGTTTGCTTTTTTATGTAAATTATTAAATTATATTTATTTCTTAGTTTCATTTAAAATTATGTAGTTCTCAGTTTCATCGTAATGCTCAAATATATTAACATTCCTGAAATTAATAATAGAAATTAATACAAAAACAAAATAAAGTTGTCTCCTGGTCCAACAATAATCATTCAGAAATAAGCTAAAAATAAAACGCTATTCAAAACACTAATAACAGCACAAAGTCCATACAAATCCAGCCAACTAAATCAATTAAAATAATCACCCGAAACTAACAAACGAGCGTCACATACAAAATATAATAATTATTTAACGTCAAAAATAATACGTTACAATAAAACTAACTGTTACGCCTACATTAAATAGAAACGTTACAATATTATAATTTTGTCCAAAATAAACAAACATTAGCACACTGTGCAGCGATTAATTCAAAATATATTTTTGTTATAATTATGTGCTTAATATATTTTGTGTTCATATTTTTCATCACTGTAGCTAATCTATCCATATAATATAGACTTCTTTTTCTCTTCTCCCTAGCCTTTATTATTCCCAAGTCACTAGGGGTCGGCTTTCTAGTCTAACCAGATTTGACTGGATATCAGTTTTTACACGGAGCGACTGCCATCTGACCTCCGCAACCCGAAGGCTAACGATACCCTAAGGCTAGACTAGTGTCAGGATATTAGAGGGCAATGACTTCCCAATAACGACTGCCATTGATATTCATGGCAGCCGGGACCGACGGCTTAACGTGCTCTTCGAGACACGTAGCAGGCGATAATTGTCAATCAATACGCACATTATTTCGAAAAGTCATATAACTTCCGAAAGTCAGAGGTGCGCAACGTGGGTTCGAACCCGAGACCCTCTGCATTGCAGTCTATTGGTCTCCCCACTGAGCTATCGCTTATATACGCTTATGTACATATTATGTTTATCCTTTGTGTAAACAAAGGATAAATATAATATGTACATCCTTTGAAAGGATAAATAGAGGTGCATGACACCCAAATTGCATTAGCTATGTCTTTAGGTCCCGCGTAATAAGGAGACCAAAAACATAGCTGGATAGCGTGGATATAGAATCAAAAGACGACGTTATATTTTCATGATCAAGTTTTTTGTAACATGATGTATAAATAATACTGCAATAGCTCAAAGTAGCCACACGCAACAACAAAAAAATAAAAACACTTTAACTCTTAAAAACTCACCGCAAAAACTAACACCTAAGAAAAAAGCATCTGTTTTTACTCACGCAACTTAACCCTACCTTGACGAGACAAATGACTGGGGGGTCGGCGACATCAATCTACTTATTACGAGACCGACCTGGACTAAATCATTTATTGTACGATCTAAATCTCACTATTTACTCCACGATCATGGACGGCTATCAGTCAAGAGATTGGAGAATGTTTTTGGCTAGTAATTTGAGTGGAATGGTCCAAATTTTGAGTTATTGTTTGATAAATGGTTGAGTGTTATCGAGAGCGGTGGTATTGTTTATACAAATTATTATTTCTTTTTATCGTGTTGATATAAGCAAGAATGTAAAATGCACGATTGCGGTATGGCAATATGACAATGAATACTGATCACATGCCCCGTGCGTTAAATTACAAAAACTTAGATAGCTTTTCTACAAATCTTTTCCGTTGTTTGCCAATCAGCCCACCTCGCGGTTTTAAAAGCGCGTCTTTACCAATTGATTGAGGCGACGGCAGAAGTAAGCAGCTCTCCCACGTAAGAACTGTCTAAAGAGGACCTAAGAAACCCGGCGTAAGAGGTACTTCGTTTCAGTGAGTAAGAATCTGGATATGTGGGGTACATACCAACTTTTCCCATTCCTTTCCTTACATGCCATCTTTAATTTCGTTTCTTGAGTTCAGTTCCATGCGAGTGATACCTCTGGGAATTCAAGTGATCATAGACTGCGACAACCGCTTACCATCAGGTTGACTGTCTATTATTTACTACCTTGGTTGTATTCCACAATTTTTATAAATAGGCTCATGGAAATCAAAATTATAGTAGGCAAAATGCCATTCACACTCCCGCACTAGAAATGAATCCTGCGCCGCGAAAACAAGACGGCGCCGAGCGAAATGTGCCAAAACAGGCGGTCACAGTTAAGTGAATAAAATCAACACTTTTTATTTAATACAAATATAAAATATAAATTTGCCATAACAATGAATGTGTTTACAATTACTCCGTGTAAAAAACTTATCGCCTACAAAATTACGTAAATTTGCACGAAAAATGCAAAAACGTAAGCTCGTGTTACGTGATTTTAAGATTATAACAGTAGAAATCTATCCTATTTTACAGCTTAAACGAAACATAAATAGTTATATTACAATTTGTCCGTCCCAAATATTAAAGTTATTGATTGACAATAAAGATATATATTTATCAAAACAGCACTTCATATCCTCAATACAATTTTACTATAGCGGCCGCGCGCCGATTTGAATATGCGCCGCACGAGCTTTGTCGTAATCTGTCTTAGGGCGCCTTCAAATTTGCCGCAATGTACAGCACGGCTGCACTGCTGCGGTCACGCTGCTTTGTAAATTCATATAAATAAAAACGCGCGACTGAAGCGCTGCACCCACACTACTGCCGCGCATTAGTTCATCGATAGACTAGTGACGGCTGCGCGGCGGCAGCATTACAGCCGCACTGTCGCCACGCAGCAAATTTGAAGGCGCCTTAAAGGCTCCTCTACATTATCAGCGATGATCGTTGATCGTGTGATCGTTTGTCAAACGGCAAGCGTCAAGATGGACGTGGAGTGTGTTGTGGTTCAACGAAAAGTTGTAGAAAAAATGGAGGAAATGATGATGGTAGTGTTTGACCATGTATCGTATTAGAACCAAGTAAGTAGTCACAATAAATATATAATACAATTACCTTTAGGCGAGCTTGTTCGGGTTAAGTCAATACAGCGAATGAATGATCGGCGATCGTGTGGGCACCTCAACGCAACCCGGCGATTCCCTTTGATGCGTGTCCGAAAAACCGATAATTCACGGGTCGCAGGCGATCATAGACGATGATCGGCGAGTACAGCCGAGTATGCCCTCTACACGATCGTGCTCGCGCGTAATCGTCTGTAATCGCTGATATGTAGAGGAGCCATTACGCTCGGCGCAGTCTTAAGAGGAAACACATGGGCCGTTTTTCCATACAAACGTAGTCCCCTGTTTCCTCCCTGGATAATGCCAGTAGAGAAATAATATTTTTCCAAAAAATGTATGGCCTCTATTGGCATGTCCCTATGTTTTCCTTTTTTTTATAAATTAGTAATTAAAAGAGACATGAGCCTTCAAAATTCTCAAAAATTGGCTAGATTTTCCGCTGTGTTCAAACATCCAGAAAACGAGTTTGACTAGATTATATAAAAATAGGAAAACATAGGAACACGGCCAAAGTCTTTCTTTAATTTTTAACGAAAAAAGTAGTTAAATCAGTCAAATTTTGGAGAAGGAATCAGGGGACTACGAAACGTTGATTTTGTGTACTTTTAATAGGTATTTTCGGTCCAAGCTGCAGTTGTCTCTATCGCACTCATGATACTGTACGATAGCACTGCGCGACAGCAATAGATTTTACAAATTCCTATTTTTCAATTCTTTTGCCCTTAGTAAACACTAACAAACTTTTAAACAACGGACACAGAGACCACGTAGACTCGAAACTACTATTGGTTGAACACACATTTTTTTGTCAGTATGAGGATCTTACCTACAATACTCGCCTCAGCGGCAGTGCCGAGACGACCTTTTGAACCACTACGTCATCAATGCAATCAAATGTGGTTGTAATACTCAACTGCCTATCCCTTTGGGGACAACGGCGTGAGATTTTATATGTAAGTAACTCTTTTTTAAATCCTCCATTTCCAATATAGAAACCATCTGGTGCTTAAAACTACAGAAAGTGGACATCTTTAATGGGTAGTATTTAACTGTTCCTCAATTTTTTGCCTTTGTTCCACCAAAAATACTAATTGCACACCAAAATATGTTTACTAAAATATTTTAAAGAGATCAAACTAAGTCGACGGAGCCCCGCGTTGCGGGGCTCCTGTTTTCGGGTGGGTTTAAGAAGGAACCTAACCCTTCCGAGACGGAATGCAGTGATTTGAGGCGTATAGGTGCTCGTTATGATATATATTAGTAAGCATATTTAGCTTTGCAATTAGTATTTTTGGTGGTCATTATATTTAATTCTATTTTTAATTACGAAAACTACTCCATTGATAAATCGCTGGTCCAATATTAAAAGGTTCTACGTTACATTTTTGAAAAAAATAGTAGTGAATATTGCATGGTTCTATATGTCATTCCTTTTTGTTTAGACTAATATACATAGTAATAGATGGAAGCACTTATCACCTCACAATATTAAATCGCAAATAGTTCTAAGTTATTTTTTAAGTTATTTTTACTGATATGCTCGTAGAAATCTGAAACCTCATTTCCTCAAAGTAAAAAAAAATAACATAGAACCTTGTAATAGTGAGCCAGCGAAATCTATAGATATCTACTAATATTATAAAGCTGAAGAGTTTGTCTGTTTGAACGCGTTAAACTCAGGAACTACCGGCTCGAATTTAAAAATTATTTTATTGTTGGATTGCCTATTTATCGAGGAAGGCTATAGGGTATATAACATCACGCTACGATCCATGGGGGTGGCGCAGTAACGATAAACGCGGGTGAAACCGCGAGAACATCTAGTGTATTAATAAAAGCTACGGGGTATCTGAGTAAGCCAATGCAATGGCACTGTCGTTGAGACTAGAAGTGTTTGTAGCCAAAACAAAGATTTCAGACTTATTTTCTGCCTGTTTATTTCTATATAGCATAAAAACTACAAAACATATTTTAATGCAGCTCTCACTTTTAAGTAGCTTAGGGTTTCACTTAAAATCAAAGCTACGTCGCGTCTTATTCCGTTCAATAGAACTGGAGTTATATGATCCGCGTAAGGGGCGATGTGGGGCGAGCTAGTCTACGCGAAAAAAGTCGCGATTATAAGCTAGTACTAAATAATTTAATTTAGTGTAACAGTAATCTTTACATCAGCATTTGATAGAAGCTATCAAGTATATTTTTACTCATTCTAGACGTCAAGTGCCTCCCATGAAGAGACAAGGTCGGATAGATAGGTACCTATATATTATACTGCAATGCAGTCGGTCAATATTATGGAACACTATCCTAATCCTAACTAATATTATAAATGCGAATGTGTTTGTTTGTTTGTTTGTCACGCTTTCACGGCTTAACTACTTGACCAATCATCATGAAATTTCGTATACACGTCGTCAGGGCATTAAAAAGGACATAGGTTACCTTTCATCCACCCTAATCTAACCTACATTTACGAAAGCGAACCCGCGGGCAAAATCTAGTTAAAATATATTTCCATGTCAATAATAGGTATACTGCCTACATAGTTGACTATATTATATTATTAAATATTTTTTATGTTTCACTTCACTTCCAGTAAATTATTATGAAACCAGTATATTTTTCTTCATGAAAAATGCATAATGTCAATGCTTCGTTTAGAAGAACAAAAATACAAAAACATTGTTGCATTTATAATATTCTTACAGGAAACACAAACAAATCTCGTCATTATAACAAAAAAGTAAAAGATAAGTACATCAACAGTTGTAATAATTAAACAAAAACGAGCTCTAGATAACATCAAATACAATTTTTTTGTAAGCAATTCAAATGATTTGTACGTCCAAAGATCTAGCCCACAGATGTTCAATCAGTAATAATTAAGAAAAACATCATAACCCAAACACTATGCAACGATTTTATTACTGAACCTTTTTTTACGAAAGGCCCTAAAGCCGCCAGTTAATAACAACAAAAATAATTTAATATCCATTCGACAACTATCATCCCCGTCACTGGTACCATAAATAAACGAATTTACAGTTCAGAAACAACTATAATTAAAACGTAGAAAAAATAAACATGGTATTATTTCATTCGTTGCCATAAAAAGATGATAAACAGCGCATAAATCATGCTATCCATCTCGCGACTGTGGAGCCCCATAAATTGTGGGCAATGGGCCCCCGATGGCTGGTCGGGGGGCCCCGCCCCTCCCACGTTGTATTCATTAATTTGATGATATAAAACAAAATGTCATTTTAATTAGTCGCCATTATTAGACGCACAATGACAGACAGCGGTCTGGGGGATTGGGGGACGCTCGTCTTGTTTGGGGTTGGGTCGCCAGGGCCATTGGGGACACACGGACAAACACACCTGTCTAAGGCGCTCACCTGAAAACTTGAACATAGTATTCTTATTTTTAAACTGTGTTGGCTACAAAAGTTAAATGAAAAAAATAATAAGCTGATGTCAGTAACATTGTGTCTGATTCATGTATCAAAAATGTAGTTTATGTTTCTGTTTTCAAATTAATTATTATTATAAGTATCTTTTAACGTATTGAGTATCAGCAACACACCGCTGGCCAGATACAATAGATATTTACTTATACCTGGTATTCTAAGACCACTCTGATATTCTAAGATTAACGTATAAATTACATCTGATAATCATGTTACGCTTTTTATATCAGTTAAATTAGTACTATTAGCTTTTGACCTACGCAAATCTTCAATTCCACCAATTTAGTATGCTATGAATGCATAAAACATTGATCGATACGGAAGGTATAAGTTCAAACCCGTCTAATAGAATAAAGGTTTATAATTACTGCAACTTAACCTATAAACTGCTTTACTTAAAGAAACCGTCCACAAAACCATCCCGTATATTTCCTTTACCTGTAGCGACGAATACTTCGCCTTCAAGGGTTTGACTGACGGGTCGTCTGTCGCCTTCGACCTCTACCACTAACAATAGCCACCTATCCATTACTCCTCATCTTCGCTCACACGAACTAGCGGTCCTTACTGAGCCGTCAACGTATATGGAAGTAAGAGAAAATTTCGAAACTTTGGATCATGGTGAAGGAGGTGCGTAAACGGCGATGAATGACGTCATTATTGTGATAAAGACGAGGTTTCGCAGAGTTAAGACGTCTCGTTGAGTGATTTCGGGACTCGACAGATTTAGTACCAGCGGTGGACGTGCTTTATGACTGGTTAATTGGAGGTTCGCGAGTTTTTTCGGTGGAATCTTAGGTGTGTGTTTGTTTAAGGTATTGTTTTGTCTCGTTGGCCCCATAGTATAAACTCGCATTTATATTTGCGGCCGTCTCAAGTTCGATGCCCGGCCGGTCTAAATGTTTTTTCAGTTAGGAAAGTTTTTCATATAAACTTATTTGATGTGGGTACTTTTCAAACTTTATTGTCCAAACCATTGTCCGAAGGAGCAATTTTACTTTATAGAATCTTAGAATAATATTCTATCTCATACACACAACACCGTCTAGCCCAAACTAAGCAGAGCTTATACTATGGGTACTAGACAATGGATAAACATACATAAATACTTTTTTTTTGTAAATACATACGTATTATACATAGAAACACCCAGATCAAGACAAACATCAATATTCATGCACACAAATGTTTGACTTGTGCGGGAATCGAACCCGCGACCTCAGGCGTGGCAGTCGGTTACACTAACCACTACGCCATCGAGGCCGTCATATATAATTAATTATGTTTAGGTTACAATGGGGCTGACATGGTCTTATTTGTGACTAAAAGCCCCTAAATAAATATAAAGGAAAGTAATTAGGAAAGTTTATATAGGCTCACGTCCTTTTCTGTGTGAACTATTAATAGTGACTAATAGGTCACACAGAACACTTCTAATATTGATAATTATACTATCAATATTAATAGTGAGATATGGATGATATAGGCATGCCATCATCTGACGTACGTGACCTAAAATATAGTTGGTTAGATGTGGATTTTAATACGCCTCTGTCCATTACATCTGAGTTAACCAGATGTGAGTCTAAATAATAAGTTCAAGGTACCCAAAAGGATACTGTTTCAATAGCACAGGACAAACATTGCCTCACAAAAAATGAAATTATTCGTAAATTGTATGTAGGTATGGGTAATCTGAATATTTAAAAAAGAAAGTTGATTTTTATAATATAGGAAGGTAGTTAGGATCTATTTTAATCCTAACTTATATCATAAATGCGAAAGTAAGTTTGTTTGTTTGTTACTCTTTCACGCCTTAACTACTCGACCGATTACGTTGTCTTTCCAGGCGTACAGAATAGGACCTAAGGTTAGTGACAGTCCTTTTTTATGAAGTTTTTTTTTTATTTATGAACCTACATAATATATGCAAGCGATGCCACGGACGAAATCTAGTAATATTAGTTTGCGAATGTTAGTTTGTTTGTTTATTTGTTACGTTTAAACCTTTACTACTCGCCCGATCATCATGCAATTTTGAATGTACACGTTATTAAGTAAATAGAAACGGGCATAGGAAATCTTTGGTCCAGAAAAAGGTATTGTTTCCAATCTAACCTAGTCTAAATTTACGCGAGCGAAGTCGCGGGCAAAATCTAGTAATAATATAGTGTAAACATATCAAACTTATTCATGAACTAGCTGATCCACGCAACTTCGTCTGCCTTATATAAGATAATTGTTCCCGTTTTTGCAACATTTTTTATTGATGCTCCGCTCCTATTTTTAGTAGCGTGATGTTATATAGCCTAAAGCCTACCCCGAGAAATGGGCTATCCAACACTCAAATAATTTTTGAATTCGAACCAAACAACAAATAAACAAACTCTTTAGCTTTATAATATTAGTATGGATGTATTGCTCAGTAAAAGCAGCGATAGCTCAGTGGGGAGACCAACAGACTGCAATGCAGAGGGTCTCGGATTTGAACCCACGTCGCGCACCTCTGACTTTCGGAAGTTATGACTTTTCGACATTATGTGCGTATTGATTGACAATTATCGCCTGCTCCGTGCCTCGGAGAGCACGTTAAGCCGTCGGTCCCGGCTCCCATGAACATCTATGGCAGTTGTTATTGGGAAGTCAGTGCCCTCTAATATCCTGACACTGATCTAGCCTTAGGGTATCGTTAGCCTTCGGGTTGCGGAGGTCAGATGGTAGTCGCTCCGTGTAAAAACTGATATCCAGTCAAATCCAGTTACACTAGAAAGCCGACACCAAGTGAGTTGGGAATAATAAAGGCTAGGGAGAAGAAGTATAGATGTATTGCTCTCTTTAAAAACATGCTTACCTAAATATGTGTGTACAAGCTTCGACTGCCGCATGCCGCATCAATTATATTGTCCAAAATTATGACTAATTGGACTCTTTTAGGATATCGGTACGTCAGCAGGACGCAACGAATATGTCACTAAATTTTACGTTTTTGCATTTGTTATTCCATATTTAGATTGCTTTGTTAGCCGCGTGGAGATTGCACTTATATTTGTAGCTGAATGTCGGATCCTGAATTTGCTTTTGGAGTCAGTAAATTGTTTGAGAAGCGATAGCACAGTGGAAGACCATTGGACTGTCATGCAGAGATCTTCTTACGTACGCATCCCGAACTCAAGTGATGTGCGTACTTTAATAGTTAATTATTAACGGTGAAGGAAAACATCGTAAGGATACCTGCATGTATAAGAGTTCTCCATAATGTTCTCGAAGATATGTGAAGTCTGCCAACCCGCACTGGGCCAGCGTGGTGGACTATGGCCTAACCCTTGTCACAATAAGAAGAGGCTCGTGCCCAGCATTGGGGCAGTTCAATACAGGCCTTATATAATATTACTAGATGTTCCCGCGGTTTCACCTGCGTTTATCGTTAATGCGCCGCCCCCGTGGGTCGTAGCGTGATGTTATATAGCCTATAGCCTTCCTCGATAAATAGGCTATCCAACACTAAAACAATTTTTCAAATCGAACCAGTAGTACCTGAGATTAGCGCGTTCAAACAAACAAACTCTTCAGCTTTATAATATTAAGTATAGATTATAAATCGTTTGTTGTTGGAAATTATTAGTAGCAACACGGAGCAAATAAGTATATTAGAAGACAATATACCTTGAAAATGGCTGGCGAAAAGTGCATGCAAAACACGTTAACATATTAGATAGGAAATGTGCAGGAGTGAGCTCAAGTGTTGAGGTCTGCCACCTACTAAGTCAACAATAGCGATTTTGTGCTTGTATACATTTACAATTATACAGTAATTAATTTATAATTAAATTAATTACCGTATAATTAATGTTATTAATTTATAATTAATAGCATTAATTATACAGTAATTAATCCTTTCTCGAAAAATAGGCTACCCAACACTAAAATAATTTCTCAATTCGAACCAGTAGTTCCTGAGATTAGCGCGTTCAACCAAACAAACAAACTCTTCAGCTTAATAATAAAATATGGGGAGACTAAGATGGTAGTCGTCTCAGTTTTGTAAGTGTAGTTATTTCAAAGTACCCGCACATAATTTAATTATTGGTGTTTCTATTTACGCAAAATGAATTCAAATTATTATGAAGTCTAGCTGTGTTTTGCGTCTTTTTTTAGTTTGATTAACTGAATCACTGGGTCCCAATCTGCTAGTACCTTTCAACCATCTTCTCTATTGAAATTTGGGTGTTTCTTGATTTTAATAGCCCAGTATAAGGCAGTTTAATTTTTATATAAGAAATCTTCTTAATAAAAGAAAATCTTTGTTATTTTTTTTTACATTTTATGACTATTACTGTCACACACTTAGTTACGCAATTTTTTATAACTTAGATGGCAACCAAGCATTTGGCCTTTTTAATGTACAATAGCAACACGAACACCCCTTTCATGAAAGGCTAATCAAACTCATGTCAAATGATTTCATTGGTTGTTGCTAATTTAGTCAGCCAATCACAGCAGTTGACATGCGTTTGACCGTCTGTTCACAAATTTTTGTGTAGATCAACACAAAAATTTGTGAACAGACGGTGAAACGCATGTTAACTGCTGTGATTGGCTGACTGGTCTTTCAGAAACTAAGTGTAAGAGGGGTTAAGCTCACGTAGTCAAACCTGCTCTTTGACTAGTAGGTATATTGACAATGGAGACTGGTCTTTCCACACTAAAGAACACTGTAAACCTTTACTCACGATAGTAACACAAAACTAAGTAGCGATAGCTCAGTGGGGAGACCAACAGACTGCAATGCAGGGGGTCTCGGATTCGAACCCACGTCGCGCACCTCTGACTTTCAGAAGTTATATGACTTTTCGAAATTATGTGCGTATTGATTGACAATTATCGCCTGCTCCGTGCCTCGGAGAGCACGTTAAGCCGTCGGTCCCGGCTGCCATGAACATCTATGGCAGTCGTTATTGGGAAGTCAGTGCCCTCTAATATGGTACATGAACACTGGTCTAGCTTTAGGGTATCGTTAGCCTTCGGGTTGCGGAGGTCAGATGGCAGTCGCTCCGTGTAAAAACTGATATCCAGTCAAATCCGGTTAGACTAGAAAGCCGACCCCAAGTGACTTGGGAATAATAAAGGCTAGGGAGAAGAAGAAGTAACACAACACTAAGTGGCAATCTGGCTGACGCAGTGGTTATCAATGTGATTGTTGTGTTTGAAGTCTCAATTTCAATTTCCAGGTTAAGTGTTATCAGGATTTTCTGTCTGGAAATTCTCAATGGCTACACGGAGACTAGAACTGACTCGCCTGCCGTTGGGCCTAAAAACAGAGATGGTGAAATTTGGCTGTTACATCTCTGGTCACCACTTCCAAGATATAGGTCTGAATCTGGGTATGTATGGTTTTCTGTGGGGTAATTTCCTCACTGATTATATCTAAGTTTCATTGGTGATACCGCTGCACCGCTTACCAATACAAAAATATTGGAGTCCTATACATAATTCTGCCACTTTTCCTTAAAGATACTTACGTCCATTGCATATTATAAGCAGATAAATTAATCGCATGGATGAAATGTTTGCTTATCTGTGACAATTGATTTTATTCAGAGGCCCAAGATGATATAAAAATATTTGATTTTTATTATCTTTCACTTATATAAAAGGTTAACCTTTCAAACGTGTTTCCTTCTTCCTTCAATCCTGGGTCCTTTAAGCGGGGCATGAAAAAGCACCTTCCGAGGCCGTCAAAGTAGAGACCTCAACATCGCCTCGGCTGCTATGAGGGCGGTGTGGAGGCAACTGCTGTTAGACCACACGACTGCTTACCACCAGGTGGAGAGTGGTCATTTTGACGAGCATAGTAAAAAAAACATAGATGACTAGCGATTTGAGTGACCAATGACTGGTAGGGAATCTTGTAAAGCCCTCTAGCTAGGCTGGAATGTTTGTGTCAGGAGTGAGTTCACGTCGGTAGTGCAATAAGTAGGATTTGGTGCCAAGACCTTTCATCGCAAGGCCAAAGCCTTATCCAGCGGGCTGTTGTCGCTTCAAAGTCTTGTTTGCGTCGTTGTAATTGTGATATACCCTCAAAAAAAAAGTGTTCTAAATATTAAATGTTTGTTAACATTATATGTAAGACCCCTTATATGGAGTGGAGGGTTGGTAATCTGAGATACAGGAACCATCCTAGTTCAGGTATCAACCCCCCATAGTATATTTTTATGTGTATATTGTTTATAAATGTTCTTTATGTTACTATGACGAGAAATAAACGTTATTCTTAAAACAGCTTACTTAAAACCAATCCTCAGATAGCTTACCTCTTTGTGTTCCTGAGTTATCTGCTGTAGATTGATAATTAATTTGAATGTATTACGATATGGCTTGCTTTAAAATTACCTACTTACTCCTTAATTATTGGCGCCAGTCTTGTTTTAGGATATCACGTCGTCCTACTCGCCTTTCAGGTTATATTTGTATCAGCTGAGATGTTAGATAATTCAGATGTTTGGCTACCTTACTATCTTCACGATAGTTTTAACTACGAGATGGTTTATCTAATAAATAATTTATTTAATAGATTACCTGTATAATAAATGCCTAATACCTTTTATAAATACTGCGTCAGTGAATGAATCTGCTGTATGTAAGGTCTTGGGTGTAAGCCCAGGGCAGGCAATATTAATGGATTTTCCCCTTAAGAAATTTTCAGTAGCAAAGCCTAGAACTGTTTTCGATGAACGACTATAGGCTCATCCTATTATGTGAACCTATAATCATAGCTCACGTAATTTGAGCGTAGTGCTTGACTAAGATAATATATACCTACCAAACATAACGCCATCTTTATTCCTAAGTTAAGACTTATTAAAATATATTGTAAGTATAACTGAATACGTTGACTTGTCTTCGTCAAGTATCGGTGTTATTATTTTTCTAAAACAGTTTCTTCAAGACATTTTATCAAAAACAAAATTTAAACTCATTGCGCATCGCATCAATATACAGGTCTCGTGTTGGATGTAAAGACACGCATATACAGGTGATTTTGAAATCGTGTAATTCCTTTTAACCACGCATTCTACTGGTGATATAGAATAACCCTGACCATATTTTTTTATAAGAATTATGTTTTTGGAAAAATTAACGTACCGGTGTTTTTCGTGAAATGATTTCAGATAGTCATATGTTAATCACCCAACACAATCTTAATAATTTACTAATTTAAAAAATAACATACTGATGTCGTAAATAGCAAGGGGCAATAAAAAGGACCGCTGTTTATTATTTACAACATTAATTATTGATACGTTATTGTTCTTTTAATTAATAAAAAAATAAAATTGTCTCGGGTGGTTAACATATGACTATCTGAAACCATTTCACGAAAAAAAAAACAGTACATTAATTTTCCAAAAAAATAATCATAGTAAAAAAAATATAGGTATGGTCAGGGTTATTCTATACCACCAGTAGAATGCGTGGTTAAAAGCAATTACAAGATTTCAAAATCATCCTGTATATTCTAATTTATGTGCGTATCAAATAGTTAATGATCACTCGCTTACAGCCAAGGAAATTATCGTGAGAGTACCGCTAAGAATTTTCCATGACGTTCTTTTAGTTATGTGAGGTTTACCAACCCATTCTATACCAGCGTCGATACTTACTTAAGCTCTCTCATTAAAAGAACTAGCTGTGTGCCGCGACTTCACCTGCTCCACTCCTGTACATTGTAGCGTGATGTTAGATAGCCATCCTCAATAAACAGGATATAAAAAGCAGGAAGCTTCAGAGATAAAGTGTGTTTGTGTTCAAAGAAACAGTAACTTCAGCTTTCATTATAAAGCTATACGTATATAATATGTGATTACAGTACCTACTTACCAAATGAATATTTACTAAACAGAGGACAATTAATTATGATAGAAACCAAAATTAATTCATTATCTATTAAGTGTCTTATGTTATAGATAGATTGAGACCTAAAGCGATATGCAAGGTGAAGCCTATAGCCTTCCTCGATAAATGGGCTATCCAACACTAAAATAATTTTTCAATTCGAAACATTCGTTTCTGAGATTAGCGCGTTCAAACAAACAAACAAACTCTTCAGCTTTATAATATTAGTATAGATAAGGGGTAAGATTAAATAAAATGAACATTTAAAGTATGTAACATATATATTTCTTTGAGCTTTTAATTGCATTTTGAAATACAACATAAAATATTAAATAAGATTATTAAATTTGGTAAAATCAATATTATTTCAACACCATTTTTTTACTTTTTTTCCTTAAGAATGAGCAAAAATCTCTCATCAGAGCTAGCGTATACATAATATTTGTCGTATGTTTTCATTATTATCGTTAAAATGATAGTTTTTCTTACGATTTCGAAAAGTTTCGAATTATTAACCATTATACTGAATATTCGTAACTATACATGAATAAATGAAATTAAAGCATCAAAAAATAAAATCGAAAATATTTTTTTATTCTTAATTGTATATGCCATTAGAAATGTCGTATACCATAGAGAAATCGTATCATTATTTTAATCGTTACGAATATCCAGTTGACAATTAAAACTTTTTGTTGACGTCGTCTGAAACTTACATTAGACAGTTTACAATATTTTTTACTATATATAAAAGAGGTTCATCACTCTCCAGTGCCGTATATACATTGTCGTATATTTGTCGTTACAAATTGGAAGATATATCTCGGTATATCTTTATGTTCTAAACGTATACGATTGTTATCATCCCTTTTAACGAAAAAAAATGTATATGTATCACTTTTTTAAATATAGGTTGAATGTACAACCGATTAATGCGCTGGTATATTGGTATACAAGTGTTCACAGATGTAGTTTACCTAATATTATGTACTTAATACTAAATAATAAATAGCATCCTCGCGTTAAGAGCATACCTATAGCGAAATTTACACTAAGGAGATTGTTATATTGCATTCTATGTCGAATTGTATGTACAAGACGAACAGAAACGAACGAGATTGGATCTCCGAGATTATACGCGTCGACGGATCTCTTAAATTCCAAAAAAAAAACAAGAAAATCATCAAAATATACATAAACTAACCACGTTAACCCTAACTCTGATTTACATAAAAATTAAGTAACACGAAAAAAATGATATTGCAACGAAATTTCTGTTAAATACTGAAAGTCAACGCCCACTACTTCACTAATGCGATAGACTATCGAATCACATGCGAAAGGCGATTGCAAATAAACAAATCAATTTCCACGATTTATCCTTTTTCCAAAGAATTAATTAGCAAAAAATATACATTTACAAAAGAGATCGAATCGTATTTTATGACTTAACGTGACTTATATTTACATTTATCGAAATGGAATTATAACGTAGTGTGGAAGATAAGCCACGAGCGCGGGCGGCGCTTACAACAACCGATCACCTAAAGGCAATATTTTGAAAATATTCTCTTAATACCTAAAACGAACGTAAGACGTTTGGCGTATACTTAAGTCGCTATTAATTTATTACACTAACCGATCTATGCGGTGAAATCTAACAATAATTACCTAAATAATTAAATTGGCAAAGAGTTTCGAAATACTTAGCGTCGCGGCTGCGACCTAACCCTAGCAAGGTTTAACGTAGCAAGATATGGTATCATCACAACTGCCGGCCGGAGCTCCAGCCTACACGTACTTACTGGAGAGCTGCTTCGCCAGTTCCGTGTACTTGAGGAACTTGGAGTGGGGGCTCTCGTCGAACGACTGCGAGGGGCTGCGCGGATCCTGCGGCGACGCGGCCGTGGAACTGGACTTGTGCGCGCCTGGCGACCCCGCGCCAGCCGGCGCCTTCAGCGGCACCGGCTCCGGCAGCGCACCGTCCTTCACGAAGTGCATCTTCGACAAGTGGTGCCGGTAGGCGCCCTTCGATATGAACGGAGTGTCGCACAGCGCGCACTTCATTATGGAGTCGGTCACGACGGCATCGTTGCACGCCCAGCTGAATGTGAGGATGCTTGGCGGGCCAGCCGGGGATGGGGCCGGAGCCGGCGCGCGAGATGGGTTGGTTTCTGTCTTATCGCATAGTTTTTGCAGAGCAGCCAAAGGGTGGCTGCCACCGCGGCGCGAGGAACTAGGCTCGCTAGAAGAACCGCCACCGGCCAGGTTGTCGAACATAGAAGACAAAGCACCCAAGCTGGAAGCAGGCTTGCGTTCAGCACCTGGCGTGTTGCCAGAGCGATCGCTGGCCGGGCTGCGTGGACTAGCGGCGGGGCTGGGGCCCTCGCTCTCTCGTTTGGCCACCACTGGCTTGACATCTTCGTCAGCTGTGCTGCTCGGCCGCGGAGGCTCTTCATCCTCGTCTATTTCAGTCTTCACTCGCACGGGCTGGCTGCTCAAATCGACGCCATTCTCGCGTTCCTCTTCCTCTACCTCTCTCTTTATCCGGACTTCGGCGGGGCGGTCCTCAGAGGCAGGTGTCTGGGAGCCGCGCGTATCTGGAGTGGTGCGAGGAGTCATGTGATAAGTATCTAGCTTCCTATCTGGAGTCAAAGATTCTACTCTACTGCCACCCCGCTCGGACATGGAGCTGGACTCGCTTCCACTGCGCTCCCTGCGCCCATATCCTTGTTGATGATGATAATTTCTCAACATGCTCATAGTCTGAGGATCCACAAGCGGTTTTGTATAGTCTACGCTCTCATCTATGCCTAATCTCTTTAGGATACTAGAACCGATTGGCGCATGAGTGGCGCCACCCGGCATGCCAGGCAAAGTGTGCCGCGATCGTGTATCGAAACTCTTTTCTATCAATTGTTCTATGGCATTGAGAACCGAAGGCGACGAGCTTTTGTCATTGCTCGCATTATGGTCTTTGGAACTCGGGGAGGAATCGTTCACGGAAGATGGGGAGCGGTGATGAGCTGAACCAGGGGATGGCAGCTCTTCATTGATGCTCTTGCGGCCATCCCGGCCAGTCGGAGTAATGTGGCCAGGTACGTCAGGCGGGATGATGTTGTTAGATAACAATGCGCTCTTCAAAAAGTTCCTTTGGCTATTCGACATGGGTGCACCTATACATTGTCGTATGTGTTCGACGAATACTGCAGTCTCAATTTTGTCACCGCATTTTTCGCAAGTGATGCGGCTTCCAGCGCCGAAATCTCTAATCGGTTTACCCATAGGTACCCCGTTACCCTCCCCATTTTTGAACTCGTGCTGTGCTCTCTCCAATTCAAGGAGTTTTCTAACTGGCAGGGACTTCTTTCGCTTTTCACGCGTCTGACGCCTTCTGCCACCACTCTCAGTAATGGAGCGCATAATATGCTCCTTATAATGAGAGTTCTTAACCATATGATTACTCAATTCCTTCAACGAACTAAATGCTTGGTCGCAAACTTTACAAGTTAACACAGCGCTAACGTGACTACTTGTGCCAGTGGTAGGTGGCACCGCGTTATTGGCCCCACCCGGTGCGCCAGAATTAGAGCCTTTGCTGCCGTCATCTGACGATTTCCAAGAGATAATTTGTTCTTGCGATATGATATTGGTGTAGTGCTGAGTACGTTGCATGTGGCTGGTCATTTCAGCAAGAGAACGGAAGCTCTCAGCGCACCACATGCATTTCAATATTTGTCTGGTTTGCTCCGCGCCCTTGCCTAACCACACATCCTGACCACGTACAAGCTTTCTAGGAATTGGCATATTTTCCTTAATAAGCATATTCAGATCATTCTGACTCGGTTTCGACGAACCGCTCGAAGAGGATGAGTTGTGTGACGGAGTAGATGGTGAGCTAGACGGTGGCTGTAAAGAAGGTGGTATAGGGGCGCCCGAGGATGGTGGCACAGGTACATTTACGCCGCAGTGTTTAGCTTCCTTCATGTGCACAGTCAGGTCTGCAAGCGAGTTGAAGCTTTTCTTGCACCATACGCATTTCAGGACGTCTTTAGTTTGGTCGGCGCCCTTGTTTAACCAGTGCGATTGCCAAGCAGAGTGTCGTGCAGCGGCATTCGGGGCTAATCCAGCGCCAAGAGCGGCGCTCTGCACTGATCGGAATAGTTCCTCACCGCCAAGTCTGCTCAACTCGCTCATCTTTTCTAAAGCTTTCGTAGCGTCACTCGGTGTAGGACCACCATGCTTAAGTTTGCCGTTCCATTCGGCTGGAACGCCTCCCTTAGGAGACAGACTAGCAGCTGCAACAGCGGCCGCAAAATAAGGGAGGTGCGGCGCTACAGGAGTAGACCATGGAGATGGAGACGGCTTAAAATCCGAGGTCCTTGAGCTTTTTCTGGACGGGACAGGCGAAGGCGATTCTTCCGGGCCACGTTTTCTCGTCCCGACAGACAGGTCAAGTGGTCCGTTCTCATTCTTACTAAGATTGACAGCGTCGTCACCGTCATCGTCATCGTGAGGCGAGTCGCTGCGTTTGGTGCTGAAGTCAAGTACTGCGTCAGCGCGTTCGGAGTCAGTCATGTCCTCCTGGCAGGACATGAGGAGTCTCTGCTGGGCAGCGGCCGCGGCTGCAGCGCCAAGATAGGCAGCGACGGCGGCCGAGTGCGGAGGCAGCAGCGCGGCCGGCAGTGCAGCCGTCAGCGCCGCGGGGAGGGGGAGGCCCGCCCCGCTGCGACTCGAATACACCGAGTCATTGGAGGGACAGCGTGGCGCGCCCGACGACTCCCGCGACAGACATCTCGGGCTCTCCCTGGGGACAAAATCGTGACGCAACGTTAGATCGACCGACATAATTCACTTAGCGAAAATTGCCGCCTCTGTCTCTGGCCAGTCGTTATCTTAAACCGGTTATCGACATTTGAATATCGACAGTAAACAAAACGAATGCAAGTTCTTTTTTTATGGCCATTTTTAATAAATTAATAGCTCGATCGTGAATAGCAAATAGATACACTAATGGGTTTATATCGTTTAATATGGATCTAAAAAAACTTTATTGCTCGTCGTTCATACGTCCTTGTTTCGAATGAGGTTTTGTTAATTACGAAAATCAACCAAAAATTCCTTTAATTTCGGTTGACGTTGACATTACTTTTTAAGTATCGTATCTGACACAAAAGGAATAACTCGTCAATGACGTACAGCATTATTATAAATCTAAGGTAAATTGGGTACAAATAGGTCAAGTCTTCATCCATATGAATAATCAATTGGATTTCAAAGAAGTCATATTAACGACAGCTATAAAATTTAACAATCAACATTTATAGCGTATCGAATAGATTAAAATATTAAATCAATAACATTGTAAAACAATTATTCAGAGAATCTATATATCTGATGTGATAAACATTGCAAACACAATGCTTGATGACATCGCTTATCGCTTATTTATGAGACAATAAAATATCCAAAAACAGGTTTTATATCACGGAAAAGTGAAAGAATATCGAAGCTCTAAAGAATTCCTTCGAACTCGCACAAACTAACAGGATCGACTAGAGAAACCCAATACCATATTTGGAACAAAAATTATAGTTTTTCGATAACGTAATAAATAAAATGTATCACATTATGTAGGCTTTTGAACTTTTGAATATTTTCTACAAAATCATGTCAAACACTTAGAAAATAACTTTCCTAGCGATTTTCGTATAAGTTCCGTTTGTATTTGTGTACAAACCAATTTTAAATTGAAATTCCACAAAATTTTATACGAAAATGATTTTAATAACAATAAAAATAAACAAAAGCCACAAGAAAACATAATTGTTAGCAAAATGTTTTCCGACAAAGTCTTCTCTCACAAAAAAGTACAGACAAATTCTAAGTGGAATAACAAATGTTATGTATTTTATCAGAATTCAATAATTGAAAGTTGAAACAATAGGAAACGCGATGAATGATGAATTACACAAAACAATAAAACACTTGAACAAATATAAAACCTACCTCACGTGGTCGGGCTCGACAATCATTTTAGACGAAATCTTTTCAAAGTACTCCAAACTGGCAACGTCGAAAAACTCTTGGATCCATCAATACAACACTATTACAGATATAACACTTTGTTCCAATACAACAATAATTGAGACTCCCCAAAAATAGTTGAAAATGTAAACACGTCGCGAAAGACGCGCCGCGATGCCGGCGGTCAGGAGGGAAGTGCGCGGTGCCTGCGGCGGCGGCGGCGGTCCCGCGTGGAATGAGACGCCGCGTGATTTACGACCCGCCTGCAGCGCCCCCGCCCCGCACGCCCCTCGCTAGAGCAGGACAGGTGCCGCGGTAACGGAGCGTGCCGCGCGAAAGACAGAGACGGCTATCGGTATCCTATTTCGGGGGGTGGCGCTGCGTAATGCAAGCGTGCGTGCGATGCGCGAGGTGGACGTGCAGTGACGGGCGATCGTTCCGATGACAGCCGACTGACACAGCGGAGCTACTCCGCATAGCTGAGTCACAGTCGTAACACCAATGAAAAATGTACAGAGCATCCTTGATGGCCAATAGGCGCAATAACTTTTTAACGAGATTGTTTACGGAATGTCATTTATGTATAGGTAGTGTAAGCAACGTAGAGACCCGCTCTACGAGGTAGTCTGAAGTCTCGGGGCTTACAGAAGATTACCCGGACAGGGTTGACGGCGTTGACAAGGAAATGGCGCGTTAACAAAACGCCGAGACGAGTCCTTTTAACGACTCACGGACAGACAGGGGACGCGGACGGATTTACGCGTATCACGAACAGATTTCCTGCTTTGACAAAGGGAAAATATTTTCTCATGTTTATTTTATTTTTACGCGAGGAAACGTTAGGACACTTCCGAACGACAATATAAATGTCAGCCGAGGAATCGTGAATGACACAACAACACATCTATATAAACAAATTAACTCAACAAAGAAACTTTGTTCCGTTAATCTCCGGAAACTAACATTGTAAGAGTTTTAGTCGATAATACTGTTTTTTTTATTATCACCGAGAAATCTACAAACTAAATGTTATCGTTGATTCCGATCAGAACAACTACTACAGTGATTTAACAGAAACCTTTTGGTAAATCCAAAACTTTAAAAGTTTTAGAGCCGCAGCTGTTTATTGTTTCCTATAAGTATTAGTCGACTGCGGGTCAATCAATCACATGTATTTATGTGACAACTATCGCCAACTCTTTCCCTCGCTGAACAAAAATAACCCGAGTGGGTTGTGACATAGACAAAAGAATTGCGAGCTATTTTTTTTGTTGAACGACAGATGGTAAAATATTTGAGTAGATATTTTTTAGGCTGTGGTTCGGTTTGATGTTTAGGAATTAGGACGGATTGGTGTAATGAGTTGATGTGAGCATAGTGCGGGCCGATGTATGGGGGACACCTGACATCGTTTGAATAATTTTGCACTAACAAAGCGAATTTTATATCTGTCACAGATGTCTGCGTTGTAATAAAATTGCAGTGAGTCTGATGCCAAACATTGTGTGAATATTTTGTTGGAAGACAAATAAATAGTGTTTAAAATGAATGACGTGACTTCTAGAAAATTACGAAGATGATACATTTTGTCGGCCTCGATGGCGTAGTGGTTAGTGTAACCGACTGCCACGCCTGAAGTCGCGGGTTCGATTCCCGCTCAAGTCAAACATTTGTGTGCATGAACATGGATGTTTGTCTTGGTCTGGGTGTTTCTATGTATAGTATGAATGTACTTATAAAAAAAAATTATGTATGTTTATCCATTGTCTAGTACCCATAGTACAAGCTCTGCTTAGTTTGGGCTAGATGGTGTTGTGTGTATGTGATAGTATATTATTATTATTATAATATATGTACACACATAGTCTCACACCTGTTCACCAAGGTGGTAGGCTGAAATGTAGGTATTATATGCATATTTAGTCAAAAATGATTTTAAGTCCCTCATAGTAGGAGACCTAATGTCGACTACCAGACACCTTTTCAGACTCTGATGTTACAGAGAATTTTCTTACAGAGAAAACCAATAAGATTTTACTCGACAAGGGAATCGAACCCGGGACCTCAAGCACAGCAGCCGCATTAACTACCGCTGCGCCATTGAGGAAGTCATATTATGTATTTTTATTGTGTGTATGATATTCAACTTAATATCAACTGCTTTTCGGTATTTATTATAAACATTTCCGTGATCCTTGATCTATAATAACGTCATTCATATTGTTTTGCGATCTAATCTTGTTTGTTTAAGCGGCTCGTTAGTTAATCTGTAGATCACGATATTGAAACGAGGTACATACACGTACCCTATAATATATAGATAATATTCTATCACATACACACAACACCATCTAGCCCAAACTAAGCAGAGCTTGTACTATGGGTACTAGACAATGGATAAACATACATATAGGCATACATTTTTTTTTGTTAATACATACATATTACACATAGAAACACGCAGACCAAAACAAATATCCATGTTCATGCACACAAATGTTTGACTTGTGCGGGAATCGAACCCGTGACACAATGAACACTCAGATTATAAACAACAATTTGTGTATCACTCAATTTTCGATATCGTATGGGTCTCGAACCCACGGGACTCGCTCACTGTTACTGGTAAGGCGACAACATAAAATGATACAAAGAAACATCGGAAGAAACATTTGTGTATCATACAATTTTCTGTATCGTTTGGGGGTCGAACCCACAATACTAGCGTACTGGTACTGGCAAGGCCACCACTTAACCTTTTGACCGCCACGGACGTCCATTCACGTCAAATTCAACCGTGCTCACGACGCCCCCGACGGCATGGCACGTCGAAAATACGACTATTTTACAGTTCAAAATAAATATAAAAAAATATGTTTGTTGCGTTCCTTTTACCTATTATTTACATACTAACTACATTAATTATCGCCTGGCGTAGGGGGCACGACGCTACTTTTATGCTGTGGTGGTCAAAAGTTTAAAACATAAAACAACAAATACAAAGGATACCCAAACTCGAAACAAAAATTTGTATATCACACAATTTTCTGTTTGGTATGGAAGTCGAACCCAAAGCCCATTGGTATTGGCAAAGTAACTACTTAAACATTCGTATAGTTATCGCTTCAAAACTTAGTCTTGGAACTTACAATTTTAATATTAAATAACACTAATTTCAATTATTTCCAAATTAACATAGAAATAATCATCTTAGAAATAAAAAGAAACTAAATGAATTTAATTAGTTAAAGTTTTGTTTCGACTTCATATTTTTTGTTATAAATGAACTGAAACATTTAACAATTAGTACATTAAAGTACATTTAGAGAGGCCAGACTTTGATAATTTGACTCGTGCTAATTTGTCCGATGTTGTAATTAGAATAGGCTGCGATAATAAGGCGATAGATATATTTTGTTCAGTTTGAGATAATATTTAAAAATTGGTCTAATAGTGTGCAGAAACTAACAGAAAACATTAGAAGAAAGGAATATTATTTTATTTGTGCCACACTCATAAGGTAACAGGAACCACAACCAATAAGTATAAAAAGAACAAATAAGGTCCTGCGTCAGCAATGTTGCAGTGTATCCACAACGCTGGTATTCTCGCAGAGCCTGCATGATTTCGATGCATGTAGGCAGTAACATACATACACAACTCAATTAAAAATAAAAATTGGGGCAGTCTTTGGGGACTGCCGATAGAAGTGAAAACTTTAATCCTTGATCATAAACACTTCTTTCTAAACAAAAAAAAGGGAAGGGCCGGATTGCTGATACTCTCTTAGTGGTTATTAAGGGGGTCAAAATTTCATTATTTTTTGCGTAGGACGCACTATTTCTGAGATATTGTTAATATTCTAAAATAATTCAAAAATGGAAAGTTTGGAAGCGTGACGATGACGAAGCATGACGATGACGCTAGTTCTATGATTTTTGTTCACCCAAGAAATGCGCAACGCGCCTAAAGAAGTTTTCACTTCAAAACAACAAAACAGCAATTTATATAAATTAGGCAGAAGGTGGTCATAGATGGCAAAAGTAATTATTAGTACTATTAGTATCTTTGGCATACTTAATTGTCAAAAAAATAATTTGACTGGGTCTTTGGCGCAGCGGTAGTGAATACAGCTGTACAGGTGTCAGGTACGAATACCGGGCAAAGTAATATTGGGGTTTTCTGTCGAAGAATTTTCAGTTCCAGTATTTAGAACTGTGCACGGTGAATGACAATAGGCTCGTCACTTTTGGGACTTACAACTCCTACGAGGATAGTGACGTGAAACTATATATAGATATGTAAAATAAAGATTCATAAATTACGATTGTTGAATCAATCAGTCTGTATAACCCAAAAGCGTGGACAAAAGTTCTAAAAGCCCACAATTCATCTACTACGTTTTAGGTTTCATGTAAAAGGCGACGAATATATCTAAGCATTACTTTCTTTCCTATCTATTGATAACTATATGAGTTACAGAATTAGTTATGTAAGTATATTTCTTATTAGAAAAATATCTTAGTAGAACAATAAAGTTTTAAACAGAATTCTATTAGAAATATAATGTTGCTCGGGCTTCAACTCAATGGTTAACGAATAAAACTGGCTAACAAAAGGTCGTGGTTTCGCTCCTAACAACTTGCAAGACATCAATTCACAGATATTTTAGCGTAGTTGGAAACCTTGACATATGTAGATAGGTACTAAGTCTACCAGTAATTTAGGATTTTACAAACACCAGTTAAAACTTAGCAAAAAAATTACGTTTTGATAGGTTTTGACGAGAATAACTGTTTTATTTATTTCTTAGGTCTGTGACTATTGTAAGTTCAGCATTTAGACACTTAAATTAATAAAAGAAACATATGTTTACATCGCGAGGAAACATGTCTGAGAGTTCTACATTATGTTCTCTAAGACAAGTCAAGTCTACGAATCCACACTGGACCAACGTTGTGGACTATGGCTAACCCTTCTCACATACAGAAGAGGCCCTTTGCCCAGCATACATATATTCACGCCTGTTTCCCAGAGGGGTAGGCAGAGACTACGGATTTCCTTGCCCAGCAGTAGGACAATTTATATACAGGGATGACATAATGTCATATGTTTAATATGTTTAATCTTGATCCATGTATACGCACAATGTTAACACATTGTGCGTTGCTGCACACGTGACATGACACGAAAGTTTTAATGAGTATTAAAGATAAATATTATAAACCTTTGTAATACTAACTTAAGCGTTCTAGCTTAGCTGGAAGGATTAACAAGAATATTACATACTAGATGTTCCCGCGGTTTCAACCGCGTTTATCGTTACTGCGCCGCCCCCGTGGGTCATAGCGTAGCCTTCCTCGATAAATAGGCTATCCAACACTAAAATAATTTTTCAATTCGAACCAGTAGTTCCTGAGATTAGCGCGTTCAAATAAACAAACTCTCTAGCTTTATAATATTAGTATAGATCCGTAACACTAAATGCTAGCAATCTTACAGTTCAACTTAATTTCATTTTCTGAAAATCTCCTACGCTAGGAATTATTCCTATGTAGTGTGGAACTTTACTAATATTCCAACAAAGAACACCCAAACTAGCAACAACCATTAAACAATATTTAGCTGCGTGTGGGAATCGAACCCACAAAACTTAGCGCGGCAACAGTACCGAGATGACAACTCTAATCACTACGTCATCCGCGCTGTAAAATATCTAATTGTTTTACAATTTTTCAGCAGCTATTATATAATTTCAACTAGTTACTATTCAAAAAATCAAACATCACTGCATCAGACTTTCAAACGACAGCCTGAGGGTCCGAATCCCATCACCGCACTACCGATTTGAACCTACTGGTAACTTAAGCATATTAGCTTAGCTCGAGGATTTAACATAGCTACCAGTAATTTGCAAGTTAACTTCTTATAATAGTAATTTTCATTTTTGAATTGAAAACTTCTTTAGGCACGTTGAGCACTTCTTGGGTGAACAAAAATCATAGAACTCGCGTCATCGTCACGCTTCCACACTTTCCATTTTTGAATTATTTTAGACCACACAATTTTTTGTCCCGTGTGGGGATCGAACCCACAACAACGCCCAACCCTGCAGCCAAAATCTTTAAAAAATATATCGTAGCAATGTTTATCTCTCATACTTTAATATTAAATGCGCAACACAGTATGTTATCAATTATCATATTATGATTGACAAACATATGTTATTCGACAAAACCGATATAATATTTTGGTTGAACTTCACTGAAATACATTAAGAGAACCAGATGCTTCAAAATGCAATCGTTTATTGACGATTTGAATGCGCAGCACTCGCCTCTCTGCTAGGGGTCGCAGATTCGATTCCCCCTCGGGAATAATATTTGTTTAGCCTAATATTTATTCTGAGCCTATTATTTATTGAACAACGTATTCGGTACGGGGACTCTTAGAAGCTGAAAAAAATGTTACAGTTATGAAACTTTTTAGAAATCGCTAGGGCTTTGCTAAACGATTTCAAAATATTTTAAAAACTTTCAGTTCATATTTTATTTGTGTGTTTAGAAAGAATATTCTTTATGTTCATGAGATACTATATTTTTACCGCAGCTTCACTCTATCCATGTATAGTACTTTTTTCTAAATGAGAGATTGCCTATGTCCTATTCTGTGTACCTGTTAATGTGCATGGGAAATTTCCAGTTGATCGATCGAGTAGTTAAGGCGTGCGAGCATAACAAACAAACTCACATTTATCTATATATTAACACGTGAAGCAAAAACTTTGTACCCCTTTTTACGAAAATTGCGCGGACGGAGGAGTATGAAATTTGGCACAATTAAAGTTTATATGGAGAAGGAGTGGCGAATCCTAATATTTATATAAAATATGCTTTAGAAATACTTTTAATTAATGAAAAAGCACTACACGCACACAGCCATGCATTTGACACACGCAGTCGAAGCGCGTAACTATGGTTACATATATCAATATATTATAATTAATGACATATATCAGCAATATCTTACAGGTAAACTTTGGTCGAATTTCGAGCACTAGGCGACCGCTAGTAATATTAGTTAGGATAGAGATGATCGTGAAGTTCCAATTTCAATCCTAAGTGTGACAAAATGTAATTGAGCTTTTCTGTTAAGTAATTTTTTTTTACATCTTATGTGGCAAACAAGTATACGGTCCACCTGATGGTAAGTGGTCACCGGAGCCTAGGGACGCCTGCAACACCAGAGGCATCACTTGCGCGTTGCCGACCCTACATGCTACGTGCTGATTTAGGAAATTTACAGAAGGTCGCGATCAAATAACTTAATGTTGTGAATAAAGTTGAAAACACAAACAAAACTGCTTTGAATTCCGTAAAAATTGGGTTAAATTTTAACACAATTTTAGCAGAAACAAACGCAGCCAAACCCAATCAGCCGATCTAAAATCTAAACAATAGATCCTGAAGGGGCACTGGAAGCTCAAAATGATTGATCACGCCACCTCAGTGCACCTAATTGACATTGATTGAACTGGCTTAGAACATAGCCAAGATACAAGTGCTATTTCCTAAACCTTCCAGTTCCTTATATCTATAAAATTAAGGTTTAGTATTGATTGACAAAGACTACATGATTGAAACAGATCTGGTTGAAATACCTGGCCGGACGGGAGATAAAGATTTGAAATAAAAGATCTTAATACAATTAACATATTAATGATATCGTCAAGTTTTTAAGTAAATACCGATCAGTGGAGTTTTATTCGTTTTATAATCGAGTCTTGAAAGACATATCGATATAATAAAAAGTGACTGTCTCATTGGTAGTGATGTAAACATGCGTAACTTCAAATCGTGCGATAATGGTTTCTGTGGCACAGGTTTACCCTAGTACAGACACCCATATTATATTACCGCACATCGAACCCGCAACAACACGCCTTTCAGAGCCTCCGACATCGTAACCAGTAATCGCTATAGTACAGTCTACACATCGTGTACAGGACGTCAGCGACTCGACGGTTGTTTTGTAACCATCATATAGTAACCTCAGCCCCGAGTTCGCCCGTCCGGTACATTCGTTTTACCACTGTAATTAATTAATAAATTATTATTATTATAATATGAAGCGGCAGTAGACTTGGTTAAATCATCGGACATGCTATCGAGAGGTCTTAGGTTGTCGGTTGGACGTAAACACATGTTTTAAGCTTAGCTAATAGGGTGAACGAGAATGCTAGTTATTTGAAAGTACTACTCTGTCTTGCGACACTAATTTGGACGAATTAAACATAGCGATCAAGTGGTCGCGTCGCCGCTGCCTCCTCTAATGAGTGTTGTGGCTTTGAATCGTACACTGGAGAAACATTTGTGTGATTCACAAATGGTTTTTCTGACCATAGGCATAGGTACTTTACTCTTAAGAAATTTTAAGGATATTTGAATTAGGCAAACAAACAAGCAGCGATAGCCTAGTGGGAAACCGTTGGACTGCCACGCAGAGGTCTCGAGTTCGATCCCAAGGCGCGCATCTCTGACTTTTCGAAGTTATATGCGTATTAAATAGTTAATTATCGCTTGCTTTAACGGTGAAGGAAAACATCGTGAGGAAACTTGCATGTCTGGGACTTCTCTATAATATTCTCGAAGATATGTGAAGTGTGCCAACCCGCACTAGGCCAGCGTGGTGGACTATGACCTAACCCTTCTCACAGTGACAAGAGGCCCGTGGCCAGCAGTGGGACAGTTTAATACATGGCTGATATTACTATTATTATTGAATTAGGTGCAGTTCGAGATGACGTGGTCGCCTCTAAGCTTGCCAGGCGCATTGTTATGGGTTACATCCCCAAACAGGACAAAAAATCGTGTAATTCACAAAATGTTGTTCTTTTATCCGTTGTTTGAATGTTAGTAAAATCCAAATGCGGTAGTTTTAAAATAAACATTATGCAAGGTTACAGTTATAACATAAACATATTATTAAATTGGATAAAATGATCGAATCCAAAATTTGCAATTATAATTTTAAGTTAAATCCACAAACAATTACGTCAGTACATATAATTAAATATTGAAATTAATCGATTGCACCTGTCCATATATCGATACGATTCGTTTCGCGTCTGATCTGATTAACGAGCCATATTACAGTATAAATCAATAGCACATCGATACCTAAATAAATATACTCAATATTGTCTCATTGTAAAGTAAATGATGTGACGTCTATGTTCTGATTGTTTTTAATATTATATTTATTACTAGCTTTTACCCGCGGCTTCGCTCGCGTTAATTTAGAATTTGACAATCAATACGGGTTTTACTCTGCTTGTAATAATATAATTCAATCATGATTCGAAAGACACGTGGCGCCATCTATTATCATAAGAAAGATATTATGGTTTTCCTCGGGCACAGTAATTTTTTTCGGCATGAAAGGTAGCCTATGTCCATTTCTGTACACCTGACAATGTATATGAAAAATTTCAGGATGATCGGTTCAGTGCTTTAGGCGTGAAAAGGTAACAAACAAACAAACTCATTTTCGCTTTTATAATATTAGTTAGGAAGTTAGGATATCAATTCTATTTTAATAGTATACAGGTATAGCTATGGGAGTACGTTGGACTGCTACGCAGAGGTCTCGAGTTCGATCCCAAGGTTTCGGCTTCAACGTTATGTGTGTACCAATTATATAATTAATTATCGCTTGCTTAACAGTGAAGAAAAACATCGTGAGAAAACCTGCATGTCTAAGAGTTCTGAATAATGTTCTCGAAGATATGTGAAGTTCGCCAACCCACACTGGGTCAGCTTGTTGGACTATGGCCTAAGCCTCACACTGAGAAGAGGCCCGTGCTCAATAGTAGGACAATTTATACACAGGGATGATATTATGAATACTATTACAAATATAATATTATAATATTACCATTGTGTTCTGAACTTTGGCAGAACCACTATTGCCAATTATTTGGTGACAATGCGAATGAGTCGGTTTCTACTAAAAGAGCCCACCTTAACACGGATAACAGTGTAAGACTAGTGACACTGTCCCTGCGTTTCAACCGGTGAGTAAGAGTTCCTGACACATACCACTCATTCCTTATTTTTCATGCCATCTTTCATTCATTTTCCTAGAGATGACAGAGCGTGAGTGATACTCTTGGTATTGCAAGCTTTAACTGCCTCCGTGGCGCAGCGGTTATTAAAGCGACTGCTGTGCATCAGGTCTCGGGTTCAAATCCCGGGTCGGACCAACAAAAAGTTATTGGGTTTTCCTGTTAAGAAATCTCAATAGCAGCCCGGAGTTAGGAAGTTGACGGTGTTAGACACCCCCGTTTCTCGGAAAGCACGTAAAGGCGTTGGTCCTGCGCCTGATCTCTCTCCGGTCGTGTCGGATTACCGTCCCATCGGATCCGGAGAGTTAAGGAAAAGAGAGTGCACTCGTGTTTGCGCACACACTTGTGCACTATAACATCTCCTGCGCAGATGGCCAGTCTCCGTTAAGACTGGCCGCCGTGACCGAAATTCGGTCTGGAGGACATTATTATTGCAAGCTATTATAGACTACGATAATTGCTCGCCTTTTGGCAGGGCGTAAGCCGTGCTTGCCATGTCCGTTGTATAAAAAATAAATAAAGGTATGGCTCAATAACAGATTTTGTTGATTACACAAATAATTGGGATTCGAACCCACAACACATAGCGCCTCGCTTTCCATGCAATCACCTAGTATAAAAGCAGGCCCTATTTCAAGTTGGACTCCACTTAGCCTGACCATTTTTCGCTTATTACTCTTTTGTAATAGAAGTTCGGCTAACTAACCGTAAGCGTTTGCCAGCTTGGCACCTATTAAAAAAGCACGTGTCATTTATGCAATCGAAAATTGACGACTCATTTTAACAATTATTTTTAACAATTATTTTTAACAATTATTTTTAACAATTATTTTTAACAATTATTTTTAACAATTATTTTTACTGTCACATGATGATCACGATGTTGCTAACAAAGCTCATCACGTAGCAATGATATCTCTGACATATCAAACATCAAAATAGATTAAAGAAAATAAATTAGTCCTTTAATTAATCAATCGTTTACACAAAGTACGCGTTGCTTCACCAGCACACATCCGTCTCAGATCGTAATCATTATTGATCACTCATATATCTCAATGATTAATTAACTAATATCTGTACATCAATTGGTTATTCTAATAAATAATCATTAAATTATATTTCGGTCTAACAGTCACAAGATAGATAAGTTAGTTTTGGAACGTGGATTTTGGATGTTTCATAATCAGTTACTTAATTTCATGTTATAAAATTTTATTGCCTTGATTTAGCCTAGTATTAGTAGTTCGATATCAAGATACGTGTTATTTTCAACAAAATCTGTAATGTTAAGAAATAAATAACTTATGACTTGTGTATCTCAAGGACTTTTCGAGATTATATGCGTATTGAAAAGTTAATCATAGCTTGCATTATCAAAGGAAAACATCGTAAGAAAACCTGCTTCTCTGAAAATTCTATGTTATGCTCTTAAAGTAGTGTGAACTCTGCCATCCTGCACTGGGCCAACGCCTTGGCTTATGGACTACCACGCATCTCATAGTAAAAAGAAGCTTCTGCCCAGTAAGACTAGGCTGATATTACCTATCACTATTTGAACTGCTTCTGAACATGAGATCTACCTTCGATATGCAATTGAAGAAACTTGAATGGGTAGTTCTGACAGGAAATTCTGAGTAGCATCAGGCATTTTGGAAAGAGAAGCAAGACTTACGTCTATCTTCGATAAGAACATAAAACTGATATCCCCGGCTGTCATAAAATCTCTTGTCAAAGTGGGAATTCAGTAACCTCAAGATATCTTTTTTGATACTCAGGATATCTCGTGGTTACTGAATCTCCATTTACATTTACTGACCAGATAACTAAGGTATGGCAGACTCCTACAATTAGATTCACAACTGTAACATAAATGACACAAGATTCGCGGAATGCGTCATCATCATCATCATCATCAGGCTATAATAGTCCACTGCTGGACATAGCCCTCCCCCAAAGAGCGCCATAACGCCCTGTCTTCAGCTTGCCGCATCCAGCATCTGCCTGCAGTCTTTCGCAGATCGTCATCCCACCTGGTAGGAGGGCGTCCTACACTACGTTTTCGCGGAATGCGTATATGCGCGGAATTTTCCTAGCAGCTACCTTATTGAATAACTTGCACTCTTAATAAGTTGACTGATAAGTGATAATATGGATTAATAAGAAATCATATGATTAAATCATTTATCGATTTAGAATTAACCATGTGTTTTTGGGATCTTCTGCCAGAAAAAATCCAGTAACACATGGTTTATTCTGTATCTAAGTGTAATCGACAACATGAAATAATTTATATTGTCTTCTGCTTACGCGAATGTTATTCATTGCAATTAAACTACTATATACGGATTTTATCGCGTTGTTTATTTGACACTTCATTACAAATTTTTGAAAACTGTTACACTACTACGAGCGTTGGTGTTTTACATCAGCTATGTGTTCTTTTATGCGGGTGCCTATGCTTCTCTTGGTAAATAGTATAATAGTATAGTAATAGTATAAATAGTTTTAATAGTTTCAATAATTTAATTAGCTTAAAAATTTGTAAAGTTTAATAGTAATAGTAGTAAAACAGTTTTCAAAATTTTGTAATAAAGTGTCAAATAAACAACGCGATAAAATCCGTATATAGTAGTTTAATTTCAATGAACTACTTTATTTGGTTGGACCTATACATAGTGGTAAAATCTAAGTACCTTGTACCCATTCCAAGTCAAACATTTGTGTGCATGAACATGGGTGTTTGTCTTGGTGTGGGTGTTTCTATGTATATATTTACAAAAAAAAATGTATGTATTTACAAAAAAAAAAGTATATATATATGTTTATCCATTGTCTAGTACCCATAAACAAGCTCTGCTTAGTTTGGGCTAGATGGTGTTGTGTGTATGTGGTAGAATATATTATATTATTATTATTATTCCTTCGAATATGTACAGGCGCGATATATGGAGGAGTACATAGAAAAGCTTCTAAGCTTCAAAGTTACATCGAGTATGTTGCACCTTGATAACATACGATCACGTAACACCAAACACACGAGGACTTTTTAAAATTACCAGTTAATATTCTGCTATATTTAGCAAATATTGAATCATGAATATAATATTTCCATATTATATAACCATCAATGGACTGTGAAAGCTAATATTAAAAGTCACTTATATCAGTAGTTAGTTGCTTTGAACACAACAAAAAGACATATTACATCAATCATTGAACATTTACAATCAATAATTCACTCCAAAAAGAATTCCGAAATGAAAATTGATGGCGCGTCAATTCGAAAATTTTTGATCATTTTTAGTTGTTCTGCCCACTATAACTGTCATTGACGAGTCATTCATTTCTGTATCTTTACCAACTTCATATTGCGTTTCAACACCTTTAAATTGAACCTTATTTGCTCCTAATAAGATATAATTTCAATGCATATTAAAATATTCATGTCTGTGTCTAGCCCAACTTATACATCAGCGTTTATCATGCAAATTAGGATCTTCTGCACTTGTAACAGAGGTAACAGTGCCAGTAAATGTTTGTTTGGTGAGTAAGTAGTGCTTTCGGTGGACAGGCATTGTCAACTGATCAGAGAAAACAATGGGATCATTAAAGTGGACACTGTGGAGTGATGCGCGGACCTCCTCGTTGACAATGCGTATATGGGGTTATGAATGAGTCTGTTCGCTTCGAGATTACGGTCATGGAGTAAATTGTATAAAATCCAAGACATTTTGGACAGTAGTAAACAAACAAGGCTGGTGCACCTGAAATAGGTTAAAGTAGTTCAACAGAAGATAGTACTGCAAAAACAGAAGAATTTGACTGCGACGACTAAACAAAACATTGCAGAGTAACTTCTATTTTCAATAGTTTTTTGATTAAATAAAACTAAACAACACCTATATCCAGTAGTGGAGGCCTTTCGGCTGAGATGATGAGAAATAACACCTAAACCTTTTGCAATAGCATCCTTAAAAACATCAAAATGTTTGTTTGAGAATATGAATTTTGTTCTCAATATTCTTTGTTCAAAAACCTAGAGCTTCTATTCAATTTATGCACTTCCTAATGCTAATTCTGTAGAGGTCCATAGAACAGTAACTCACCTTTCAGCATTAGGGTCTTGGATCAAGGTAGCTGGTATGCTGTGCTCGATGTCATCTCGTTCATCGGGCGCGGGGGAGGTGCGGGACGCGGGGGACACAGAGCGGGACGCGTCGCCCTCTCCCCCCTCCTGCCTCTCCCCCCTCTCACTTCGCTCCTTCACTCCGCTTTCTGGACTGTTTTCTTCTTCTGTGGACAATAAAGAAAGAGATCTTGAAAATTATTGTCAAATCTTGAAAAATCTTTATAGGTATATTTACAAAAAAAAAGTAATATATGTATGTTTATCCATTGTCTAGTACCCATAGTACAAGCTCTGCTTAGTTTGTGCTAGATGGTGTTGTGTGAATGTGGTACAATATTATTATTATTATATTATTATTATTATATTATTATTATTATATTATTATTATTATTATTTATTATTATTACATTATCGTAAATAGTCACACACTCAAATACATACATATATATAATCAAATGATATCATTCTCACACATGGTAACTAAACATATTGATTTTTTTTTATAATTTTTATTTGATTAGTATTTTTATAATCTAAACAATTTATTTGTTGTAATTAATTCTTTTGCGTTATATAATATTTGCATTTTATAATTTGTATATAATAGATACTATAATCTTTAAATACCATTTAATGTTTAATTGTTTTTTATTATTATTACTAATTTTATTACAAAATTTTACTTTTGTGATTATTGAATGGTAATGCATCCTAATTTTATTATTAATTTATATTATTATTTTTTTTTTATTTTATATAAATTTTGTTGCATAGTAAAAAAAACCGTTGGACTGTCACGCAGAGGCCTCGGGTCCAAACCAAGGCGCGCATCTCTGAGTTTTTCGAAGTTATATGCGTATTAAATAATTAATTATCGCTTGCTTTAACGGTGAAGGAAAATATCGTGAGGAAACCTGCATGTCTGAGAGTTCTCCATAATGTTCTCGAAGATATGTAAAGTCTGCCAACCCGCACTAGGCCAGCGTGGTGGACTATGGCCTAACCCTTCTCACACTAAGAAGAGGCCCGTGCCCAGCAGTGGGACAGTTTAATACAGGGCTGATATTATATTATACTATTATTTAATTACTAATATTATAAAGCTGAAGAGTTTGTTTGTTTGGTTGAACGCGCTAATCTCAGGAACTACTGGTTCGAATTGAAAAATTATTTTAGTGTTGGATAGCCTATTTATCGAGGAAGACTATAGGCTATATAACATTACGCTACGATCCACGGGGGCGTCGCAGTAAGTATAAATGAGTTACCGTAGGTATCTCAATCACTAATGAGATGATAAACGTCAAAGTCAATCAATAAATCACATAATTATATCAAGCGATATTTGGTCATCGTGACATCCGAGTGGAAAATTCTGTCACAAACAACATGACACACGCATTTCAGACAGAACCTATTAAAATTGAAAACAAAGTAAAACAAATTAATCATGATAAAGAAGACATTTTAAAATCATATCTAAATCGATTTAAAAGGATACATATAACATTTTATTGCGGTCGTTCATCATCTAAATGTAATAATGAAGTGATAAGATAGATATTAGCGATAATATACGGAAAAATACAATTGTAATGAGGCCGATCGTTGCGCAAGGCATGTATTCGATTAATGATTGATTGGTTTTTCGTTAGTTATGTCCATCGATTATTCAAATCTTCTGACATAATTTCGACTGATACCGATAATAATCGATGTTTGACTGATAACAATATAGTCACCTATTTAGAAACAGATAATGCTATTGGTAATATTGCGCTTTTCTTTATAAATGCGATAGTCGACATTGATATTGTGTTCAGTTAATCAACGTTGTCTTTGTTTACTTCTTATAGAAAGCAATCATTAGGGTTATGAGGTCTTCTTAATTTAGCTTTTCTAATTAAGAAGGTCATATCAGTTTATTTTTATTCGTTCTTGAATTGATAGGAGCTTTGTCGATATTGCGTTTTTGGTACGTATTACAGTAATGTTTCGGAAGATAATTTTCAATTCGTTGAACAATATTGTCTTGTCTAACTTTGTCACTCACATCAACCTTGCAAAAGGTTGTGGCTATTTTTAAAGCAAACTTTCGTCTACACTCTACAGTATGGTACTTCATAGCAAATGAATGTATATATTGAGTACAACAGCAAAGTTTTGACTAAGAAATAAAACTCATTACCTTTTCTTAACTGGTCAAACACAACGATATACAAAGGTTAGCAAAACTGTTAGTGAGAAGTGATATTTAGACTCCTAGGTTTTATTCACTTTACGATATACACCGATACGTATTTCGCTTCAACGCTAAGTATTGTCAGAACATCCTAGCAGTAAATTTACTTTTCGGTGGCGAGTAGATTCCTGTTGTCCTTATTATAATTTAATACTCTATTCTATAACATACACACAAATCCATCTAGCCCAAACTAAGCAGAACTTGTACTATGGGTACTAGACAATGGATAACCATATATATATACCATTTTTTTTGATAAATACATACATATTATACATAGAAACACCCAGACCAAGACAAACATCCATTCATGTTCATGCACACAAATGTATAACTTGTGCGGGAATCGAACCCGCGATCTCAGGCGTGGCAGTCGGTTACACTAACCACTACACCATCGAGGCCAACAATACGAGGCCGCAGATAAAGCTTCATTAGTAAACGTCTTTAAATGAAAGTGCGTTTATAAATACTTTTCGTAAGTATTCATCTCAGCCTGGGGCAGAGTCAAAGGATTTTTCTCATTAGTATAGTTTAAAAAGGAGTACTTATATGACAATAGCTAATACATCATCCCTATTCTGGATTTGAAATGTGGGAATAATAAAACTCTGCTTTACCATTTATAAGTAATTATGTAGATGTGTTGATACATATAACAATAACCTAATATGACGTAGACACAACAGCAGGTGACGATGAACCTCAAAAGCCAAAAATCTAATCTGAAAACAAAGTGTCCGTTTGACCGTAACGAAAGCGGCAGTAAAAAGAGAACCCACAGATTATGAAGTTATCGTCTGTCCGAAAAACGCATTGAAAAAAAAACGCCGTATTTGAAACCGGATAGTCGAATTGGCGCCGCGGTGGCCGGCCGGCTTATTTCACTGCCCATTGGGTCGTGAACCGCGTTTCTGCTTGTTAATTGATTAAAACGCAACACGTCAATCCAGGCCGGATGGCGAAGATGCGGTTGAGGACGAATCGCCCGCGGCGGTCTGCACTGTGGCTAGTGGTGGGACCTGTCCCGCGGTTTTGGAACGGGACGGGCCATGTGTGTTTAGTTTATTATTGGTAATGGTGACTTACAAAGTAGCTTTCATAGCGCTGTCTGTTTTAAATAAACATACTTGTTTCCAACTGAATTATCAGAAGTCTTTGAATTATTGTTTGTGTGATTGTTAATGACGCTACATTTTTTTAAATCAAGGTAACAGCTGTGTACTCTGAACCGATTACCTATAGCAAATAATAACATGAGTTGAGTTTCTATTGATATAATATCGTATCTCTAACAAATTACTATTAAGCTTAATCACACAAACGACGATGACAATTATTCGTTAAGTTAAACATTCCAGAGTCTTTTTCGCATTATTTAACGAACGACGAAACAATATGTAGGTACAGAAGTCAGACTGCAATCACCATTTAATAATCTTTGAGAAATGATACCTAAACAAATTCGCTTTACTATCCCGGCCTTGATAGTTCGATAATGAAATTATCGTTCCAAATCCCGGTGTTTCCCACCACTACGATTTGTATGTGCCAACCAGCCAATTGATCAAAGGAGTTGATCGGCCGCTGGCTGGTTCTGCAGGTGACCATGATGCGTTCATAGACCGCGTGTTTTAATGAAGCCCTTTGCCGTTAGCTGTTACGAGTGTTTGTGAATTATGCGATTCGCTTTGGCTTTTATTCGATTGTAGTTTGAGGTAGTTTTGTATCGTATTTTAAATGCAGTGTTTTATCATTGAGGGTCTTTTTTGGTGTTTATTTACATCATGTGCTTCGTTTGTTAGACATTTCATTTGTGGTAGACAAAAATGCGTGATTTAACGCTTTTAACCTGTCAAGTCTTAGAATGCCTAACATAATTAAAAACCTATAGTTTCTGGGCGCCGGTGTGCCGCTTCGACTTAATGGATTATTAATTTCAATCACCGCTATCCTTTCAAACTGATTATTAGACACATATTAACAAGAACCTAAAAATATATTCAAGATGATAATATAGAATCGATTGGTCGAACAGATATGTCGATAAATCCTAAATGTAGGTTAAAAATGTTGAAATATTTTTAAATTGGTTCCCCGTCACCTATCGTTACGATCAACAACTGTGACATGACTTGGCATTAGATATAACTAATAGCAACTTTAAACATAGATATAGTATAGATAAATTTATTTATATATTGTTGTTGTTTCTAAATATAACATTTGAAAAGTCTTCATGAGATGTTGAGTCAAAATTGAACTGCAATGGTCATATATTTACCTTTTTAAAATAGGTTACTAAAATTTTGTGTTTCAAATTACAACCATTCTTGTTAACATCTCTAACTAAGCTATTATGCTTGTGTTGGGAGTGGATTCACGTCAGTAGTGCATTGAATAGGATTCGTGATCGAAAGGTAGTGCCTTTCGATCACAAGTCTTCCTCTATCTGTCTTTTCGTGTGGTTAGTGGCTAACCTGTTGTCAATAGTTGTTCAAGCCGCCCGTTGGCCTCTGACATGGCTTAACGACTGCTGTCAATTTGGCAACAACCGGAACCGACTTTTTACGTGCCCTCCGAAGCATGGAAACGCTCAGTTGAAATACCACTAAGCGGTCACCTATATATAGTCTGACCGCACCCAACGTTGCTTAACCTCGCTAATCGTTTACTGATCAATGAGTTTTTATATGATACTAGCTATTGCTCGCGGCTTCGCTCGCGTTAATTTAGAATTTGACAATCAATTCGGGTTGTACTCTGCTTGTAATAATATAATTCAATCATGATTCGAAAGACACGTGGCGCCATCTATTATCATAAGAACGTTGTTGTTGTTTTCCTCGGGAACAGTAATATTTTTCGGGATGAAAGGTAGCCTATGTCCGTTTCTGTACACCTGACAACATATATGCAAAATTTTAGGATGATCGGTTCAGTGGTTTAGGCGTGAAAAGGTAACAAACAAACTCATTTTCGCTTTTATAATATGTATTAGTTAGGATATCAGTGATCAATGAGACCAATAATTATCCATTGGGTAGCGTTATAGCTTGCTTTGTTATACCATTAATAATAATAATAATATCTGCCCTGTATTAAACTGTCCCACTGCTGGGCACGGGCCTCTTCTCACTATGAGAAGGGTTAGGCCATAGTCCACCACGCAGGCCTAGTGCGGGTTGGCAGACTTCACATATCCTCGAGAACATTATTGAGAACTCTTAGACATGCAGGTTTCCTCACGATGTTTTCCTTCACCGTTAAAGCAAGCGATAATTAACTATTTAATACGCATATAACTTCGAAAGGCCAGAGATGCGCGCCTTGGGTTCGAACTCGAGACCTCTGCGTGGCAGTCCAACGGTTTCCCGCTAGGCTATCGCTGCTTCTGTTATCTGTATACCATTACCTACTTGTTTTAATTCTTGGATATGAAACGAATAGCCTTTATTGTCGAAACCAAAAATATAAATATGTAGAACAATAGGTACATCAGGACCATCATTGTTTGTTCGTCGGCCTCGATGGCGTAGTGGTCGGTGTAACCGACTGCCACGCCTGAGGTCACGGGTTCGATTCCCGCAGAATTCAAACATTTGTGTGCATGAACATGGATGTTTGTCTTGGTCTAGGTGTTTCTATGTATAATATGTATGTATTTACAAAAAAAAAAGTATATACATGTATGTTTATCCATTGTCTAGTACCCAAAGTACAAGCTCTGCTTAGTTTGGGCTAGATGGTGTTGTGTGTATGTGGTAGAATATTATATTATTATATTCATTTTCCAGAGCTATCGCAATTGACCAATTCCTATAGACGTTCTACACAAATATCAGTATTTAAGGCAAACTTAAAAAGATTTTTCATTATGTCAATTTAGATGATAAAAGTTTATCTCAACAGGCGCAGTAGATACTCTTTCGCCTTAAGGGGTAATCAAAGCTATCCTATTGTTACATTTTTCGAGCATTCACATGAAAGTTGATTTCTTCAACAATCAACTTTTCAAGCGAACTGTATAAATTGCACTACTAAATCCATTACATAAAATCCAACTTTATTCTGATGATATTTAGGTTCAATTTTAATTGCAACAATAATATCGACCCATTTCGTTAAACAATCGATAATATCAAGATTCATAACGTTTTATTAAGAAATGGTTTAGTTAACGTTGTCCTCCTAACAATCGATAATAATCGGTAATCGGTAATCGTATCAGTTTCACGGCGATTTTGGTGAAATTGATCTATTGTCTTGCAGCTTCAAAAGTTCTTTGTCGATTTCTGTGACGAATTGGAGTGAAAAATGTATTTTTAGATTGTAATAGTTGACCCAATCTGCGATGCATTTTAACTTTACACTTCCTAGTTCTATAGAAACCATAACAAATTGAAGATGTAAAATTGTTGACTATATAGTAATTCATACGTATAACCAAAATTCACTTAAAATACTAAATACATACATACATAGATTCACGCCCGTTTCCCAGAGGGTTAGGCAGAGACTACGGATTTCCATTTGCTACGATCCTGACACACTTCTCTGGCTTCATTCACTTTCATCACATTCTTCATACACGCCCGACGGTTCAAGGAGCTCTTAACCTGGCCTTTGTCCAGAACGCCTCCGATCTGATCGAGAAACGTTCGCCTAGGTTTTCCTCTTGCGACTGTTCCATTTACACTAGCCTAATAAAATTTCTTAGTCAGTCTTTCCTCGTCCATTCTTTCTACATGTCCGAACCAGCTTAACATGCTCTTTTCTATTCTTGTAACTATATCCTCTTTCATGCCGCATCTCTCTCTAATCACACTATTCCTTATTCTATCTTTCAGAGTCACACCACATATGCTTCTCAACGCTCTCATTTCTACAACATTTATTCTGCTCTCAATGCTTCTTTTGCCATACCCAACTTTCATTTCCATACATAAGTGTGGGCACTAATACTCCTCTATAAATTATTTTAAGTAAATTTTGGTTTTAATGTCAAATGTAACAATGTCTGTGCTTTCGTCAGTCTATTTTAATAGTGCATCATGTGTCATCTTAAAAAGTTGTGCATTATGTGTTGATAATAGTATTTTTGTTGGAATAAGGTAATTATTATGCCAACAAAATACTATTACCAACATAAAATTAAATATGTAAGATCTACTGGATTTTAAGTTGTACGTTTGAAGTGTACCAGACCACTTATAACTGGCAAAACATGAATGTATGCATCTATAATATTGTCTTCTGTTTACGCGAATGTTATTCATTGCAATTAAACTACTATGTACGGATAAAATCCGTATATTATAGTTTAATTTCAATGTATGCATCTATGTTCTGCCAGCTATATTTAAGGCTCCACATAATGGGTGGCAATAAAGAAAGGTTTTTGTTACATACATTTCCAGACTCATTGCTTTTTCTTATTTTTTTATAGTGACATGGCAAAGTGATTGTAACGGACCTGATGGAAAGCCCAATTACAGTCCAGAGACAGTGATGACAAGGAGAAGATAGATGTCTTCTAGTCGTCGTCCAACGTCGTAGAAGGGAGGGAACACATGTGCCGGAAGACCATTCCAAAGTTCTATGGTACGCCATAAGAAGGAATTGCTGAACCTTTTGGTGCGAGACGCGATTGTGCTAACCGTCCATCCGTGGTTACGAAGACCAGCACGTGTGGTTCTCAAAAGGAAGGGGAAAGGTGGGATGAGGTCAAATAACTCTTCGGAGCATTCGCCATGATAGAGGCGATAGAATACGCTAGGTCTCTACGAAGTTGTAGCGGTTCGGTGTCCTTCGTAGCCTCCTGGTTGTCGATCATACGTACGGCATGACGCTGCAGTTTATCTAAGGCATCGAGTAGGTACTTAGCGGAATAACACTTTACATTCAGGACCTGACGATTGATCATAAATATAACAGTAATCTTATACTAGGGAGCCTCCAAGGCAGTCCTAGCATATATTACAAATGGTTATTCTCGAATATATTTAACAATAAAGCATTTAACATATACGATAACGTAACTAATAAGCATATTAGTTACCCCAACATTCCAACTGCAATTGTAAACCAAACGATATCGGCGCATAATTTAACAGACACGTTTTCACTTACCGTTGGTTATCAATCCGTTATCACGTGATCAATCAAATAGCAGATGTTTGTTATCCGAACTAGTGTGATAACGGTTTCGCAATAACTGCGGTAGAATATTTGCTTAATACTTTTGATGTTGATAATCTCTATTTGTACATGTAAATATAACTATGCGTGTTACCAATGTAGTGACGTATGGGGGATTATTTTTGAAGTGAAAACTTCTTTAGGCGCGTTGAGTACTTCTTGGGTGAACAAAAATCATAGAACTCGCGTCATCGTCACGCTTCCAGGTTTTCCATTTCTGAACTATTTTAGAATATTAACAATATTTCAGAAATGGTGCGTCCTACACAAAAAATAACGAATTTTGAGCTCAAAAAAATACATCTAAGCAAAAATTACCTCTAAGAGAGTATCAACCCTTTAACGTTCATACGTGTTACTTTGTGACCTAAATGAATAAATGATTTTTGACTTTTGAGTTTGAATAAGGTGACAATTAGATGTCCCATAACAAACATATGGCGAACTTAATACACAAAACCGTTAATTAAACACCACACACAAAGCAAGTACAACAAGCGAACCGGAGTGCATTAATAAACTAGTCTTTAGCAACGTTCAAAGTAAAAGTTTCAAAGCGTTCAATCAGTCGCTGCGGTGTCGTGGCTAATTTCCTCGTTCCTCGGTCGTGCAGTAGTCGTTGCGATGCCGTGTCGCTATCTGCGCCGGACAGCACAAAGGCAAGAACTCTTTGTTGTCGCGATCTATTGAAATTGAACGGAACGATATTGATAGGTCAATTTTAATTTTTAATAACTTATAGTTGTTTATAGTTTAGTAGTTGCCTATTGTTTTTGTATGTACAAACATACATGGTCTCACGCCTGTTTTGAAGAGGTAGGTATAGGTGGACCTATTACACACAAATATCTCCAACTTTAGTTTTAAGTCGCCTTCTACAGGCACACTTCCAGACTCAGTGCTGCTTTTGGCAATTTGTTTACAGAAACACCCAATTACAACTTTGTACGACTCGAGAAACAAACCTGGGTTCTCAAAATCCGCGTGTTAAGGAGGCGGATATTATATACTAATACTAGTTTTAGGCTACGGCTAAAACTATTATTTGTAGGTTAGGTTAGGTTAGGTTTGCAACAGTTATTTTTTCTGGATGAAAGGTACCCTATGTCCTATTCTGTACCCCTGACAAAGTGTATGCAAAATTTCATGTTAATCGGTTGAGTAGTTAAGGCGTGAAAGCGTAACAAATAAACAAACTCACTTTCGCATTTATAATATTAGTTACGATTATATTACCAATATATTAGTCATTACCCTTTCTTGACTTTGTATAAGATAAAATTAGGTTCCAAAGTCCAATTTTATTTAGAGTCGACTTTGAATGCAGCCGCAAGTATTTATTTATCAAAGATTAAGAAACAGTTACACATTATCAAAAATATCATTATAATACGCATCATCAATCATTATATCATTTCATAATTATTTTTTACTGACACTTAAGCACGTGTGTGAAAACGTGAAGACTTATAACAAGTTGGGTTACATATTACTAAAACTCTTATTAAACTCATCTAGATTTGCTAAATGCTTGAGTGGTAGAGGGTACGTATTACAATACTGAAATTTCATAATAACTATGACTGAAATACCAACGTCCAAAACAACGAAATTCAAAATACCGAAAGTTTTAAATGCCGATAGCCGTTATATCGAAACATAAAATACCGATGTCCAAATGCCCGAAAGGATGAAACCCCGAATGGACGAAATCCCGAATAGATATTCCTTAGTTCTATGGTAGAACTAATGGGAGTTTTGGACGGGGCTCCTATTTCTGGGTGGGTTTACAAAAGAGAACCTAACACAACCTACCGCTTCCGAGTCGGAATCGTACGGATGGCCTAAGCATTTTCCGGATTTTAACCTTCCGGGCAAATTAACTTTCGGGATTTAAAACTTTCAGCCAAACAATCATTCGGCGTTCAATTTTTCGGGATTTCTTCCATAGGTATTTTAAAATACGGTCTTTTAAATTTCGGTATTGTAATACGTACCCTCGTTAGAGGGGTGGATCACAAGTCCGAAAACTTAACTAATAGGTAAACCTATTGGTTAAGTTTAAAAGCGCCAATGACATAAGTATTGTTGGCGCTTTTTATGCTTCCGTGATGTCGTGGACTATAACTTAACTTTTCCCATACAGAAAAGAGATCCATACCCAGCAGTCATATAAACAAAGATAAATATATTAATTTTCTGGGTTTCTTTCTTGGTAAGTAAGTATTTTATTTTTCAAAATATAGGTACACAAAATACAGACACATATAATTATAACACAGCAAACAAAAAAAAAATGAAAGTACATATATAATGAAAAACGAGGTTACCACTCAGGTTTATTGTTGCTTTGCGGTTTATACCTCAAACCAACCCTAATGTTATGTGGTAACCCCAAGTGACGCCCGGACCTACAATCAGCTACTCTTTAAAATATTCCAAATTCAAAAAATAAAAAAAATAAAAAATACAAATACAATACGTGGTCTTCACGGAGTCACTTACCTTGAGGACATTGTTCTAACGAGAAAGCTAACTAGATGACCAGTTTGTATTGTTATAAGTTTGACTGCCCGCCACCGTCATTGCTACAAAATATCCTCAACATATGAGTAAGAAAACGTTGTGAAAAGCAACTGCAATAATTACTATAAACAAATAATTTAATCACAGTACTATCAGTAAACAAAATACTGCCATTTCTTTTTTATCTGCACTAACCAAAAGAAGTAACAGCCCCTTACTAATTACAAACAATGTTTTAAAAAAAGCATCAAGACTGCTACATCACCGATCTGTCACGTTCCCATGCGTGACGATAAATCGCACGCACGCACGCACGCACGAACACTATAAATCCTGCTCACCACCGATTGGTGATCAGATGCATCGAATTTGTCCTTCGAGCCTCGAATTAAGTGATCCAATTATAATCGACCGGTTTGATACATCGTGATTTTACTTTGCCGTATTATTATTGCGAATGTATTAAGAAATGAAATGTATGTAATTACATTCCCGTTGAAATATAATGTTGAATCAATCATGATATGCTAATTTAATGACGTGATGATAGATTGCACAAGTAAAGATAAATGTTTAGTAGTAAAAGTAATCATATTTATTGCCAATGCTATCACATCGACGGCTTCGATGGGGTAGTGGTTAGTGTAACCGACTGCCACGCCTGAGGTCGCGGGTTCGATTCCCGCACAAGTCAAACATTTGTGTGCATGAACATGGATGTTTGTCTTGGTATGGGTGTTTCTATGTAGGTATAATATGTATGTATTTACAAAAAAAAAGTAGGTATATATATATGTTTATCCATTGTCTAGTACCCATCCATAGTACAAGCTTTGCTTAGTTTGGGCTAGATGGTGTTGTGTGTATGTGGTAGAATATTATAATTATTATTTTATTATTATTTATTACATAAAATAAAATGCCAGTCATACTTAGAACTCTTTAGTTTGAAGACTGTTTTTTTTATAAAGAGGAGTATAAGGAATTCGTTTGTAAAAGATAAAGCAGACCTGAATAAAACGAAAAGATTGTTACAAAATTTGCTTAAGCTAAAATACCTGTCATGATTTCTTATTTTTGTTAATAACTCTGTTCGGGAGTTTTTATTTACTCAACTGGCAACACAACCAACCATAATTTTTAAATAGTGGAGGTTATTGTGGAAGGGAAAAATAACTCGTCTCTCGGTGAAAGATCACCGAGCAGTGAGGAACTAGCATTCAACTGAGTAAGACGTTCTCAATAGTCCGTGTAATTGCTGTGAATTTGGTAATAATTATACTCACATAATATTATAGACGAGTGAGTTTATTTTTGTATGTATGTATGTATGTTGTATTTAAATTTTAATTTTCAACCCAATTGGTGATATTTGTGAATATTGGAAGTTTGAAAGACATTTGTTTATGTTATGATAGTGGTAATTTTGTATAAAGCGAGCAAAAGTTACAAAAACTTCACAAGATTCTCTTAAAAATAACTCTATAAATGATTATAATATCTTGCGACTATTTGCTATATAGTGGTTCCAAATTACACCCAAAACAATCGGCCAATAAAAATGTATTTTGAAAATGAATTACTTTAGTATGCGCACTGCAAATGGTCAACTTGCAACAAGTTAATGTTTTATATAACCAAAATGTCTAAGTGAAAATTAAACTGTATAAAGTCTACGATAACAAGTTCAATCAGCAAAAGTAGTGTCCAATGTCGAGCATGACGCATGGGCTAACCCTTCGTCACATTTGAAGGGGATGACTTGCTCCATGACGCCGCTACAAATCTATGGCTAAAGCGGCGGACTAGTGATTGAAAGTTTGTATTGTGGGTAGGAATCATATTTAGTTGGTGAACTTTACCAAATAGATACTGTATGAAGCTTTATTTTTTTTAAACAGTTTAATCGCCGAGCCGTTAAGCGTTTAGGTTTTTCTGATAGCCAATTCTCATCATAGAATCTTTATCCGTACTTCTAAGAGACCAGCAAGCAATAAGCAAACCTTATTAATAAGCAATAATCTATACATGCAAATAAATAAAATTGAAGTGTCTGTTTGTAATGTCAAAATAACAGCTTTTTATCTAATGCTTAAAAAAGTATTAAGGTACATATACGAAAACATCTATTTTTTAAATTTTTGTCTGTCTGTCTGCCTGTTTGTTCCGGCTAATCTCCGAAACGACTGAACCGATTTTGACGAGACTTTCACTGGATGATAGCTGATGTTAAAAGGAGTAACTTAGGCTACCTTGATTTTAGAAAAATAATAGGGTTCCACAGAGACAAACATTTTTTAGTTAAAATCTACGCGGACGAAGTCGCAGATAACAGCTAGTTGTATATAAAGATCATTTTATTTGTTATAACATAACATGAGTATACATAGGTACATATTGCATGCAAGTTGTTAAATGAAATGTCAATGACAGTCATGTTTAGCCTCTGCGGCGTACAATTATATCAGAAAGGTATTCGTTAAATACAGGTGTACCTACTGTCTGGAGATACTAATTTAGATATGAATTTAGTAGTGAAATGTTATGTAACTAAGTCTAGTCTAGCTCTGACTAACTTTTTTAGAAAACTGTATGAAGACGTCTTTTTTTTCAATTGTACCACATTTAAAAAAAAATTGGGGCAGTCTCTGGGGACTGCCGATAGAAGTGAAAACTTTAATCCTTGATCATAAACACTTCTTTATAAACAATAAAAAAGGGCGGGTCGGATTCCTGATACTCTCTTAGAGGTTAAGGTGGTCAAAATGTCTTTATTTTTGCGTAGGACCCACCATTTCTGAGATATTGTTAATATTCTAAAATAATTCAGAAATGGAAAGCGTGGAAGCGTGACGATGACGCGAGTTCTATGATTTTTGTTCAACCAAGACGTGCTCAACGCGCCTAAAGAAGTTTTCACTTCAAAAAAGACGTGGTCTTTTAAAATCATTATTAAACCTACCTATATGATATCTGATATTTAGACTCATAGCTACCTCTAATGCCATGACAAAACTCCTCTAAATCCACAGCCTGCAGTGCAAATAAGTTCAGATCAAAAGCTGCCTTGTTAAAACACGAAAATATAACCATAGTTTGCGCTGACAAAAAACTACAATATTGAATCCTGGCTGTCCCAACACAAAGCGCGGTATCTACAGTAATTGACCGGCGTGCGGCGTCCCCGGGTGTTCGCTCGTAAAATGCCTGATACCGCGTTGTGCGCGTGTGTTCTCGATAGCGGCCACCGAGGTGAGCCGGTGATAGTACGAATAATGGCGGTGATAGAAATGTGATTAAAAGATTCGTGTTACAGCTCAAGATTATAAAGTTGAATCTGGAGAGTATCCTTAAGAGGTGTTGTTTGGATCGGTAATATCAAACATACTTCTGTGTACATTCTGTATGTACTCATAAGTCTGTTTATGGTTATTTTGGTCACTAACGGTAACTTAGGCTTACACAAACGAGTCAAAAATCTTCGCATTGAAGATGTATGTATTTACTATCATATTTATTATAATCGATTTACATTAGAGTAGCTTCGGGCACGAAAGATTAAACAGTGGTGTAACACACCCTTATATCAGGTTTAGGTCTTAAAAAATAGCGGGCGTGGGCATTCAATTAAAATAGAAATACATATTGCTAAAAAAGTATTTTGCGAACTGTAACCATGATCGCGTATTTTTTAATTCAATATTTATTTCTGCGTCAAGTCATGTAAAATACATCGTAAGCTTTACAATTTCAACACAAAGTAGTTTTCCAAGCTTAAAATTTTTAAATGAAAACAAATAAAATCTTTATCATACTTCCAAAGTGAATTAGAAAGACGCAATCGTTAAGCAAGAGACAATACAAACATCCAACCCTCCAATGACCACTGCATCATCAATGACGCGTTCAGACGTCGGCATGACGCGGCGACGCAACAAGTAACAAACAGAGATTCAAGTGTAACTTGTCACGATGGCAGCACTGTGCGAAGTGTCGCGTTGTTTATCGCTTTGTGGACTGGCCTTGTGAAGTGGCCTCGTTGGGACGAAATGTTTGTGCTAGTGTTTAGATCTTAGGTCTGGTGACAGTGATGTTTTTAGTTTTGCACTTTAGGTATAGATGCCAGCTTGGAGTTTTAAGCAATCTGTTTCTGAGCATGACGTGCATTTCTCTGATTGTGAAAGATTGATGGGTTAAGCTTTAGGTACAATGGAATATTTCTTCTTGGTGATAAGATGTTTATTTTACCATAGCCAAGGATATACGTAAGCAGGTGTCATGCTGGTGAACGGGATTTTATTAACTTACTTCATTATCTTACTTAAAGAACATTTTGGTTGTATGTAGCTTTTGAACTGCTTTTAACAGAAGTATAATCTCACGTTATTGGAATACATAAATATGATTTTATTGAATGCTAGGATAATTGCGGTAATATTACAACCAGGAAAAATATTTTTTATGATTGTAATGATAACATTCATAAGTAACTTAACCCTTCGAATAACTAATTATTCATACGTGATACACCTCTATAATTTTAACACAGCTCATAAAATCAAAACATATTATTTTCATGTCACTACAAAAAAAGCGATTCAACACATCCTCACCCTTTTTTCAAAAACATATTTTCTTCCACGGCGCTGTACATTAATAAACATGTATGATATCCAGTATCTAAACATTCCCAGTATAAAGCGGCGCAACAAGTATCAATTTGTCGCTGTCACTCCGCGGCACCGGGAGGGTTGACTCTGCTTAGTATACCAACTATTTCGGCTCTTACTAATGTAGATCTTGTAATTGATTGCTATCGAGGGTTTTTGTGCTGAGGAGTACGAATGTGGAGAATGGCTTTTAGATTTCTAAAGTATAATGTTAGAGTAATATAAATGCGTTTGGTAATGATATGAGGCTTCCAAGGTGGCATAATGGTAATAAATGCGACTAGCGACTGTTGGGCATGAAATCTCATTTTTGATTATCGGGTCCAGCGAAGTGTCAAAACAAAAATCGTTGTCTGGGTTTTCTTTGTGACCATTGTTTGAATGTTTGTAAAGTGCCCGGCGACACAAGATTTGTTTATAGTGCAGGAATTATCTTTTTAAATAAAAAGTTACTAGTGGTTATTTATTAAACTGTTACAACTATTAATGAGTCAAGTGTCGAGCGGATATACGTTTGTCCGTTTGTGTATTGTTTGCACAATGAATTTTTTATTTTTAACGTGAAACTTCTTTAGCGGCGTCGTGCACTTTTTTGTGATGGGTAAAAATGTTAAACTCGCGTCAGGTCACGTGACCTGAGTGAAAATTCGTAAGACGGAGGGAGAATTGTCATGTTTGTGTACGATAGCGCAATAAATGAATATTGTATTTTACCACATAAATGATAGTACTTTTATACTGATATAATTAAAGCAATTCGTACAAAATTATTCCCTAACCATTCCAAAATATCAAAAATGCACATATTCAAGTTTTTACTTCTGCCGGCACTCCCGGAGTGCAACCCGTTGTTTTTTTTCCGTATTTCCCCTTGACACTCAAGAAGTAAGTCGTATTACAAAATATGTTTCTTGACCATTTCTCACGCAAGTAAGGAGTAAGAAGCCGATGTTTTTTGCTATATTATGGTTTATAAGTCGGTAATGAGATGGGCTGCTTTTTATGGGTCAGTTATACTTTCTTCGAACCACGTAAGCGAAGCCAGTGTTAACCTGCAAAATAATGTTGGTCTAGTTGTTTTGGAATAAGAGGGTAATCATATTATTTACCACTTGCCAAGATTAGTACTTTAGACCACACACGTTTTGGATAATGTTTAAACTTTACACGTATCTTAGTACATCATTAAAAGGCTTGTATGTAATGTAGTTTCTTTACCAGAATATGCCTGCCCTGATAATTAACAAATAATTAATATTCTAACTATAAAAATCTTAGAAATACGTATCTTGAATTTAAATCTACACATTTCAACCGCCTACGTATAAACAGCGTTGAATTAATTAGAATGCCTCGTCGGTTCAGTGGTTAAAATTCGCATGTAGGTTTACAGTTGATTATGAGGTCCCGAAACCTATTCCTGGGCTGGATGAAATTATAGTTCTAGAAGATGTCCCAAGTATATTCACGTGTTTTTTTAACGTGTTATGTATCTATAGTCAAATATTAAATGCTACTAATATCTATAATTATTTAATCGTGATTGATTTACCTTAACGGCGCTTGTGCATGATATCTAATCCGATATAATATTAAAATAATGTGATCTTCTTTCTTTCTTCTTTTCGTGAAAAGAAGGCCTCTGACATGGCTTAACGACTGCTGTCAATTTGGCAACAACCGGGATCGACATTTTACGTGTCCTCCAAAGCACGGAGACGCTCAGATGAAATACTACTAAGCGGTCACCCATCTATAGACCGACTGCACCCAACGTTGCTTAACCTCGCTAATCGTTTGCCGATCAGTGAGTGCAACTGGCTATGATAGTGTTAAAGGATATTAAGAATATTTTATCGAAGGTTCCAAAATTTGAAGTAGGTAGGTAGGCAGGCTAAACGTTTTAATACACGAAATTGTCAATAACAACATGTACGTTTTTTGAAAAGGAAATTATCAACAGCAACACGAATTCTGCAACTGTATTTTGTGGACTAAAATATTCTCTATCTATCATATTTCATCAAGAACTTGGTTTATACAAGGTGAACTATCAAGTATATCCTTTTTTTAAGATTTCCCTCGCACTAATCGTTATTCCAGTCTTGAGAGGAATCTTTACAAACAATTAAACAAACACAATTGAATTAGCTTAACCTAAATTTGAAACAAATATTTGGAACTTGGATCGCACAGCCTTAAAGACTCCTATCTATACTAATATTATAAAGCTGAAGAGTTTGTTTGTTTGGTTGAACGCGCTAATCTCAGGAATTGCTAGTTCAAATTGAAAATTATTTTAGTGTTGGATAGCTTATCTATCGAGGAAGGCTATAGGCTATATAACATCACGCTACGAACCACAAGAGCGGCGCAGTCAGTACAAACGCAGGTGAAACCGCGGGCACAGCTAGTGCTGATGTAAACCATTACAACTAGTGGGATTATAAGCAAGTTCTACTTAATTTGATTGTAGCGAATCGAAATTTTTTTTTCTCCAACAAAAGCAACATAAATCATACCGCCAACATTATATTCTCGCACTACCTGATTACAAGACCTGCTTACCCTCAACATAAATCAACTAAACTTTTACCTATGCGAAGATTGAACACGTACAGATAATTATAAGCCTCGTTAATATCATAAATATCGATCAATGTCGTAGCCAAGTTAAATTAATACTCTCGTGAATCGAATGTCGTCGCTTATCAATCAAGCACTGGCGTTGATTGATTGGTGCTGTCGACCGGCGAAACAAAATCTAGTATCAATCATGCTATCGACGAATATCAATGGTGATGGGTGACATTATTCATTTATAAAATTAGCAGCGAGCTGTGGGAGGGTTAGGTAGGTAAAGATGTTGATGGTAATGAAATAACCTAAAAATATAAAGTGTATTCGCTGCTTAAATTTATAAAGATATCTATATATTAATACGTGAAGCAAAATCTTTGTACCCCTTTTTACGAAAATTACGCGGAAGGAGGAGTATGAAATTTGGCACAGTTAAAGTTTATATGGAGAAAAAAAAAGAAGGTGGGGCGAATCCTAATATTTTTATAAAATATGCATTAGAAATACATTAAATTAATGCAAAGACACTACACGCACACAACCATGCATTTGACACACGCAGTCGAAGCGCGTAACTATGGTTACATATGTCAATAACATGTAATGAAATATATCAGCAATATCTTACAGGCAAACTTCTAGTTTCGAGCACTAGGCGACCGCTAGTTAAGTTTCAAAGTGTAGAACCTGTTTTATGCAAATAACGGACAAAAATGTTTACTAGATGGATTTTGTTACAGCATGGTTGTGGGATAGTGCAATCGATTTCAGATCAAAGCGGTGTTAAGTTTTAGAGACGAGAAATTCTGAGTAACAGAACAACATCTTAAGTTGTGACCCTTTGACGATACAGGCTATTTATTTCGACCTTCATTTATAACATACTAGCTTTTGCCCGCGGCTTCGCTCACGTTAATTTAGAATTTGACAATCAATTCGGGTTGTACTTGCTTGTAATAATATAATTCAATCATGATTCGGAAGACACGTGGCGCCATCTATTATCATAAGAACGTTATTATTGTTTTCCTCGGGCACAGTAACTTTTTTCGGGATGCAAGGTAAGCCTATTTCCTTTTCTGTACACCTGTCAACGTATATGCAAAATTTCAGGATGATCGGTTTAGTGGTTTAGGCGTGAAAAGGTACCAAACAAATAAACAAACTCATTTTCGCTTTTATAATATTAGTTAGGATTTTCTATTGATTTTCTAATCTATGTATACTAATATTATAACGCTGAAGAGTTAGTTTGTTTGCTTGAACGCGCTAATCTCAGGAACTACTGGTCCGAATTGAAAAATTATTTTAGTGTTGGATAGCCTATTTATCGAGGAAGGCTATAGGCTATATAACATCACGCTATGACCCACGGGAGCGGCGCAGTAATCATAAATGAGGGTGAAACCGCGGGCACATCGAATTCTTTTTATATTACTTACTAACTTTTTTCATAGTTGCCGTTCGCTAATGACTTAATTTTTATATGTGTGTTTATGGAAATAAACAGCTTACGCATGAAATATTACTAACTATAATAATACATTACGAGTAGAAAAATTAAAATTAAACGGTCGTAATAGAAATCATTACACTTAATTTTCAACACGCCATTTTTTGACTGTAAGTTCAATATTTTAGCTATTGGAATATCAAGTGAGGAAGGTTATAGGCTATATATATAGGTATATAATATCAGCCCTGTATTAAACTGTCCCACTGCTGAGCACGGGCCTCTTCTCAGTGTGAGAAGGGTTAGGCCATAGTCCACCACGCTGGCCTAGTGCGGGTTGGTAGACTTCACATATCTTCGAGAACATTATGGAGAACTCTCAGACAAGCAGGTTTCCTCACGATGTTTTCCTTTACCGTTAAAGCAAGCGATAATCAACTATTTATTACGCATTTAACTTCGAAAAGTCAGAGATGCGCGCCTTGGGTTCGAACTCGAGACCTCTGCGTGGCAGTCCAACGGTTTCCCACTAGGCTATCGTTGCCTCTGCTTACCTCAAACGTAACTCTTTCAAGTTATTAACATAGTTTCCTATATCGCTTACCATCAGGCGATACGTCTGCTCGTTTGCGTCCTTGACAATAAAAAAAAAGAAAAAAAAAACATTCAAATAATAATTTCAAATCACCAAACTAGATCTTCGGTCGTGACTATATATAATAAAGTTATATGTGTTTATTTTCGATGTATAAATCACTGCTTGTTAACGACTTTGTGTATAAATCACCTTTAATGGCAAAAAGGTGTAGTACTTTTTATTATTTGACTAGTATTATTTGTGGAACGGTGATTGCAAAAGATGAATCTAACGAAATACTAAGAATTATGTTAGAGCTTTTCAATGTTTTGGTAGGATAACAAGGCAAAATTGTAGCCTTACGACGTTTTTATTACATTTAAGATGTCGCATTCCATATCAATCATCTATCCCTTATTTTACTTCCTTACGAACGAAATTTCCAACAATCCTTATCTTATCGTATGTGGGGGCCAGTCAGTGCAGACCGGCGATACTTCGATCCAGTGGGATCTTTTGTGTCGACACTCCCAATAACGACTGCCATAGATGTTCATGGCAGCCGGGACCGATGGCTTAACGTGCTCTCCGAGGCACGGAGCAGGCGATAATTGTCAATCAATACGCACATAAATTGGAAAAGTCATATAACTTCCGAAAGTCAGAGGTGTGCGACATGGGTTGGAACCCAAGACCCTCTGCGTTGCAGTCTGTTGGTCTCCCCACTGAGCTATATTCATTTTTAAAGCTGTGCTCTGTACCATGCATATGTATATTCACGCTTGCTTACCAGAGAAAGACAAATAATATCCACTTGGTACGAACCTCCTTCATTCAGTCACAATACATTTTGCATGAACAGTCATCAATGTGAGGTACTCTTATCCTGGTCGCTAGTGTAGTTTCAGTTCCAGCCATAAACCTACCATTCAAGACAGCGAGTTAGACTCTGCATCTTTCGCTGGGTGAGCCGGACATACCCTCACCGCAGCCCTTTTTCCGCTGAGATTTATGCGTACCTAAATGGCACCTTTCTTTAAAATGAATGTATCCGATCTGAGAGACAACGATGGCCTAGGTCTTCCCATCCAACAAAAAAAACACAAACAATTTTATAGCTGCTTTAGAATAATTGATTATTTTATTGGATTATTTATATTTATCGATTAGATTCAATATTAATCGAATAAAAACGATTAAATTATAATATAACATCGGGTTGTAAATTAAGCAGGCAATAAAAATGCACTGTCAATGGTATCTGTCTGTCTGTTTGTGTCAATTAAAATGTGAACATCAAACGTCATATAAATGTGAAGGTTAATGTTTTTATAACTTTTAAATATCACGATTATCACGGTTATAAATCTGTATGGACCACATCTATACAAATAAATAAAATTGAAGTGTATGTTTGTAATGTCAAAATAACATATTTTTATCTAATGCATACGAAAGTATATAAGGTATCTATACAAAAACATCTATTTTTAAAATTGTTGTCTTTCTGTCTGTCTGTCTGTTTGTTCCGGCTAATCTTCGAAACGGCTGAACCGATTTTGACGGGACTTTAACTGGCAGATAGCTGATGTTATAAGGAGTAACTTAGGCTACTTCGATTTTAGAAAAAAATAGGGTTCCGCGGAGACAAACACTTTTTAGTTAAAACCTACGCGGGCGAAGTCGCAGGTAACAGCTAGTATTAAATAGAAGCGTAAACAATAAGTTTATTGTTTTCTTTAGTATCTATTATTAAACTTTGTTAGTATTTGTAAATGTCACAAGTATATTGACGCCTATTAATTTCCTAAGACGGTGGCATATTTATTTACTGTAGATTTCGAGTCTGTTGTATTGGTCCTATATGACAAGTAAGCGATCTGTGGTCTCGGATGGGATGCCGGGCAGATAGCAATAGGCTTTTACATAAAAAATAAAACATAACTAGCGAAATATGAGTATCACTGAAACCATAAACGTATGATTACGTGTAAACATTATCGAAAGCTCTGGATGTGATCAACACAACGTACAAACAAGTTGACTTTTGGCTTAGATATTCTTCTAATCTACACATATCTATTTTGAATTCGGGTGTATATTTTACTTTACTTGCAAACTTAACGAAAAAGAGAGTTTCCACCGCCATCTAGACTAGTCATCGAATGAAAATCGAAATCACAGTATTTCCAACCATTTTCCTACTAAATAGGAATAAGAACGACTCTATTCCAAAGAGATAAATGTTAATCTACACAGCGACAGATAACCCAAAAAAGCGGTCGTCTCGAAACAAACATTGGGACATATCTATCGGTCTAACCGACCTCAACGTTGGATTAGCCGGGTACCCGTGAAAAATCCCGGACGTACGGTGTCCGGCCCGATGCGATCCGTATTTGTCAACGCTCTGATGTCCGAACATCATTTTCATTAGCAACGAGAGTCTCGGTCATTTGTACCAATGTTTAGTAACAGATAGGGTTGGAGGGATCGTTTTTTCGTTGGTCGGTTTCGGATATAAAATTTTTGGGTTAAGTGTTATTTTTTCATAATACTGCCACATGAATGTCCAGATGTTGTAGTAGGCTCGCTACTGCATAAGCGTATGCAGTGGATTTGATTCCCGCACGAGATTTTATTGTGATTATCAAATGGCATCTAAACTTTTATTATAATTATAACTTTGGGACTTTATACGATATTTTAAATATACGTACATACGTAATGTCTAACGTATATCCTTGAAAGGGTGGCATATTATGACACAAAATTATGATGAGACAGAAAGTTTAATAAAATAAAAGATATATGTATGTACTGATATATATGCACACGCTAAACACTTCACAACATATACGCACCACACACACACCCTCACACACATACACACCCTCACACACACACACCTTTGTCATTGCCAATTGAATATGCCATATTGTATGACGTGTTACTGAAGAGCGCTGGTACCCATAACACAAGTTAGATCTTACATTGGGTACCAGAGTTCAACAAAAACACTTACTTTTATTGTTTATAAAATATTATTGTTTCACCAATATCATTTGTAAGTGTACTAAATTGTAATTTTTTGGTAAATAAATTATTATTATTTGTGTTTGTGTTATTATATATGTATTACATCTAAATTTAGGCATGCAATACGATATCACATAAAATGTTTAGTTTTTATTTGATCTAAACCTTCGAAGTTAATAAAAATATATTTATTCAAGTCATAAAGTAACACTTATGAATGTCAAAGTACAATAGTAAGACAGTTTACTAAAGTAACGACCACAGTACTTCACAGGCGTGCGCAAATCAACCAATCAAAGTTTCCTGATAATAAATGAACGCATAAGTTATAAACAGACAGACAACTTACATGTCATTAATTTTTTATAATTATATCATATGAACAAATACAGGAATAGTTCCCAAATACGGTTATTTTGTTTCAAAATAAAACCCGACTTAAACACAATTCATGACTTTGATGACACAATTTAGACTTTCAAATTATCAAAATATTATAATAAACGAATTCTTATATTAAACTTTATAATTATTATGTCAATAACATAATATGTAACAAATTAAAACATTATCCTTAATTAACGAAATGTTAAGAATTATCTTTATCTCAACATATTTATGATATTTATTATTTTATCGCATAAATAAATTAACGATTCATTGTTTGAAATAAATTGTTTTTGTCATTAATTATGAATCAATGTTATAGCTTTTTAAGCGAATTTTGAATAAAAATTCAAATTGTGAATGTTTGAAATTATTATAATTGATTTACGGACAACTTGTTTCCTTTATTGTTTATACGTTTATATAAATAAGATGTTGCCGCGATTTTACTCGCGTTTATCGTTACTACACCACACCTCCGTGGGTCGTAGCGTGATGTTATATAGCCTATAGCCTTCCTCGATAAATAGGCTAGCCAACACTAAAATAATTTTTCAAATCAAACCATTAGTTCCTGATATTAGCGCGTTCAAACAAACAAACAAACAAACTCTTCAGCTTTATAATAATAGTATAGATTTATATCAAGACATAAAATAACAAATAATGATCTTCGGAAACACATAATTAGGGTGACCTGACGCGATCGCTGACCGCATGCCAGTTGCTTAACCTCGCTGATTTTTCTAAACTCATGGCACCCATTAAAACTCCCTGCGTCATAATTATTATAATTAAGTGTTAATTCAATATGTTTTAGAAAGTTTACATTCTTATGTAAATATATATTTAAATAATTATATATTGTGGATAATAAAACTTAAGGAATTTAATGTTTTACATGTTGCTAATGAAACAAAACATTGGTTATAAAAATGGCGATTAGAAATTAAGGGTTAAATGTTAAATAAAAGAAAATTCTAGAAAGTTCAAATTTACATATATCATTAATTTCATTTACTTTTTAAAGATATTGTTTAAACTTAATGTATTTTTGGCTTGATGTGTTTTTCTACCTTTCGACCGTCACTGACCTCGAAAGAAAGGCATTGAAGGTAGGATGAGAAGAAAGGAATGGAAAAGGTAGATATGTATGTGAGCCTGCGTATCTCTTACTTGATATTTGAAACGCAGTAACAGTGTTACGACTGTAACTCCGACTAATAAGAAAGTAGTCATTACGCTTGACCCAAGAATTACCATTAGATGCGCAAGCGCACACTTACTCGCCTAAGAAAGTAAACCGTCAATCGATTCCAAAATCAAATAGTACAGTCGTCTACAACTATTATTCATTTATAGTATTCCCTATTTGTGCATAAGTGTATGTTGTTCTAGTAGTATACTCGCTAGTCGCTGGTACAGTCGAGCACATTGTAGCAAGTACACGTTTTATGTTGTGTATACACACGCGGGAATCGTCGTAAGGCGCCCGGAGGCCGGCTAGTGTAAGTACCGATAGCATGCAAACATTTCTTCTAGCTTATTTGCGTAATAATATTCTACTAATATATTAATGGACTTGTCAAATTAAAACTAAATCGTACAGTTTTGGATGAAACCTAAAATATAGAGAATGGTTTCTCTATGCATCAAGTCCAATGTCCTTCGATTAAAAAATGTGGCCATGAGTTTCTTGCCCGTTCTTCTCATGAGCCCTACACCCTTGCTTTGCTGAACGTGGCAGTAAATGTAAATTCACAGGAAAAATTTAGTGTAATTTTGACATTCATAAGTGTTACCGTGTAACCTAACTTGAATAAATTTATTTTTGATTTTTTTTCTTGACTAACATACAATATTTTATTGTAATTCATACATTGCCGTGAGTTTGTTATATTTTTATTTGACTGCGTTAAAGCAAGAGAAAGAAAGTTTGTTTATTTCTTAAATATGTTATGTTGCCTAAATTGCATAAATGAGTTATCTCTCTATTTCTTTTTAACAATGATTGTGTGATATGGTATATTATTTCTAGATAAAATAAATATGTTTTCTGTTAAATTTATTTTATAATTTATAACATTTTAGTATATTTATTTATAACTTGTTTCTACTCATTTAAGTACGAGCTAGATGCCATGCGACTAGTCTTTTTATGACAGAGAAGAACCCCTGATGGGCTATATTTAACGAGGCTAATAACTACTAACAATAAAACATATTTTTTGTCTTGCTATCCGTACGTAGCAATATAATATAGCTGTCAGCACCTCTTGTTCTTAGTTTAAAAAATAAATATTTCCAATTTTTGTTTTATAAAATGTTACCTCTGTTTCTAGTAGTGCTTCTAGCAGTTAGCACGTTGTTATAACAATAGGTGGTATAAAATGAAAATAATAATTTTTTTTGTATGATTGACTCTTAGAGGTACCTACTTATAATGGATATAATGCTAGCTAGGTTTTATATGCTGAAAGGCAATGAATTTTGTGTAAATATGAATACTGATTTTGTGTCTGTCAAAGGACGTCATGTTTAAATTATATAACAGCGCCACTAGTGGGCAAACTATGAACTAATCAAATTGTTTAGAAAGATATACACATGTTTACTAAATGGATATCTATGTACGTAAATCGTTTCATGGGCATAGATAACTCAGTCTTTGCCTATTTTAATAAATAGAAGACTTGCTTAGCTACACTGTACTGTTTCAGTTAATGCATTTTGAATATTTGGATGCCATTTTGTACTTTATTGGAAACTGTCAACCAATTTTAAGCATGTGTGTGTTCACTTTGAATTTGTGTGTGTGTAGTTGGAATGGCTATGACAATTTGTACGACTGTGTCTCTTTTTTGTTTATATGTTTAAAAGAGACGGCTATATTAGAATGTAAGTGTAGTACTATCCTTTGTATGCTAAGCTTCACAAATATGAACATCGTGACTTCGTATTAGTAATATCATCCAAATGACCTTCTTCAAATCACATTTGGTGCTTTAATATTGTGGCAAAATTACCAATTACTACGTATAAACAATGTAAAAATATTAATAGTACTATGATGCGTTTTCTTCATTACTTTAAACATTGTTTATTAACAAAACAACAGCTAAGAAAGACTGCATTTTCAATCGTCCTAAGTGATCTCTATCTAACATATCTCCAATTAATACTGCAACAAGATACATATCATCTCGAGCACTTCAAAAACAGTAACACTCGCGGACAGGTGCAAGCAATCCGCACTCTCATTGCTAACGTTACATTTGATCCAATTGAGCGTCTGTCGGTGAGCGCTGAGCGGTAAGCGGTGAGCGGTGAGCGGTCGCTCTACGGTCTAACATCGTGGCCGCGGCGGCCGATGCACGCTGCACTCAGGGGCGGGGTCTCCATGCGTTTTGACCAATGATTTCGCTCCGTTCAAGCAAAACTAATTATACTGATTTATGCTCCCATTGTTCATTGTTTTATGTCTTTCTCTTAGTGTACACTTACAAACCCATATTCGTATGTAGATAAGTGAGTAACTTGATATATCGCGTTTTGTTGCCTTTTTATGTTTTCGTGACTCGCCCGGTTGTGAGTTACGGTTGTAATTAGGCGTTTATTTTCATGGATACGAAGGCCTTGGGTTGAGGCCACTAGATGTGTTCGCGCTAGGGGATTCACTTGCGTTTACATAATCGGACTGCTTGCATGATACATAATTTGATATGATAATCCAGTACGCTTGCACTTAAGATATGATCGGTACAGACTACAATCTGATAAGTGTATAATACGATGGAACAGTCGGTGTGTCATCATAGCCGTGCGACCTCGCTGCCCTCGCGTATTGTGCAAAGTCAAAACCCCGATACATTAACGCCATCCAGACGTTGCCTTTCACTCGTTCCGACGTATAAAAATCCAATCGCTATTTAAACAACATTTAAAAAATGCCAACATAGTTAAAAAAAGAACATAAAAAGAGACTGTCCAACGAACAGTTACAATGAGGTCTTGAGCCGTAACAGAAATCGCGCGCGATGTCAGCACCCATTGTATATCAATATTTTATTAAGCATATTCCAGTCGGGTAGGAGTCAAGAGAAACAGAGCAGCAAATGGTGTCGTCCGGCACGGCAGCTGCGGCGCGTCGCATTCACCTGTCTCGGGTGCGCGCGCGCACGTGGGCGGGGCCTGCGCGGAATGCGCGGTTTTCGCGCTTTTTTCCATTTGCCCCGTCAACGGCCACCGGAATTCGGGTGCGATATTTTCTTTAGTTGGAATCCAAAGGCTTTACCGGGACTTGATATATTTATTCCTCTCCGGCCCGTTGTCTTTTAGATTTATGAGAGTCGATCTTTTTATGCGATTTATTGGACTTTTAATTCAGGTAACGAAACGTTTCGTTTAGAGTTATGATATTTAGAGTTTGACCTTAACTTCTTTTAGCTGTTTTTATATTTTTTGCCGGTGGTATTCAACTGGAATAGGTATGGTTTTTTTGTAAAAATATTCAGTGATGCGTTTAAATTCCAAGGCGATTGGTATAGGGTCAATAATGTTATGATAATGTAGTCTTAGAATGTATATTCTATGCACGTGATATAAATTAAAGCGGCGGTAGACCAATGGATAAAGCACTTGCGATTAAGGTCATGCGATCAAAACCTCGTGGGGTCGATTTTCGCCCATTGCAAAATCGACGTAAACTCGCTTCTATCATAAGCGTTTGGCTTAGTTGGAGCTGTTAACAAAAATACTAGTAATGTGCAACCCAGATTCATAGTCTTCTTCTTCTTCTCCTTAGCCTTTATTATTCCCAAGTCACTTGGGATCGGCTTTCTAGTCTAACCGGATCTAACTGGATTTCAGTCTTTACACGGAGCGACTGCCATCTGACCTCCGCAACCCGAAGGCTAACGATACCCTAACGCTAGACCAGTGTCAGGATATTTGACAATAACGACTGCCATGGATAATCATGGCAGCCGGGACCGACGGCTTAACGTGCTCTCCGAGGCACGGAGAAGGCGATAATTGTCAATCAATACGCACTTAATTTCGAAAAGTCATATAAAAATAATTCCGAAAATCAGAGGTGCGCGACGTGGGTTCGAACCCGAGACCCTCTGTATTGCAGTCTGGTCTCCCCACTGAGCTATCGCTTTTAATCTTATTTAAATAAATGCACTAATTCTAATATTCTACAAAATTGTTTGTAGGTTATAAGGAACATAGATTATACCTACTGGTCAGACATTTATTTATTTCAAACATGATTAAACATTGAGTCTTCCTTGACTATATATTCCATAAGCTACAGATGCACTGGCATTTGTTGTCTATCGGACTGTTGTGTGTTCGATTCCCAGGTGGGGCAGTGTTATTGGCTTTTTCTGACTTTCTGTAAAGACAGCTTTAGCATGGAGACTGGAACTGTCCTATACAGCAATAGGTATGAAGAAAGCAATAACGTGAAACGTAAATTCAAATCTGACGATATGTCAGTGTGATATATCTCTGCTCCCCCCTTCGGGGATCTAGTCGTGAGGGTTTGTTCTCAATCCACATACACAATTAACTAAACTGAACAATTACATACAATCACACGGCAAATCTAACACCGTAAGAATTCATCATTTTCATTAACAATTCGTGTGTATTTAACGTAACCGTCTAATCGCGTGCGATAAACCAAGTGGGTCATGGAGGGCTATCAGTCAAAAATAAACAACAATAATACACAGAAATCTATGGGGAACGGGGCGAGGTTGAGTGGCTTCCGTCGACGCAAGATTGATCGACCGATCGCAATTATGAAAAATGATTTTGTGATAGCGGGGACGAAGTGACCGGCGGTCGCGGGCGACAGGTTGACACTTTTTCATGGTTAACTTGTATTGTGTAAACCTGTTAATGCTCGGGTACTGTGCTAAATACTACTGTTTTTAAGCATAATAATAATTTACTAAGGTAAATGATATCCCTTGTTTTTTATCTGATCGTATACTAATTTTGATAGTCGCTCTAATCTTATACTTATATTTATCTTTTGTGTAACTTTCAGAGTCAGAGTCAACTTCGATAGTAGTAGGTAAAACAAGAGTTTTAAGGTTACTTTTTTATAATAAACATAGACTTCTTCAAGAAGATAAAATAAAAGGTTTTAAATTTGGATTCATTGGTTTTTTTTGCACCTCTGAGCTGCGAAACAATTATACGGTGTGATGGTTGGCGGTTACTGTAACCTATGTGTATTTGTCAAGGTGACCCGAACTTTACCAACTCTCCAATAAAGGAGTCGCTATCGGCACAGCAAATTCTTCAGTTCATAGGACAAAGTTCTCAGCCGTCCTACTGACAAAGCAACGTCTAGTACTATAAGGAACATGACGTCCTTACTCACCAACGAATCAAATCATTGTATTATTACATTGTTTGACTGCGAGCTTCTGTACGACTGTCGTAGTTGCTCTAGTTTAGGCGAAAATTCTAGCTGAACTGGAGGTTTCACTACTCCTTACAACACATACAAATACTCTACGTATCTAAATGCCCTTTCGACCCAAATACTCCTTGCGTGAGTCGTCTACAGAAAATGCTTGATACTCATTACTAAGATGATCTCCATTAAAATAGTAGGTAATTCGTATTCCATTGCATTTCCTTATCTTCTGATTACAAGTGAAAGCGCAAAATTGAACCGTAACACATAAATATATCAAGAATTATCGACGACATGTAGCGTAAGCATTCCGTTTGACTTGTGATCACGCACCTCAAATTAGCATCGCTTCCTTGATAATCAGATTTATGTATGAGTAAATTTGTATGCATTACATAGATTTTTTTAACTTCTGTTGCTATCGAACGTAGAAGCCGTCCTGTTAATATCATAAATGTGAAAGTTTGTATATATGTTTGGATGTATGAAGTAATGACTGACGTAGTAGTGTTGTGTCCGTTGTTTAAATTATTGTAAAGAAGGTAGTAGAGCCTCACTGATTTCAGCTTGAATGGGCCGGCTCGACCGGGGAAGGACTACCCTCTCACAGAATATCGACGTGAAATAGCAGTAGTCCTACTGTTGTGTTTCGTTCGGTGACTGAGAGTGCCGGAGGCCCAATCACCCTCTTTCCCCCTTCCCGCTCCTCCTTCTTTCCTAATGGGTTGGCAACGCGCAAGTGATACCTCTGGTGTTGCAGGCGTTTATAGGCTACGGTGACCACTTACCATCAGGTGGGCCGTATGCTTGTTTGCCACCTTAGTAGAATAAAAAAAGGTCCCCGCGACACAGGTTTAAAGCCTACTGTGGGATTTGTTTTTAAAAAAAAGTTTATGCTGTTGCCTCGTCACTGCCACTGCGCAGAGTGTTATGGGCTGGATCCCCACTCGGAAACAATGTTTGTGTAATTTACAAATGCTTGTTCCGAGACGTTTTTTTAATGTTTGTAAACATTGAAACACAGACGCGACACAGGAATTAATCCTAATGCGGTCGTTGTCTTTTAAAAAAGATGATGATGATTCACCCGTATGAAGAAATTTGCATGATATCTACTCGGTTAGAAAGATCGTGTATCTCAGTATCCTATGTTACACAGGATACTTTTTATCGTGGTATATAAGTAGGTAACTACGGCGATATAAATTATGTTTGATTTAATCGAGTGGAAAAATATGAAAAGTAACATGTTTCTAATTATCAGCTGTGATAAATGATATAATCTCTGTTATTAGACTTTTATTACCTACTTGAGATACCTACATAATTTTAGTACGAATACGATAGAAATCGACCATTTCTTTTATTTGCATTGCTAAAATGGTGGCGCGGTCTGCCTATGCCCAATAATGAACTGACATAGATTGATGATGATCATTAATAATAAGCGGGCACTAAGATGTGTTAAAAATTGTAAGAATTTGTTTTTATTTAGAGCAATGAGCATTTTTGGCAGTCACTCGTAAGTTAAGCTACATGTGTGTATTTAGATTGACCACTAAAGTAATAATAAGACAGTCTTAAATATATGTATGCTTTTTTAAGAAAATATTAGTATAAAACTTCCAAATTTAAAAGTCCATAATTGTTCTTTTGTAACCAAAATTAATTATGATTTGATTTGGATATATCATCATTATTTGATGCCATATCTTGTGAATAGGTACTATGAAATTGTTTTATATTTTTCTTCATATTGCAGTCATAGTGACAACTTACATGAAGGCTTGCAATGCTTCTGAAGACGACGTCAAAGACAAGGTGAAGTGGAAGAAGAAAACAAAAAGGCTGATCCCACCACCATGTGGGATAAATTGCCAACAAGAGAGAGAAATTGCAGTCACAATGACTGTAATATTTTAATCAATCAAACTATCGGCAATTTTTTGAAGTGAAACCTTCTTTAGGCACGTTGAGTACTTCTTGGGTGAACAAAACTCATAGAACTCGCGTCATCGTCACGCTTCCACGTTTTCCGTTTTTGAATTATTTTGGAATATTAACAATATCTCAGAAATGGTGCATCCAACGCAAAAAATAACGAAATTTTGACCCCCTTAATAATCTCCAAGAGAGTAAGCAAGAGAGTTGGATGAACAAAAATCATGGAACTCGCGTCATCGTCACCGAACGCTTTCCATTTTTGAATTATTTTTGATTTATAAAGAAGTGTTTATGATCAAGGATTAAAGTTTTCACTTCTATCGGCAGTCCCCAAAGACTGTCCCAATTTTTAATAAATCAGTGGTCTTTTTTAATTGTTATATAAACGCTGAGCTCGGAATAAACCTGCAAACAACAGACACAAAGAGCACCCACACTCGGAACAAATAGTAGTGGATCACACAAATCTTTCTTCCTTTTAGGCAGCCTACAATAGGAACCTACAATACTTGGCTTTGCAGCAAGGTGATAACTTACATCCGTGTCACGCCTTTAGTTGAATCAGTCATTTAAATTAAAATTCCACAATGATATTGATCACGGTCGTGAAAATTTACAAAATCCTATTCATCACATGTAATCTATGTTATTTGTAAGGCATATTAAGACATCAAATAGGCCACACAGAGTTAGATTAATTTGATTGGAAGAGTCTATTTTTAGACAGTAAGATAATATAATTTTGGCAGTAATCATGTGATTGATACTCGTCATTAAATTGATTACGATATCAATTGATAACGAAACCTAAAATTAGCACAAAATATTTATTATCAAGATATCAGTGTAAAAGAATTTTGCAATATCCTGTAATCGATAATCTACTGCTCATCATACTTTAATAATATTGTATTTGCGTAAGCAACTGACTGTTTGTTACATTTATACGACGAAACTGCTGAGCAGATTTCGATAGACTTTCATGCAGAGCCAAAACGAAAACGAAGTAGTAGGGAAGCATAATATATGTATGTCAGTAGATATAAACCGAATTTCTTAGCTAAGCAGAACTATATTTCTGCTATTGATAAAGGGCAGACTATTATATATAGTAGTTTAATTTTAATGAATAACATTAGCGTAAACAAAAGACAATATTATGTGAAAGGGCAGACTGTTACGTCCGGTCAACTATGAAGAAGAAAGCTTCTCATATTTTTTATTTCTTCATTGGTACCCACCAAGGACAGTAGAGCTGAAGCAATTAGTCAAAACTGCACAAGATGGACAAACAAGCTACTCAAATTGTCAGAATAAACATATCAATACCTTCACCATACAGTAGACCGCAAGCTGCCTAGTAGAACCAATAATGAAAACTTTTTTCAAAGTATTTATCTTCTCCTTTTTACATTAGCGTAGCTCTTGTCGGTGGAGTTATCGCCACATATACACATATTTATTCCTAAACATCTCAATAGATTTTCTATCTACTTAAAGGATATCCACAGCAATATAAAGAAACTAAAATACATAAATTACCTAACTAAAACAAACTTAGCACTCGACGGACTCGGTCCAACTCGCATTAGAATAGCTGGACAAATTCTAAGGCTGTACTAAAATATGCTTTCTATATAAATCCAAGTGTGTGAAATCCTTCGGCGGTCAGGGCGTCCAATTTCGGATTCGATCACATTACCATAACACGAGTGCGCGAGTGCGCGATGCACTGCCGGCCTGTCTCACACACTGCTTTTTAAGATGGTCGATATTATTTTGCAAGTGCATTTTTGGAGTGCTGATTTAAAGAGCACTTTGGTGATCTAAATTTAATCTTTAATAGGGATAAATGGACATGTATGTGACGGTGATATATATATTTTTATATATACTAAAATAGTTGTTCAGTCTCAAAATTGCTTATGTGCTGTGAAAATGTAGTTGACCTAGAAGCAAAAATTTTTCAATATTCTATATACATAATATATTATTATATTTTGCTTTTTATAATTATTATAAACCCTACTGACAATTATTTTATTAAAGCATGATTACCTAATAATTCTGTTTGTACATATTTATGACTCAAAAGCACATAGACTGATTATTTTGACAGTTGATAGATAAATAAGACTATATTTTAAAGACAAGCGTACTTATATCGATTAGTGTGATTAGTTTTTATATTTGATGGGCGACAGTAATCTAGAACAGTCATAAAACATAATTTCACGTTACACACCAAACATTGATAACGTACCTACATTTTCATTTGAAGGTATCTATATTGGCCACCTATCAACCCAGTCCCATCTATCAAGTATTACGATAATACTAAAATGATTGATTAGTAAACATAAAATAATATTCTAAATGATTAGTAAAGATAAACAGATAAAAATACCTAATAAATAACCACTGTTAAAGCTTCACTGCAATTTGAATCTTATTTCGTCGATATACGGTATCTATTAGATTGAGTAAGTTTTGTATTTGTATGATAACGCGGTAAAATTCTCCTTTTGTAAATTTGTGTGCCGCTGAATGTCATGCTATCATTTTATACGCCAGCTTATTGCTAAGGGCTAGTCTACAAAAGACCTACAATCAGGCTCACGCTCAGGTGTATAGTGAAAATTCGATTAGCCCTCCAGTGTTTCTTCTATGATTTGCCTGACTACTGAAAGGGCAAACTTTCTTATTATAATAAAATAAACAACTAAGTTCTAATGATCATTAAAGTAGTACGCTTTTAATTCACTATCTAGTAATGATCCCAAACTAATACTTTATTCTTTATATAAAACTGAGAAGTAAAAATAAGTAATGAATTATTATTATTACTACCAGGGCAAAGTCGCCCTTTTCTTCTTCCACTTTGCCCAACTTCGTCTTTAAAAGACAATCCACTTTATCCTGCCATTTCTTTCTAGATCTGCCGCGTTTCTTGCCATTGGAGTGTAATGGCAAGAAACGCGGCAGATCTAGAAAGAAATGTATCGTAAATCTTGTGTATCGTAAATGATGAATGTCAACTAAAAGTTGTAACATAACCTAATTTAATAACAACATATCTATATATATTAATACGTGAAGCAAAAACTTTGTACCCCTTTTTACAAAATTGCGCGGACGGAGGAGTATGAAATTTGGCACAGTTAAAGTTTATATGGAGGAAGTGGCGAATCCTAATATTTTTATAAAATACTAGTTTTTGCCCGCGGCTTCGCTCGCGTTAATTTAGAATTTTGCGAAGCGAAAATGAGTTTGTTTGTTTGTTACCTTTTCACGCCTAAACCACTGAACCGATCATCCTGAAATTTTGCATATACGTTGTCAGGTGTACAGAAACGGACATAGGCTACCTTTCATTCCGAAAAAAATTACTGTTCCCGAGGAAAACAACAAAAACGTTCTTATGATAATAGATGGCGCCACGTTTCTTTCGACTCATGATTGAATTATATTATTATTTACAAGCAGAGTACAACCCGAATTGATTGTCAAATTCTAAATTAACTCGAGCCAAGCCGCGGGCAAAAGCTAGTATGTAATAAAGAAAAAGAAAACAAAGTAACAAGCTTAGGAATTTTGGTCGAATTTTGACCACTAGGCGACCGCTAGTACCGAAAAGAAGCTAGCTCGACAACAACCAATAAACTCACACATTTAATTCTAAATAAAAACTGAACTAAATACGACTTGCTCGCTGAACTTACCAGCCGTATGCCCCACAGCGAACACGCCAACTATTTTATATAGTATTTAGATGCACATTAAGGGTCATCTTTAACCGGAGAATGTTCCAATCGAGGACCATTTCCATACCACTTGTTGGGACACTTGACTATCCAGACTGGTGTATGATATTCAGTCTAGATTACTTTGGAATAGATAGAACCTCATTATATTGTGCTGACTAAGATCGTATATGAGAGAAGTTGGAGGTGTGGAAAATAATAATTGTGGTTTTAAGAACGATGGAAAGTTAAACTGAGTTGAAGATGAGTCAACTCCTGGAATTTAATTAGAGGGTCTTATAAAATAGTGTGTAGTGTTATATAGATTTAAATAGCTGCGTTTCGGTTAAACATTCTATTGTATGGAGTAGTATATTTTTTATGAAGCAATTTTAGTTTCAACTTGGAATATGGATTTATATCCGTTCTATGGCACTAGCTTTGTGTTTGCGTTTATATTTAAGCATGGTCGTAAGGTTTGGGTTTGATACCCAGTCAAGCAAAGCATAATGGATGTGTTTTCCTATAAGCAAATTCTCAGTAGCGGCACGAAGTCTGAAAATGTGACGTGTTCCTATGACTACAGTTGATGTAATGTTGGTGACCTCTGCTTTCCCCTTCAAGGACATATATAGAAACTGTGTATGTGTATAACATAATTGAAGTTGATTAAGAGTGAGTTTAAAACATCTGTCTAATGCTTACAATTAATAAGACGTAATGTTAAAAGGATTTAAACCGTCTTTTCAAACTATAAAAGCGTGTGAACGCAATAAAGATTTTCTGCTAGAGATGAATTGGAAAGCGCAAGTACCGATTCGCAATCAATTAAAGGAAACCAAAGCAAACGAACAAAACCGACATTAACCAGTCCATTAACCCTAAAACGCCAGTAATTATAAAGGTGGCGGACGCGAAAACAAAAGACTCGGTGCCGAGGACGAAGCTAACCTGTTAAGAATGCACCGACTCCGAGAGAGGACGCGTCCCGACCGCATTTTATCACCGACTAATGATCTCCGGCGTCTGCGCCGCGTAATGAGAGCGCCCGACCGCCCTCCTCACAACCAATAAAATATTTATGAAACCATCCCCCGCCCTAATGGAACGCGTCAACCCGCCCGTTAGAAAACTCCACTCGCATTAACCTCGAACAAATTATCATTACTCCACATACAATAGCCGATCGCATGTCGCGCACGCAGAATACGACTCGTTAAGTCGCCGCGGATTTAAGAGACAGCTTCTAAATATCCAGTGGCAGCGTGCGCATGCGTCCTGAGATCTGTATCGCGGCGCACAATACCGAGGCCGGCCGTCACGACGGTAGCAGAAATATGGACGCAGCCCGCCGCCAGCCTGCTTGTTTTATGTTAATGCGAGGCATAAACGGCTAGCTGCAGGAAAAATAACGCGCCGACGTCCACCGTGATGGAATACCAGATACGCAGACGGCGATCGTTAGCCGACGAGTCGAGGCCAGGCCAGCGATCGCCACCTAACGCCGGCCATTGTCTCAAACGCACGAGGAAGTCGAATAATTAAGGCTCGCGCGTCGTCAGTCCACCGTGCATTCCCACAGACGCTATCGCTGCTGTCGATCTGCTGCGAGCGAAATACCGAAACCTAATAAGTCCGAGCCGAGTCTCATTTGTGTAAGGAGTCGTTTAAAAAAACGAACAATACGGAGGCGCCCGATAAAGGAGACGGCCCAATAATTTAGGGTCATTGTTTCGCCTCTTAATTTATGGAGTGCGGGCGTACGATTGATTTGTAGGTTTAGGAGGGAGATTCCTCGGGGCGAGAGTGTTGGGATAAGCGCTTTTAAATCGGCGGCGGATTATCGCGAGACGTCGCCGGTCGCTGGATCGCGCGATGCGTGGCGGTGTTGCGGGCGCGGGTGATGCGCGTCAACCACTCAATATATTCTTGGCGATATACATACAATGCTCGGCGGCATTTAAAATGCGCGATAGGATTGGTCGGTGGAGGCTGGGCGGGGTGCGCACCATATACGCGTTCGTCGTGATGCACATATTAAGTTAGAACGCGCTGTACATGGATGCGGCGGAATTACGATAGGCACCGATGATGTCTAGGATCGTGAGTGTCCCTCCGGTAGTACAATGGCGAACTCGGAGAAAATTATTAATGCCCTCAGGTAGTACGGTGTTACATTAAATTGCGGGTGGCGAGGCTGCGATGCTATTAAATTATCGGACGCTCTGATGTCCTCCTACAATGCAATGCTTGATAGTAATTCACTTGGCCGATGCTCGCGTGGTATAATTTTCGAGTCCATTATGCACATACAAAGTTAAGTTATTGCGAACGATATTTGACTTGGCTTGTTTGCTCTAGGACGCCTACATATCCGAGTGTTCTATGCGATTCCTAATAGTCTATTACTGGTATATCAAGAAGACTTATTCAAAAGGACAATAATAATGATAATTATGCCTAGGTTTTAAGAAGAAAAGCAGAAAGAAAGAAAAATAATTTATTAGACACCAAAAACACAACATATACAAACAAGTATAAAATCCAAAAAAATAAACAAAAATAAAATGAAGTAAATGTTGTGCAGTATGTTCAAAAGGTTCCAGCTCAGCCTTTGCTGCGGAAGTAGTTGGTTCTGATGTCCGTGTAAAAGAGAAATGTCTTGATGAAAACAAACATTCTTCGACAAAGGTTTAACTATAGGTATGTGCATCATTCCATTTTTAAAAGTGTCCTCTTGTCATTAACCAATAAAAAATCACCTATAAAGGTACAAGCACACTCCACAAATAAAGTCCTACGTACACTATCAGGCATCGGGCGTCTGCATTAATTGGACCAGACGATCTCAACGGAGCAGATTTCACTTCTATAAATGGCTCGAAACTTTATGGTATCGGTGGTGCGTTGTTGCCGTCAACGTGCGCTTGCGCACTCTTGTAATTGGTCGACCGCCGTTTGACATTTACACGAAGCTAAGATGGCCGAAGATCGGATATGCGGACGTGTAATTGACAAATAGTCTGAAGGCTTAGAATAAATTGGGATTTGCACGCAAAGGTTTTCGTTTTGCTTAGAACACGCGATCTAAGATAGGTCAAGCTTGTAGGTGTCTGTTTGGAAATGGATGGGTTTTCGTTTTGATAAGACTGCGAGTTCAATAGAATGTGTAGGATGTAAATCGGAATAGAGCTACGTTTAGTCACTAAATAATGCCTACATATTTCGGACTTGATCCAATTTGCAATACAGTCAAACTATATAGCATAAAATTGGGCACTAAGTATAGCCACAATTTTAGTGAGTTTTCTTAGTGACATGCTTTCATAACAGAAAAGTATCAGCGAAGAAATTAGCAATGCGTGATTGTTACTTAAACTTATCGAATGATTTAAATAAAATCTCAATAACATATTCGAAATATTCATCTAATCATTGTCGTTATTTGCATCTGTGAATGATAAAATAAAATATTGTTATGGTTCCTGCGCAAGGATTCAAGTCTATATCCGACTGTATATTAGCTCAATTATATACACTGGCGGTCGCCTAGTGCTCGAAATTCGACCAAAGTTTGCCTGTAAGAGATTGCTGACATATTATATCATTATATATTGATATATGTAACCATAGTTACGCGCTTCGACTGCGTGTGTCAAATGCATGCTTGTGTGCGTGTAGTGTTTTTTCATTAATTTAATGTATTTCTAATGCATATTTTAAAAAAATATTAACATTCGTCACTTCTTCTTTGTATAAACTATAAGTGTGCGAAATTTCATACTCCTCCGTCCGCCCAATTTTCGTATAAAGGCATCCAAAGTTTTCGCTTCACGTATTAATATATAGATGTAATTAATTCATTCGAATAATTAACAACAAAATTACTCGAATAATTAAACATAAAAAAATTCGATTATTAAATTGCGTCACCAAAGAGGAATAATAATTCAGGGATGACGAAGAGAATAAGTAGACGAACCACATTAAAAAGATGATCCTTATTGATACAAAAAAATGATTAAGACCTGACCTGACAATACATGAAGATCAACTGCTCCACGCAGAATTGTCCAAGACTCATATTATCAGTTAATTCATAGTTTACTTGCAAAATTTTCTTCATCATTAATTCTTATAGGTAGGTGGCCATTTTAAGCCTTCAACTGCACTATTATAAATCTTTTTTTTATCGGACATCGTTTGCACTATTCCCTCAGCTCAATAGATAATTAGGGTATAATTATGAGTTCTTGAATGCAAATTTACTACAGCTATTTACATTCGAAGCTTAAGTATGGTTAATAAGTAGTACTTACAATCGTAACAATTGATCGACCGTGGTGAAGTAAAAAACTGCAGGCATTGTAAGGTTCTGTAGAAAATATTACCAGTCAAAGTCTGAAGGTCAATTCTCATGATAAAGTTACGTTCAAAATAGAGCTTCGACATAGTGGAGTGAATATCACATGTGACTGAAATGCAATTAAAGTTCATATTTGACGTTTGCTTTACTTACTTTGTCAAGTCTGTATATAAAGTTAATACCAGACATTATTAAAATTATGGTGTCTGGTCATCGGTGTGCCGCTGAGACTCAATTGGTTATCCTTTATGATTTTAATAGAGAGTCGAGTGAGTTTCGACTGGGACTCTATTTTGATATTTTTATTCCGAGTGATAGCCCACGGACAGCTTACATCAGCTGTATTAGAAAAAAAAAGAAAGCTCTTAACCTGACCAAAAATGTCAACATATTTATATGGAAAATTATTTTAATTTTGATTCGTCCATCGGCGTATGGAAGCCAGCGTCCAGGCACAAAACTTTAATCATTGTCTCGATATCATTAAGCTAACTGGTTAATTTGAAATCAACGTCAATATCCCATCGTATGTCATTTTATAGACACAATAAAAAATCTATTGTTTTGGTTTTGGATTATGGTATTGGAGATTTAGTAACGGTTAAGCTAACTACAATAGTTGTATTTCTTTATAGTCACTGTCGCATTTGTATTCTGATCCAGAGAGTTTGCTCGGCGATTTATGGTCAAAGAGACAATGTGCACAAGCAATTAGTGTTGACATAACTGTGTTATTACTGCAAGTTTATTTTACTTCATCGAGCCGTATGGTGGTTCAATGGGATTGACGAAGTAGTCATTGAAACTACCTACTGTTTCATTGTTTTGTTGTGTTATTTCCAGGTAACTTTTAATAGCTGCCAAAAGGTCGCACTTTGTTACTTGGGTCTTATACAAATATTAGAATGGTTACATGATGATATAATGAACTAAGCCTAAGTAGTTGTTCATTTTTGTTGAATGATTCAATATTTCCCATATTCATCTTTCAGTTTAGAAACCTACAGATTTTTTTGCCTTCTACCATTAAAAGAATACAAATTTGAAAGGACTATAGGGACTTTTTGGCAATTCGTTTTATATACTGCAATTCATTTATATGCCAATTTCCAGCGTTATACGAATAATTTCAAAGTTACAGTATTTTTATATATACATATATTAAGGGGATACCTCGAAACGCGACGCCCGTACTCATTGACGTTCATTGTGTATCAATCGTTAAAGAGCGGTCATAAGGTCTAAAATTGCGATGCGCCCGCAATGACCGAGAGCGCTTAGAAATTGTTTGTTAAAATCTTAAAATATTATTTAAAAATGATTGGTTTTAGTTATGGAAATAATGAGCTAGCAAATTACTAATATTGATGTTACGAACATATTTGAGTAATGCCTACGCATAATGTATATAAATAGTGATAATGAAATAATAGTGATAATAGTGATAGTGAAATAGTGTAACTTCCTTGTTATTATTATTATTATAAGCCTAATTGGCGTCCCACTGCTGGGCAAAGGCCTCCCCTTCCGACTTCCATCTATCTCAATCGCTTGTTCTGAGTTGCCAATCCCTTTTAAATACATCGAGCTCGTCTCGCCATCTCCTCCTGGGCCGGCCTCGTTGTCGCTTCCCGTTACTTGGCATCCACTGTGTGATTGTTCCCGCCCATAACTCTCCTGGCATACGACAAACATGACCTGACCATTCCACTTTAATTTGGCAACTTCCTTGTAATGTCAAAAATAGTAATTTTTCAGAGGTTTTCGAAAATAATTATGATCGAGCCAAAATGACAATATCGTGTTTTTGAGCTAGGAAATTTTAGTTAAAGACATCAACTTACCTATATCAAAATTCTAGATTAATTGGTCTTCTCATAGTCCTATACTACTCGATGAAAATTAGTGCATTTTTTCAGGATATCCTCTTAACGTGTCAAATCAAAACTTCAAAATACATTCATACCTACTTTATCAGATTCATACATTTAATTACTTCACATATTACATCAACCAATTACAGAACTAACTCACTGTATCCAATTACAATTCCCAAAGGAACTCTAAAAATATTAATCCAACGTTATAATCAGAAGCAATTCAAATTAACATACGCACACATGAATGTTGGAAATTAATTGTTTTAACAAACAACTGAAATTATTTCAAGGCGTGAAGAATATAATCATAGGCTTGGAGCATACAGACAGACTTTAGAAGTTACGACTTTTATTAGTACGTGTTATGTCTTATGATTATAGTCACAAAATGGTGGTGCTTATGTTCTATTACTTTTATAATATTGTCTTCTGTTTACGCGAATGTTATTCATTGAAATAAAACTACCATATATGGATTTTTTCAGTTTTTTAAATTATGTAATAAACAACGCGATAAAATTCGTATATAGTAGTTTGATTTCAATTCAATTGCTTTTGTTTAAAAAAATGATCGTGTATTGTTATGTACGCCGCTTCGGTATAATGAAGGTATTTAGTTTTGCTGTGTTATATAAGCACTAAGTACGTATATAGAACGTTTTATAAACATCTAGAGATAGGCTGCCAAGGAGTTGGAAGCTGGGAAGATTAGGATATTGGTGTGAGAGTCATAGACGTTGGAAAACGTAAGGATGAATGAGCCTAAAAAACGTTAAAGGGTTTGTATAATATACTAGATTTCGCCCTCGCCTTCGCTCGCTTAATATATGTACATATATGGCAATCATATAAATACGTACATAAATTCACGCCTGTTTCCCGGAGGGGTAAGCAGAGATTACGGATTTCCATTTGCTACGATATTGACACACTTCTCTGGCTTCATTCACTTTCATCACATTCCTCATACACGCCCGTCGGTTCAAGGTACTCTTAACCTGGCCTTTATCCAGAACGCATCCGATCTGATCGAGAAACGTTCGCCTAGGTTTTCCTCTTGCGACTGTTCCATTCACAGTAGTCTTATAAACTTCCTTAGTCAGTCTTTGGCAATCACAATAGCATCATATTACTTAGAAACCTTCAGAAGCTGTCACTAACTCATACATATATTATATAACATATTATTTATTTCGATACAAAAAAGTAATTATCACTCATTGTAAAGATAAAAGAAAACATCGTGAGATCACATACGATTGAATACTTAATAATGTTGAAGTAGACGTGTCATACATTTTAATCCACACTTGATAGGGATGAATATGGATTAATCCTTTTTATTATAAGAAGACGCTTGTGCTTAGCAATAAGTTTGCAATGAGATTAGATGAGTATTCTAGAATATGTGATAATGAAAGCTCAAACAAATACTTCTTGGCTACAGAAATCAGCAGCCGAGTACTCTTCTGTTACAACACACGTTTCGGCGGAAATACATTTCGGCAGTACACATGTAGACTTGTGGAAGCTTACGTTTACGTGAATGTTATTAATTAAAATTAAACTACTATATACGGATTTTATCGCGTTGTTTATTTGGCACTTTATTGCAAAATTTTGAAAACTGTTACAAATAAACAACGCTATAAAATCCATATAGCATTTCAATTTCAATGAGTAGAAACTTTGGCAAGGACTTGTTTCCTCACTCGGTGACGAAAGATAGGGTAGGGAAGTACTATCAACCTTTAGAATGTTCTACGACTTATACAAAAACAAAATGCTTCCGTTGCGCGTCCTGACCCCTACAGGGAAGTCAAGAAAACTCGTTGTGATTGGTTGTGAAAAAATTACCAAAGATTTTCTTGACTCCCCCGTAGGGGTCACGGACGCGCAACGAACTCAACGTCCATGACTCCATCGTAGGAGTCATGGACGCTTTAAGAGGTTAATACGGCAAGCATCTAAAAACTACAGATCCGCTACCTACCAAGGAGTCACCTTAGTATGCCATAAGGCTACATTTCTGCGAAGATTAATATAAACGTAAAATAAATTTTTATCGTTGAATCTCAAAAATATCCGCCACACAAAATCAAAATGGCACTTTAATATATCCGTTAAAAGGGTTTTGATTGATCAAGATGTCACGTGACGACGCGGCGACTGTCCGGCGACTGATGATTGATACGCACTGTTAGACAATCGCGCGATCAATCATCGCGTCGCCAGTGTGGTCCGGGCCTTACGGTCGTGGCCACTGAGCTATTGTTTTAAAGAAAGTGAGTTCTTTTTTGTTTTGTTTACGTGACTCAAGATGGTTGCACTTCAACTTCACGTAAATATGATCATTTTGCAAAAATATTACGTTTACCTTTATCTATACTAATATTATGAACAAAGATTTGAGTATTTTGTTTGTTTGTTAGGATTTAACTCAAAAAAGATCGATCGATTTTAAAAATTCTTGTACCATTAGAAAGCTATATTATCACCGAATAACATAGGATATATTTTATTTAAAAAAAGTACTGTTAATAATATAACCTATGCTACTTTTACGCGAGCGAAGCCGCGAGCATATGCTAGTATATTTATATAGCGATACTATGTGACTGCTGAGCTTTAAGTTTCGGTTCGATACCCGGGACTGGCAAAGTATTATTGGGGGTTTCTATCAAGGAATTCTTAGTAGCCGCTCGAAGTTTGAAACTCTCCACGGTAAGCGGCAATAGACTTGACCCCTATTACGTAGGACTTAAATCTATTGCTGGTGAAATATAAACGTGATACACCTCTGCCTAACACTATTTTTTTTTTTTATACAACTAAGGTGGCAACCAAGCAAACGGCCCACCTGATGGTAAGTGGTCACCGTAGCCTATGGACGCCTGCAATACCAGAGGCATCGCTTGCACGTTGCCAACCCTTTAGGAAAGGAAGTGGGAATGAGAAAGAGCGGGAAGGAGGAAGGAGGGTGTTTGGACCTCCGGTACTCTCACTCACTGAACGAAACACAACAGTAGGAATACTGCTATTTCACGTCGTTATTCTGTGAGAGGGTAGTCCTTCCCCGGTCGAGCCGGCCCATTCATGCTGAAAATAGCGGCGAGCGAGCCTTCGGGAATATAGGCGTGACTCTATGTATGTAAGTCCAATGAACCTTGCCGTGAGTCGGGGTGAACCAAAAGTTTTCAGTCAATCTGCCTACCAGCCAAATGCGAGATCATAAGCCATAATGGAAAGCTTCAATGCTGGGTAGTTCACAACAAAACGAAGCTTGTTTTCAGAAAAAAAAACATTCTGGCAACATTAATAACTTGAATTCGGAAACAATTATCGATTTCCCATCACGTTTATCGAGTCACTGCGACTTGTCGGCGCCGGCGCATGCAGTGATCGATCGTATTTAACACCAGGTAAACACCCCATATATGAAATGAAACTATCACTTTGCTTGACATAAAAATACCACCCTATATTCTGCATCTACAATAATGCTTGTTCAACCTTTGCTTCTCAAATATAAGGTTCATTTTCCTCTGATTTCTGGATGTAGGATGTCGTCGACAAAGTTTGTTTGACAAATTAATTAAGCGAATGATGGATTTGTCTGCTCAGAGTAGTGATTGATGATTTGACAATAATTTTGGGGTCGGACGGGCGAATGTCAACAGATAAACAAAAATAAATGGGCACCGGACGTACTTTGATAATTCGAGGAATTGGTAACGTAAAAAAAAAACTTGATAAGTATTGGAACCTTTTTAAGAGCGTCATATTTGAATGGATGGTAATTGAGCTTTTCAACTAACGTGTAGATGCAAGTCACTAATTTTAGTGTTGAAGAGACACGGTAGACTAAAAAGTACGTTAAAGTACATCCCTAATAAATCCTCCAGTCATTTAGCACACGCATGACATATATCGACAAAGTAACACTGTGCTTAAGCAAATTAAAACGGACCCACTAAAATAAATTAGTAATCGATAAACACCGATCATAAACAAATCGAAAACTCGTTTAATATTTAATATAATGCTCATAAATTCTTTTTTTTTCGCAAAACGTATCACCCATTTAGTAGGGTGTCCACAATAAACCTGTCACGTAGGACAGTCCGATACCCAACATCGCACTTATCAACGGACATAACATCTTCAAGTTTACGACAATCTTGCGCTGGACGCGCGCGCATATAAATTTGAACAAACGTCAAGACAGTCCGATTTTATTTTATTGATCATGGAAATTGTATCGATATTTCAACGATAACGTTATTGTGTTGTGTCGGATAAAGATACTTTTTATGTTCGCGTTCGTTTGATTTTTATACGATCCGAGAATCGGATAAGAGTGGGAATCGATTATAATAAAGTTTATAGCTCATGCTGTGACTAATAATAACAATTGAGAGAAGTTACTGTACTTACAAGCCAAAGTCAATGCACTTATCACTCAAATGGTATTCAGTACCGTAAGGTCATATTTAAGTTCCCACTATGTCAGTGGTCACTTACAACGACTTATAACAACAACAATCTATTTTATTTATGTCGATAAATATAACTTAATAACTTTTGATTTTTAAATATAAGAATACCTTTTAAAAGAAAAAAAACAATTGTGGACAACATTGTATTTTGATATTATTTTGTGCACAAATAAAAATAACTAGACGTAAATATTTAAACCTCAGAACTTGCTTCGTGTGGACATCGAACTCACTGATACAATAACAAGTTGACTTAAAACCAGTGCACGATCCAAACTATATAACATACGCGTTTTATTTAAATAGCTAGACAAAATGTGTTTCGTATTTGCGTCTTCGTAAAAGCTCGTAAAATCAAACCTTACTGAGTAAAAACACACAACACAATCTAGATCGCAACACACGAATAGCGAAATCTAAAAACCGGTTGTTCGCTGTAATTCTAATTAGGTAATTCGAGCAGCCGGTACTAATGGCATCGGTTCGGTGCCATAAAGCAGCACAATCTGATCGTGTGAACACGCTGTCCGCGTGTCCATAGCACATTGTCCGTGGACATGCAACGCTTTGTCACCCTAGCCCACGCATAAGATACCGATACGACGCTGTAATTATTGTGCCGGGACCGCTGAGAGTTACTCTGTCCTGGAAATGCTGTTCGGTGAAATGGTGTTAATACTTAAGATAATGCGAATGGGAGATTCAGCGTTCTTTTTTAGTTTCAAAATATCGACATAGAGAGAATATATATTTTTTAAGAATATCTTACTTTTTTAAACTGCTCGTCTGATTCCTAACGCTTTTAAATTACGTTCTATTTTTATTTTTTTATGCTCTAAACTGGCAACTGACTATGCAACCTGTTAAATGGTAAGCTGCTACCGTAGCTTATAGGCGCTTGCTATATCAATAATAGTATAACTAGCGTTGGCGGCTCTTCACAATAGAGGTCGCTGTTCTATCAGTGTAAGGGGCAACAGCTTCTAGACCTCTGCTGATAGAACACCGCGTCTTTTAAAAGGAGGCATTGCGATCTCCGGACTACTACTCTGAGATATAGAATACTTAACCGTTAAGAATACCTACGCACTTCTCATGTCGACTTCGAAAGAGTCCGCGATAGCTCAAATTGATAACTTTAAATGCTTAATAATGACTCACTTCCCTCTCCAAAGATGATACTCTTTTAGATTTCACAATCGTACTGAGTATTATCGCCATAAAAATCCTATCAAAACCTAAATTTCCTGGGCATTATAGGATTATCATGAAAATCAAGAGATATCGTGAGCAATCTCTTGAATTTCATGACAAAATTCATTCTCATGTTTTTGCTCAATTCATTAGAGAATACATTAAAATTGTTTAAGTAAATGATACCATTAACCTAACAAACGTCACATTAAAATCCATCCATTACTAAAACATTAGCACTAGAACATTACAGTAAAATGCGGAACGAAAATTCGTATCTTAAACCGAGAAACGTTCCGAAACATCGTCCGAAACACCGTCCGCAACGATAATAATACGTCAACGCCAGAACACTATCTAAACGGCGTTTGAAAAGCTTCCATCAATGGAACCCTGAGTGTGTATCCCTGTATCACAGGGTATCACCGTCTTGTTGCCGATAATTTATTTATTCGTCTGTCCTTTTTGTTTAGAGGTTCTCGAGATCGATTTAACCGATTTAAAGGGATCGGCTTTGATTCCTAATTTAAAAGTCCGCTTGTTTTTAATTGTGATTTTTTAAATGCATCTATCAATGGTAATGGTGTTCCAAGTTTAAATGGATTCGGTTGCTTTTTTGTTCCTTTTTAAATATTACGCCCACTTTGGAGGTTAGTCTTAATATCATGAGCTATTTTTAAATACAGAAACAAGCTTAAAACACTACCAGACTTGGTGTGATTATCAATATATAATAAAATAATGCAAATGCGACTTTTTGAAGTGGAATGTTACAGAATTATTAATTGATTGATAATATTAACGTTATAACAAAGACACGGCTCACTAATAATAATATCCTCCAGACCAATTTCGGACACGGCGGCCAGTCTTAACGGAGACAAGCCAACTATGCAGGAGATATTATAGTGCACAAGTGTGTGCGCAAACACAACGTCTCTGTTCCCTAACTCTCATGATCCGATGGGACGGTAATACGACACGACCGGAGAGAGATCAGGCGCAGGACCAACGGCTTTACGTGCTTGCCGAGGCACGGGGGTGTCTTACACCGCCAACTTTCTAACTCCGGGCTGCTATTGAGATTTCTTAACTGAAAAACCCAATAACTGTTTGTTGGCCCGACCCGAAATTCGAAATCGAGACCTCATACACAGCAGTCGCAATCACTACCGCTGCGCCAAGGAGGCGGAGGCTTACTATTACAAGCTTGACGACCCTTTATAGCAATGACTTTTAAGAACTCAAAATGATTAGCTACTCATAACAACCAAATAGACAATATTTTCTTCCTCATTTCCTCTTACGAAACAATACGCTCAAACGTAACCTCAATTTTATTACCTCAACCCTCATCTGCATTTAAGTCATAAAAATCTAATAAATCCATCGGAAACTTGTGTTTGTTATCCACATTACATGGCAACATTATGAGCATGGCTTCTTTACAAACAAGACTTGGCAATATCCCTAAACAGGTCATCAAAAACGGCTGAATATTGATAAAAAACACAATAAAATACACGGGCGCCTCAATCGGAACACACTAAAACTTTTTATAGCCACGACTTGAACCGTTTTGGTCATAAATAAGGTATTCTGGACGTATACACGCGCGATTGAAGTGAGAAGAACCATAAACCATGGAAATTACGATTGGAAGAAGATCTGGAGGGAAATTAACTTGGCAACTATGTAGGCACGTTGGAGGCTATCGTTTCACTGCATAGGGTAATGCAAGGTATTTCGATACAAAGTCGCAGACCAGATTTACAATTATCTCTGGATAGTTCTTTATCCAGAGATAATGGTAAATCTGGGGTCAGAATCAACTTTGAATCAAGATAATTTTTTAATTAGGTTTATTATACATAAGACATTGTTAGATTTGATGGTATACATGTAAAGTCAGTCAACATACTAAAATATAAGAATTGGTTTAAATTTAATATATTTAAAATACAATACTTCACTAAAAGTTTTCTGACTCGTTTTCTAACTCTATTTTGCGTCTTTAGGCCCAAGGGTCAAATATAACATTTGATTGATTGATTGATTTGATTTTATGATTGCTTCTTGCTGTCATGCGAAGAACCGAATATCATGGCAACACAAGATAAAAAGTTTTCAGCAGTTCGAAAAAGCCAATTCTTATAAGATACCACTTTGAATAATTTCGACGTCCTCAATGGCGTAGTGGTTAGTGTAACCGACTGCCACGCCTGAGGTCGCGGGGTCGATTCCCGCACAAGTCAAACATTTGTGTGCATGAACATGGATGTTTGTCTTGGTCTGGGTGTTTCTATGTATAATATGTATGTATTTACAAAAAAAAAGTATATATGTATGTTTATCCATTGTCTAGTATCCATAATACAAGCTCTGCTTATTTTGGGCTAGATAGTGTTGTGTGTATGTGATAGAATAGAATAACTTCTAGCATAGCTAGCATATTCGTTATTTGGGCTCTACCAAAAGTCTTTCAATAGCCAAATCATGAACTGACTGGTTTTATTATTTCGATAACCTAAAAACCTTGAGTTACGAGTTTTGTCGTTTCGTGTGACGATATCGTGTCCGAGGGTAGAATTATGACGGACGGTAAATCAGGCTTCGTTCAAAGTTCATTGAACCTGCGTGTCCAAATATCCGGACATATTCCGTATGTTTAGTACTACATTAAAACTCTGTCAAATGAGGCAGTTTTATTATCATTTTTACGACAAGAAATCTGATAGTACGTCTTATAAACGTTACCAATGATTTTTATACGATTTTTGTTTTAGTGCGTATGACGGTAGATTAATTTTCATTGTTGTTAAACTTTTTTAATGGCCTTTTAAGCGTTCCTTTACGGTTTATTAGAATATTCGGTTTTCGTTACATGTGTTTGTGATTTTATCGGATTGAGTGTACAGTTGTTTACTGATTGTAGAGATTTGTGTTTCATAGCTTATACTAATTAGTCGTTAATTGGTCATCAACTAAATGTGAGGCTTGGATGTTGAAGGATTAGGCAGTGTATTTACTCATACTAGAGTGCCAGCCAGATTCTTAGTATAAGTAGATGCGTTGTGATTCATACATGAACACACAACTGACGAAGCAGAATTAAGTACTTCATACAAAATATTTTTTTATAAAGAAAAATGGGATGTCCTCTTTGAAAAAATAAATAACCTCTCACAATAAAATCATTATTATATCTACGTTATATAAATTAGTTTGTTTCGAGTTGTGTTTATCGTAACTACCATCCTAACTAATATTATAAAAGCGAAAATGAGATTGTTTGTTTGTTACCTTTTCACGCCTAAACCACTGAACCGATCATCCTGAAATTTTGCATACACGTTGACAGGTGTACAGAAACGGACATAGGCTACCTTTCCGCCCGAAAAAATTACTGTTCCCAAAGAAAACAATAATAACTTTCTTATGATAATAGATGGCACCACGTGTCTTTCGAATCATGATTGAATTATATTATTACAAGCAGAGTACAACCCGAATTGATTGTCAAATTCTAAATTAATGCGAGCGAAGCCGCGGGCAAAAGCTACTAATAAATAAGTTATTATATATTTTCATCATGACAATGATCGAGCCTTGATTATGATAATAGCATTCTAATATACACGGCAAAGACTGTATACCTACTACAATTCTCAACGTAAGCTTTCGCTTATTCTCGTTAAAAATCGTAGTATACATCCATTAAAAATACATATATCTAAATATAAATACATCAAAATGTTTACTATTTCCTAGTGCCACGGGGTCACAAATAGATATCAAAGGTCCACTCCCAATTAGCCATTCGAATGCGGACCATAAAACTCAGGGCCACCACATTTATGATGTTCCATCAAAACCTCATAAAATTTCACGGGATATCATTTTTATGGACAATTAAAACTAGTTAATATAAAAAGTCGTTGAAATACATAATCAATAAAATTAATAAACGTAGAAAATGCGTCATAAAACGCTTGAATTGTTCTGATGAAGACGTACGTATAGTAGATGATTTGATTACAAGTAGTGTGGAACGATTTATTTTATAATCTAATAAAACTAGTGTGTTAGTTCATACCTCGTTATTAAGTTCATAAATCAAAATAATTTGGAACGTTACTAAAAGTCAACGTGAGCTATATGTTCGACTAAAACGAGTTTAGCATTTATTTTTATACTGAAGTAGTAGAATTGTGGCTCATTGAAGCTTGCAACACTTAAAATGGATCCGGTGTTGCAAGCGTCCATAGTAGAAAACCTACTGTTTAATATCGGGTAGTCCGTAATTTAATTTGCCACTTTTAATTGTTGATTATTTATTAGTAAGATTTTCAAACTTTAGTATAACGCTTCAGACACAGCAAACATTTATTCTCTAAGCTATTAAGAATTATAAATCAATGATCTGATGGCTCACAACATTACACCTTGAGGATGTCTATAAGCACAGTAACAGCATAATCGTTAAAAATAATAATGACTCAATATGAAACTCATAAAAGTAAGCAATAATTGGCTCACTTGCTATGTATGTTTGTGTTAATAAATATACATAATTTATTGTCGATCTATAACATAAATAGTTTATTCATTTCAATAATTACGCCTTAGTTCAAAGTAAGTAATTTAAATTTTAAAAATAATAAATAACGATCACGATTTCCTGTAAAGTAAGCCATCAACCGCTTCTAGCATTCCATCCCATCAGCACTTTCCCTAAAATAAAATATCCAATAAAAAATCACTCAACACCTTTCCAATTTAAAGGCAAACTAACAAAACTACATTTCACTATATATTTACATCCAAAAATATATTGGGAGATGCGTTAATTAAAGCGGAAGTTCCACCACTCAATCACGTCAGCTAATCAAAGATGGAGACCACCGTTTCATCTTCAAAATGATAAATTTATATAAAAAGTCGTATGAATTAAAAGGCCGGAAGAGCTCGCTGTATATCCATCAAGTGAATGAAATAAGACATTTATGTGCAGCGACACGACTCCGACGCGGCTAGTGAATTTTGGTTTTATTATTTGTTGAAAGATTAGATATAATTTATATCGGTTGGCGTGGAGAATGTTTTTGGATTTAGTGGTAGTATAAAAATAAGTTTACCCTTGTGATTTATTTGCATAAGATTATTTTTGAAAGAGGTCGCTTAACATCAGGTGGCCGGAAAATTATTAGCAAACTAAGATTTAAAAAAATGTTTCGGTGATGGATTTATTAGATATATTTGTGGATATATACGTAGTGATATGTTTACTGTGGTATGTAAAATTCTTATTTAACATAAGGAACTTCGGTAATAGATCTTAGGTGATATATTTCCGATTTCCCACGTCTACAACTAATGTTGCAGGATACGTAAGAAATAATCACTAGCATATTATATGGAGTGGGCGTATTATGTTAAATTTATTGACTAACAAAATTTACATAATCATTAAAAAGTATGGTGACCCGACAGTAAAATATGAAAAAACAATAAAAAAATAATTAGTAAGTTTTTTTTATTGTATTCTTATCACTTATGTATATCTGGCAGACAGTTTTAATAGGACATAAATTATTATAAAACAAAACGATTCTGCATAATCTGTACCTAGTGTTAATACCGAAAACAGCTGACATTCTGGACTGATTTCATTTTATTATTACTTAATTTCGTATAAAAGCGAAAAGGCGCTTGTGTAAAGATTTCAGATGTTCATCGCGCTCTTAGGTTCTTAAAAAAACATTAATATTAATATAGATCTTCAACATATACATAAGCCCAACATGACTATCTGAGGATCACGTGCGAAGGTAATGCCTGCACCCCCTCTGTCTTAAATATACATTGAGATGCAGACAAACTCCCTTAATCACATCCAAACTCAAAGCCACGGTTTGTGCAATTCTCTAGGCGTATGAAGATCGACACCATGCAACAACGGGACCATTGCATGGATGGCAGAGAGGTCACCTCGTCACTGCCAATGCGCTAAGTAAGTAATTTGTTCTGAGTCTGAGCGTCCTGTGTCCATTGTTTAAATATTTGTATAAAAGGGATTACCAATTAACAATTGCGGGAATTTAAAAACTACTTCAATCATAACATCGTACAAACGCATCAAAAAAATTTACGAAAAATGAGAAGTATTTATTAACGTCAATATCGTACCGTATAAAACCGATTTAAATTCATATATCAAGTAGCCAGCAAATTAAAAATCAGATGTAGCCTAGTATTTATAATAATGCACGTATTTAAATATACACTGATCGGTCAGACTGTACATGTCAAATTTTTTTATGTTACCAGTTAAAAATGTGATTTAAATCCTAAACACTGCAACATTTTGCAGTATTGGGTTGGTGGTACTAAAGTAAGAGATAAGCGGATGTCGAACAGAACTTTATAATAATAATTATTTTATTTTGTTTAGTTGGTAATATTTGATTGAACTGGCAAACTGGGACGAAACTTATAAAGTCCCTTAAGTTAACTTGTGGCATATTTGTTTATACCTCAATGTTTTTTTTATGTTTTCGACAAAACTACATCATTATGCTTTGTTTCATATGCGTCTTAACGGTATAAAAAGCAATTCTGGCCTTAAGGGCATTGGAGTCAGTTTGTAAAGTAACAAGAAACAAACAGAAATTATTATTGACCATAAAATTACATATTCGTACAAATAAGATAATCAAACGTTTATCTAAAGAACAAGCTGTTCAAACATATATCCCAAAACCAATTCGTTGTCATTTGTAAAAAGAGTTCTTTTTACGATCTGTTAACGACAGCATATATTTAAAACATCGTCTTGACTACGGTAATGGACTGATAACCCTTTAAAAATATTTTAATGTAATCATAATAAAACATTTATAACCCCATATTACCGCTCACTCTTATGGCTTGGTACACTTTTTTCCTTCTATTAAAAGAGATTCGGTTTTACGACTGATGCATATTTAATTAATTGCATTTTGCAATCTTTATTGACATTATTTATTGTAGTAACTAACATCAAATAGTTTTATTACTTGTTGATTGCCGATCGTAATTTACAATTATTAAGGCGCCAGTAACCGTTGTTGCAAGTATCTAGCATTAATGAAATTAAGTAGTGGAATTCAAGTAGTCATTTGAAACCACTTTGAACGTCATAAAATAGTTTTATTACGAATTTATGAGTCATGAATTTGGTTCTAGATTATTTTTAATAGTACTAACTTCATTTTCTACATTCACTTCGATAAAAACTAACACATGGTGTATGAGATAGTTTTTTTTAAATGTGCAAATATTTTTTATCTAAATCTATTATTTTTATATCAATGATCATAACAGGTTTTCTTTTGTTGTGGCGGATGACATTTCAAATGGTTGACTACAAAACAAAAGCAATTTTAGATACTTTTAAAATTCTTTAATTGTTATTATTTAATTATTTAATAATGCATGAAATAATCCCTATTTGCTGAATGACGTGAGCTCATAACATACTATTTAATGTTAGTTTCATATCACGTTATTTTCAGCTATAACTGTGAGTAGAATAAAGCTTATTTAATCTTTCAACTCTACAAGACACAGTAAACTTATGTATTTGAATAATAACAACAAAATCGAGTCGCTCCAAGTCACAATTCCAACGTTCATCACTCAAACAAACAATCCAAAACTACCAATTTCTGAATCACGTCTTCCAATCCCAACGGCTGGCGTCTTACGTCAATATCAGACGTCTTGGGCGTGCTGATGCAGCACTGACCACCCTGGGGGGAGGGGAGGTCCGAGGGCCCCAGTGGGCGTCGCGGGGCCCACACGTAGGCCTGCACCGGCCGGCTGAATACTAATTATCAATTAGACAGCCGACGCAGCGGGACAGTCTTGCTGGGTTTTTAACGTCTGTACGGTTGGCACGGTTTCCACTTGTTTTAAGTTGTGGGAGTTGACTAGATTACAACTTGAACGTTATATTTAAAGGTACAATTTAAACGGCAGTTCTGTCGCGTCCATTCTATCAGTAATCAGTGTTCCAATCTTAAGTACACATATAAGATTTCGCTCACATTATAACCTGTTTAAATATTCTGTCATTGTTGATTGCATTATTTGATACACCGATTTTAATCCATGGCCGGTTGTACTATATACTTATTTATAAACTTTTGTGTGTAGTATTCGAAGGGGTGAGCAGATATGTATATAGCACATTTCGATAGATATGTTTTAGGTCCTAAATATTAGCAGGCGAGACTTACCGGTTTGCAATACATAATTAATTGATTTATGTAGCCAAATTGACATAAAAGGTTGTATATGACTTTTGGAATGAACAGTGACTTATGTGTATGTTTGAACTGTTTATTTTTAGTAATTTGATAGCGAGGATTCGACGTGGAATTGAGAAATACCAAGTTTATGATATAATATTTCGGGATGAAAAATGATTAAGAAAATTCATACGTCCCAGAAGTTTTACAACGACATAATCCTACCAATTATATAAAATATTCTACATGAAAGAGTTTGTTATGACATTGTAAAAGAATAACCAAACGATAAAAAAGAAACAGAGAGTCATATCTTTATCAATGAAAACATATTGAAGCAAGTCTTTGTACATGTACAATGACTTAAACAACTTTATATGAAAAACAGAACGCTTAAGTTCCTGAATCAAGCTAGTCGACTATACCAGATCTGAGTCAATCGCTATTAACATAATTCAATATAAATTATTCATCCCAATAAACTGACCTACGGTACACGCCCAGCGGTGCAACCAATCGCAAGCGACTATGCGGCGACTTTTTCAAAGATTACCATATCTGCGTTCGAGAATCGCGAGTGAAATGGACGGAGCAGTACTGCAAATTGGCTATCTAGCTCATGCATCGCGTATGAATCGCTGCGACCGAAGAATCGGAATATTTAGGCGATCGTGCGCGTCGACCGGTAGCCGGTTTGCAGCGGCCCTTATTTAGATACTTTGATGTTGAAGTTTCTGTGTTTTTTTATTAACTTTATTTGGTGAATTCATAAGTCTCGGTATTTGTTTTCATTTTTTGTGAATTTAAATGTGTTATAGTCATTTTAATTTATTTGACTGACTATAAATATACATGACAGGAATTGACTGCCATATCTAATTCTTAGTGTGTTCTACATGCAGTTAACAAAACAAAATCTTACCGCACCCCTTTGTTAATTTGACAAGTCAAAAGTATCCCTTATCCGAGCCATCACTAAAAATGTATTGAAGCAAAAATATTACCACTATTGAAAAAGTTTCCTTAAGTTGAAACAAAATCATCAAACTTCTTCCAATTCCCCTTAAACCATGTCTTAAATCGATATTCATTATCATTGCACTAGCGAGAATAACCTAAACAATTGCACTCATTATAGACCCCGCGATCACTGGTACATGGCAATTTTAACCCGGGAGTGCCACAAGGAGGAATTTTTGCCCACACTAATGAATCAGTCCGGTTTAATGCAACATCGGGACCGTGTACATATTTAAATCAGGTACACGGTTCTTGATTATAGCAGCCGGAGTCAGTTTTATCTGGATTGTGTAAAGTTCAAAGTGTTTCAACGGTTATTGCTAGATAGAAGACAATATACGAAAGAATTGTTGGCAGCGTCCTTGCGGTACTGGTATTATTTATAAATTTTAATTCACTTTGTAATAAAAACGATAACTTGTACCGGTCGACTTATTTTAAATTGGATGATTCTAGAAAATATTGTAACTATAATTTAGCCAAAGCTAGATTATGATAAAAACATCCATATTTAGTTATGTTCTTGATAAAAGTAAACTTTGAATACAATTTAGATTTCATATTCATATTTCAAAGTAACTGTAATTTCTATAGTATGATAGTTTGTGTACCAGAAATCCTACGCACATTTAGGTTAATTATATATAAACCATATTATATTATAATTATATGCCGTTTCAGGATATACAATTGGAGATTTAATTAATATTTTCTATAAGGTTTAGCTTATTTTAACAATATAAGTATCATAATATTATATAATTATGATACTTATACTGTTGTATTATTCATGTTATTAATATAAATATAAAATACATTTACTCTACAATTGTATAAATAACAAATAATTATATTACTGTATTATCTTGATATTGTTGTGTTATGATATGATCTCAAAAGTATATGCAAACTGTAAATAACTTCAAGTCTAACTTTGCGGCACGACGCAAGAAACCTCAACCCACCTAGTTACTAGGAGTCAAGAGTCTACCTTCATTTGCAGTCTTCTCTTCGTTGAAATCAATTATGCCTGCGATTGTTTCGTTAGAAGCAAATGTTTTTTGTATCTCCCTCCCACTCGCCCCCTTTGGCCTCTTTGTATTCAGTGGACGGAATGTCTCCACTGTTTAGGTTTCTTTTGACGAACTTCGCTCCGAATGCATTTTCTTAATTCGCAGTGATCTTGTGGAAAATTGAAATGTTTTGTCTGGAATCCTGTTGTTTGCAACATTTCCTTTTTACTTTGGCTTTTTAAGCGTAAATGCTTATTTGAGAGAAGATAAGTTAATGAAACATGTTTTGTTGTTTTTAAGTGGCATTTAATTTAGAATCTTGTTGATTGTCTAGTATACTGAAAACTGGAATTGTTAAAAATGTAGCTAAATACTAAGTTCTATGCCAAAATAGGACACAAAAAAGAAAACCATTTTCTCAAATGTTTTTTGTTTTCTACCAAGTAAATAAATTTTGTAAATCGTAAGCCTTTTTAACTATGTTAAGAACTAAGAATATGTGTACATCAATAATTGTTCAGTGTTAGGCACCTGAATACGCTAAACTTCGGTCAATAGGTGTTCTGATATATTTTTTTTTGTTTTATATATTAAGGTACACCATAATAATTATGCATGCTGCGAAACCTTAAAACGTTGTGCATACATGCATAGATTCACGCCTGTTTCCCAGAGGGGTAGGCAGAGACTTCGGATTTATATTGTGCATTTAGCTTCTATTTTTGGTCTTATTTAGTTATGTAGAAATAATGTAACAACTACTGGATATCCAAATCTAAACTAATATTATAAAACTGAAGAGTTTGTTTGTTTGTTTGAACGCACTAATCTCAGGAACTACTGGTTCGATTTGAAAATTATTTTATTGTTGGATAGCCCATTTATCGAGGAAAGCTATAGGCTTATATAAAATCACGCTATGACCCACGGGGCGGCGCAGTAACGATAAACGCGGGAACATCTATAAATTAATAAAATAAAGAAATAAATATCATAACCAATGTCATCTTGTTTCACCCAAATGAACGTAAATTGACAATGGTTCGAACCCTGCAGTTTTACGTGCTGGGGTGGTCTAAACCTTCCCAATATTTTTCTAAGCTATTGTTGATATAACATCCCTTCAATCAAAAGTCACAATCTGTCACTTAAGTTGATATATTATTGTTTATTTAGGGTATGTTACCTGATTTGCCTAGAACGTGTGTTAAATAAAGAAACTTCTAAACGTGGTTTTTAAGTTAATAAATATGTATATTAGTTATAGGAAACTATAACAAAAATAAACTACACCATCCTAATCCTGAACACATTTTTGAAATTATTTTTATTAAAGTACTAGCTGTTACCTGCGACTTCGTCCGCGTAGATTTGAACTAAAAAGTGTTTGTCTCCGCGGGACACTATTTTTTTTCTAAAATCAAAGTAGCCTATGTCACTCCTTATAACATCAGCTATCTGCCAGTGAAAGTTCCGTCAAAATCGGTTCAGCCGTTTCAGAGATTAGCCGGAACAAACAGACAGACTGTCTGTCTGTCTGTTTGTTCTGTCTGTCTGACAGACAAAAATTTAAAAAATATATGTTTTCGTATAGGTTACCTTATATACTTTCAAATGCATTAAATAAAAAGCTGTTATTTTGACATTACAAACAGACACTTCAATTTTATTTATTTGTATAGATGTATAGATAGTAATAGTAGTAAAATGTATTTTAGAAGAGAAGAAATCCTTTAAATACTTTATTTTATCTTTTCGAAAAATTAAGCATTTCGATTGATTTTTTGTTTCCCATTATCCCTAATAAGCGCACAATCATTAGTCTTGATAAACTTGCAACATTTGTATCGATACCCTTTGCTTGTCGCCAGACATGGTATTAAAAACCGTGTATTTATGGTAAGCACCGGTAATGCACACCACTTTGCAGTAAGTCACTGTAAGCTGAGTCGTTAGCAACTTGTTAAAAATTCGTCCTTATCTAAAAAACGAGAAAAACTTCGACAATTAGTGTTTATTTATTACAATTACTTAGTATAGTGTATGAACAAATTTTCTTTTCCGTTCATGTAAATTCGACTCTATTCACATAGTTATATAGTGTATAGTCGAGGAGAGGACTAAGTTTTATTTTTTCTTTATAAAGGCGGACCCATACTATTGTCGCTCGCCGATGTCCAATATCTACGTACATTAATTATGCAAACGATCCACTCTGGAGAGGTTAAATGGCGATTTTTTGCGACAGTCGTTTTAATGCGACACTGTGGTACGTGATGCTGGAAGACATTCGTGATGTAGAATCTTGAAATGCTTTTGTTTATAGTTTTGAGTGTTAAGGATAATGAAACGATTTTTAATTAAATAATTTTCTTTCTTTTCGTTTGGAGAACAAATTTTTTGTCTGTATTTAGGCAAATACTTAACTGCTACGTAAATTATAATGTTGTTTAGCAGATTGTGCAAAATAACATTTAGTCATAGCCGCATTTAAACATAATCATATTTTGTGACTGATCACTGTATACGCAAAATCCATTACCGTGCTATAAAAATTTAATAAAATAAATGCTAAAACATTATTAACCGTAAAAACATGCTAATATCCGTAAATAAAAGTCAATTTTATATAATATGTATTATATAAGATGTAAATTTAGGTTCAGGTTCTATATAATCTAATCTATGGGCCTATGTAGCCCGAAATAAATGATTTCATTTGATTTGAATTCAATTCTCATTAGTAATATACTCACTATTGTTGTAACTGCAACTGGTAATGTAGTTACGTTTTAAATAAATAAACTGTAACTTGTATTTACGGTTTTCGTCTTTTACTCTAACGACTACAATCAATATTCTCGTTACATGGTCTAGTCTACAATAGCGGACATCTGCGCTGGCGTCACGTACGATACAGTAATATCGACTATCGACGTGGCGCTCTAATTAAAAACCGTAAACATCGCCGCGCGCCGATGGCTGTAATGTGTGCGCACCCTAATTACTTAGGCCGTTCGAATTAAAAGTGTCGTTTTTTTCTTGTTAGATGTTTCAAATTAGTTTTGTTTACTGTTTTGTTTTTATATTATATTTTTATTTTTATATGTTTTGAAATATTTGTGACAGTATGTTGAAGTTATTTATTTTACTGATTAAAAGACAATTTTTTTTGTTGGCGAAATTTACTGGAAAGTAATTAGACTATAATGCTTGTATTCGGTTACTGGCGTATCACCCTAAATCTTAATCATTGGATATGTCTCTTCGTAAATAAAAATATTATATTCAGACCTTCTATGGTATCTTCCAAAGGAATTAGACGTAATTAATTCCCGCTCTGAATTTTATATTTATACAATAAAACGAAAATAGGTAGCAATTCAATCAGACACACGTTTAAATAAGCTCTTTTGAGAAAATCAAATAATCAGTTTTCATTTACCACAATTCAATAAAGCCTTCTGAATTTCCAACATTATTCCGGACTTACTGATTAACTTCTACGGTTGCCACATGAAAAAACGTACCTGGAACAAACAACACAGAAATTAAAAACGGCGTTACTAATTACAACAAACAGACCAATTACGCACACACACATGGAACGAAGACATTACAACAGTACACAAGTGCACTGAAGGGACGTTTCCCTAATCCATTTACGATATAACAGCTATAAATCAAACGTAATATTAGCTACATGTGTTGATAAAGCCCGCCATTTTAACAAGATGGCGTCTTGGGGAGAACACGTGAGATTATCTTTTTAATGTGTGTTTCGGATTATAATGACGAATGTTTATTGTTCTATTTTTTCGCTGCGAGCTTTTTAGGGTTAATGTTTTTTATATATTTGTTTGCTATATGATTAGTATTTTAGGGTTGAGAGAACAATGTTGTTCATGTACCTTATAGGAAAAAATATTGGAAACTTTAAATATACTTATTCATACATACATACATAGATTCACGCCTGTAAAAGAAATAAGAAACAGTATGATTAGAGAGAGATGCGGCATGAAAGTGGATATAGTGACAAGAATAGAAAAGGGTATGTTAAGCTGGTTTGGGCATGTAGAAAGAATGGACGAGGAAAGACTGACTAAGAAAGTTTATAAGGCTAGTATGAATGGAACAGTCGCAAGACGAAAACTTAGGCGAACGTTTCTTGATCAGATCGAAGACGTTCTGGACAAAGCCCAGGTTAAGAGCACTTTAAACCGGCGAGCGTGTATGAGGAATATTATGAAAGCGAATGAAGCTAGAGAAGTGTGACAGGATCGTAGCAAATGGAAATCCGTAGTCTCTACCTACCCCTCTGGGAAACAGGCGTGAATCTATGTATGTATGTATGTAATTACTATTATTAATAATAAAAATTATTTGTCTTGTCATGATAAAAATAATTATGGTCATGTCTGATCACCTATCCACCTGTGACTGGTGATTGGAATGGATCCCCAGGGATTTTGTAATGTGTTAGGGAACCCATGTATAGAACTGGACATTAATGGTCTAATATATTATGAATTATGTTTATATCTTCAAAGGGTCAGAACTGTCTGAAAGGGGTTAGAAAATAGGGGTCCGAAAATGTAATGGAGTTTAATAAAATTTATAATATTATTTATATAATTATTGTTTATATGCAAATGAGTATTGAAAAATCAAAGCTAATATTAATTTCGTGTAATTGTTACAGTAAATATTTTTAATTATAAGATTTTTATTTATATTCCTGAGTTAAGTTTGTATTCGTTCCGTCCAGTGCTTATTTTAGTGTGTAGTGATGTTAATTTTTATGCAGAAAAATCTTAGTACTTTTAAGCCTTATCTTATGTGATATTTTTACAAATACTTCCAACCTCCTATTCTAATACTTACTTATATAAAAGATATTGATTTATGATTTTTTGAATACGAATTGACTATTACTTAAAAATATGACATAGCCAACTTGTTTCACACCTAGCTGTACAACTTAAAACAAATTGCTAGTTTTGCCAACCCGGTATAAGCCTTTAGCATGTAACTTTCACTCAAAGTTAATCAAAAACATCCTTGTGTTACATGTCTCTAAGCAAAAAGTATACGCCAAAAATGTGCATCGTCAACAGAAAGTTACAGCCGTACTCCCCGCGATATAACATATTAACACACACACACAGCTCAACCCACAGATGAAGCGCAAATGTGTGCAAGGTGGCTTGAAAATGGAATTAAGGGGGGGAAAATGCAAAGGAATCAACCCGACGGCGGCGCGGGGGGCGAAAATGTCCCAGACCGGACACTTTGAACGAATTATGACGGTCATTATTAGAACGTGGACAGAATTAAATTGCCTCCCCACCACCCCCGTTCACCCCCTCTCCCCTTACCTTCCGGCTAAGTATGCCCGCATAATGATACCTGTCCAATACTCGCAACACTTATCTAAGCTAGAGTGGATCTCTATCGGGATGTTTGTTTCTCGTTTTTTCTTGCGTGGAATGAAGTGTCAATAGACTTAAGCGGAGTGTTTTGAAAAGATTGAAAGGGAGTCCTGTTATGGTTAATGTTATTCGTACCCAGATTTATTTTAATAATAGATTTATACATTGTTGATTGTGACTTTACATGATTGGTAATCATTTCGTGATAGTTTAGGTTTTATATAACTCATTCTAAATTACATCACATACTTCTAAAAACAACATTTGGTTCATGAATTAGACATAACATGTTGCTTAGTGTAAATTGTATTGTTTGAGCTGAATTTGGAATTTTGATTTTGCAGAAATATTAATCAATGGGGTTATGAAATGATACATTCATAGATTCACGCCTGTTTCCCAGAGGGGTAGGCAGAGACTACTGGATTTCCATTTGCTACGATCCTGACACACTTCTCTGGCTTCATTCACTATGGAATGATATGGTGAAATAAAGACCATTTAAATCCCAGATAAGAGCAACCAAATAATTATTACCCCTAAAACTCATTCTTTGTAGTGGTTTTAGATAACAAATACTATCCACATTTAGAATCTGTAACTAAGATATTATCAGCTATATTTGCCATTAAACTAAGTCTAATATCAACATGTCTTAGTGCAGGGCTATAACCGTGACTTAGTTGCTGCTAATCACAAACCCAATAAAATATTCTAATCCCTCTCGTCTTATATTGTATCAACCTACAAAAGCTTAAAGCCGGCCAACACGATTTAAAACAATGAAATAAAAGAAATATTTGCTATCGCATCATACGATAAGGTACAACTAAAGTAAATTTACAGAAACAAAGCAAACATTAGGGTAGATTAGTGGACGTTACGCGATGCGGAGTTACGGAGTTAATGCCTGTATCAATAGTTCTGGACTCGCAATCAGTAGATTTGCAGTAATCTCGGCAAACGCACCGGTGATAAAGAGTAAGGGGCGTGTGGGGTAAGTCACGCGCGGCCGCTTCGTCAGACCGACGACGCGACGCGCGACTGTCCGGGAAAGACGGGTTAATTTAGATTTAGTTACTTTTCTCGGTTTTATTTATTGTATTATATTTAACTTTTATTGGAATGCAATTAATTACATAAGTATTATTTAAATTATAGGTAAATTTATTAAATAGATCAATTTTGTAATTAATTTGCAGGTGCTGAATAATTAGTTATCGATTAATGTTGAACATCAAAAACATTATTAATTAAGACTTAGTCCAGCATTGCCCTAAAAAGGCTTTAAAACTATTATACACTATTCAGTTTCAGAAAAATATCCAGTCAACATGACTTTTAAATCAATACATCAAGTAAACGGGGTAATAAACGGGATATTTTATAAGCCACTATTGTCTGTAATTAAAGTCAATCAAATGCCTTTGTAATTTTCCTGCATAGTATCACTGGAACGCCCGCTAACGCTTATCCCTTACGATCGTCCCATTATCATGCAATATTGATAGAAGCATCGTATAAACCAACCAAGTTAAGACGACGGGCACTTCGTCCCACGTGCCCCCTATCTGTGAGATATTGTAAATATTAGGTACAATTGTTACCGCAAACAACGCCTGGATTATACTGAAGTGTAGCTCTGATTGTTGATATTTGCTTTTTTATTGGGTCGTTTAGTTTTGCCGACAAAGCTATCAAGTTATTTGAAGAATGTAATCCGGTGGTCGTTGAGACCGCACTGACGCGTTCAGGGTTAATGTGAGACTATCATAGCGGAATAATTTGGAGATAATAATATATTAGCAAATAATAGGTTACATATTTTTGGCTTTGCAAAATCAAATATATTTGTGTATGATTCTTGTTCTTTTGACAGTATTGTCATATCCTAACTAATATTATAAAAGCGAAAATGAGTTTGTTTGTTTGTTGACTGACACTGAACCGATCATTCTGAAATTTTGCATATACATTGTCAGGTGAACAGAAACGGACATAGGCTACCTACCATTCATTCCGAAAAAAATTACTGTTCCCAAAGAAAACAATAATAACGTTCTTATGATAATAGATGGCGCCACGTGTCTTTCGAATCGTGATTGAATTATATTATTACAAGCAGAGTACAACCCGAATCGATTGTTAAATTCTAAATGAACGCGAGCGAAGCCGCGAGCAAAAGCTAGTAAACAATAAACAAAATTTGTTTTTATATACCTACATAAAAACAAGGTTTTTTATTGTCAATATACAGGTAAACAATATTATTTTGAATCATCATCAGTTTGATATTATCGAAAGTTTCAATATTTCAGTTCATGTTCATGTATGTTTTATTATTATTTCACATAATTATAAGGATAACCTATTTTGCTATTCTTTATTAAATTATTTTATTGGTTGCACGGATGACGTAGTGGTTTAAGTGGTTGTTGCCTCATCATTGCTATTGCGCGGTGCCATAACATTGGTATTGTGTGGTGGGTTCGCTCCCCGCACGAGGCAAAAATTTGTGTATAACAAACGACTGTGCCGAGTCTGGGTGTTATTTGGGTCCGTTATTTGAATGTTTGAAAAAGAAAAATCCCTACAGCTATGCAGCTAAAAATTATAATAATCTCAAAGAAATAATCGCAGAAATTATCGCACAAACACATCAAAAACCTACTTTCCCTAATAAAATAGCAATAACAATAACGTGTCCCGAAAAACAAAACGACAACATTTTCAAAATATCACACACACATATGCCTAAACACACACAGGCGGCCATTAAAACACAGTCAATTATACGCACACATATTACATATTTAGGGATGGGAAAGTGAAATTTGCAAGAATATATCGATGAAATGTAAACAGGGGGGCGTATATTGACGAGGTGCCGAGGTGGCACGGCCCCAGCGAATCAGCAAAGAAACATTATTAAAACAATGGTTTTGAACTAAACACACGAGAAGCGGGTTATTACAATATTTGCTAGGATCTCGTTATTTTTAAGTATCAAACGGCTCCCAAACTTTTGGGAGGGGGCCTGAAATATGGGTGGGGTTCCACAATTTATGATAAAGAGTTTTTGAATGAGGATTCTCTGTTTGTAAATAAGATCGGGATTTTTTGAATTTAGGTTATCTTGTTTGTTTTATAATTATATGGAAGGGAGATGGCTCGTTTCACGCTAAAGTAAAGAATATAAAATTAAACGTATTGCTACGAATTTATTTACAATCCATATTTACAGAGTTTAGACTAACAAAACATAATGGAAATATATCATAGAAGTCCAACATAACTCAAACAACATTGTCATCACAACTACAAAAAACTTCAAAATTAATACGAATCAAACGTTGCAAACACTAATGCCCCCTCCCCAAAATGAATAAAACTTTGAGAGCCTGCGGAACGTCATAGCGAAGCGACATAGCGTTGTAAATTATAATGTTTTATGGTTTAATACTGCAGATAAGAAGCGGGGGTAAGGAGCCTATTATTAACCGTGTTAACTGGGGGAGGCGCCGCACTAGCGTACACGATGCGACTCGCTGCGACTTTTTGTAGTTAAATGTAAATGTTGAATAGTGTTGTGACTGACGGGTTAAGTAATATAATATTGTATTCTGTTTACGCGAATGTTATTCATTGAAATTAAACTACTATATACGGATTATATCGCGTTGTTTTTTAAATACCAAGGATGCTTCGCGAGGCTATTGAAATCAAGAAACATCCTAATTTCAATAGAGAAGATGGTTGGAATGTACCACCAGCTTGGGATCCAGTAATTCAACTAGTCAAACCCAAGAAGAAGCAAACCATAGCTAGACTTCATGATACTTTGAGTTCATTCTGCGTAAATAGAAACACCCATGATTAAATTATGTTCGGGTACTTGGAAATAACTACACTGGAACATTGAGACAACTACCATCTTAGTCTCCCCGTGACCATGGCTGCTGAAAAGCAACCGAAACGTCGGGGAAAGTGAAAACATAAATATACATGAATAGTATAATAGTATAGTAATAGTATAAATAGTTTTAATAGTTTCAATAATTTAATTAGCTTAAAAAATTGTAAAGTTTAATAGTGATTATAGTAGTGTAACAGTTTTTGAAAATTTTGTAATAAAGTATCAAATAAACAACGCGATAAAATCCGTATATAGTACTTTAATTTCAAAGGGTTAAGTAATTTCAAACAAGTTCAATGTCATATTTTTATTAGTATAATGAAGATGTAAAGTAGGTTTTTTTCAAAATTATCTTATGAAATGTATATTTATCATCATCATCATGATATATAATAAGTAACCATTGTCTTCTAATCAAAGGTGAACAAATAATTATTACGTACTTCGTTTGTAAAATACGACATGAAACTATTAATTAATTTTATTAGAAGTCAAGAAATCGAATTGCAAAATAGTAGTACCTAGTTAGTTTTAATATTATTTTAGATTTACGTATCAGTATATGTATACATTTTTATTATTATTAGTGCATGTTATTTAAATTTAATTAAATAACATATCCATTGAAATATAACCATCATTAAAATTAATTCATGCCAGAAATGCTTCAAATCGCAAAGCCGCACAGTGCGCGCACGCCCTTAGAATATGATTTTTAACGAGCCATCCCCAAGTATGTAATTGTGTCTGAATGCGTTTCGTAATGATTATTTATGTAGCAAAGCGGGCGTCTGGATAAATTATTTTTTATTGTTTCCATTGCTGCATGTTGTAACTAAAGAGTAGAACTTGGAACCCCACTTTATGGGCACTGTTGGATGTGTTTAAAACCCGTTAAGCTTGCGGTTTTCGGGGCATAGAACCACCCTCTTATTTACCATAGGTTTTAAAGTAGCTAAGGGAGTTACGTAACGCAACTGTTTTTAACTGTATAAAGTATAATTATTTATCTCATTCAATTTATAGTCCTACTAATATTATAAATTTGAAAGTTTGTGATGATGAATGGATGGATGGATGTCTCTTTCACGCAAATCTATATATTAATTAATACGTGAGGCAAAAACTTTTTTTTTTTGTTTAGAGCATTAACAATATCTCAGAAAATGGTGTCCTACGCAAAAAATAACGAAATTATGATCCCCTTAATAACCTCTAAGAGAGTATCAGGAAGCAGCATTTATTTTTTGTTTTTGTACATCAAGAAGTGTTTATGATCAAGGATTAAAGTTTTCACTTCTATCGGCAGTCCCCAAAGACTACCCCAATTTTTTTGTTAATGCATGTCGTGGCAACCTTTAATTAAGGCAGCACTTTATAATGTATTCCAGTGTATGTATTATTAAAATGTTTTAGTGTATGCTTTGTTAGTTGTCCTTAAATAAATAAATAAAAGTCTCTGCAAAAGGTAGGTAACAGAAATAGGGTAACATGACATTCGTTTTAACTGGTATTGTATTAATTCTTGTTATTGAAGCTTTGACGAGTCACGACGCGCCGAGGGAAAGCATCACCAACAATTACTATGTCAATACGATCAATCGCTATCAAGTATTTAAAGCAATTGTCGTCGTGAACCCTTCCTATTATTCATAATAAAGTTAGCTGACTAGGTCATTCGGTTAGTTTCAGTGCAATTACAATAGAATTACGACTGACTGATGTAATATTTAAAAAGCTTAAGGAATACATACATACATACATACATTCACGCCTGTTTCCCAGAGGGGTATGCAGAGACTACGGATTTCCATTTGCTACGATCCTGACACACTTCTCTGCCTTCATTCACTTTCATCACATTCCTCATACACGCCCGTCGGTTTAAGGAGCTCTTAACCTGGCCTTTGTCCAGAACGCCTCCGATCTGATCGAGAAATGTTCGCCTAGGTTTTCCTCTTGCGACTGTTCCATTCACACTAGCCTTATAAACTTTCTTAGTCAGTCTTTCCTCGTCCATTCTTTCTACATGTCCAAACCAGCTTAATATACCCTTTTCTATTCTTGTAACTATATCCACTTTCATGCCGCATTAATTCTTGTCACTATACCCACTTTCATGCCGCTTAAGCAATATCAGTGTATATTTTTTTCTTTATTGATTTGAATCATATGTAATGTCCAGATTGATTAGATCGATACCAGTTTTGCATTACATTTATAAATTATCCTGGAGTAATATACTACATACTGATACAGAAAGATTTTGACCTGAGAGCCTTGGGCTAACAGACCAGTTAAATAGGAAAATAAAATTGTTCTGATTTTATGCCACCACAAAATCTTGCACAGCGCTATAATTTTTGTATATGATATTAAAATGAAGGAACAACTATTTTATTTTCGAGTCGAGTCGAGTCTAAAGCAAACGCTCAACAATATATTTGATACTTGATCTAATATTCATAGATAGACAAACGATGACGTCGACAGCTTTATTTTCAGTAATACTAGTAGTGAACTTCATCAGGCTAGACAAAGCTGAATAAATCGCCACACAGCGATGTCCGACACATATTTCGCACAAAAATCGCGGTGCATTTTAAATCAACGGGTTACCGAGTTGCGAGCCGGTGTATAATGAAATCGTAAATCGGCTCAGTTGCCGTGTATAATAGTGAAATATAAATTGGCCGCGGTTTGGCGCCGTCGGTCGTTGGCCGACATTTTTGCGGGATCACTTCAATCACCCGTTTTATAAAATGCACGTGCGTTAGTGAATAGTGCGCTTTGGGAATATGATAAGTAATTTTTGTGCAGATTTGTCAAGGGTAAACAAAGCCTTAGTTAGAAATCAGCTCGGCAATGTTTTGCATTTGGTATTTGATTATAAAATTAACAATCAACATTAAAAAACCAAATCACATTTAAATTTCAACATAGAATATTTTATCGATAAGAATACTTTATCGATAATCGAGTTACCGATAATAGTGCAACTCTAATAAAAAACAATGTCAACAAAAAAAACAAACACGAACATGAATTACAAAAAACGAATTTCCAAAATTCGAAACTTAAACCGTAAAAATTAAAACGTATAAACCACCGAAAACAACGCAGTAGATTTATACACCGTACGAACGCTAACACACTTTCACGTGTCGATGGATCCGCGTAAAAGCCTAAAAATGGGCAAAAAAGTCCCATCGAGTCCTACATGCATCTTTTTCGCTCGGCTGACAAATGGCTATGAAATGGCCTGGACGGCCCAGCCCGGGACACTGAACGTAAAATCATTCACAAATTGTGACGCCGTGCTTAGCCTCGGTGTGACAGGGTTAACACTAAAATGCTTTGGTATCGGTAGTGTTGTGTGGTTTTAGTTTTAGTGTTCGTTGGTTGATAAAGTGCTTTAGGATTAGAGACGATTAAAGTTTATTTTTGGTGATATCATTTAACAATAATATTCTTTTTGATATTTGACTACAACAGCGGACCATATACAGTTATACTTGTTTCAAGACGGTTAACTAGCTATCGTACAATGAAGTATGTTACATCGTTCAAAACTTTCAATTTCAAAACAAAAACGACGGCTGTTAGGTTAAAACCTAGTGAGTGCTAAGCGAACACGGTAACCCTATCACCGCCACTTTTTATCTGAACGCCATCAATAAAAAACTCTGTAAAAAAACAGAAAAACAAAAGCCGTGACGTCACGAGGTACGTTTTCGCACCGGCAAACGGCGAGCGTATAAATCAAGTGCTACGCTAGCGTGGAGTCGGCTTCGGCCGAATTGTGGCGTTTTATGGCCTTTTGATTTACACGGCCACTATTCGCTACGTATTTTAATGTGCGCTCGATAGTCCGTGTTGCGCACAACTGTAAATAAAATTCAGAAATCGCTCAATAAAAATCGTACAAATACGTCATAGAGCTATACGTCAACGACAACGGCATTGTGAATAGCTTCCTGGACATTATATCCGAGTGCAATAACGACATTTTATTTCACACTTGTATGTTAATATATTATATATAAAAAATAAAGAATCAACTTTCATGTGACAAAAGATAAAAACAATGATCACCGTTCTGTTAAAGCAAGATTTACAGCGAACACTTAAGCCCCGTGACATTTTGTGAAATTCATTTATGACGCGCATAAATTTAATTGTTGACTGTTAATAAAATATAACAATAACGTAATAACGTAACGTGAGACAGATGTTACAAGCACCCGGCACTAAACTCCAACTAAATCGCTGCTAGGACAATTTATAATTCACAAATGACGTACATATTGCATATTTAAATATAATTTATGTTATATCGTTTAGTAAATTTTATTTTATTTATACCAACGACTTGTTCTGATCGATATAATATTTTGTAAAATTTTATTACCTGCTTGAAAACAGGTACGTTTAAAAATATGCATTTTCAAAAGCTTCTTTATTTCTTTCTAGCTGTCCCCTGGTTTGAACTGCTGACTGCTTCAATCGTTTGGTGCGCAGTTGAATATAATGAGTACTAAAATAACTAATTCGATGCTACGATAGTACATACACATATTTGCTAAAAACATACTGGTTAGTCAACGAACCACAAGAATATCGATGGACTTTTTAACACAACTGGCTCTTCAATATTTAAATTGTCTAACAGTTTGACTACCAGATAGAAATTTTAAATTTGAAAGACATAATACAACAATTGCTAGAAGTCGTAATAATTAATAGTTTAAAGATAATTATGTAAAATAAATCGTAATATTTAACGATTTAAACGATCAAATCGCATAACAAGTGAATAACGCCACACTTTTAAAATCATTTATTAAATAATAGTCCAAAGAAACAATTTTTAGTCAATGTATTCAATAAAAAGCACAAATAAAACATAAAACTCTTTCCTTCCTAGCACATCCCGAATGACTTTGACGGACACGAGCGCATCATGGTTGATCAACTGGTGTCCTGCGGCCCTCCACTCACTCACTCACTTCATTCATCCGTTCGTTCATTCACTGCGACGTCGGTTTCGAGTGATCACCGATCACCTTACGTCGGTTTTATTCGTTCGTAAGCGGAATTTAAAAAAGGAACGAACAAATGGGCAGTGATTTTTGAATGCAGTGTTAGTTTCGGGGCTACTTTTATATTTTATTTTTTTTAATAATTACGTTACCGGTAGTGGAGTGGTGATAGGGTTATTTTTTGCGTTTCTCTTAAATATATTTGTTGTTCGATACGTACAAAAGCGTTTATTATAATGATTGTGATAAGATATTTATTTTCAGGATTTCCAATGTAATGAATTATATATTTAAACAGCAAGAGGCGATTTTGTGTCACATAATTCACAAACGCAGGTTGAAACATAAATAATGGCTCCATGCCGTCATCAAACCGTGTCATGTACCATCAAGTTGTTATCGATGTATTATAATGTCCTCCAGACCAAATTTTCGGTCACGGCGGCCAATCTTAACGGAGACTGGCCATCTGTGCTGGAGATATAATAGTGCACAAGTGTGTGCGCAAACACAAGTGCACTCTCTGTTCCCTAACCCTCATGATCCGGTGGGACGGATAATCCGACACGACCGGAGAGAGATCATTCGCAGGACCAACGGCTTTACGTGCTTTCCGAGGCACGGGGGTGTCTAACACCGCCAACTTCCCAATTCCGAGCTCGTATTGAGATTTCTTAACAGAAAAAACCCAATTCGTTTTTGTTGGCACGACCCGGGATTCGAACCCGAGACCTGATGCACAGCAGTCGCATTCACTACCGCTGTGCCACGGAGACAGTTAGTCGATGTATTAACAAAGTGTAGATTTACATTTATGCGTGGTTCGTACAATAATTGTTGAATTGGTATTGATATATCGTGAAGAGAAATATATTTTTGCTAAATTTTATGCCTAGCTAATATAGAGTCAGTGAAAAATCCATATATCTATGTAGGTACGACAAAAGAGAGACTACCTCGATCTGAAAGATCTCAATATAACCGGTAAAAATTGAATGAAATCATATCTGCTTAATCCTTCGTAGTAGAACTATATGAGTATAATAAGGATAGTGTTGTGTCCAGAGTACATTCGAAACTGCTTACTTTCAGATGAGACGTATTCTCATTTGCTGCCATACCAGTGTAAAAAAGAAAAAATTCTGCTGCTACGTTCTCTAAATAACGAATCTCTTTTTTTATAGTTTACCTAAATATTTAAAGACTTTCCTACATACTACGTACTGACACAAAACAAAAAGTGTAGCAAATACCGAACAACACAAAATAATAATAATAATAATAATATTCTACCACATACACACAAAACCATCTAGCCCAAACTAAGCAGAGCTTGTACTATGGGTACTAGACAATGGATAAACATACATATATACTTTTTTTTTTTTTTTTTGTAAATACATACATATTATACATAGAAACACCCAGGCCAAGACAAACACCCATGTTCATGCACACAAATGTTTGACTTGTGCGGGAATCGAACCCGCGACCTCAGGCGTAGCAGTCGGTTACACTAACCACTACGCCATCGAGTCGTCAAATAAAATAAAATACTCATGTTATAACATTGACTCATACATAGAACATGATATACATTTAAAACATTTTTACTTCGCGTGTAGCATTGTGCGACGTCCACCAGCACACTGGGTTTGTTACGGGGCGACAAGTGCGCGCGTCACGTGACACGACGTGACAAGCTGTCACCGATGAACGTCAACGGACGTAGGGCTGTCCGCGACTAGAATAGGGTTACTAAACATTATTAGATTTAGTAAATCGATTTTAAAATTTTTGTTACTTGATTGTTTAATTGGCTCCGTGACATAAGTTTGCGTCTACAACGAAAGCAATTCGTGTGCCTTGGCAAAGTTTTGTTGGTTAAATACCAATAACACCTTGACATTTTGTTTTTATTTGAAATATTCTCAATAGCAGCACAGCGTCTGACAATATACCCGATGGATGGCAATAAGGTGGATTCGAAAACATAGCCGACGAAACCTAGAGTAGTCTTACTAAGACTTCGAGGTACACGCGTGAGCGTAAGTATAATAAATAAGTAGATACTGTTAGACTATCCAGGTCCTAAGCCCAGGTCCTAAGCTTGAAACACGCACTTCTGACTTTCCAATGCGTACAAAAAGCCGTTTCCAATGCGCACAAAAACCTATAGTAACTCAGTTGAACAGTTGAAAAAAACATAGCGATAAATACTACGGTATGCCTAGGCCCTTTCTTCGATGTAATTAATCTGTTAAGTATTAGAATACGAGATATAATTAAAAATCTATTGTGTGTAGTCACCGATGTACCGCTGCGACCCTATAGATTTAAGGTGTTTGAAATCAGCTAGCTCGTACTTTGATAATAGAAAAAGCTCTCAATTGGATAGATGACTTTACAACAACTGTATAAAATCATAAATAAGTAGTATAAAGATGCAGAATTTGTGTATTTGAACGCGCCAATCTCAGTTCTCAAGTCAAGTTAAATCTCTTATATAAACGTTTTTGCGTTAGATAGTCCGCTTATCGAGGCAGATAGTAGTCATGAACGTTATACATATGTATATCGCTTATGTGTGTATATACCTAAATAATTATAACTGCCTCCGTGGCGCAGCGGTAGTGAATGCGACTGCTGTGCATGAGGTCTCGGATTCGAATGCCGGGTCGGGCCAACAAAAAGTTATTGGGTTTTTCTGTTAAGAAATCTCAATACGAGCCCGGAGTTAGGATGTTGGCGGTGTTAGACACCCCCGTGCCTCGGAAAGCACGTAAAGGCGTTGGTCCTGCGCCTGATCTCTCTCCGGTCGTGTCGGATTATTTGTCCCATCGGATCATGAGAGTTAGGGAACAGAGAGTGCACTCGTGTTTGCGCACACACTTGTGCACTATAATATCTCCTGCGCCGATGGCCAGTCTCCGTTAAGATTGGCCGCCGTGACCGAAATTCGGTCAGGAGGACATTATACACCTAAAGAGATTTCGTTTCTATAACTTACATGCTTTTTCATATTTAGGTTTTGAAATATTATATAGTTTCAATATTGATTCTACATAAATAAAAAGTAAAAATTAATATCTAATATTAGTAGTGATACATACATATGGGCACATAGACGTTATTAGAACAATGTAGATATCAAAAGTACAATGACTCATGTACGTATGTTGGAAATCTCACAAACGCATTTAGAATAAAAGCCTTCTAAGAGCTAAACTTCAAATAAATCCACGAATTAAAAGAAATATAAATGTTTCACGATAGCTACATACATTTCTCCTACAGCAATAAAAATAATGTAATTCTAACTCAACACAAATCGTGTAAAAATATAAGAACGTCTACCCTCCTATAATCGCACATCCAATACAAACACCACATAAAGCATGGAACACATCGGCGAGATTACCGCCGCGAATAATCGCCGATCATAAAAAAAACCCCGTCTTAACGGTCTGCGAACTTTTCTATAACATTCGAGTCACGTCCAGTCGAACTGATTGACGGGAGACGTCTGCGCCTTCAAACCACCCTCACCCACCTCCTGTAGGGGACGAGGGAGCTACCAACTTGACCTGTGATCGGAGTAAGAAACATGTGAAAAATGTCATTAATGCACTCCCGTGGTGCCTTATTGAGTGCTTTGTGGAGTAGGGGAATAGTCACGCGTTTATCGTTCGCATTAATGTTCGGCGATACAACTATGATATGTATAATATGGGTGTATGTTTAATTACTTTTTCATATATTGTGTTTTTAATGTGTCGTGGCGAGTAAATCCGAGCTCTGATATTGACGCCATGAAGACCCAGACGCTTTTAATTGAGAAGAGCAAACATATTAAGACTGAAAATTGCAAGTCACGATTAATGAAGCGGGATTCATTTCAACTTCTCGTTTCTAAGCCTGTACAGAAATTTGTTATCCGTAACAATATTACATATCTATCCATAAATAAAACAAGCACCATTATCACACATGGCCAAAATAAAATTCTTAAAGATGTAATTTGATTTGGAATGGATATGAGACAAGGTTTTCGGCAAATGCAAATATTTAAACAAAAACTACAACTGATATGTATATAAATCGTGAAGGTAAAAACTAGAGAAGGGGGACGTTCGCAAAGTTTGTTAATTTAGACGACATCGTATAGGACACGACTAGCGCCGAACGCACGAAGTTTGGATTGCAAGTACTTTAGAATAAATACGCTGGACGACATTCGCTTTTGTTGATTAAGAATGCTGGCGACGTATATCTGGGAGCCAAGGATTCAAGTGTGGCTTGATTAAATGCATGTTTATCAGGAAATGAAGAACAACGAAGACATATTTTCCTAAATTAAATACCATCGCGAAAGATTTTTGGATATAGCCCTCTCCAGATTTGAAGCGTTAAGTAAATTTCCGCATCCAGACTTTTTAGCTTCGAAGTTCGTTGAGACAACTACCCGAGGGCGTCCCATTCCACTTTATCGGATACTGGTTTCCATTGCTAATCTGTCTGATATGAAACCTTCAACTATCGTACAGCTTACCACTTAAATCGATACAAGTAATCATTGAAATATGTACCTACTATGATTTCAAGATTGTAAATTATGATATCTGTTTTAGATTTGTACCAACGTATTAAAAATGTGCTAAAGCTGACAATTTACAATGTAAATACAGTTTACCCGCATGAAGTACAGAAACAATTTGGCACATCACATCATGTCGCGGTATTGAGATTTACGAGGGACGATTACTGAGGTCAAGGTCAACGGACGAATGACACGCTAACCTGGACCCGCTGTGTCAACATGTCGTTGAGCAGAATAATTAATGAACGTTAAAAGTAATAGAGATAGAGAGGTGGCTGTAGACTAAATCAGGTTATTCCAGCTCAATATTATTGATAATATTAACGAGTAACAACTATTCGTACCTAGTCTAGAAGCATCGAGACTCGGCTATTAGAACTTTCCCTCCAATTTTCGCGATAACTGCGACATATAACTAAGAACATAAAAACTCTGCCGCCATCAATACACGCAATAACGCAAAATTCGCAAACAATAGACATTAATAAGACGGTCCGGGGAAACGGGTAGTCAGGGTAGCATAACTGCCGGCCGCGTCCAGGGATGCGCTTATTAAAACATTTTCACCCGGGCAATATCTGACGATGGCGACGTGTACAATATGTGCGCAGCAAACTCTGCCCACATGTGACGACCTGTGGGAATCGCCGAGAAAACTTCATTAAGTCCGGTGGACGCCCGTTTGGTTCGCCACCCCCTTTTCTCTAACCCCCTTTCTCCTCTTGTGACGGACGCGACGGACGGGGGACGCCGTCCGCTTATTACGTCGCGAACGTGCCGCAGAATCGAAGAAATGTGACGTAAATACGTGAAGCGTTTGTGAAAGAATCGACCCGTTGATTGGCCGCTCTTTGTGTTCGTCTGACCGTTAATTTGATCTGTATCTGAGGGGCACCCACTCATTTTTTCCACGGATTATTATTGATGCGATCGATTCGTTCTGATGGGCCGATTGAGATTTTCGCCTTTTTACTTATTATATTTCTGCCTTTTGTACTTTTGAGGTTCCGTTCGGATAGTTATCGGCCGCTAATTTTATTGTATCTCTTACATTTTCAACATTAAATTTGTCTGACTCATCGCTTTCATCTGAACATAGCATCAGTATAACGTTTAACTGTTTAATTCGTTTAACTCTGTCTGTAAATACGAGTTCAAATCATCTCACTCAGCTTATTACACTCAGTATTTAATCCGTTGCTCGAGATAAACCATCTTAAAGTCAACCTATGTACAGTTAAGTGCAGCCTCTATTGCATGTATCCCACGATCCTAGAAGATCTAACTTCCCAACAACTTACACACAACTCCATTATAAAATCTAACAAAAATGCACTCAGGCGCATCATCGGACCCAACACGTTCCGTTTCTCGGAAGACCACACGCGCGAGACCGCGTTGACGTACGTACGATATAATTGCCAAGTTGCGTTCCTTTACACGCGACGACGGACAAAGTTTGCTTTACAATCATTACTCATGTTTTAAATATATTTGAGGTATAGGTATACAAGGGTTTTGTCAATCAGCATTGATTGACGTTAGGAGAGCAGTCGAGCTGTCTGTAGTAATGAAAGTCTGAGACGCTAGGAATGTCAGACAAATATTTGTGGACAGACATCAGTACGAAATACGGACTTATTTTATCTGTCTGTTTCTACGTCGTATCTGTATTTATCAAGTTGAAATACCGTCAGATATAAAGATAGTTAAAAGGGTTTAAGTGTTTATTATTACAATAAATAATCATTTATCCATATTAACTCAATTTTATAAATTCAAAATAGTTATTATAAGCTCTTTAATCTTTTAAGAATAGTAACTAGAGTACTCGGTAAACACAAGGCAAACCGCACCAAGTGACTAGTATCCACAAATTACTATTTTCCTCGTTGCCAAAACCCAATAACGTCAGACATCGGACTGATGGCCGATGACTGACAGACGGACAGATATAATTATAACATTTGATGCCAAAGAAAATATATATTTTCTTCTAATCAATCATTCGTATGTCACGTCGAATAAACGTTCGTTTCAACGAGTCTGAGGAGAAATTTATTTTCAAGATTCATATGAAAATGTTGATACTGGATTCCTCGAAAATCTATTTGGATTCTAATTATTTATTCAATTTATACTTTGTTTTTATTGTTTATTTACTTTAGCTAGGTATCTTATGAGCTGGCAATTTCACGTTAGTAAAGTATTATATTTTACTTTAGTAATACACACATAGGTGCTGAAACAATACATACCTAATATATTTCAACTAAAATCGTATAAGTTTTAGTAAACAACTATTAGAATCTCAAAGATATGTTTGCAACTGGAGCATTTCATCCTTTTAACGCAATATTTGTGATATTGCAGACATAATTGATAATACTAGAGGTCGCCTAGTGCTCGAAATTCGACCAAAGTTTTCCTGTAAGATATTACTGATATAATTATGTCATTATATATTGATATTATGTAACCATAGTTACGCGCTTCGACTGCCTGTGTCAAATGCATGGTTGTGTGCGTGTAGTGTTTTTTCATTAATTTAATGTATTTCTAATGCATATTTTATAAAAATATTAGGATTCGCCCCTCCTTCTCCATATAAACTTTAAATGTGCCAAATTTCATACTCCTCCGTCCGCGCAATTTTCGTAAAAAGGGGTACAAAGTTTTTGCTTCACGTATTAATATATAGATAAGTATAATGCGTGGTAACCGGTGACCTGTGCATTCGTTATGTTATCCTTACTAATATTATCATTGCAAATAAGTGTGTTTGTTTGTTACGCTCTAACGCCTTAACTACTCAACCGAACATTATAACATTTTGTACAGAAAAAATAAGAGTACCTTTCATCCAAAAAAAGGACCGTTCCCGATAGATAGAAATTGACTGACAAAATAAAATATATGTACATTAACGCGAGAAAAGTCACGGACAAAATCTATAATAGTATTATGATAATCTTTTTACTACGATAGCAAAATTGTTTATTCAGTCACGCTTCTAAACTGCTAAGCAAGTGTATTTTTTTTGTGTATAGTGTGGAATAGTTTGTAAGCACCAAGTTTTGGAGTGTAATCCTACGGCACATACATCTGACTTGCCGAAATGATGTGCGTATAATAGTTGATTATCGGTCCACACAACAAGATAAACTCATGAGGACTTCTTAAAAATGTGTGAAACGGACTTAACACATCTTCACTAGGCCAACGAGGTGGACTATGCCCTAACTCTAACCCTTCTTATATTTAAAAGGGAACCGTGCTGGCATTGAGGACTGCTTATAAACAAGACTGTCATTACTATAAAATATAATCTTAATATACATAAATTACGTGTCACGTTGCTTGTCCGCTATGAAGTCCTAAACTACAGAACCGATTTTGATCAAACTTTGTAACCATCTGTAATTTGGTCCAACTTAAAAGATAGGAAGGTTTTTTTTTTAAACGGGCAAATATTGTCTAATGTGAGGCAGACGAAGTTGCGCGGGACAGCTAGTAAAAATATATGCAATAGTTGATTGATGCGATAAAAATAATAATACGACTACGTCTAATTTCTTATAAACATGTATCAATCTTCCGACAGTAAACTACAGTTAACAAATACAAGATTTAAACATTGCTAAATAATATTCGCTTACCTGCAACTGCATTCTCTCGTCAAAGAATCCATCTCAGTGCTTTTTACTAAAAAAAAACATACGACAAACCGTGACAAAGATTAACCCTTCAACGTCAAACGTCTTTAAGCGACAGCAGATGGAGCCACCGTCGCGCTGTCAATCACATGTCAGCGGATTTTGTCCGTCCGTCCGTCAGTCCGTCTGTCCGTTGAAACGCGTAACTCGACTCTGGGAATCCGCTTAATCTTTATTGACATCGCATCTTTCTGTTTTATCCTCCATTCAAGCTAATTTAGACTCTATTTTGTAGATATTAAAGGTTATATTGTACGCATTGTGTATGTTTGTAAATACATTCGAACAGTGTTCATTAGTAGCTCGTTTTGCTTTTAAGTAGACAACGTCTGTTATTTTTTTATTGATTGATTTTTTACATCAATGTTTATGGGTTAAGAGAATATCTGTGAAAAAAGTATTAAGTGTGTTTGTCTTTCAGAGCTAGACGGGAACATAAATAAAAACTGCTCGCGGTCTGGATATAAAGTTTTTTAATCACAGTTGGAAATCAATGGAGCGTAGTAATATGTCTACTTATAAAGCTATTTATGCATTTTATTAAATGCTAGAACATAGTAATGTTTCATATTTTTTTGTACTGGTTCGTTGATGGCATAAATCTTAGCGATTGAATGTGAATTGAAACGTTTGCGTTGTGATTTAAATAGTCATATTACTATTGCCAGTGCAGCAAGTCTCGTGGGTTCATTACCTACTACAAATAATTTATACAGGTCTAGTTATTGAAAGGCGGATCATCTCAAAATTATCCTAATAGACAATCAAATGCATATAGGATTAACTATTTGGCTGAATGCTTAACATGAGTTGACTTTGAAAAGTCATTGATGATCCGTTTCAGAAATCAGCCGTGAGTTTCATTTGCGTCATTTATTTCAGTATCAATAAAACCGCAATATACGAATTATGCTCTAAGCTGTGTGTATTAAAAAATATACACGTTCATTCTATAAAATCTAAATTTAATTCAAATAAATAAATATAATTTCTAACAAATCAAAGAATGACGGCTAAAAGATGACAATTTAGACATATTTTAACATCAGTACAGACTGACCTCCTTAAACCCTTAACACAAAACAAAGTAACAGTCACAATACTGAATAATCCATAGACAATTATTAAGATGTCAATCATAATTGAGAGCAAAAGATCTCTTGAATTGTACAATAAGATGATAACCAGGCTAGGATTTCATTATCATTCTAAAACAGACGTCTGGCAAGTGACTTTTTGATTAGGGCAAAGGTTCGTGAAGTATTTTTAGAAAAGGTTTCGATCTTGATGGAGACAGATTGACAATTTGACGTTTTATTTTGAATTGAATCAGTAAACAATGTCACAGGCGTTAAAATGGTGAAAATATTAAAACCGCCTGAAAAGCCGTCCAGTAGGTAGTTTTTGAATTTATCGCGAACAGACATACAGAGGCGACGAGATACTTTGTTTTATAATGAGTAGTGATACATGGCTTATGCTTACGTCCGTTGCCTGGGAGAAAGGATCTGTTTGAGGAATTTGCAGTAGCAGTACCGAGTCTTGAAATGTACCTATAAAGCGCTATCCATACATTTCCGGGTCAGGGCTATCCGTTCCGAGTTGTTCGTTTCCGTGTTCCTGTCAGGGACGTGCCATCCGTCACATGCTTTCATACATATCAGGGAAATCGGTATCAGTGTAATCTGTTTCTTTAGCTTATATTATCCCACATTATATTTTTCTTCTTAGAATTCAAATAATGTGGATCAGAAAGATCGTAAAGTATATTGTTCTGTCGTACAAGTTCTATCAACCTTTCTGTGTTCATGTTGTCATCAGCGTACCTAGATAAAAATCGGATAGCACTGTTGGAGCGTCCGTGCGTCCGAGCGTGCTCCGGGATTCTGACGATCCTGATGCGCCTGACACGGAGCTATGTGAACAAGTACGTAACCGACTTTTCCCCCGTCCCTGACGGAATACGGCAGGGCCGGGTGCCCGGAAATGTGTGGATAGCGCTTAAGACGGCAATAGACTCGCCCTTTATTATGTGGGATATTAAAAACATGGCTGGCAAACTGTAGGTGTTCACACCTCTGCTACGTCTTTGAGGATAAGTATGTACATGTAGGCTCATGCCTCCTTCCCTGTAGGATGATGACAATGCCTGCGATAAACAATATTTATTAATCATTAAAATGATATTCAGTTCTCTTTTTATACTTGAATAGTTTTGCTAACGTTTTCTACATCTGTGTCCGTTTTCTACACTGGTAAGTATTTTATTCAACGCACTTTCCCCATAGGGATCTTGTCCTGTGTTATGGGGATTTTATGGACACAAAGTAAACTCAGACTCGAAGCAATCATTTGTATGGGAGACGGAGCTGCATTACACCTATAAAGCAAGTCTTCGTTTAATGTCTACTAGACAATTCAATAAATATTACCCGATCCAGGAATGGCATTTACACGCCCAAACTAATGCCTTTTAATATATTAATCTAATAAACACAATATAATCGTAATAGTTTATTTCTTTGTCTAAATAAGCAGTATAATATAAAGTGAAACACTATTTTCAATGTCGACGGCTAATCAGTCCATTACGTACGGAGGCAACGGCCGGCTTCAATCAATAAAGGTCATGCCATAATTGTCGCTCGTGACAGACAAGTGATCTTGTCAAGTCTATTTCTTAGATCACTGTGGAACTCAGCTGGTGACGTAATTATACTGAAGGTTTTAGAACTAAGAATGTAGCAAGGAAAATGTTTGCACTAGAACATGTGAATATACTTGATGGATTGAGTGGTTAAAGTTGTCGCCTCGCCATTACGCCGAGTGTTATGGGTTCGATCCCCATGCATGTTATGCGTGGTTAGTACAACTGACTGCCACGCCTGAGGTCGCGGGTATGATTCCCGCACAAGTCAAACATTTGTGTGCATGAACATGGATGTTTGTCTTGATCTAGGTGTTTCTATGTATAATATGTATGTATTTACAAAAAGAAAGTATATATGTATGTATGTTTATCCATTGTCTAGTACCCATAGTACAAGCTCTGCTTATTTGGGCTAGATGGTGTTGTGTATGTATATGATAGGTAGTAAAATAAGAAACAGTAAATGGGCGTTCTTTGTGCCCATTGTTTTAATGCTTGTTAAGTACCATACGACTCATACATTATTTTTCAGAGCGACAGCTGACCTTAGTTCCAAAAAACAAACTGATTATTTCAAAAATAAACAAGAAGAAAACTTTGAAATATTTTCATTACTTTTATTCCTAGAAAGACGTAAGCCTAAGCTCAAACAAATCAATGTAAACTATTCCACAGAATCGAAAAAGCGTACACCTGACGGGCATTTCTGTAGAAAACAAACATGCAAGCAAGAAAACAAACATAGAGACACGCGAACACACACGGTGGCGACGACCTTACTTCAACGGCTCGTTGTCGGCCCGACACCGGTTTTTTTTGCTCTAGTAACACTTTGGGGAAAGAATTGTATGGATGTGGCTGTGAGTTATTATAGACACGCTTTTTCTCATCACTGATGTTTGGATAAGATAATTCAAGTACAAGGTAGTCTTTGTTTAGGTCACTTTTGGAATAGATTATTATCCAATTATAACTAACTAGTTTTCACCCGCGGCTTCGCTCGCGTAAATGTAGGTTAAGTTAGATTAGGTTTGCAATAGTTATTTTTCTAAATGAAAGGTACCCTATGTCCTATTGTGTACCCCTGACAACGTGTATGCAAAATTTCATGTTAATCGGTTGAGTAGTTAAGGCGTGAAAGCGTAACAAATAAACAAACAAACAAACTAATTTTCGCATTTATAATATTAGTTAGGATTGTGTCTATCGTTTTTTTTATAGATTACTAGGTATTATTGTTTCTAATTGCTAGTATTCTTGTCAATTCCTTTAACAAAGCTAAATTGCTTGTGATATGACTATATATTTCGAATTCAAGACTTTTTAGCAATTATCGATTTATGGTTTCGATAGTGTAAAAACATAATAATTTTGTAATTATAATTTATGTAATTTATCTAACCATAGTAATTTATTTAAACTTCAATAGAATAAAAGGATGAGATTCTTGTACATAAATTTTAAAGCATGAATAAATCAGCCTCGATGGTGGCGAAGTGTCTCGGATTGGATGCCCGGACAAAGTATTCTTCTTACATACTTGATAAAACACTAATATACATATCATTTAGAACTATCTATATAACATGGAAAGCAACTTCATAAAAACGTATAACCACAAACATTCAACAACTTTAGTAAAACAAAATTGTATAATAAATATATAAAGCCCTATCCACACTACGCCCCGCTCGCTCCACTTTTTGCCCCACGTCCACATCAGCCGTATTGATTGATTGATGTTTATTCAACAGGCATTAGTTGGCATACCTGCTTTATTGATATTAAGACGTATCCCGTCGCAATTATAATATTATTCATCACTATAGCACCTGTGCGAGCACTCGGTCAATCATCTCCGATTGATAATCATTGTGGTTGATGCAGGATTCTTTTGTAATTAATTCGGATTGATAGCCTTCTTTGTTGGATTTTGAATGCGTGATTGAAGGGTTTTGAGAAAAATGGATTGTAATTGTTTGTGTCTAGATATATTTTAATTATGTTCTATTTATAAGGTCTGTGCATGTAGTGACGTAGTAGTATTAGTGGTCACATCATATGGTTATACTTTCAAGTGTTGTAGGTTTAATACTCGTACAAGATAAAAACCGGACAAGTGCGAGTCGGACTCGCCCACCGAGGGTTCCGTACAAATTTGTAGGTACATATTATAAAAAAAAATTGTCCTTATAAAGACCCTGTTTTTTATGATTTAATTACAAATGTATAGTTTTCAAGTTTTTCCCTATACTTGTAGTATAAGACGATATTACTTACCAAATTTCATAGTTCTAGGTCAACGGAAAATACCTTATAAATTTTGATTCCCTTGAGAGTGTCGAAATATACGTTTTTTACGGCATAAATGCTCGTATCTTTCTTTTACGTTAATTTAGAAGTTTAATTTTTTCACAGCTTTAAGAGACTGTATACCTGAGTATATCGTTTTAATTTCAACTTGATAACTCCACGCGTTCCCGAGGTACGGAACCCTAAAAAGCGTGATTCGTAGTTTGTTCCAAGTCTGTTAGTTCTTTATCCTACTTTTGTTTGTAAGGTTCCGCAGGAGTCAACAGTATTTTAAAAAGATTATTAGATTATGCTAATAAGCAATATAATATCGAAATGTTTATCTGCAATATCGAGATGATGCAATTATAAATGATAATTTACATTTTACAAAAGATTATACTTTTATCGTTTTCCTGTCTATCAGTACTGACTAATCCTTGGAAAATAACCCGATAGCAATCTATACTAATATTATAAAGCTGAAAAGTTTGTTTGTTTGTTTGAACGTGCTAATCTCAGGAACTACTGGTTTGATTTGAAAAATTATTTAAGTTTTGGATAGCCTATTTATTGAGGAAGGCTTTAGGCTTTATAACATCACGCTATGACCCACGGGGGCGGCGCAGTAACGATAAACGCGGGTGAAACCGCGGGAACATTTAGTAATAATAATAAACATATTTATTTCACTTTCTCAAAGGTAAGTACTTATTATTTAATACAATACATGTTAAAATAATTCTCATTCCTTTGTGAGAGGCTGTTGTCTATAGCAGAAAAAACCTGTGCTACCATGAAACACATAATATACTACTCTAAAAGTCATATAGTCTACTGAGCCATCATAAGCAACTCCTTTTTTAAAAGTTCACACTTATTAAGTGACGTGAAACTATCAATAAATAAAAATGCTGTCAAATAAACATCATACTGCATTAGCAAGAAAGCACAAGAACCATCTAAAACCCTTTCTATTACTCGCTTGCACATTTAAAAGCGTTACCACGTCCAAATTTATCTTTCCTCCTACAAGATACAATGGTGCCATACTAGCTGTCGAATTGAAGACCCATGTAGCTACGAAATAGTCTCAATCAGCTTCGACGACCAATAACTCTAGCTGAAGCCTCGCATCCACCTTAACGACTAGCTTAGATAACACAAGACACAGTGCATGTGAGTCCTAGACGCCAGGTTTAGGTGCCGTGGGAGAAATAACGATGAAACTGGAAAGTACTGCATTTGCATATCTTACCGTTTACGAGCGCTACACTCTAAATGTGTTCCTAGAGCCTCTTGGAATTTTAGGCTTTAAAATGAGTTGTTTTTCTGGGCGTTTCGTTGGTTGTACGCTGTTTGATTTTTTGATTCGGGCTTTTTATTTAAATGGTCTTATGTTAGGAGACATATTAGCTGTACTAATGAAGTTAGGCTTCAAATGATTTAAAATATGAGGAGAATAGTGAAATAAATGACAAAAATCACCCGTGTAACGAGCCCGGAGCCTTAAGTACAGCATACTACTGTTACCAACGGGGCAGTAGTTCTATAATTATGCGTACCGTTTCAAGTGCAGAAAAGATACATAATCATTATATGTAACTAGCTTTTGCCCGCGGCTTCGCTCGCGTTAATTTAGAATTTGACAATCAATTCGCTTGTAATAATATAATTCAATCATGATTGGAAAAACACGTGGCGCCATCTATTATCATAAGAACGTTATTATTGTTTTCCTCGGGAACAGAATTTTTTTCGGGATGAAAGGTAGCCTATGTCCATTTCTGTATACTTGGCAACGTATATGCAAAATTTCAGGATGATCGGTTCAGTGGTTTAGGCGTGAAAAGGTAACAAACAAACAAACAAACTCATTTTCGCTTTTATAATATCAGTTAGGATTATAATCTCTTTTCGATAGCAATAGCAACTGATTAATTATTATTTACTAGCAGTACGTAAACGTATATACCTGCAATCAAAAACCGACTCGGCAAATTCAATATAATAATAATAATAATAATCTACATACACACAACATCATCTAGCCCAAACTAAGCAGAGCTTGTACTATGGGTACTAGACAATGGATAAACTTACATATATACTTTTTTTTGTAAATACATATACCTATGTATATTAAACATAGAAACACCCAGACCAAGACAAACATCCATGTTCATGCACACAAATGTTTGACTTGTGCGGGAATCGAACCCGCGACCTCAGGCGTCGCAGTCGGTTACACTAACCACTACGCCATCGAGGTCGTCAATATTATGAATGGCGCTTAAGTGTTTCGGTTTAGTTTCGTAAGTTAAATCAGACAATATTTTTGCTGTAACAACAGGCATCGCTATAGCAAAACCTTAAATAATTCGCACTAAAATCAAAACACATATTTGTTTAACATCAATCATTTCTAAAACAACATTTAAACAAAACAATTTCGAAATACAGAGCAGGCAAGTCCTTTGTACATTTGACGTTCTTATCGACCCGACGCGACGGGCAAAAAGAAGTCGCTGACGGGAACGAGAAACGACGTCTGACGAGAAAAACGGAACTCGGAGACAACTTGGAACTGATTGGTGGGTACGGAACAAGATTTGACGTACATCGACGCAGTTTTGTTACAACTGTCATGGAGCACTTGCGTTTTAATATGCGAGCTTTTGAGTCAAGTTTTTTCTTGAAAGATTTTATGCTATTCGGAACTGTTTAGGTGTGAAGGTATCGATAATGTTGCTTATTAGCAGATATCAAAATCTCTGATCTAATAATAATCTAATCTGAAATCCACGTTAAGAAACAAAGAGAACTTTAGCGCAGATATATTAAGAAACGAATAGAACTTCAATGTATATAAATAAGTACGATGATAATATCCTAAGTTCGTAAGTATCATGTTGATAAGTTGTCATATTCTTTGAAACCTGCTATCAAAACATATAATATAATATACTGTTTCTACAAAGTTAGCTTACTGTAATGTAAAACGCATCATGGTAAAACAAAGCCAGGCGTTAAAATATTCTTAAATCACGTTATATAATTTGAAAACAGAATTCTCAAAGCGCAACACCGAATAAAACGTGTCAGTTCCAACTTAAAAAATTGATCAGCGCTTCCTGTTTTGAATTTGGAACGACAGTTATTGATTGAGTGACGCAATCAATTAAATTCGTTTATCGGTTGATTGATGCGCAGGCGACGGCGATAACTGATTTCTGTTTTCAACATCGAGTGCGCTATTTTTGTTGAGTGGATAGAACTGTTCTAATTTTAATGGTTTTTATTTTGGCGAATATTTTATATTCATTTGTACAGATTATTAGAAAAGAAGCGATGTATCAGGGAGATTGGATATCAGGATAAAACTCACATTTGAATCACCTAAGGTCTAAGTGCCCGCCTTGCCAATGCCGATGATCTGAGAAGCGTGTAACGGATAAATATTTATTCAATGCGTCATTTTTCTGTTTCTACAGCTTCCACACAGGAATCATACCTAGTATGGCAGATTAAAATAATAATCCGAAAGAAATTTGAAGGGATTTATGATAAAGTACTTATTTATTTGTTGTATTATACATTGTCTATGTAAATATCGTATCTATTGTGACGTCTGCGTGTAAAACTAAAATCCAGACAACACCCCCAGTGTAGCCTGGATATTTTAAATTTTATGTCAAAATAACACAATTTAGCGTCAACCATTAATGAGAAAGGATTATCTCCGTTTGTCTTATAAGAACTCTTGAAATACATAGTTGCACCGACAAACAGAATACTCTATCATTCAGGATCAGATAAGGATCGCCTTTGTTCGTATCGTGAATTTTATAATTTGCACTGAAGCGTCTGCGTACGCGCATGGCATGCAGGGTTGCCAGTTATTTGTTAGTAAGTTACCTATGTTTTTTAAAAAATACGACTTTTTATGGACGATATATAAATTTGTACAAGTACATAATTTTTTATTATTAATTATTCCAATACTAACAAATTCAAATACTATAATAATTTTATTTGAAGAAACTTAGTAGTCTTATTGCTTTATTAATCCCGTAGGTTTGCATTTATATTTACGAGCGATTGTGCACTCTTGGGTTTGAATCCCAGTTTGGACCGTGTTATGTGGGTTTTTAATAGACAATTCTTAATAGCATAAGTGGCAATTTTCCTGAATGGACATATTCAGGCTCGATTACATAGGACTTAAAAAACTGACGAAATGTCATGTCATGATGGTACAAAAATAAAAATCTTTTCACTTCATTTCATTTTTCATTTCATTTCAAATGTGGAAGCATTATACCTTTATCAACCCGTTAAGGATAAACAAGGTAGACTTTATATATGTACTTTATAGACTTACAAATATAGTATTTGTTTCGTGTTGACATCGAAGCTATAACGTTCAATCAAAAATTAAACTAGAACGACATTCAAACGGTTAAAATAATAAATATCTACATTAAGTGTCATGTTTATAGGCAACCTAGCCCTAGCCCGCTGGCCATCAATCAGTTGACCGCTCGGGGCAGGATTCGAGTCCCGAGTTGTTCAGATCGTGGAGATAACACGATCCGTGTATGATGCGATTATTAATACCGCGCGATTATACGCTTCGGGGTCAAGGCTCGAGTGACGATAGATAAAGAAGGATGGATGGAATTTCAAAGGCATTTTCACAGTTATGGTGTGGGAAAGTATGGGAAATAAAGTTGTATGAAATTTCATGTTAATGGGTACTAAGTACAAGGTAGCAGCGCAATGGATATGGCATTGGATTGGCGATAGAGAGGTCGTTTATTCGATCCCGTTACACTACTAATTCAGTTAGCTGAAGAGGTTCAGCCCATATTGCGACTGTGGAAGTGCAGTTTCGGGTTAGATTCCAGGTCAAGCAAAATGTTTGGGTATTTTCTGTCAAGCAATTCTCATTGAAACTGAGTCTAGAACTGAATCCTGGACACGGTAATAGGTGTGTTCCTTCTGTTATATGTGAGTGCTGGATTGAAAATGTTAAGTCTAGATTATAATGATATACAGACGTTTGTTCCTAAGATGATAATACGTGATTTGTTCATTCGTACGATTTTTTATTTTTAAACCATTCTCAATTAAATGAGCACATTTTACGAAGTGTTCTTTTTCTAAAAATGCCTAGTTTGAGAAGTATCCTTTCTAAGAAGTGTCCTTTATGAGGAGTGCACCAATTGCTAAGTGCCGTTTTTTGGTGATGGCACATTCTGCTATTAAGCCAACCTAACTAAAACTGGTCTCCTAAAATTTTCCATGTCGTACTGAATGTGTATGTATTACCGTACGTTCTGAAGAAACAAATTATGGTCTTTGATGAGGTTATTGAAGCTTACTTGAAACAAAAAAGAAAAATTATTAGATTTTGCAAGAACTAGACATTTTGTGGTTGGATTTTAGACTCATTTATCGAATAGTGTGTTAGTTTCTGTATTAAACGTTAAACCGCCGTAGTATGTCATGAGCGAATGTTATACATTGAAATTAAACTACATATTTTATCCTTCAGTAAAGTGTAAATATAAATAAATATAAATAGTTTTAAGGTTGTGTCGGTTTAAACGCTTATGTTTTTAAATAAACCGTAGTTAACCCGTATAAAAATGTCAAATTATATATTTTAACTACCTCAAGGAGTCTTTTTAATTTTTGGCCTGTATGATTCTATTTTATTTTTATTTAGGTTACCTATATTTTTACCGCAGAATAGTACGTTTGCGTGCCAGCCGCCTTCTAGCTACTTCTATTACAAAAACAAATACCAAAATACACGTAGAAACAAGGTAAGCACAAACCCGCAATAATAATTCCAATAGCAGCGGTGCTCTCCGCGCATGCGTCGACGCCCTTAATCAGAATGCGCCGGCGCATCGCGTCAGATTATAGTGTAGATCCGTGACGTTTGCAGGCGATTATACAGTGACGTTAGAGTAGCGTTCTATCGGATGAAAGGATCAGATTTCTGAGAGGAATTTTCTTAAGTTTGTAGACTTAGTTTCTAAGCAATTGCTCTTGTTTTTCCTTTAAGATATTTGTAACATTTTTGCTGTTAATTAGGGAACCACAAAGAGCTGTTCTTATTGGTAAAGTGGAGCTTTTCTTAATCTATCTATACCTAATATCAAAATCATTAGATAAAAATATTTAACACTAGTAATATGACTGCCTTATTCATCATGTGACATTGATATGCAAGGTTTGATTTATAGGTCAAAAAAGTGTCTGTAGCACCAAATAGTAGATTATTCTCGGTAGCTGGACGATCTTTACTATATTACAATTAACTTCTATTTAAAACTGACAAGTTTTTCGATAGCTATAGAAAGAAGAAAGAAAGAAAGAAAGAAAGAAAACATATTTATTTCTAAAATCACGAAATCTTTCACAATATCTAAATCTTTCACAATATCTAGAACACACATATACACAATAATAAATAAACATAAATTAAAGTGACAGCCCTGCGCCACAAATGCCACGTTTCAAATCAAAATATAGACATGCTTGTTCCTTATTATCTTCTCCCTAGCCTTTATTATTCCCAAGTCACTTGGGGTCGGCTTTCTAGTCTAACCGGATTTGACTAGATATCAGTTTTTACGCAGAGCGGCTGCCACCTGACCTCCGCAACCCGAAGGCTAAAGATACCCTAAAGCTAGCTGTGGCAGAATATTAGAGGGCACTGACTTCCTAATAACGACTGCCATAGATGTTCATGGCAGCCGGGACCGACGGCTTGACGTGTTCTTCGAGGCACGGAGCAGGCGATAATTGTCAATCAATACGCACATAATTTCGAAAAGTAATATAACTTCCGAAAGTCAGAGGTGCGCAACGTGAATTCGAACCCGAGACCCTCTGCATTGCAGTCTGTTGGTCTCCCCACTGAGCTATCGCTGCTGTACAAACCTGCCTATCCCTCCGATAATGTATAGGCGTAAATAAATCGCTTCTCGCTGATCTTCTGAGTATAAACACACCTTGTAGGTGCAACGCCCCACCTGCGCAACAAATCAGGAAGTGTTCCCCTGTCACAACAGTTACGGACAGCTCGGCATCAGTTTATATAAGTAATGCGTTTAGAAACTACGAGATTGAACGTGAGGGTAAGCAGAAATAGAGCTATCAATTCCATATATTGTCAGTCACAACAGAAATAAGACTAGGGTTTAGCTATTGACTCACTTATATACAAGGTTGCTATGACCCATGGGCATTAAATTGGACAGAGTATTCCATAGGGGCTCAGTGTTAATTCGAAACTCGATAAAGATAAAAATAGAAAATCACTTTTTCAAACAAACTGAATCAATTTAATACGCAAACACCATATTTTATAAACATCTGTTGTCTGTCATTGTTTCATTGCCGTTTTTCTTTCTTTTTTCATTGTTGTCACGGGTTGATTTATTGCTTCCTTGTTTGTGTTACAAACTAATGGTATAAAGGTAAACTAGTGGTGCAAACACAAGCATAACATATGCGTGTGTTTTCGTTCTTACTGCGCTAAAATTAAGACTCACTTTGGCGTGATTGTTGGCTACAGTAATAATGTATACTAAGTATCAGAGCGGCAAAGTCTCCTACATTTTTGTTGCTTTAAGGTGCATGACCTTAGATATCTATGCTTAGGCCCTCGGTCAGCTGTTAGGACAGATAAAACCCGTTGTAGTTTAGCAAAAACTAAAAATCTATCCTGTGGCTAAACTACTGCTCCTATTGAACTGAAATTTGGTGTAGAGCTTGTATGTGGTACATACTATATGTAGATATAATTAAAGCCTCACTGTTTAATCAACCTTGTATAACACTTGCAATACTTATCTATACTAATATTATAAGGCTGAAAAGTTTGTTTGTTCGGTTGGTTGAACGCGCTAATCTCAAGAATTGAAAAAATATTTTAGTGTTGATAGCCCATTTATCGAGGAAGGCTACAGGCTATATAACATCACGCTATGACCAATAGGAGCGGAGCATCAATGAATAATTTTGCCAAAACGGAAAAATTCTCTTATATGAAGCAGACGAATTTGGGCGGGTCATCTAGTGATAGATTTCCACACCACACTTCACCACAGCCACAATACATCACATAACATCACACCACATCACATAACATAACATCACAACACATCACACCACATCACATAACATCACTCCACATAGCACCAAATCACCCCACATAACTACTTTTACACTCCACTCCACATCTCACCCCTTGTTACCAACTACGCAAACTACATACCATATTATTTTTTTTTTTTTTGTTTGTACTTTCTGTTCATCTTATTCTATTGTCGAACTATTGTATTTGAACGAAAGAGACTAGATCCCACAACACAGGGAATCCTAGTGTGGGTCTAGGGCCTCAATCCATGTATTGCTTGTTTTTTATGAGACAATAAACTATTATTATTATTATTATAGATTTTAATTGTGAGACCCACAAATAGAAAGAAAGAAACAAAGAAAAATTATTTATTTGAAAAAATTATTGTCAAGTCAAATCGGTTAGCCAGATTCCGAATCCGTAGCTTAAGTGAATCATTTATCATGAGATACTAGGTTCAATTGCCGAATAACCCAAAGATATATGACAGATTTTTTGAAAAATAAAATTAAACTTTGACAATAACCTATTATAAAATTTTAGATATTATTCTTGGACACAGAAAGTTGTTTAAGGCTTTTTATCAAGAAATTATTATTATTAACTTCTTGAACGTCTAGGGGAAATACGTAAAAAATAATTAAAAATTCATTGTGCAAACAATACACAAACGGACAAATGCATGTCCGCTCGACACTTGACTCATTAACGATGCAGCATACATACGTTTGTCGTTTTTTTTTTTTGATGACTCATTTTTGCGGACAGACGTATGTCCGCTCGACAGTTGATGGGTTAACAGCAATGTGTGTTGTCGTAGACAGCAATAGGCTCTACGTATCACTTTACACTACGAGGAAGCTACATTTCTTTTTTTTATATAGGTATATCTGCCTTAACTTTCAGCGACATACAAACAAGATATAACTACGCTAAAATTATTATTAAAGTAATTTTTCTTCATGTTTGGTACTCTATCTCGTCGAAATTACTTAACGGATTCTGATGAAATGGTGACTGACAGATAGATCAGGCAGTGTAATCAAGATTTTCTCTTACTTTTGTCAGAAACAACACGGTGTGTGGAGAATGTCTAGTAGACGGCAAAAAGTTCGGTTCTACTTCGTAGGTCTGAAACCTCTGCCTACCTCGTCGATGATAGCTAGCGTAAGTCTATATAACATCCAGCCTGCACCGTTTTACCAATCAGTGCAAAACGTTATTGACAGCTGCTAAATATTGTGCTCTATGTTTTAAACGATTTAATATTTGGGTGAATATTTTGAATAGGAAACATGCAATGGCTGACGGTGAGTGACGTCATATTATTAGGGTTGTTTCAACGTAGATTGGTTTAGATTTTGACCTGTATATTATATAATATACAATACATTTCATTCTAGTTTATTGACAGGTTTCGCAAAATGTTTTGAATGTTTCTAATGTTTTTATATAGTTCGGTAAAATGTTTGTATGTTTATTATTCAACTAGATGTTCCCGCGGTTTCACCCACGTTTAAAGTTACTGCGCCGCCCCCGTGGGTCGTAGCGTGACGTTATTATAGCCTATAGCCTTCTTCGATAAATAGGCTATTCAACACATAAAGAATTATTTAATTCGAACCAGTAGTCCCTGAGATTAGCGCGTTCAACCAAACAAACAAACAAACTCTTCAGCTTTATAATATTAGTATAGATGACACGTAAACCACTGAACAGATTGAGATGCAACTCGGCACACAGGTAGACTATGTTCCCGATATAGGGATAGGAGGTTTTATCCAGCTGTGTGTTCCAGTAGCTAAGCGCGGGTAAAGCCGCGGCCATAATTTAGTATGGCATAAATACGAATAGGGCAGTGCTTTAAATTGTCATCATTGCGCCAAGTGTTACCGTTTCGATTCTACAACATAAGCTCAAAATTGACTACATTTTTCAGTAATGTTTAGGTCCCACGACATAGGGAGCAAGCTTGTTATCATTTTAATAATATCAGCCTTGTATTCAACTGTCCCACTGCTGGGCATGGCCCTCTTCGCAATGTGAGAAGGGTTAGGCCATAGTCCACCACGCTGGCCCAGTGCGGATTGGCAAACTACACATATCTTTGAGAACATTATGGAGAACTTTCAGACATGCAGGTTTCCTCACGATGTTTTCCTTAACCGTTAAAGCGAGCGATAATAAACTATTTAATACGCACATCATTTAGAAAAGTCAGAGATGCGCGCCTTGGGATCGAACTCAACACCTCTGCGTAGCAATCCAACGGTCTACCACTAGTACACAATTTCAGATACCGTGTATTCCAGAAAACCTTTTGACCAACCCGGGATTTGAACATTGGTGCCTCACTATCGGCGATTAACGTGAATGCAAGCGGTATTCTAGACCAGTGGTGCATAAATCGCAATAAAAAATAAACATGAGAGCATCTAAATCTTCAGCTCTCAATTGATAGAGCATCAATCAGTATTGACGATGACAACAAACAATGAAACAAACATCGATGACAATGACCTCACGATTGATTCAATCAAGCTGCTTGATTGACATATGATGCGACGGGTATTTATCAATCAATTCATTGTTAATCAGTTACTACGTGTATTTGTACAGTCAGCAGCATAAATAGCTGATTACTTAACAAATATGTAAAAGTATTTTATGAATTACTAGCTGTCCATCGCGGTTTCATCTATATTTATGAATACTGCTCCGCTCCCATGACTCGATTCGTGATATTTATAAGGTATTTACTTCTAGATAAAGTAGCTTTTAATGGTGAAATATATTAGTTTGAAATCGGTCCAGTACTTTTTAAGTTTATAATTTCAAATTTACCTTCTTTTTTATACAACGAAGGTGGCAAACAAGCATACGGCCCACCTGATGGTAAGTGGTCACCGTAGCCTATAGACGTCTGCAACACCAGAGGCATCACTTGCGCGTTGCCGACCCTTTAGGAAAGGAAGTGGGAAGGAGAAGAAGCGAGAAGGGGAAAAGAGAGTGATTGGGCCTCCGGCACTCTTACTCGCCAAACGAAGCAACAGTAGGAATACTGCTATTTTCGATATTCTGTGAGAGGGTAGTCCTTCCCCCGTCGAGCTGGTCCATTCAAGCTGAAATCAGCGAGGCTGCTACCAACTTCATAACTCTAGGCCGGTATAATTTTTTTTTGTCAATAAACCTCAATAAATTTCTATTAGCCCAACCAGGGATTCGAACCCAAGACCTCATGCGCCGCAGTCGCATTTACTACCGCTGCGTCACCAAGGCTGTGACAACATACATATTAAGTCACAAACAAAACATAAATTCAAACTCATGCGCCATAAAACAAAAACAACACAGCCTCCTCAACAAATATTATCCTCTAGTGCAATATGATTAAATCTAAAGTCTCTAAAACACAAAATAAACGACGCTGGCTCTCCTAAAATCCCTTCTTTAAGTCTAAAAATTATTGAACACACTAGACATTTTATTACTGCCACACGCCATACAGAACTTTCGCGTCCGAGAACCGAACGCGTATCCACCTACAACATTTGTTTACAACTCGACCGAAGCGATATATTCAGAATCAAATTGTCGACCGATCATCGTGTCGGACTCCTACGCTAAACAACATTAACCGCACCTTTTACGAAATAAAAACAACCTTATTTCTTGAAGGTTAAAGTTCAATACGAGTGCAAATAAATGTTTGTAATGTTGTTGAGTAATTTGCGACCTCTTAGTTCTTATATGTTCCTGGTACTCGAATGTCGATTCGCGGATATAAATTTAAAATATTTATGTTTATTTTCATTATACCCTATCAATTATATATTGGATGAGATTAATAAAATTTATATTAATTGACGCTATTTGTATATTTCCTGAACCATCACTCACCTACATATATTTTTAAGTAAATAACATTGATGTGCTGTTCGTCGTTTAAAAACAAAATCCACATAAGTTTGTATAAATATAAAAACCTGCATATTTTTCTATATTAGAGATAGTCAATGTGACGGTAGTGTTTACAAACATATATAAAAACACTCGAATCGTTCAATAATAATTTAATTAAAATAAATCCATTAAACACTATTTAAACAGCTATTGATATTAAACATTTCTGAAATCAATTACCTACTTATAAATCTGCCCGTCATAACATTGAAAGACGCTGCGCTAGCAGACCATTGTCCACGTACAAAACCCAACATAAAGTAAAACTGACCTATCTCAAAGCGAAAAAGGTGTTTCTAGTATGACGCATCAATGTGGGCGAATAATACAACAGCTTTCCTTAAAAAGAATACTAGTATTATGCATTACTAATACGAGTTAAACTCACATACTAAGAGCTTGTCCACAAGACTGCGTCACGATGTCGTTAACTTAGAACGATGCGATGTCGCGGCGCGACACGTTGACGTGACGTGCAAAATTTATGTTACTATGTCGTAAAAACACATGCCACGACGACGCAACGTTACAAATGTTTCGACAAACATCCTTCCAGCCTTTGGTTTTTAAGTATTTTTTCATAAAATCATCTATTGTCCTGTCCTAGAGCACTGGACGTACCTCAACAAGTGATATCAATAAATCCGGAGCAATAATTTCTATAATACATCTCTTTTGCATAGTAGCTACGTGCCGCTTCCGGCACCGTCCGACGCGTCGTTCCGCGGCGACATTGCCATACCGTGCGTTAGCACGTCACGTCAACGTGCCGCGCCGCGACACCGCATCGTTCCACGTTAACGACACCGTGACGCGGTGTTGTGAACAAACCCTAACTTGTATGGTTATAAAGAAAATATTGTTCACGATATTACCCACCCGGTCTCTGAAGACTAATCAACGAGGTGTCAAAATCAAACTCATGTCACGTGATTTGATTGGCTCTTGCTAATACAGTCAACTAAAATCTCAGTAGGTAACATTTTTGTGTTAATTTGTCTGTAAGAAATATATGTTTATAGATAGATACTTAGAATTGAGGTAGCTACTATGATTATAATGTCTGTATTAGGTATTAGGTCATACCGATTCAACTTGCATGTCGAGTGTAAGCTTCTTTAGTCGGATAATAAAATTAGGTATACTTATTCATTTAAATAATTCAGAAAATATACATTTGAAGTCGTAACTTTACGTTCTTGTCATAATCTAACTGTTAACTTAACAAATAGATAACTAGCGACGAAAAAAAACATTGATCATGATTACCAATTCATTTGCCCATTTTGTACTAATTAAAACTAATCAATGCAAAATATCGATAATATATTGACGACTTTGAACTGAGTTTAAAGATCTACACTTTATAAAAAATAATTATCACAACCAAATAAAAACTTCACAAAATTTTAAATATATATCCTCTATTCTATACAAAATACCAGCTTAAAGTATCAAAAGATTTACCTAGCTAACGTCATAACTAGCTCTCGTCCAATAAATACATGTACTACAAATGTATAGAGAAGAATTATGAGCAAAAATTATACGCTTACGTATAGTGACAGGCGCGTGACGCGACAGGACTGATTGCCTGTCCGTCCGTCCGTCCGTTCGTCCGCGTGGACGGACGTATTAACGTTGCGTGTTCGCGTTGATTTTGTTTTCGTACTGATATTAATAATAAATAGAGTTTATTTGCGAAATTAGAATTGTAATACAATAGCAAAAACAACAAGTATATCGAAGCTTTTTAAAAGTGATTAGGCAATAAAAATATAAAGCCAAAATTTTCAAGAATTAGTTACGTTTGCGTTGTTTGATAGATGCAGAGTTGGAAAATATAATGAACCGCGGTCAAAATTGGAACACAACTGTATAAATATAGAATAATGTGATTAGCTAAAGAGGTGAGGTAATATATTAAAATATTTTAATTAAGATAAACACGAAGTTGTCGTACACAAAGAGGATAATTAATCGAACACTATTTATTACAGTCTCCACTAACTGTACTACGTATATAGCAGTCTAATTTTATTTTTCATGAGCATTGCCCTCAGCGTCGATTAATTACAATAACACTGACACACCGGATATATTCCAAGCCATTCATCAAATGTCAAGCTTGCATCACTAATTACAAACACCTCGCAAACCGTATTAAAACGATGCAACGTATATTTTAATTTATAATAATAACATGTGCAGAATATCGCGCGTTATATATTGTACGAATGCAGTGCGAATTCAAACGAAACACGAGCGTACTCGATGGTCATAGAGCGATATATTGTACAGAGGCGGCACGTCGCTTCGCGCGCTTTGCCGTGGGTGTACGATCTCGCTCCGCGCATTAAGTCTCCAGTCACTCTCAATCACTCAAGCTGTCCGGCCGTCAGTCATAAGCAAGACGAACGGGGGAATGTCGGTGGCCTCCTTTGAACCCCCTTCTCCCTGTAGGTGAAAAGGGGGGATGGTCAGCTCTTGAAGACAATTTACTGTACAAGTCGAGTTCGCCGTCCGGGATTCGTACGCTGATGAAATTTATTTGGAGCAACTTGTGTTGCAGTTTCCTTCTGTTATGGGATTTCCATAGCGACCGTTGGAACTTATATTTTTATGGACTTTTGTGCGGGGAAATGGGAATGTATGTTTTCTAGTTCCGTTATGTATGAACGCAGTTTGTGATTTTTATAAAACTCCGTGTAACTTTTGTTTGTATTTGAAAGCAAGTACGGGTTAATAGGATTTTTTATCGGTCTGTTTTCTTACAGACTGCAGTTTCATGAGACGTTACCGAAAAAATTAAACTTACTGTATTGCTTTAGTATGTGAACAGTGGCTATTCTGGTATGACATGAAGTTATTGCAATGGGTGAGGTTAGCCCGTTGTTAGATACATAGAAAATACTATATATGCCCTCTTGAGAAACTGAAATAAACAACTAGTGAGAAAATAATAAGTAAGGTAGTAATCCATATCTCTTTTACGATACAGGGCCCGTAAATATCTGAGTATTGGTTATCTATAATAATGACGTAGTTATCACTAATTGGAAAATACTCTCACCATTACAACAAATCACAACCCCAGCTTCACAATTCACACATCAAATTAACACACACTAAACTATAAAACATTAACTGAAAAAAACTCAACAAAGCAGGGCCGGTCTCAAACGGTGAGTTAACATCATTATCGGCGTTGGACGCGGGCGGGGGCCCCGCGAGGGGACAGAGGGCCCTAATGTTGGGGGGTGGGGGCGGCAGGCGACACACGTCGCTCAGATGTCGCGCGCAGACGGACGTCTTTGTCGACCGACGCTTTATTTACTCTTCGTGTGGACTCGCGGCGGCTAGAAGTGACAGCGTTTGAAAAACATTTTTTTGACCTCTTACTAATTAGGGCGACGGGTTTTGAAATGAATTAGGATGACATTTAATGTTTTTCGAGTAGTAAAGTTGTGGATGTATGTATATGAAATGGGCTGTTAGAAGGAGTGTTGAAATAAAAATGAATTAAATTTAACATTTGAGTGATGTACAGCGTTGGCTTTCGTCGGCTTTAAGTTACAATACTGAAGTATTGTAACGTTTACATTTACTTTGTAATTTATTCATACACACTTAGAGATTTGACGACTATTAAAAAAATCAAAATCTAATGGACATGGCCTTATCCAATTATGTTCCTATATTCCAAGCTATTTTAGCACCTTTGTCGTATGATGAATCATTGTGAACTTCTTGTTATGGAAACGTACAATTTCCACAGACCTATGTATATCATAGTAAGTCGTAGTTTAGCTAAAATGCATTTATGGTCTACCAACAATCGTGCGAGGGCAAGGTGAAAAAAATACCACCGGCTTATCACTTAATCAGTAGGTACTTACATCACCTGCCAACGATCGATGACAGCGAACCATGGATTAATACACGCTAGACAGAGTTGTAGTACGTCCAATCCTTCTTTCTTTAATTCTACGATCATACACATACACACACACATACACACACACACACACAAACAAACACGTGACACGTCACCTCTACACCTACAGCCGTATGTCGTGTTGATTCAATCAAACTTGACAGAACAAAGTCGATGTGGGTCGGACAGTGCTGATCATCGATTTTTACACCCCCTCCCTTGTAAACAGCGTTATGAATAAACTGGCTATCGCAGGTGGATGATTGACAAGCTTTATATTATTAGAGTTGCTGGTTCTTTTGTTGACTGATTTGCACAGTGGGAGAGTTTATGAACAAAAAATATTGTGCAGTATTTTATTGATTGTAGCTTAATTATGTATTTCTTGTCTACTAGTTTAATTGTATAGTTTTCGTGCTAACAACTTCCACTGAATTAAAATAAACTTTATACGGATTTTATCGCGTTGTTTATTTTTTATAAAACGCTATTACTATTATTACTAGTTGTATAAAGAGTCAACAAAATTAAAAAAAAAAACGACAAATGTATGTCCGCTGCACACTTGACTCGTTAATGAGTCAAGTGTCGAGCGCACATACATTTGTCCGTTTGTGTATTGTTTGCACAATGAATTTTTAATTATTTTTTATGTATTTCCACTAGACATTCACGAAGTTAAATGGCTTAAATTGAAGTAAACAGTAACTAGTAAAAGTGTTTAGAAATAGAAAGAAAGAAAGAAAAATAATTTATTAGACACACCAAAAACAGTAGTAGTTTAAATTTTCAAAATTATGTAATAATAGTGTTTTATACTAAATAAATAAATAATAATATGCGGTAAAATCCGTAGAAACATAAGACAATATTATACCTAACTTAAATAATAGTGCTAGGAGTTTTGTTTAATAGTTGTACTATTTATATATTATGCTCCTAATACTACTTAATATCCAACATTAAAATTTATATTTTAGGTTAGTTTTGCTAATAAGATAACCATACAATTATAGTAAAAGTAATAGCGCAAGTGTATTAAAAATTATCACAATACTATGTCCGGATGGATGGGTCTATATGCAGGATCTTGCCTGCATATAGACTTTTCAGAGCTTGGTACTCCAATGGTTTATTCCCTATGACTGTTTAGCTGATTATACACTCAATACGTAACAACAGTGTCAATCGTGCAGTAATATTTCAAATGAAATCTCACCAACAGTTCGTATGAAACTCATCTTAAACACAAACAGGATCATTTCATATCAAACCTACTATATCTGAGAAGAACCTGCATGACTGCACTCAATCACACCCAAGACGCACTACTGAACCCTCTCCTACTTAATTGACGGGCCACTCCATCAAAACAACCTTAAACGTTACAGCAAATTTAATAACTGACACTTATAAAATGGAACATCGACCTTAAAACAGCGGCATAGAGTTCCATACGAACGCATGACTACAAAATTGCAGAAAATTTGCATCGAGCTACAAAAGACTTTGGTGTGGGTACAAGCAATTATAGTCTCTATTACAATAACGTTAGAGCTTCTTGTATATTAGTCTCGTTTACGGTAATGTTGAGATATGCAGCTGTCATCTAGAAATCATATGTCAGAGTTGAAGTGTCAAAGAAAAGACAATTGACAGAAATTGTTAAAGGAAAAATTGGATGACTAACTCAAACTCGATGATGCATTTTGTGGCAAAACAAGTTCTTAGAATATTGTGTTTTGTTATTTCAATCCATGAATTATGTGACATTATTGCCAATAAATTATTGGTTTTGTAAATCTATGGAGTAATTTAAATATTGTTTATTTTATTTCTGATGAATTATGTATCATAAAGTATTTTGTTTAGCCAATATCACGCTATTTTCCTATCAAAATAAGTATCTATTAACCTAAAATATTTATGTGAGATTGGTTTTATTTGACGTAGATATAGTGTCATCAATAAGATGCCATAAATATAGTGATTCATAAGACATTTGATTGGAATTCTATAGATGAATTTAGAAGGAATTGTACTTACAAGAAAAAAGTAAGGCAAAGGTATCACCCGAAAAATTCTGTCTTCCCGCACAATAAGCTCTCGAAACTTTGAAAATAGTCAACGATGTTTGACAAATAGCGAACAGATGTCGCTTTACGGTGGAGGTCTTTTTTTCCACAGAGTGTTCCAGCCGAAACACTGTGCGAGCAATATTTGGCGATTGTTCTCAAACTTGAAACAGAAGTTGGACGAAACTCTTAATAAGATAGCATAGTGTTGTGGATTCGGTCGCTTATTCCTTTTTGAATTTTTTTATTTTGTCTGGTATTATAAAAGTTTCTAAGTCTTGTTGGTTATTGTTTCAGGTTAGGGTAGGACAAGGGATAGGTTTAGACAAGAGCTTTTTTTAATAAGCTGTAGTACAATGGTAGCAGGTACCTACTATCATATTGTTCTCAAACTTAATAAATGAATAATTATTCTATTCACAAAGATTTTAGGAGGCTGAACTACTATTGCACGTAGAAACTGAATAAAATAGGAACATGCTTTGGTGGTATATGGCGTCCAAACTCTTTGCTATTCTTTGTTGAATCATTATCGGTCAAATGGTAGACTTTCGTGGTTAGTATTCAGCCGTATCTAGTTAGGCCAGTAACCCGACACCTATATATATCTTCGGCTGAGAAGAAGGAAAATACTCAAATATTTAATTAGCGCAATGAACTCTATGATCTATATGTAGCTCATTTAATCCAGGTATATTCAAGATAACTATTAAAACCAGTCTCATAATATGTCCAATCCTTTAAGTCGGACACTTAATGTAAGCAGGAGAAAACATTAAGATACAAAATATTACGAATCTTTATCATAAAGAAGACGTAGCAAATAATTTTATTATCTTAAAAATAATTCCACCGCAAATAGACCAACAGCATAAGTCACTCTAATACGAAACCGCGCGGAATCAATCTATCAATCAATAAATCGCGCTAAAGATTGAGATATTCCACTCGGGGGGCAGACGGGTGTAGACCCGCTCACCCCCTCTCCCTTAAGGGGGTGGGGGTCTGTTTACCGCGCCCGTGACGGATATATCCCTCGTAGACAGCCGTCAATCATCCACGATATGATGAGAATTAATATTTCACGAGGTATTACGCCGCTCGATAAGTCTTGATATTTAAATATACTGGAATTAGGGTATAAATTATGTGGTTCTATATTCGCATCTGAGAAAGAAAATACGGTATTACCGAAATGTACTCTTGTATATAAATGGCTTCTTTGTAGAGTTATTCAAACATTTATTATTAGAGTTTTTATGAGCATCTATATGCGACTATGCCCGTCCATTGACGCATATAGAAGTGGAAAACCTCGGCGAACTCTGATTACATAGAAGTCCTTCAAGAGAAACGCACGTTGAGAGTAATCTAGAGTTTTACCAATTTAATAAAGCAAGAAGGTGCATTTTAATTACAAATGGTACATTGTATACCAATGTTATATTTGGCATTTCAAAGAGTGGCAAGCGAGTTCTTATCTTACTATTAAAACACACACCAACTAATTCAATCGTGATCTTGCAATCGAACGCCGTCGATTTAAAACTAAACCAAAAAATATACATCAGAAAGTTAGAAGTAGAAATGTGTAAACAGCTAGGAAATCAATCAAGTTGGACTTGCGACCTCCCAACCCCCTTAGCCCCCCACTAAGGGGGTGGGGTCGTCGCGACTCCCCTTGACCTGTGCAACGGACGTCTGACAGCTGACTGATGGCTTTCACGGCAGGACATTGTTGCAACATGTCGAATAGACGGATCAAATTATTTAGTTTTGATATTATTGGGTTCTGATTTTAGATGGAATTGCTAGTAATTGTACGGAATATGGTTTTATTTTTACTTATTTTAGACTGAATTATCCCCTTGCATTCAGCCAGTGGATAATCTATAAGGAAGAAGTTTTTGGAGTTGAGAATACGATTAGTCTCAGATTTAGAAATTAGATAATAGAGCACGATTACGATCCAAATACAGAGACTATTAGTTTTATACAAATCAATGTATTTTCTAATATGATCAATATTGTTTGATTTATTCTGCCAACTATAAATTAAACTTAATTTAACTCACTGATTATGGTTTAACTTTGATGTTCGTAAGTATCTCTTTGTGTCATCTATACAAATAATATATACAGACAATTTTCTATTAGAAAGGTATTTAATCTGAAAGTAAATAAACTATGTAACAACGTGCTATATGTAATAACGAGCGGAGCAGTTATCATAGACATGAGTGAAACCGTGGCGGACGGCTAGTAAAATAATGAATAAGTTTCATAATTTAGTTTGGCCTCTTGGCTTCATTCTCACTGGGCGAAACGCAGTAACAGTGTTTCTACTATTACTCCCAGTAAGAGGATGGTGTTACTTCCAGTAAGAGGATGGCGTGTAAATTGATGTTCATCTGAGACATAAAAAGAGCCTTGCGAAGACTTTGAAAAATGTATTTTAAGCTGTAATGGCAATTGATAGATGCTGTGTGGATCAAACTAATTAGCAGTATCTATAAAACCGACCGATAAAATATTGTTTACCTGTGAAAAAACCTATAAAATATGGTGTACCAAAATCTCACAAGGTTCTCCTTACTCAACCTCATTCGTAAAAATCGTTTAATGACATTAATAAATCAAATTTATATGTCCAATAAAACGAACAGAACCGGGATTTTAATTACTATATTAAATATAAATTTTATCAATCAGTTATCATATTAAATGCCTTGAGTTGGCTATAAAACTTTCCTTCATGTAAACGAATATTTAATTTAAGGAGAATACAAGGCAAAGATCAGTAAAAATTACAGAGGCGGCTATGTTTTGAAATGCATTATTTTAAGTGTAAAATCTATGCGAATATTATAAAGCTGAAGAGTTTATTTATTTGGTTGAACGCGATAATCTCAGGAACTACTGGTTCGAATTGAAAAATTATTTTAGTGTTGGATAGCCTATTTATCGAGAAAGGCTATAGCCTATATAATATCACACTACGAACCACGGGAGCGGCGCAGTAACCATAAACACGGGTGAAACCGCGGGCATAGCTAGTCATCCTAATCCTAACCAATATTATAAAAGCGAAAATGAGTTTGTTTGTTTGTTACCTTTTCACGCCTAAACCACTGAACCGATCATTCTGAAATTTTGCATATCCGTTTTCAGGTGTATTGAAACGGACATAGGCTACCTTTCATCCCGAAAAAAATTACTGTCCTCGAATATAACAATATATAACATTCTTATGATAATAGATGGGCCACATATCTTTCGAATCATGATTGAATTATATTATTACAAGCAGAGTACAACCCGAATTGATTATCAAATTCGAAATTAACGCGAGCGAAGCCGCGGGCAAAAGCTAGTTTATAATAAAGAAGACCAAAGGATTAACCATTTTTACAAACGTATGCCAATGTTGTCATAAGTTTAGACTATTTTGAACAATATTTTCTATTCAGCTGTATAAATGCTAATAAGTTACCAAACTTATTTTCACTTGGCTATACCAGAAACCTTATGATGACAGCATCATAAATTATTTGTTAGAATTTTCAGCTCGATTTCTTCTAAATATTTACCAAGTCGGATACGAATGCAATATATTATAGTTATAGATTATAATTAAACAGATACTAATTCTGCCAATATTTAGAATTACTTAGAATATAGAATTCCTAGAGTTAGCTGTTCTACAAAAGCTTAATCTATTCAGGCTAATTTAATATAATTACTTGTAGGTAACTAATTTAATATACATGTAATAATTTAAATTTAGCTTCCATATAAATTAATATTGTAAGTACAAAAATATAAATAAAAAAAAGAGTTGCAAAGTAGAATCTAGGTACTTCAAAATTAATGATTGCTTCTTCTTCTCCCTAGCCTTTATTATGCCCAAGTCACTTGGTGTCGGCTTTCTAGTCTAACCCGATTTGACTGGATATCAGTTATTATACGGAGCGACTGCCATCTGAGCTTCGCAACCCGAAGGCTAACGATACCCTAAGGCTAGACCAGTGTCAGGATATTAGAGGGCACTGACTTCCCAATAACGACTGCCATAGATGTTCATGGCAGCCAGGACCAACGGCTTAACGTGCTCTCCGAGGCACGGAGCAAGCGATAATTGTCAATCAATACGCACATAATTTCGGACGGTCATAAAACTTCCAAAAGTCAAAGGTGCGCGACGTGGCGGATTCGAACCCGAGACCCTCTGCATTGCAGTCTCTTGATCTCCCCACTGAACTATCGCTGATTCGAATGATAGCTTCATCATCATCATCATCAGGCTATAATAGTCCACTGCTGGACATAGCCCTCACCCAAAGAGCGCCATAGCGCCCTGTCTTCAGCTTGCTTATTTACGTATAATTAATAATTGTTGCATTATTATAAAAATTATACCAGTGGCGTCCTCCTTTCTTCTCTTCTATTTTTGCCGTGCCTGTCGGGCATATTTGGTATTTTATTCTTTGTAACAACATGCAATACATATGGAGAGCAATAAAGCATTGAAATTGAAATTGAAATTAAGTCTGGCAGTCCAAGACTTGACATGATAAGCGGTTTCTTCCCCGGCTTATACCAATTGATAAATCCTAAACAAACAAAATAAGCAAAGGAATAGTCCAAGCAATTGTAGTTAACAGTATATGTAGGTAATAGTCTTCTTGCTTACAAATTGCGCGCCGTATGACCTGTCCTGTCTACCGAATCGTTTATTCTTTGGTCCGATATTGATTGACCGAGTGCACTTGACATGTTTGCGAGTGTTACACGCCGAGGTCGCCGTATTTTAGGCCGTAATCGTTATTAATTGGACAATCTTTTATTATTTATGACTTATAAACTTGTAATATGACTGCATGGATTGCGTAGTGGTTTAAATGGTCGTCGCGCCGAGTGTTAAGGGTTCGATAAAAAAAAAACACGACAATTAGCAGGTGTATAATTATCAGTGACTATGTATAAACTAACATAGTTTCAGTGATCAACCAGAACTCTTTGATTTGACTATCCCAAAGACTTCAGAGACATGGGTAGGTATCACATAAATTGATACATTGATAAAACTATGTTTTGCCCGCGGCTTCGCTTGCGTAAATGTAAGCTATCTCAATTTTACACTAGACAAAAATTTTTGATCCACAAATCGTTGTCCTGGGTCTTCTTTCTTTGTTTGAATGTTTGTAAAGTCCACCGCGACACAGAAATTATTCCTAGTGCGGACTTTAAAAAAAATATATGCTCAAATTGTATGGGGTAAGGTAGCCTTAAAGGTAATATAAATAATAAAATGTCACCTGCTTGTCCAAAAGTTATTGTTGTTTATCACCAAGAGTAATGCCAACTATTTTTTAAATTATCGTTTAAGGGTATTTATTTTAAAATTAAATTATTGTAATTGTAAGTGACTGCTTGCGAATGGCTTAATATATAAAAGTAAAGTTAACTACTTTTATAAGTAAGTTTATTATTACAAAGGCTTTGTAGTGTGTATCAGTAAAATGTGGTCACATTTAAAATTGTATAGTGACTTTATAGGCCGTCAAACTGGCTGCAAAATTAAAAAGAAATTCTGTTTTTAACACAACAAAGAAACACGTTTCAATTTCTCCAAAAGATACCATAAGTGTTTAATGTAAGAAGTGTTTCCTTCTTCCTTCAATCCTGGGTTCTTTAAGCGGGGCGTGAAAAAGCATCTTCTCAGGCCGTCAAAGTAGAGACCTCAACATCGCCTCGGCTACTGTGGGGGCGATGTGGAGGCCACTGCTCTTAGACCACACGACTGCTTACCATCAGGTGGAGTGTGGTCATTTTGACGAGCAAAATAAAAAAAAAAAAAAAAAAAAAGAAGAAGGATACTCATATCGTCCCAAAATCTGTGCTATACTTTTTTTCCGAACTAGCAATTCAAACTATTAACTCTAAATTGGCAGCCAAAGAATCTTAACATTACATTCATGCTTTTTCAGATTTATACTGCATGTAAGATGGCGTAGCTATAGTATATATATATTTTTTATATACAATTAAGGTGGCAAACAAGCAAACCTGATGGTAAATGGTCACCGTAGCCTGCAATACCAGAGGCATCACTTGCGCGTTGCCGACCCTTTAGGAAAAAAAGGAAGTGGGAAGGGGAAGGGGGAAGAGACTGCTGTGCATATACATAATATCAGCCCTGTATTAAACTGTTGCATTACTGGTCACGGGCCTCTTCTCAGTGTGACAAGAGCAAGGCCATAGTCCACCACGCTAGCCCAGTGCGGGTTGACAGACTTCACATATCTTCGAAAACATTATGGAGAACTCTCAGATATGCAGGTTTCCTCACGATGTTTACCTTCACCGTTAAAGCGAGCGATAATTAGCTATTTAATACGCACATAACTTCGAAAAGTCAGATATAGTTAAGTAAGCTGTTGATAGAAAAATCGATCCATATCCACGGCCTCGATGGCGTAGTGGTTAGTGTAACCGACTGCCACTCCTGAGGTCGCGAGTTCGATTCCCGCACAAGGCAAACATTTGTGTGCATGAACATGGATGTTTGTCTTGGTCTGGGTTTCTATGTATAATATGTATGTATTTACAAAAAAAAGTATAAATGTATGTTTATCCATTGTCTAGTACTCATAGTACAAGCTCTGCTTAGTTTGGGCTAGATGGTGTTGTGTGTATGTGAGAGAATATTATTATATCTAAATTTCTGATTGACAGTTATCGCCCGCTCCGTGCCTCGGAGAGCACGTTAAGCCGTCGGTCCCGGCTGCCATGAATATCTATGGCAGTCGTTATTGGGAAGTCAGTATCCTCTAATATCCTAACACTAGTCTAGCCTTAGGGTATCGTTAGCCTTCGGGTTGCGAAGGTCAGATGGCAGTCGCTCCGTGTAAAAGCTGATATCCGGTCTACTCCAGTTAGTAGACTAGAAAGCCGACCCCAAGTGACTTGGGAATAATAAAGGCTAGGGAGAAGATTATATCCAAATTTTAGGACTGTTCACTTCTTTATAATATATTTATAAACAAAAACATAAAATCAAAAGATATTTGTTCCCAACATTAACACTTATACATACATACATACATAGATTCACGCCTGTTTCCCAGAGAGGTAGGCAGTGACTACGGATTTCCATTTGCTACGATCCTGACACACTTCTCTGGCTTCATTCACTTTCATCACATTCCTATAACTATAACACTTATACGTTGTCGATAATCTGTTCGCCCTGACACAGTCGCTCAATTAATACAGCCTCACGTCAATTAAAACCAAAATCTGTCAATCACACAGCCAGACAGACAAGGATTTATCATATTAATCAATCATATTCGATTCATTATTAATTAATGAGTTTTTGTTGTATACTTTTTGGACTATTTTGTTTTCACACGTGGGAACTGGTGATTCAAATCAAATAATTGAATTAATTAATATCTCGCTACGCTATTAATTATTCTAGTAACGTGTGAAAACTATTTTGTTGGTCGCTTGGAATACGTTTGCGCTTATATTTGCGATTTGTCATGTGGTATTGAGCTCCGATTCAAGTTATGGTAAATAGTTATTTAGAATAGAATAGAATTCGTTTATTTGTCAAACGTAGGTGTCATTTGCCAAAAATACTAATTGCGCAGCAAAATATGCTTACTAAAATATATCATAACGAGCACCTATACGCCTCAAATCACTGCATTCCGTCTCGGAAGGGTTAGGTTATATTAGGTTCCTTCTTAAACCCACCCAAAAATAGACTTGTCTGATCTCTTTAAATATATTTTGGTGTGCAATTAGTATTTTTGGTAAGCATATTTTGCTGTGCAATTAGTATTTTTTTGCTGTGCAGTTAAATAGTACCCTTAAAAATGATATAGACAAATATTATCCGTAATTATAAATGCTTTTATGAACAGTCGAAATGTATCCGATAAGGCACGTTTGGCTGTTCATAGAGGACTATTAGTGCCTAGACTTATGCATGGAAGTGAAATTTGGGTATGGCAAAAAAAGCATGAGAGCAGAATAAATGCTGTAGAAATGAGAGCGCTGAGAGATATACATATGTGGTGTGATACTGAAAGATAGAATAAGGAATAGTGTGATTAGAGAGAGAGATGCGGCATGAAAATGGATATAGTGACGAGAATAGAAAAGGGTATGTTAAGCTGGTTTGTGCATGTAGAAAGAATGTACGAGAAAAGACTGACTAACAAAGTTTATAAGGCTAGTGTGAATGGAACAGTCGCAAGGGGAAGACCTAGGCGAACGTTTCTTGATCAGACCGGAGATCTTCGGGATAAAGGCCAGGTTAAGAGCACCTTAAACCGGCGAGCGTGTATGAGGAATGTTATGAAAGTGAATGAAGCCAGAGAAGTGTGTCAGGGTCTTAGCAAAAGGTAATCCTTAGTCTCTGCCTACCCCTCAGGGAAACAGGTGTGAATCTATGTATGTATGTATAAATGCTAATGTGAGTTTGTATGTTCCACTTTCACTACTCGACCGATCAGCATGAAATTTCGCATACACGTCGTCAAGGGTACAGAAAAGGATATAGGATACTTTTCACCTACTATTGCAGAGAGATATCAATTTATTGACAAAATCTACAATAACGCGAACGAAGCCGCAGGCAAAATCTAGTTTATTATAATTAGCAAATGGTTACAATTACTGCGTACGACTATTTCGTATGTTGCAAATAACTGGAAAACTATTGACAACATATAATAATAATAATAATAATAATGTCCTCCACACCGATTTCGGTCACGGCGGCCAATCTTAACGGAGACTGGCCATTTGCGCAGGAAATATTATAGTGTACAAGTGTGTGCGCAAACACAAATGTACTCTCTGTTCCCTAACTCTCATGACCCGATGGGACGGTAATCCGACACGACCGGAGAGAGATCAGGAGCAGGACCAACGGCTTTATGTGCTTTCCGAGGCACGGGGGTGTCCAACACCGCCAACTTCCTAACTCCGGGCTGTTATTAAGATTTCTTAACAGAAAAACCCAATAACTTTTTTGTTGGCCCGATCCGGGATTCGAACCCAAGACTTCGTGTACAGCAGTCGCATTCACTACCGCTGCGCCACGGAGGCAGTTATACATATATTGACAACATATACATAGGTAAGTGTAGTATTGTTTCAAGCCGCTTCTTGTGCTTATCTTAACAGGTGCCTAAGAGGTCTAAGATTATCATAAGAATGTGTTGCCAGGTTATCGCCAGCACTTAGCTTAGTGACCACAAATCTATCTTAAGCGTAAGTCATAGACGAGCAAGGTTCGATGTCAAGCTGGTTTTACTTAAGCCAATAATATAGGATTAGGTTAGCATATGTATGCATATTTTAGTTTTATTAATACTATTGGGTCTTGATGACCCAAGTAACAAGTTAAGATACTGGAGGCAAGTAACCCGTATAATTAACTTGCGAATGTATGCTAGTACTTGCGTTGTGAACAAACACCATAAATCAAAGTAATCTATATATTAATACGGGAAGCGAAAACTTTGGATCCCTTTTTACGAAAATTGGGCGGTCGGAGGAGTATGAAATTTCGCACACTTATAGTTTATACAGAGAAGAAGTGACGAATGCTAATATATTTTTTAATTATGCGTAAATGTACATTAAATTCATGAAAAAGCACTGCACGCACACAACCATGCATTTGACACATCACACACGCAGTCGAAGCGCGTAACTATGGTTACATATATCAATATATAATGACATATCAGCAATATCTTACAGGCAAACTTTGGTCGAATTTCGAGCACTAGGCGACCGCTAGTATAATTTATTCATTAAGGTCATTTGACCTAGTTATGCGCATAAATGCTTTCGGATATTATACGGGACAGTTGTGCACAACGCTTCACCTACTGTGCGTGATCAAGGACGCGACACATATACTTAAGTCATAGAATACACATTACTATTACGTAATTAAGTATATTATTATTATCAACATATTCGAATACAATTCGAATGAAACTGTTCGCAACGCAATCACAAAATAACACCTATGAACATCGAAGCTTAGTGATTATTTATTTACTAAGTTACAAGATGATTTTACAAAGCTCTATATATCAAACTAAAAGTTATGTATTTACATACAGATTGCAGCGCCATCTATCAATTATTGCAGATTTGTTCCAAAAATAAGGATATAAAATTTTCATAACCGTAAAAAAGACTGCATGATCTACTTCCCACGGAGGGGAAGGCATCTGAACTCAAACTAATATTGATGGCATTAATATAAAATGAACCATTTTATTGGACGTAAACTTTTTATAGATGCACTTTCGAAATGTCATATTTTTGACCTTCATGAGGTAGTGATGTTATGAAACATGTGCTAATCAGAAGAACGCGTAAGAAACTGGACTCAGATTCCTGTTATTTTAAAATCTTGTTTTAAAGGAATCTCTTTTAACTAGATATTCCTTACGAAATATTTAGACCATTCAACTAAAACAATTAAAACGAAGATACTTCTAACTCTTTAGACGAACTGTCTCTGATGTGCATGACAGTTCAGATTGGCAATATAACAAGTTTGTCAAGGCACGGTCTACATTGTTAGGTACATGAAAACATTATGACACATACGCACACATTTTGAGCTCCTGCCAAATACCTACCTGGCTCCATCAATATTTTTTTCATTACCGAACCGACGGTACAGCTACTAAAATTCATAATAAACAACAAGCAATTCAATAAATAACATATAAACGTAACAAAAAAATCAATGTAAAAGAAAATTTCTACTACCTTACACGGTCGCCGATAAAAAATAATGCCATTTAGACCGTCCAACACCGAGCCCGATTCGACTTATAGTCACTTGCCCCGTTCCGTTATTGCCCTAACAAAATGGCCTATCTGTTGTCTCCCTCGCACTTGCGAAAAGTCGTATAGAACAATGCGGGCGCAGTAAAATTTTATTGGTAGCACACGTGGGGTACATCCCTGGCCTGCATAATGCAAAGGCACGTTAGCTAAAAAGAAATATAAGTGCATATTTATACAATCGGTGTTCGATGCGACCGTCACTGTAAAGTGTGGAAATGTATTGTCAGTGCGGGCGACTAGGCTGCCATACTATCTACTATACTTACTACAATTCATAGACTTTCAGCTCACTAGCTGAAAATAAAATGTAAGAGGTACTTTTATAACGTATGTTCCAAGTGATAATAATATTATCATTCGGTTTTAGCGTAAGAATGTCATCAATATACATCAAAAATATCAACTAATCAATCATATTATTTATCGTGTTCATTTTTATTATTATCTTTCGTTTTATAAATATACGCGAATTATACTATCAATATCAAAGATTATTTACCAAATCATTTATAACAATCAAACCAATTATGTAAAACTTCAATTAATCACGTTACTTGCAACTGTTAAAAGCCGCAACATTAGTCCAAAAATACGAGTTCTCATTCACAAGCTTAATGCCACTCATAAGTTCAAGTCGTTGCCAACGCATTACTTTTGACGCCTTTTACACTTCTCTCGAAGAAAACAGTCTGCGAATAAATAAGGCTAGTTCTAGTGTTTTTTCTGGTAAATAAACTAGCGCCCGCGCGCGGCGCCGCCTCGTATGTTTCCACCATAGTGTTCGATTACAATTTAATGCAATGCGTCTGCGTTCGAATTCAAAATCTTAACATTCATTCTGGCTCGTAGGAAAATCAACCTTGTTCTGTAGTAATAGCGTTTATTTTCATGTATACGGTTTTTGTATCGTGGCTCAGTCGTGCCCCGGTCGTTCCGTTGCATTACAGTGTAGTAGTCTCTGTGACATCGGTCGCCTCTATTATTTCTTTTACAACAAAACTTGTAGTTTATCGGTTTTGTGTCTCATTAGAATCGTTTGTGGGCGTTTATTTTAAAGTTTTTAATTTTCGTGTTGGTTTCCAATATGGAAGTTGCGTCGTCATTTAGTTATGTAGTTTAAACTATCAAAGGAGTAGATTTTTATCAGAAATCATTGTGAAACACTACAGCTGTTTGTTAGATTACAACATTATGATGCGGTCTTTTATCCTAGTTATTTTTGCTGTATACCGTATATAGATTAATATTAATTTATTAAGCATATTTTAAAACACCCGTGTACCCACACACGGTAGCAGACGTTAAATGACTATACGTTTACCGTGTCGCTTTGACCTCTGACATTGTCATGGCCGTATAGTTTCCTGTTATAGACGGACCGTGGGTGGACAAGACTACTAAGGAACAGCACGAAAACATGAATGTCAATCTTTAAATTATACATATATTTGTTGTATAAAAAGCATAGATTATATCACAAATATACATAGTACTACTAAGACGGTACATAGATGACATGCCGCCATTAACCTGTTCTCGATTCACAAATAAGCAATTTTTCGTTACAAAAATTCTATATGTGTCTCAATAAAAATGTCAAGTTTTACTAATTTGATTTATTTATCGTATTATAGTTGAGAAAGAACGCTTGTGACGTTCAAAATCTTGATTTATCTCACGCCATCTGTGTTGGTAAGGATGTCAATCGAGTAAGATTCAGCGCACACCTTACTACATCTAATCTTACATTTTTGTTGCCGATAAACATATCGTTTAGTAATAGGTAACACTTTTGGTGACGTTTTTACGGGTAGAAGGTTAAACCAGTTGCGATGAAATTGGTCTAGCAATAACTTAAGAGCTAGTAAAGGTTATACACGAGCAGCGATAGCTCAGTGGGGAGACCAACAGACTGCAATGCAGAGGGTCTTGGGTTCGAACCCACGTCGCGCACCTCTGACTTCCGGAAGTTATAGGACTTTTCGAAATTATGTGCGTATTGATTGACAATTATCGCCTGCTCTGTGCCTCGGAGAGCACGTTAAGCCGTCGGTCCCGGCTGCCATGAACATCTATGGCAGACGTTATTGGAAGAGTGTCGACACAAAAGATCCAACTGGGTCGAAGTGTCGCCGGTCTGCACTGACTGGCCCCCACATAAGATAAGATAAAAGGATATACACATTATGTTCCCTTATTAACTAATATATATATATAAGGTTCCTGGTAACCACTACTCTCCTACGAAACTAATATTCATAAAGAAGATATTGATCGTATATTAGTTGCCCTGATTTAAATTCATATCTGATTCAGGCCATTGATTTGCCTATCCACCCCGAAAACAGGCATTTTTATGACTGAAATTAGTTTTATATATTTACGACTATAAATATGTATTTATGGGTTTCAATATATTATAAGATGTATTAGATGCTATTAATATGCTAATAATAATTACAAGCGAATATAATGGAAGCACCGACCAGTAGCAACTGTGGAGTGGCTAAATTTAAAAAAAATACTGTAAGAGGGAAAATTTGCTCACTATTGAAAAGCTAACATTACTTTTCACGCAATTGTATTGGTAATACAACTAACACTGACAATTATTATGAATACAACTTTCGTTCAATTATTTGTTGTGTACTTAGCAACAAATAGTTGCACGAAAGTAGTCAGGTCTTCGCTGCTTGTATAAGTACTAACCTAATTTTTCTTTAAAAATCGCTTTTATGACATCACCTCAATGTCATTACGTCTGCTGGTATCAAATGAATCACTCTCGTATTTTTCCATACGTCGTGAATGATGATACTTGTCCGCCAACAATTTATAGTATAAAAATGCAAATTTACTTGGTTTTATTTCGCTAGAATAATAATACAAGGCTTATGTCACTCATAGACTGATTAATTGCTGTTAATTCTGATGATTTAACTATTTGTGTCGGAATTCGTGATGTATTAACTAATGTTATAATCTGATGCTTTATCTATGTGACAAAATCTTCAAGGCCGGCCGGTCAATAGGTTTGTTTTTAAATTAACATTCTTGTTAGCAATTGGGTATGTAAAAAGATTATTGTCAACACCTCCAATTGATCAGAGTGCTTGAGTTAGGAGTGTTTACCTCAGTAGTGCAATGCGTGGGGCTGAAGTGACAAGCTTTCGATTATGAGTTCAATGTCTGTCTCAATCTTTGGGCTACCACAGTTCCATTTCAGTTTTAAATTATTTACCTATATATTAATGCGATGATAGCATTATCTTTTTATAAATTGGCTCTATGAATGACACGTAGGTCTGAGTGATCGCCTCGCTAAAACCAGGGTGCCGAGTTTTGTAAGTTTAATCTACACAGGAGAAACAAATATTTCCTTATAGACTTTCCTCTAATGACTCTCGCGAAATTTCTTTACAGATTGTTTCTTTTTGTAACAAGTTCTAATTATATGTATGCGTCACTGAAATCTCTTTCAAAGAAATGCCTTTAGGCCTCCGATTAAGGAATACTCCGCTTATAAATCTAATGTGATTTGGTTTCGTGATTTGTGGTTTAGCTACTCAACCGCGATTCACTAACAAACACCCAAATTCTCATATTTATGTTAGTAAAATCCGAACATCACCTGTCAGCATCGAAAAATAAACTTTATACTTTGTAAGTCAATAGCATACCAATCACTCAAATAACATCTGGAACGTGTAAAAGAGAGATCCGAAAATATGGTATTCTAAAATGAGATAGAAGAGTGCCAGCCTGTCCTGTCCGGGACAAATGGCACAGGTGTAAGTGAATAATAATGATGCTTGAGGAGCGAATATTTTGGTCACGTCGACGGCGCAGTATTAATGGTAGTTCATTAATATAAGTCGCCTGATGGTCTGCTGGACTTGATGATATTCACGGTGAACTTTTTTTTTGGATAGAATTTATAATAGTATAGATGTGTACTGTTTCGAATTTAAAGAAATACTGGTTTGAATGGTGATCTTGTAGACCATCTAATATAGTAGGTCTTCCAGACTACTATTACGCTTATTTTATGGAAAGCATATTATAAAGTCGCGAGATCGATTCTTGAGTAGGATTAAGTGTTATTCAGGTTTCTGTTCGGAACTGTCAATAGGTGTATGGTGATGTACTAGACAGCAATAGCGCGTCATAAAAAAGTAGCAAACTTTGTTCGCTTATGTGTAACAATATTGAACTCCTTCTAAAATTTGTTCACTGAAATAAGAATACTACTATTATTATATCTGGATTTTCATCCGGTTATTGGTTTGGTGTCTGGGCTATGTTTTAAAGATATATTTACTTTCCGAGCTAAACCGTGAGCTTGAAACAGTATATTTCTAGTCATAAATAACGTTTAAAATATGTATACGCCTGTCAAAATCTAAAATCATTCCAACTAAGACTTCTATTTAAAGATATTGTTGGCACATTCAATCTTTTGATCAATTTGGTCAAACAGGGCATCGTTGGATTAATTTTAATTTATTACTTTGATTTGTTCGAAGATTACTTTTGGATTCCTACGCGACTATAAACATATTAAATCATTCTTTACTTGAAAAACATTTTAACACGATATCATGAGTCACAAGGTTTCAATTAATCATCATCATCAAAATATTATTGACTGTTTTTTTAACGCCTTTGATACTGAGGGTGACATTCATGCTCTATCTATACATGCTTAGTCAGATATTTTCAAGCAGCTCTTACTTCTCAGTGGCTTAGTGATATGTTCAGGATATTTTGATGCAATTAACTGCCAGGGCCAAGACAGAGGTGGCAAGATAAACCTTAAACTATTCTCCTTTACCAAAGACTAGGCACAAGCGGCTCTTCTGAGTAGGAGAAAGAAAAGTGAAGAACATTTGCTATACAGTAAAACATGATTAAAAATAACTATCGATTACTTTTATGTTGGTATTTAAAACAGCAACACTAAAGGCTTTATTCTTATACGGGATAGTTGTGATAGACCTGACGAAACATATCCTGAACAAAATTTTCCTGTATAAAATTGTTGGTTTCTTTGGTCCTAAGGACCACTCCTTATGGTAAATGGTAATCTCCACTCGTAGACATGGATGTATTTTCTTGATATAACAGAAGAAACTTTAAGGAAACAACCAATCTAGTGTCTATTGTAATGATTGAAACCGCAAATTCAACAAGCCTTGCTGATTTAGGGTAGTAGAGGCTCGCTGATTTCAGCTTGAATGGACCGCCTCGACCGGGGAAAGACTACCCTCTCACAGAATATCGACGTGAAATAGCAGTATTCCTACTGTTGTGTTTCGTTCGGTGAGAAAGAGTGCCGCAGGCCCAGTCACCCTATTTCCCCCTTCCCGCTCCTCCTTCCCACTATCTTTCCTAAAGGGTCGGCAACGTGCAAGTGATGCCTCTGGTGTTGCAGGCGTCCATAGGCTACGGTGACCACTTACCATCAGGTGGGCCGTATGCTTGTTTGTCACCTTAGTTGTATAAAAAAAAAATTACTCGAGAAATTATGCAATTACATAAGATTCATAAGAGTCAAGTTACTATTCAAAGATGCATATTATCACCTAAATATACTAGAAAATGTGGTCGAATCGGTATTTGACCCTGAACACTACGAACATTAATGAGAAACAGACCCATTTAAAAAATATACATAATTTTCATTCAAGAAGCCGATTAACAGCTAGCAATTAATAACTTTAACACTTAAAAGATTTGTCTCAATATAATCCAAACAGCTGCATCTTAAACCCACCGTACAAAGTATAAAAAGCTTTAAAATAAAAACCTAATAAAACTAAGCTAATAGCTCTCGAGTTGATACAAACGGACGGACAAATTTACGATGTACAAACAGACATAAACACCGAGTTTTGTACGGAGATAACTCAGCTTTATAGTCGGCGGCGTAACATTGCGAAATAACGCTTTTTTCACTTCCATGACTCACTTGTGATAGAGACATTTTACATAATATTAAATATTGGTTCAGTAGTAGTAACTGTAATATGTGAGTTATAGGATTAAATTCCCCGGTTAACCAAAGAATGATTGGATTTTCTATTAAGAATTTTCAGAGTAGCGGCGGCGGCGTTTGGAATTGTGCTAGCAAAATGCGGGAATAGTAGACCTCTGCTTACCCCGTCAAAGATATAAGTGTAACTTTATGTGAATATTGAATTATAATTGAATCTTAAGGTATAATATAAAGTAAATTAATTGTTGAGGCATTGAACTACTGTCTCCTAGATTACCCGACAATATTAATTTATCTTAAAGGGAATACCAATTTAGAAACCAAAATGTTAATATTTTTTATATTTTAGAGCATATCACTTCTGTAAAAGATGGAACGGTAATTTTTTATATACTAAGGGCCACTTGCACGACAACTCACAAAATACGTTTAGCACTAAATAGATTTCAAACATCGTGGCATATACGTCTCATTCACACGGATGACTGCGACAGTACGATGTTTTATATCTATTTAGTGATAAACGTATTTTGTGAGTTGTCGTGCAAGTGGCCCTTAATATTGTACCTCCAAGGTTTCAGACCAACTTATAAAACAGTGTTGTCAGTACTTGAGAGATTTTTTTGCAGAATCTACTCTAGTCACATCTCTAATGTTACAAGTATCCATTAGCTGCCGTAACCACATACCTATGAGCCGCATTCTTGTAAAATAAAATAGTCTAGTTGTTTTTTCACACATTTTTTTCTGTTATCGAGCCTACAACATTCAATACACTGTCAATAGTGATGCGACCATTTTAAAAACTCCGTGCAGTCAGAATAGTCTATATGATTGCCCTTATTATTTGTGTGATTAATAAGTTTTAATCAATGTAAGTTCATGCAGTTTCCTGAAAAAGACCGCGCAATTAATCACCATGAACGATCACAAGAGAGAAGTACATTTTTGAAATAGTAAAATTTCACACTTGCGCGATAAAACGCGCGTCTCCACCGCTACCAGTCGTAAAGCTGTCGTTCCAATGACGAATCATTAACGCCTGGCGGACTTTTACACACGCGACATTAGACGCCGTCATTTTCATGTGTTTTTATTGCTTTCGTACATTTATGTGTTTCTTTCTAAGAATTTAATAACAACTATTGTTGATCTGTGTTTTTTGCCAAGAATGCGATTATTAATATAATGAGATTGAAGACGCTTTGTTGTTGTAGACTGGTAATTGGGTGCTGAAAGATGTATGGAGGAGTTTCTTCAATGCCAGGTACATTCGTTTTAATCAAAGCATACGTATTACACATGACATTAAAATTGCTACTATTCAACGAGAATTGTTCATATGAAAATATGAATACCAATAATAATTATGATGCTCATGTTGCCTACTTTATTTAGATCAGGTTTTCTAGACATCAAGAAACTAAAATTTGTTTTATTTACGAGCTCGTATTAAGTTTTCTAAACTTGTCAGTGTAAAGTTTACAAAATTGCAAAAGTAATTTCGTATCCTGCAACATCGCAATTATGGAGAATATAGTTATGTATGTCGGTAATGGAAACTATGTTTAATTAGGACATTTGAATAAAGAATTTTATTACTGTTTAGTGACATTTTCAGCCATACTTTTCTGTGGCATATGTATGTTTATTACATAGAATTTAAATAGCAAATATTGGCATAGTGTGCACAGCTTCTTAGCGAACCCGCTAAAGATAATAAAATGCAAATATTATAGTAAATTATGATCAAATATATATACTGCATCGAAATTACGAACGTTAAACTTGACGTTTCTTGTCCCAACACGTAACCATTGAGAGATACCACAAACAAACTGCGGTGGGCGTTATTTCAAAAAAGTATCATCATAATAATTATTTACGATCGTAAAATCAAATGGTAGGTTGTCATAAAACATGAAAAATAACACTACAATGATGTTTCGCGTCGTGGGCGACGATAAATGGTTATACAAGGTGACACTAATTTAGTGTCGAAGCGCATTTCGAATGGTACTTTTATATTGTGATATGAGGAACTTGTATCAAGACAATAAATAGCTGATGTGTTGATAGATAGATCTGGCTACCTCGTTTGTTTATTCTTAGATATGTTGAAGAATTGATTGACGACAAATTTCTTTACAAACATCACCAAGGATGATACAGAAGACCGATGCTAGTTAGGGTAGAATGTATTACAGATAATTGAACCTACTTCATAATGTAATGTACATTCATATGTTTTAGAGAACATTATGAAGTAGGTTCAGCAGACCTCACGGTCTGCAAGCCCACAATGGTCCAGCGTGATGAACTATGGCCGAACCTTCTCAGTTCTCATACTGAGAAGAGGCTAGTTTAATACATGTCTGATGTTATTATTATTACTAGCGGTCGCCTAGTGCTCGAAATTCGACCAAAGTTTGCCTGTAAGATATTGCTGATATATGTCATTATATATTGATATATGTAACCATAGTTACGCGCTTCAACTGCGTGTGTCAAATGCATGGTTGTGTGCGTGTAATGTTTTTTCATTAATTTAATGTATTTTTATGCATAATTAAAAAAAATATTAGCATTCGTCACCTCTTCTCTGTATAAACTATAAGTGTGCGAAATTTCATACTCCTCCGTCCGCCCAATTTTCGTAAAAAGGGATCCAAAGCTTTCGCTTCACATATTAATATATAGATAATTAAACGAGGTATGATACCATTAAAAAAAGAAAATACACGGGACACATATGTATGCTATGCGATTCGCAAATTATTGAACTGAGTCTACTTTATGTCTGTTATTTGTATGTATGTGAGCCGGGCTTGATACTTAGTGCAGGTATGCTTCTGTATAAAAAGAGTACATTAAAGGATACTTAATAGAGGAATTAATACCTGATACATATGTATATATCTTTTGCCTGATAAGAATCACTCTTAAGAGATATATTATGGTAATACGAGAATTCAGATTGACACACCAATTGCTTGTACAAAAAATCAAACTGGCTAACATATTTTTCAAGATTATAATTTATTGAATGATTTACATGTTTGCCTTCAAATATTCTAGATTCTTCCACGGCTATATCATGTTAACTAATAGGTATTATAAATGCGAATGTGAGTTTGTTTGTTTGTTACGCTTTCACGGCTTAACTACTCGACTGATCATCATGAAATTTGGCGTACACGGTGTGTGTTTATTTAGAAAAACAACGGGTTGCACTCCGGGAGTGCCGGCAGAAGGGAAAACTTGATTATTAACGTTGTGCATTTTTGATATTTTGGAATGGTTAGGGAATAATTTTGCACGAATTGCTATAATTATCAGTATAAAAGTACTATCATTTATGTGGTAAAATACAATATTCATTTATTGCGCTATCGTACACAAACATGATAATTCTCCCTCCGTCTTACGAACTTTCGATCAGGTCACGTGTCCTGACGCGAGTTTAACATTTTTTACCCATCACAAAAAAGTGCACTACGTCGCTAAAGAAGTTTTCACTTCAAAAATACTGTGACTAACCTAACCTAATAGCCTTGCATTTACGCGAGCGAAGCCGTGGACAAAATCTCGTTAGTAATAATACGTTACATTGTACACGTATTTAAAATATTACTAACAAGAAAAACAGTCGATCTGTTTATTCATATAATAAGATGGCTGCCATATGTGCTGTATTGGTTTTGTCATAAACGTCTCCTACCAGAATATTCATTTTATTAAATTTTATCACCCACTAATTTAGCGAAAAACAGCTCATCATAATATACATTATTAATTATGTTAAAATATTACAAATGTCATCAAACATAATTGTCTACAAATCAAGTGGTTTTTTGTCAGTCATTTTTTTATTACTACACTTATATTGAGAGTCGGGTTTGCTTGTTGTTAGCGAACTTAGAACTTTACTCTACTTTTAGAGGTCTACTTTTCAAACATACTATTTCGTTATTATTTATTATTAGTTAATTATAGTCAAAATTATTTAAAATTATAGTCAAAATTATTTAATTTACGCCCTTTTCGTATCATAATAATTATTAGTTATTAGAATAGAATTGAATACTATTTATTGTACAAATTATGACAATAAAAGGTGATAATTTGAAAAAAGTTGATGTATTTTATTATTTCTGAAGAGTTCAAATAAAATCTGAATCTATTATAATGGAAATATACTATTTAGCATATATTTGCACAATTTTTACTTCTCTAAATAGTAGATGCTAAACAGTTTTTCAGGAAAATCTTTATACTAACACAACTTAGACAATTTTATAATAGTATAGTTTTGGTAGTTACACAAAGACGAAAGTATAAGGTCCGTTTTGGTTAAATATGTATGATAGATACATGACACGCCTACATAACTGAAAGGGAAGGCCTCGATATTTTACACCAACATTCGCTTAATCAGGCTTTATGTGCTGTGCATGAGGTCTCGGCTTCGAATCCCGGGTCGGGCCAACAAAATGTTATCGGGTTTTCTGTTAAGAATTCTCAATAGCAGCCCGAAGTTAGGAAGTTGGCAGTGTTACACACCCCCGTGCCTTGGAAAGCACGTAAAAGCCGTTGGTCCTGCGCCTGATTTCTCTCCGGTCGTGTCGGATTACCGTCCCATCGGACCATGAGAGTTAGAGAACAGAGAGTGCACTTGTGTTTGCGCACACGCTTGTGCATTATAATATCTCCTGCGCAGATAGCTAGACTCCGTTAAGATTGGCCGCCGTGACCGAAATTCGGTCTGGAGGACATTATAATAGGCTGCTTATCGGGTTCATTTCTTAACTCCATTCTGTTACTGAAAATAACGGAAAATCTAACAACTCTTTGTTTGACCCGGGAACCGTACCTAAGGACCTATTGCACATAAGTCATTGTCACGACCGCTGCGCCACTGCAGCAGCACAATTAATGTTCGCATGATTAGGACTTATCCACCATTTCTAATCCAATTTCTTTGGAAAAACCAACAACCAATGTCTGACAAATGACTAAAACATATTTATTGACTTTTGACAATAATAATATATAGACACACGTACAAACTTTTAACATTACATAAACGAATATATTAACATAATTTATGTAGTATTAACATTCAAATTATTGTGAATAATATATAAAACGTTTTAATGTTTGCTGATAGACATTATTGTATGTATGTGTCTATTTCTGTTATGCTAAGAGCACTGACCCATTTTGATGTAACTTTATGAGATGACAACGCGATTGATAGCTCTGTTATTTCGGAAAACTTTAAATTTAATTATTTCTTTTATAGTAAATATTTAATGTGTTTGAGGCGCCAACGTATTTGACCTTTGATTTAGTTTTTTATATTAATATAGGTATAAAGAGTCGCGCCTGATTCCTGGAGAGGTAGGCATAGACTACGGATTGCCACTTGCTATGATCCTGGAAAACCTTTCTTACTTCATTCACTTTCATATATTCTTCGCGCAAACTCATTGGTTTGAGGTAGCCTGAACTAAAGGTTGGTGATTAGAGAACATTCGCCAATGTGTCCCCATTTGACTGATCCTTTCTCTTTAGTTTTATAGATATGCTTCCTAATCAGTATTATGTCGTCCATTCTTTCTTTTAAAAAAATATCAATGAATTAAAATAACTCCGATACAAACAAGCATTCTGTGCTTACAAACATATAATTAATGAAAACCAAGTACATCTAGACTTACAACAATCATTTATATACACACAAATAATTGTTCCGTATAGGATTCGATCTCACAACGCTCAATGCGGCGAGGCGTCTATTTTTCTGCTGTGTGATTCGTGCAGTTATAGAATTTTCAGAGTAAATTCTTTATGAGATCCTGTTTTAAATCTGGAATCTTATCCAAACTGGAGCAATTTGTCTATAGAGATAATATATCCTACAGAAAATAACATTGGATGTGCTTATATTAAATTAAGCGTATCTATTGCACGCCATAATTTAATTGTGACACGTCAATAAGATATAGTTTCAGAAAATTCCCTCACATGTAAACCCAATCACACTTTGCGAAACCCGGACATAATTATACGTCTTTAGAACCTCACATTCGTCAGTGCTGGTGCAAGTTTACATCACACCACTCAATCCTTTAACACAAACTTATAAATTGACAGACATATTGCACCCAAAAATATCGCGCCTTGATTAACTAATAAATTAAAATCCACGCGACATTAAAACATTGGTATATTCGCTCTAACTCTCAGTATTCAAACAACATTTACGACCTTTTGGTTGTAAAGCTGGATTGACGCGAAAGCGTCGCGATCAGTCATCGAATGCAGCTTGCAAGATGTTTGGACGACAGGGACGAATTTAAAACGGATAGAATGGGTGCGAATGTGCGTTTCAATGTATTTTTTGTGCACAATTAAAAGAAAGAAAGACAATTTATTTATTTGGCATAAAACAATTTTAACAGGTCAAATAGGAATGAATAGTAAGTAGGTAGTCCATATCGTTATTTAACCTGTCAAATTTATCATATTGAGACATAATGTTGAAACTATTTCTGGACGCTAGCGCCCATACGCCGGTGGACGAACTAATATAGGCAGAGTTTTTGGAAAATATATAACCAAATTCCTGTCGAAATAAATTAATCGAATAAAACTGCAAAGATCTAATCGATTTTAAATAAAATAAATATAATTACATGATGTTAGATGTTATTCACTTACCTACTCAATTTAACAAAACTTGTCTAATTAGTATGAAAGCCGTAAGACTGTAATTTTAGTAATTTTTATTTAAATATTCTACCACATAAATAAAATAAAGAAACGAATGAATTTTGAATGTATATTTGAATTATCTTCCTATCTCTATTCATCAGTAATTAACTGGCAAATTATTGCAGTGATGTAAAAAAAATAACAACTATAAGCATAAAATTAAAATATTAAGAACTGTTGAATCGTTAAAATAGCGGAGTGAAAGTTATCGGATTCCTTTCTTATCTTTTTCTATTTTGATCTATCAGTTTACAAACGGCTATTTTAATTAGATATACCGTTTTGATGTAAATCGCGAAAAACAAACAAAGGAAACATCTATTTATAATATTAATAAGATAGTAGAGAATCGTGTCCCAGCTTGTTTTGGTAAATGTCTCGTTGATACATAGGCGGTATTGTTTGAAGATGTTTAAATGGTAATATTGCTTTGTCAACTCTATTACATTAGCATACAACGAACATTATTTCAAATTTAAATGTTAATCAAATTACTGGCATTTAGTGTTTAATGTTCGGTAAAATTTGGCTATTTTTACTTTATTGGTAAACAAATGAAGAAATGGCAACATTAGCATTTGAAATAACGGTATCTGAAATTCAATTTGGCGACAAAGTAGTTTTGGTATTAACGTAAAATTTGACGTATAAATCACGCAGGGGTTTTGATTTATTATGGTGTGCTTAATGCGGCTCTGTACTCAATGTGAATGAAACTAAACAGGTGCATTGAATTATGCGCGCGCTGATGTATGCACCCGATGCACGGCACGCATGCGCACAGGTGAAAATGTGCAGCGTTGCTAACGTAAATACGCGAAATGGCCGGTCAATCAACACACCGATGTGTTAAGTTGTAAATATCTGGAGAGTGTATGGTAACATTGTTTTGGGTAACGAGAAAGAATAATAATCTTTTGAGATTTACAGGGCTAAGGGCGGTGAACTTAGCGTGGACTATGACGTCATGTGCAAATATTTTGTTGTTGGACTGTTTAATCAAACAACAATATTTTGTGGTAAGTACGTACTTAAATGTGGTGTTATAACTGGCAGACATAATTATCAAATAAAAAAGTATAGATTTTGATGTAATTAGAAGCTCTTCATGAAGTCACGTAGTCATATGACAACACGAAAACCGCAGTACTTTAAATTGTTCGCCACAGCCCGTACGCCAAATTAGATTGTTTCCATTCAAATACGGTATACAAAAAAGTGTAATCCATGGACTTCTGGTCTTATACATGAATACCTTTACTACCGAGAAATAGACATATGACATATATTACTATACTAACACCCAGATCCTATAAGTCTGATCGACAGAAACATTCGTTAACAGTCAGTCAAACACATATCATCTGCTGGAACTAGCTGAAGAATTAGTAACACCCAATCAAATAACTTTACTCGTTCCAGCTTGCTCCGAGTAAAAACAGCTAAAATCAATGAGTATAATTTTTAACGTTACATAGATTCAGCCTATATTAAAGTACTGTTTTATAAAAGCGTGATATTATTTTCTCTCTCGCCCACTTATATATATCGATACCCATTTAAAAACGAAGTAGGTACGACTAAAAACTAAAACACCATTATTTCAAGTCATCCAAATCACAAGCACTTTCAAAGCCACTCAATTCCGTCCATAGCTCCAATATCTCAATACTTCCCTCTTCCCTCTAACTTGGCACTTAGCCAATCACCTCTGACATTAGGAAGCTGATCACCAACTGACATATTTAAGTGGTCGCCTCGCGTCTCCAACATATGGTTCCACGAAAATGTTTTATGAAGATTTCGGGATTTCTTTAAGCTATTCGCTATGGTACTTCCATTGAAAATTTTATCGAACCTAATAATATTGCATGGCGTAAAATATTGAATTAATTTGACATTTAATGTTGGTAATAATTTGAAATATGGCTAACATTATAAAGATGGATTAACAATTTACAGATAGGTTAAAAGACTGTAATAACTATTTAGCAATCTTTTTAGTAAAGTTAATTCCTAAGGTAAATCGTCATAGATTTTTCCTAATTATGTGAAATTCAGATTTCAATAATAATTATGCTCAAAACTCATTATATTGACTCTATTCCGCATTGTTAGTTTTGGTGGTGGGTACAAAGGCAAGTTTTGATCATCGTGGACCCTGTCGGATACAGCAATTTAGGATAGAGGAATAATATTTCTTTCAGACATTTTATGTTATTATTTGAGAATTGATGTTATATACCTAATTACATATAAACTATTTATTAATGTTTAAGAAAACGTTTAGATTTACAACTTTATTTTTAGCTAATAAAATCATTCTGTTGTTTATATAAGATCTTCAAAGATCGTAAACCATCAGATCTTAAGAACTGATACAATTTCAATATTTCTAAATGACATCAAGGAGACGTCAAAATTATAAAGTTATATAAGACAAGTTTGGCAAGTTCTTGTTCCAAATATTATTCACTATAAAAGTCATGACCTGTCCGTGACTCCGAGACTACGGTCATGGCAAACGTCAATGTCAAATATGCATCAGGAAATATTAGAAATGTCAATGAATTGAAATTCAAAAATCTATGGAAAATGTGATACACAGTTAAATTTTTAGAGGCATCAAATTCATACAGTAGTATGATTTTGTAATAGTAATAGAAATGTAAACACGGAAATTTGTGGTTTTTTTATTCGTCAAGCATCATAGTTTTATATTTACATAACATTTTGCTAACTCAAATTAAGGTTTAAGTCATAGAACGAATATACCATAAAGATCTGGGTGAGTTTTGCGTACCGAGCAAAGTTGTATTAGGTTTCTCTCAATACATGAGCTACTGTGTAAAAGTACTTACTTTCTTTGTGCCTTTTAGTTTCTAGTCTCAGCTGCTACCAGCACCCATAACATGTAGAATTAGTATCCTCAAAATACTGTGAAAACTTGGCTCGAGACTTTCGTTTTATCTACTAACCACCCTTACAGAAGCTGAACTCAAATAATATACATTTTTTAAATCCTCGACTTCAATACGAACATAATTATGGACGTACCAAAGTCTGCAGCAACATCCATTTGTTCGTTTGTCAGTTGTATGAAACGAGCGCGGTCTGCGATCGCTTTGAAATTTTACTATCTTCACGTCGACTTTCGACAGATCAAACGTTGTTGGCTTTGTAATGAGTCCACGTCTAAACTAATATTGTGCGGGGATATATCGTTTATTTGTTAGGTTGACTAGGATAGATTATTCTAGTAATATAGACAATTTACTAGTGCTAGCCTAGTAGGCAGTTACCTTGAAATAACGATCGTTTTAGCAATAAATAATTGGTTTAAATGCAGCTTAAGAAAAGACGTCATGCGAAAGACCAGTCAATAAAACAAATTAAATAGAAAATTTGAATAAAATAGGTGGTTATTTTTACGTTCGTGATGTTAATTTCTATTGTTTTTCATGATACTATATAGAGTACTAGATGACTCAGTGAACTTCATATCACTTATAATAATTAACCTATACATATAAAAAAATGCTTTTAGTTTGTCTTGCTTAAACTTAAAAACAGCTTGACAGATTTTAATTTTTTGTGACTTTTTTCAGCTAGTCTATTCTAATGAATCGTCGCTATCCTAACTTCCTAACTAATATTATAAAAGCGAAAAAAATGAGTTTGTTTGTTTGTTTGCTACCTGTTCACGCCTAAACCACTGAACCGATCATCCTGAAATTTTGCATATACGTTGTCAGGTGTATAGAAACGGACATAGGCTACCTTTCATCCCGAAAAAATTACTGTTCCCGAGGAAAACAACAAAAACGTTCTTATGATAATAGATGGCGCCACGTTTCTTTCGAATCATGATTAAATTATATTATTACAAGCAGAGTACAACCCGAATTGATTGTCAAATTCTAAATTAACGCGAGCGAAGCCGCGGGCAAAAGCTAGTTCATAATAAATCTTCACGTCTACGAATAGGCTCTACTTTATATGATAGATTCATAACTGTCTTCTATTTGACGCTATCACTTAGGTATAGTCGGTATAGACTTCATAGAAAGACCACCATTAAAATAACTAAATAAAGAAAGACGGTGATCATAGTACTTAAACAGCTTACAAAACTAAATCACGTGGTATCATATAAAATAGAATGTAAACGTTGCAGTTATAGACGAGACACAAAACTATATCGTGTTGCACCTCATTTTTTTAGCTCCATATTCCCATTCTCTAAAAATTACTTTTCAGACCAATGCAATGCTACTATCCAAAAATATATTAATCTCGATGATAAACATATTTTGTCTAACGTTTCCAGTTATTTACCCTGCTTATATCTAAACATACCACAAAATGATGAAATCAAAACCCCACAGCGAACGACAGAGCAATTTATCAAATCAAATTAAAAACGATCGGGTGCGCACGAGTTGAAATGTTGACGGTTTTTGAAACGTGTCCCAGTGGGATTTGTGGCACTTTACACGTCTATTCCTGGACGAGACGCGAAGATTCAAACTAGTGGATATGTTGATACAGATATCAACTTTCAAATTCCAGCATTAAAAGGATTCTGAAGTTTTCTTTAAGGATTAAGTGAGTTTATGAGTGCATTATTGTGTTTATGTATTGTATTAGTTACTGATACCAGTGCTTCTTAATGTTGATGTTATTGAAGCTGGATATTCACTGCAAATGGCAATAGGACATCAGGGTTGGTCATTTAAATTTTTGAGCTGTTCTGTGGGGTTTTAACATTATTTAAGGAATTTGAGTTGAGTTGGTTCAATAGTTTTAAGAGTGATTTTATGTGAAGTTAGAGTGTCTGAGCCAGCTGAAGTGTTATTGGAAAATTGAGAATATTCTCTATCGAAATTGTTGCATTGGTAACATAGAGTGGCCAAATAAATTGTCATTTATAGGTAGCAATTTATTTCCCTACAGTTACATCAACCTAAACTGCAAAGGAGACCGTCCATATTCGGCTTGCACGTGGACAATCGTCTAACAAAGTAAAATATTAAAAGCTTTGTTTAAATATATAATAAATATTGGTTACTATCCAGTAGTATGAAATTGACGTATTTTATTTATATATTATATCAAAATAATACACACAGCCTAGAAGCAATAAGGCAGTATTACTGCAACTGCATAGTCAGCCGAATGACTGTTGGTTGTTGTGCTCACATAATGTCTGTAATATGGTACCTAAGCTGGGCAAGATATGAAAATGTCACTTCACCAGCCCAGTTTTTGGCAAATATTTTAATAACTTATGAAGGTGATGGTGACACATGAAAATAAATATTTTTTTAACAATGTGTATTATTTTATTATTTAACGAACTTGATACTAAACTTCAAAGAATAATGTTTTCTACTTAGTTTAGGCTACTGAAAATTAATATTATTATTACAATATAAAATTGTTCACGCCCAAGCCAGGGTCCCATGCAAGGTGGTCGGTCTCCTTTCTGAGTGTAAACGGCAAAATATAGAAGCCACACACGAGGGTAATTATCGTTTCTATCTAGGCAGGAATGGCGATAATGCGTCATTTCAATGTTTTTCAGGACAGTATATCTTTTATCAAAAAGTTTATACTAGCTGATATGAATCCACATTAACTGATATAGATATTATAGTTGTCTTCTGAAGAATTAGTAGATTAAGTCAGACATTCAATGATTAACTTTATTTACATGTAAGTATCAATGGGGCGATAACGATATATCTTTAGCTAAATACAAACTTACAAACCAACTAAATTAAACCATAAAAAAGCTAGATCATTAACAGAACACGGCACCGCGAACACACAGGTAGCCTCCATTAAAATTCGTATTCGGTACATGAAAAGTCAATTAGTATGTTCGGTGGGCTCGGCGCCATCTTGTAATTGCGTACGACAGCTGCGCCCGCGCACCTCGTGGGTGTTCGGTTCTGTTCGGCAATACTCGCGACAAAGGGTTGCTTTAATTATGTTTTGATTGGACGTGAGAGAGACGAGAGATTAGTAGATATGAGAGGTGAAAAGAGATCATGGATATAAGTTATGTTTCAGATTGATAAGTAAACTACAGGTTTCTTCAGTTTTCACGTAGGTAATGCATATACCTATGCTTTAAGTAAGAAAATCCATATGTGGCTGGCGTGTGACTCTTAAGATTCTATTCAATAGATACAACTCGAATCCGGAACTCTACAATCACAAGTCTGACTGAAAGTGTCCATACATAGATCTCATACATCCTTATCTACAATAATATTTTGATATTTTTAATTATTCGGTATTTCCATTTGTGATTATCTAGGTTACAAATCTTTGTTTATTATTTGTTCACACGTTCAATTTTGTGCCTCCTGTGACAAGTGATACAAGTCAAAAATCAACACTTTACAGGAAAACAAAAACAAGATTTAAAAAAATCTAGTTCGTGTTTTAAGTGAGCTAGGATTAACTTTAGTACTTATTTTTGTAGATAAAAACATTCACTTTCACTATTCATTTACATTATTGTGGTCAATATTAAAGATTTAAAGTAATTGTTTAAAAACCTATAAGTTGTTCCTTTTTTATTTCTAATACATCCTCCTCTATAATGTGATAAATGATACAACTACAGTTAAATTATATTGCACTTATAAGTTGTCTTTGTGTAAGATGAAAAATTAAATGTGCAAATAAATATATATCACACTTATATCATGAAACACAAAAAATAATGTGTGGAGCATTTACTTATAAAGGTTACAACTTGAAATGTATCTATATTCACGATATTTTTGCAAAAATCCAGCCAGTTGTATCACTTTGCACAAAATTATCTCCGAAGCTATGGTAGATAGAAGAACGTGAGTTAGATCAAAAAAATCCTAATTTTTCCTGATCATTTCTATGTAAAAATCACAAAAGGGGTACAACTCAACTTATATCACTCATCACAGGAGGCACAGAATTATATTTTAAGTATAGTAAGACAACAACATGATCGTAATTGATTTTCGTCTTCTTTTAATTGTTTTTGACAGAATTTTAATGGTTGACTCTCGACTGCCACTACGCCGAGTGTGGTGGTTTTGTAATCCACACGCGCCAAATATTTATGTGATACACAAAACATTTATGTGATACACAAAATATTTATGTGATACACAAAATATTTATGTGATACACAAAATATTTATGTGATACACAAAATGAGTGGTTGTTGTGAGGCTGGGTGTTCTTAATATCGGCTGTTTAAATGTTTGTGAAGATATTTCGAGTGCAGGAGATGTATTTTAAAAAGTAAAATATTATGTACAGGATATTAATGACAGCACATCTATAAATGATGCATAAACATACCTAAATGCATAAATTTCATATTTTACACTGCCTAATATAGCCATAATAAGTTAAATTTATAAATGAAAAGATAACATGTATCTCCTTGTATGTTTCAAAAAGGTCGTATCCAAATATTTTCCTAGACAAAGCAATAAATATTGTTTTACAAAACAATAGTATTAATTCAATTTAACATCTGTTAGTACAATTCATCAAGAAGTGTGTTTGTCTTGTCAAAACTCAACATACTTACCGATGGCGTGAATATTTATTAATTACTGTAAAACATTTGTTTATACATCGCATAATATTGCACTGACATTTAATTTGTTTATATCGCTTCAAAATTACTGTACTTATTCATACTTACTTGACTTCACTGTTGAAATCAAACTACTTTATACAGATTTAAAGTTTATTTTAAAACATTACGTACATATTGTTAAAAGTAGTTTAATATTAATGTGTGACTTTCGCGGATAATTTAGACTATATCAACTTTACTTATTGCTGCAGAGACACATACTTACATACTTTACTATAAACGATATTATACTCGCCTGACTTTGATTGTCCGGTTGGTAATAATAATCTATACAAATATTATAAAGCTAAAGAGTTTGTTTCTTTGATTGAACGTGCTAATCTCAGGAACTTCTGGTTCGAATTGAAAAATTATTTTAGTGTTGGATAGACCATTTATCGAGGAAGGCTATTAGGCTATATAACATCATTGATGCTCCGCTCCTATTGGTCGTAGCGTGATGTTATATAGCCTAATAGCCTTCCTCGATAAATAGGCTATCCAACACTAAAATAATTTTTCAATTCGAACCAGTTCCTGAGTTTAGCGCGTTCAAACAAACAAACAAACTCTTCAGCTTTATAATATTAGTATAGATTATATTAAGTAGGATCTAAAATGCCTGAGGATCTAAAATCTCTGCTTACCCCTTAAAATATAGAGGCATGACGATGTACATGCCTCAATATATCATGTATGTTAGTTTATAATATACCACTCACGATAGCTCTCAGGCATAAACTATTGAAGTTATTGTTAATCACGTCAGCTTAGAGGCAATAGTTTACTCAATCAATCTATCTAATGTCAATTACAGTCAATATCAACTAAATACATATTGTTTAATGCATATCGAAGCTTATCTCATATAAATTTAGATAAATATATAATGTTATCTAAAACGTTCATACTATACCTACATGTTAAAATGCAAATATTACAAATACCAATGCATTCTTCTTAACGTTAGGCTGCGCACGCGTCCCGGCCAAACCGAGACTGTCCTGTTTTAAATACCCCCTTCCCCCAACCCGGAGACAGGGGGGTAGCCCTAAAGAAGACGTATCTCACCACCACAATCCATTGTCCATTGTTTTTGCCTGCTGTTATTTATGACGGACGACGTTATATCTATCCTTTTCTACCCAACCGAAATTTATATATCTGCCTCAGTCCCACAAGGCTTCCGTCCCGTAATGCCGTAACTAATAAATTACGATTCAAAAGATTATTTATTAGATTATTCATGGTGGAGTGTTCCCGTGCCGTATTGGTCTTTGGGACATAACAATGCAGTCTTTTCTGGCTTTTTTCTTTGTGATTGATTTGTGGCGTTTCGTGTGTCGTGTCGTGATGTCAAACGGGTTTCGATTGGCTGGTTTATGGATTTTATTTGATGTTGGGACACGTGGTTTTGCATGTTAGATGTGAGTAAACAGATACGTAATGGAAGACTTATTTCTTTGTTACAATTTATACCAACGAAATAAGGTAAAGTCCTAATTTAAGATTCATGTGAATATTTTGTCAGTTCCTTTGTTGAATTTGGAATGTATCGGTAAATAATTCTAGTTGTGTAAGTATTCAAGTTATTTCAATATATTTTCGATCACAATCAGATATTTAGAGAAAGGCTTCATTACAAATTGCTCAGAAAATATTAAGCATGATCTAACAGAAATATGTTAATTCATTTTGAATTCATTACGATCATAATTAACAAAGGCTACTAACTCAATAATTGCTTGTAAAGAAACTTAAAATGCCACTTCAAAGCTGACACTATCTACACACTATTAATATTGTAATTTGTACCAGTATAATATTATTAACGAGATAAAAAGCTGTGGCCACCTGCGACGATGATGCTATCAAAGTTTTGGTACTGAACACATGTGTTATGTGGCACTCAAAATGTAATCAAGCACACGAATCTAAGAAAATATTATTTGTTTAATAATTAAACTAGTTGTTTAAGCATGTAGAAAACATGGATTAAAAGGTTCTTTGGATAAAACAGCGCAAGTGGCGTAACGGAGAAGCGGTCGCTACAATGCTTTTGCTGTGTTTAGTATTGTAGGCTCGAATTCCATACTGAACAAATAATAATAATTATCAATAACTTACTTAACTTACTAATATTATAAATTCGAAAGTAACTCTGTCTATCTGTCTGTCGGTCTGTCTGTCTGTTACCTTTTCACGGCTAAACTACTCAAACGATTTGGATGAAATTCGGTACAGATATAGTTTAAAACCTGGGGAAGGACATAGGCTACTTTTTATTGATGTAGGTACTACGCGGACGGAGCCGCGCGCAAAAGATAGTTATCAATAATTGTTCTTCGTCTGGCTGTACTTCGTGTCTGTTAAGTGTCATTGTGTTGCTTTATCAAATTAAAACACTTGAAATTACCCCGAGAAATCTGATTAAGAATTTGCTGACGTGAATAAAATAAAATAACTCTTTTCTTTTATTTACTTTCATTAAATTGTTTGTGTGGGGATAGTTGTACATTCTTGTCGAACTATACATTCCCTAGATAGTGAATGCCTATATATGATCATAGACTATAGTAACCGTTTATCATTAGGCAATTATGTATATCTTAGGTTTTTTTTTATTCATCAAAGGTAGCAAACCTTTGATAAATATAAAAACCCTCTTGGAAACAGGCTTACGTAAGGAAAGTTCTATGAGTAGACTAATATTATAGATTAAGGTATACTTTGTCACTTTTCTATGGATGGTGCCAGAAAGAGATGTGGTTAAAAAGATCTTATCATAGATAATTTAGTTCGTAGCAGGACCGGCGTCAACGTGTCTAAAATTATTCAACAGAACGAAAATTTTAAACTTCAGAAAAGAAAATTATGACCGTGCAGGCACAATTAAAACGTATAAGACATAATTATACAAAAAATGTCACCCCACCGGAAGCTGGGCCGATAATCGTTTGGAAAGAAGTACATTATTATTCAGGGCCATTAATTAACCCACACTAAAGTTTTAATTAAAAAAACAAGCAAAGAACTTTCCATAAGAATGGGACGTCACAAGCGCCGACGAATTCAAAACGGCAGCGTCTCGACCGTCATAAATAATTGGGACAAAACCTTCGCGTTCCCTCCACCCGCCTCCCCCCCGGATAAGTGTCTAAAATTTTCACAATCCGGCAATAAAAAGATAATTTATTAGTATAGCTCTTATTGTTTTCGTTATTTATGTGTATGGAGTAATGTAATCTAGCTGGTGGGGGCCCTAAATAAATAATTTTCACTTTAATGTCCTCCTTGCCTAATCTCCTGAGCGGTCGGCGCTCAGTCCGCGTTTTGTACAATATAATGGCCACCCGAGGTATTTTTAGGTCTAAATAAACATGATTTGTAGGACCGTCTCTGACAGAATTTAATTTCGTTACGGCATCGCGGTGGCTCCCTCTGTCGCGAATATCTTGAATTATTTTTAATGACTCCTAGTAATTTGCATTATCGTCGATTTTTAGTACGCTTTTATTTACCATTTGGAAATTATTGCCTTTTTTAATTAACTTCTTCGTGTTCGCGAGATTATAATACTAAAGTGTATTATTATTGTGTTTATAAATACTAATAAATTGTTGACTTCATTTTTAGTATCCATTCTTTATATAGAACCGACATTTCAGATTTTACGACAGCATCTATTGATATACATATATAAACCTGTAAATAATTCTTATTGTCATATAGATCTAGTTTTCGAAATGCTATGAATTTATTTCTATTATAAATTATAAATTACAACTTTTTTGCGACATCTTTAGTCATCATCAGTCAGTTAATTTCTCTCGATTCTGGATCCTTTAGATGAGGCGTGCAATCCACCTCCTTAGGTCGTCAAAGTAGATATCTTGGCTCTACTTCACTGGACTACAAGACTGCTTACCATCAGGCGTATTCATTTTAAAAGGCGACAATAAAAAAACTACTAATCGTTAACGTAGAAAATTTCAAATGGAAAACCGCAAATCCCGTACTAATCTGACTACTCAAACTTCCAACAAAAGCTGGCCACACCTTCAAATCGATGCAATACTTTTTCAGAGACACATTGTACTAACTGCAACATACTTTTCAAACTACCCACACTTTTTTCAACATCCTCCATGCATTCAAAAGCGAACGTCTGAACTTCAGTGGCCATTTCTGAAAATTAGTGGACGTAGCCACCCCCGTGGGGTGTGAGGGTGCCTTACAATGCCGAGGCGCATGATTTACGCCAGTCCGGTATTATGTTTTGACTTTAATAAACAGAGCGTTTGTCATTGCAGACTGTACGACGCCGGCACCAAGTTTTATAGCGCTTCGAGTGATGCAACTTGTAATTGTGTGTGGGCTAAACTATGTAATCATGGTTACTATAAAACCACCACGATAATATCGATGGAACTATAGAAGGTTAAACGAAACAACCGTCATTTTAATCTCTTTTAGTCGACTATGGCTACTAAAAAGCAACTGCAACGTTGGGTAAAGTGTAAAATATAAGTTATGCTAAGAAGTTGTAGACAATAGAAACAGTTAAGAAGCCTTGATATTTATGTACAGGAATACTTATGGTAACGTACTTATGTCATAGGGATCTCAACAAATAATTAATATACTCCAAGCCAGATCAGAACTGAAGATTTTTTGATGTTTTGCTCCGTACGAGACTGCAATATCTGTAGTCGAAGTTTCTAAGATACTTTACGAAACATCTTGCCCCTGAAAGTTAGGTACCTTAAACTGCTTACCTATAGCGATACGACTGAAATCATTCTAAGGTATATAAGTTTAGGAGTCTTTGTTATGACCTCATGTAACTATTTGTTGCATTCTGGAATCTTCTTTGTGACGTAATTACATCAGCGCGTCTCTATGTACAACTGAATGTACGCCATTTATTGACAAATTAAACGCTGATTTTCTCGTTAGTACCGTGACATGAGCCTGCGCTTATGTTTGCGTTTGATTATGCAATCCCGGGTTGAATGCCGGTTCGGGCAGTTATTGGGTTTTTCTGTTAGAACATTTTAATACCATTACCGCAAATCTACCTGATAGACGAGCTCGTATCTTATTAGGTACTCTTATAAGAGTATAGCTTACGAAATGTGTGTGTGATTCACATCTATACGTACATACATGTTATAGGACTCCAATTAATAGATTGAATGTGCCAATAAAGTAATTACTAGAGATCTCATTTACAAAATTTACATACATACATACATAGATTCACGCCTGTTTCCCAGAGGGGTAGGCAGAGACTACGGATTTCCATTTGCTACGATCCTGACACACTTCTCTGGCTTCATTCACTTTCATCACATTCCTCATACACGCCCGTCGGTTCAAGCTCTTAACCTGGCCTTTGTCCAGAACGCCTCCGATCTGATCGAGAAACGTTCGCCTAGGTTTTCCTCTTGCGACTGTTCCATTTACACTAGCCTTATAAACTTTCTTAGTCAGTCTTTCCTCGTCCATTCTTTCTACATGTCCGAACCAGCTTAACATACCCTTTTCTATTCTTGTAACTATATCCACTTTCATGCCGCATCTCTCTCTAATCACACTATTTCTTATTCTATCTTTAAGAGACACACCACATATGCTTCTTAACGCTCTCATTTCTACAGCATTTATTCTGTTCTTATGCTTCTTTTGCCATACCCAACTTTCACTTCCATACATAAGTGTGGGCACTAATAGTCCTCTATGAACAGCCAAATTTTTACAAAATTTAAAGGCTAAGTAATCCTAAACATCCATACAACGGACACAAAGAATACTAAAACTCAACACAACTATTTGTGAATCATACAATCTTTTGTATTGTGTGTGGATTGACTCCACAACACTCAGTGGCGAGATAACCACTAAAACCATTTCCATTCGTGCATTATATTCTAAACAAACAGAATACTAGTTAGTTACTATATCTAGTACGACAAAATGGCAATTCCCACAACAGTATAGAAGTGTCCAATTCAACCTTCGCTTGTCTAGTTTTAATTAAACCGACAGACGGACGGACATGACGAACTTTTGGTACAGATAGAATATTATTATGAATTGAAAGTGCGGTGGTGCAATAGTTACACCGTAGAAACCGCTCATAGTAGATAATTGGATGTCTCCTGATGGATTTGATGGCTTCGCTGATCTGATTGGGTGAGTTTGCGCCTTTAATTCGTGCTAGGTTTTGTTGGCTTTTCTGTCAAAGTGTTCTCATTATCATCTACGTGTTAGGTAATTTATAGCTTGTTTAGTGGAAATACAAAGAAAAGTATATGATCGCTTTATACTTTTCTTGAAGGGACCTAATTGAAGTTTACAGAATCAAACAGGTAAGCCATAGTCTATTATTCTGAACGATAGTAAAAAAATGAGATATTCAAACAAAGAAATTTTATCTAGGCTTAGGGTATCGTTAGCCTTCAGGTTGCGGAGGTCAGATGGCAGTCGCTCCGTGTAAAAACTGATATCCAGTCAAATCCGGTTAGACTAGAAAACCGACCCCAAGTGACTTGGGAATAATAAAGGCTAGGGAGAAGAAGAAGATTCAAACAAAGAAATTATTTTCAGTTCTCAAACAGTTCCAAAAGTGAGCATCGTAATTTTTTTAATTCATTCACATTATTTTTGCTAATTCTTACTCTTCACTTTGGCGCGGCACTAAAAGCTCCCAGATTTGATCTAACCACGATTCAGTGTAGCAGTAAGTTACTGCTCTCAATAACTTCCAATCTAATCATCTCTAAAGATTTTTCGCACATTATCCAATAGTACCTACCACTGAAAAAATACTTAAAAACATGAACATTTATTTTTAATTCTTCATCAAATTGCATAATCATCGCCATCGAAAACTAATTACTCGTACTAAAACAACATATTGATATATAACAATACGTCATGAGCGCAGAACACACCGCTAGAAACAACTAACACTATACACTTCAGAATATCTATCGAAACATCCAAATGAACTCAAATTTTAAACATCCAACAAGGCACATCTGCTGTCCGTACCCACAAGCAATAAAAGGTCGTGATTACCACATCAGCATCACCCATACCTGGCGAGCGACCCTCACGGACCACCGAGCCATAGTTCCTTCCCCCCATAGTTTCACCCCCCGTTTCCAGCTTTTAATTATAATACTTTATAGCCCTATAAATCACGACGTGCGTCCCAGGGCGCCGCCTACCCCCCTCCCTCTTTGAAGGATACCAGTTCAATTCTCGCCGGGTGTAATAATTTATAAAGAAATTATTCCCTTTTTCTGTTCGAGTTAAGAATGGGTGTGACGTGTGTTTAGCTCGTGATGGGATTCTTTCTTTTTTAATTATGTATATGAAGTGGTTTGTGTTCAGGAATATTGTAGATAAAAGAAAATACTAATCTCTTCTGTATAAAATACTAGTTTTCACCCGCGGCTTCGCTCGCGTAAATGTAGGTTAGGTTAGGTTTGCAACAGTTATTTTTTCTAGATGAAAGGTACCCTATGTCCTATTCTGTACCCCTGACAACGTGTATGCAAAATTTCATGATGATCGGTTGATAAAAGGCGTGAAAGCTAAACAAACAAACAAACTCATTTTCGCATTTATAATATTAGTTAGGATTACAAATATTGCCCGTGGTTTCGCTTGCGTACATATAAGTTATTCAATTTTCTATTTCTCGGCAACAATGCTTGTTTTGGATGACAAGCACCTTATGTGCTTTTCTGTTCCCCTGACAACATGTATGCGAAATTTCATGATGATCAGTTAAGTAGTTAAGGCGTTTGAGCGTAACAAACAAACAAACAAACTTACATTTGCATTTATAGGTATAATATAATAATAATATTAGTTAAGATTGCAAAAGTGTAAATAACAGAATCGACATTTTTTTTACGTTTACTGCCTATATTTTAACATCCAATTCAAAACACGTATCGAAGCTTATTTCCGTCTACAGTACGCTAGAACTCAATTCATAAATTAAAAAGTCAGTTCTTACTTTCCAAACAGTAATCAGTCACAAATCAAAAGAACTGGAGCTAAGTTGAACCGATAAGTCAGTGTTAAGTAAAACTACTGTAACTTAAAGCTACAAGCCGTCTAACTTATGGCGTGCTTGTAACTTAACATAGATTAAGAGATACAGAGGAGTGAAATGAAGCTGTTGGTTTGTGCCTTATATGTGTTTGACTTTCTGAGAAATGTCAAAAAATTTGTGCATCTTATTGAACGTAAGTAATTGATTGATAACTAACTGTATGTTATTGTAATTAATTGAAAGGTTTTTTGTCCCAATGCAAGATGAAACGAGATTATAATAAAACAATCATGTTTTGGCAGAAAATATCTAACAGCCTGTCAAGCATTGAATTAAACGCGTCGAAGACGATATTACGACACCTAAATATTTCGAAAATCTTACTTGGTCATCTTAAAACAGTGTCCTTGCTGACATAGCTCGACTTACCTGAAAAACAAATAAAGAACATATAATACAATTTTAATTGCATAAAACTTTTGTCGCATCTGAATCATTCAATGACCTAGTTTTTGTACAGAAGTTATACTTTGCAGTATGTTTTCAGTAAGCACTTATTGTTTTCAGGCCAAGATTGTTCACGAGCGATCGGTAATACTTTATCTTATGAAAATGTAGATTAGCGACTATGGACGCCATTTTTTGATGACAAGATATTCTACATAATATCTATTGTCGTACATTTACTTGAATGTTATATTGAAATTTAAAACTACTTTATATGGATTTTATCAAGTAGTTTTTTTAAAATACACTTTTATTACAAGATTTTGAACCTAGTATCAAAGTTATTACATTGTTGGGCGGCCTCGATAGTGTAGTGGTAAGTGTAACCGACTGCCACGCCTGAGGTCGCGGGTTCGATTAGCCTTTATTATTCCCAAGTCACTTGGGGTCGGCTTTCTAGTCTAACCGGATTTGACTGGATATCAGTTTTAACACGGAGCGACTGCCATCTGACCTCCGCAACCTGAAGGCTAACGATACCCTAAGGCTAGAACAGTGTCAAGATATTAGAGGGCACTGACTTCCCAATAACGACTGCCATAGATGTTCATGGCAGCCGGCACCGATGGCTTAACGTGCTCTCCGAGGCACGGAGCAGGCGATAATTAACAATCAATAAGCACATAATTTCGAAAAGTCATATAACTTCCGAAAGTCAGAGGTGCGCGACGTGGGTTCGAACCCGAGACCCTCTGCATTGTAGTCTGTTGGTCTCCCCACTGAGCTATCGCTGCTTGTTTAATTTATCTAAATATAAATAAAAGGTACTACCTCGGCAGTGAATGTAACTGCTATTCTACCGACTCGGAGCAAAGTGTTTAAGGTTGCTCTGTCAAGAAACTTTCAGAAATAGTACGGAATTTGAAACTTTAACCAATAGACAGCGAAAGGTCCATCCCCAATTTCGTGGAAGCTAAAATCATAGCTGAGAAAAAATGGATGTAATACTCTTCCATACACTCCTTCAGAGATTTAAGCGTCAAACTATGAATGTAAAAATACCAGTTTTACACACAAACATTGTTCAACAACACATGCGTATAGCAATAAGAACATCAAACACAACCTACCCCATAATCCAAACACACTCTGGGCCAGGAAGGCTTTATATTAGAATATCAAACACTTAACTCTTCGCGTGCCACTGAGGGCCAAATAGGCCCCGATCACGTAATGTAAGATGACATGTTGTCTGTCAGTTCGTCAGTCATACCCGTGATCTATGAAATAAGGCGGTTATAGATATGCCAACATGTTGGCGTACATGTTTCGCGAGAGGGCTTAATACGGCCGATTTGTGTGCATGTAATTCAATATAAGGGCGAAGTTGCAGTTAACGCGGGCAAGTATTCGATGGCTAATAGGTACATTAATATACTCTCTTCTCATAGAAAATACGCAAAAATGAGAATTTTTTTTTAATACATGCTCAGCATCTATGATCAAGTCCTGTGTCCTGGGATACTTGACAAACATACGATTCACAAATACAAAGTTTACCCAGACTCAGAATCATTATTTATGAAATGGTTAAACATCTTTCCGTGTGAGATTCGAACCCACACCTACTGGCGCAGCGACTGCGGCGACGCGATAGTTTACTGCCACTACGAATTTTTTGACAAACAAATCTAAAACACAGCCTGACAATCAAACCCGTAACTTAGACAGCAGTCACATACACTCCAGCTGCATAAAACACTTCTGCTTCAAACAGAAGTGAGGTGGCTATCTCGGAGTAAAACTTTAACTAGGCTTTGAACTTAGACCAGAGTTACAAACATTTTTTACAGATACATCATTTAATTTGAGAGACCAATTTAAACATAGTAGGTATGTATACGTACGAAAAAGCAGGCAGTAACTAATAATCAATAATAATATTGTCTTCTGTTTACGCGAATGTTATTCATTGAAATTAAACTACTATATAAATAGATTAAGATGGTAGTTGTCTCAACTTAAGACAACTACCATCTTAGTCTCCCCGTGACCATGGCTGCTGAAAACCAACCGAAACGTCGGGGAAAGTGTAAACATAAATATAAATAGTCTAATAGTATAGTAATAGTCTTCTTCTTCTTCTTCCTCCTGGCTATTATCCCAATTTATTTGGGGTCAGCCCTCCTAGTACTTCTGCGCCACACCGCACGGTTGTAGTATAGTAATAGTATAAATAGTTTTAATAGTTTCAACAATTTAATTAGCTTAAAAAATAGTAAAGTTGAATACCAATAGTAGTGTATGTTCAAAAATTTTTTTTTTATAAAGTGTCAAATAAACAACGCGATAAAAGCCGTATACAGTTGTTCAATTTAAAAAATAATAATAATCAATAAATTAATGACCGATTAAAACAAAACTAAGACGAGTCAACATCAAAAACGTCAAAAGTATCAGATGTGAAAATAGGTCCAATACGTGCTCAATATAAAGAACAGTTGTGTAATGTACAGTGCAAGACAGCTCTAATGCAAAAGAGTGTTTTTGGTATAGCTCCAAAGGTATACAACAAAATACCTAATGAAATAAAAACCTTGCCTTTAACTAAGTTTAAAAAGTATATTTTTAATTTTCTGGTAAATAAAAGCTACTATTCGTTGAATGAATATTTAAATGACACAATTTTAATAACATGATAATAATGTATAATATAATAAGAATATCATATTTTAACTCTGTAAATGGTAATATATATATTTGTTTTTAGTGTAATAATTTAATTTGCTATGTATTTGTCATGTAATTTTGAATTTGTTTCTTGACATTGACGATATTTTTATTTTTATATTCTCTTTTGTGATACTAACCCATTTAAATTTGTATGTCTCAATGACAGAACATAGAGGACAGATAATTTGTAACATCTTTGTATTAACCTATGTTTCTACAAATAAATGATTTCTGATTCTGATTCTGAAAAGAATCTAGAAAAATTACACACATCTGACAGTCTTAGGCTGTATTTATTTTCTCATTTGAGGCTCACGGTATCAGCCCACACAAGTCAGCCCGTGAATGCCTATTAGAACTATCAACCGTTTACGGCGTTCTCAAAACTTGGCAAGCTAGTCGCGTGGGGGGTGCGTGCAAATATGACAAATTTATGTAAAACGGGCTCTCTTTGTGCGGCAAGCAGCCGTCGAGAAATTAGTGCTCATTTTGTCTGATGTTTACGAGTGGTGGAGCAGTGTGCGCCTCAAAAATATGGTAATGGCTGCACAGTGGTCTGGTTCCGTCTAGCGATGTGTATCGATTGTGGATTCGTTCGAGTTACTGCGGTTGCGGTTCACTACTACTGGTCATGCGAGTCTTAGTGTTTCTGTATGGAAATGTTTTGTTATATTGTAATGAAAAGGGTTTAGAGTCAAATACTGCGTTGTTTTGATGCTTCCTTATAATCGAGCCTGTTAATCCTAATATAGGCTACGCATATTGAGGTTTTCTGTGCAAAAAAATCTCAATAGCAGCATAGAATCTGGTACTTTTCCATGTAATAGGTATTAGGCAAGTGAAAGCTACTGCTGTAAGTGAGATTTAAAGATCGGTTTCCGGGTCGGATAAAGAGTAGGTAATAATTGGACTTCTTTAATTTATCTTTCTCACACACACACACACACATACACACACATACCACCCTCATACACACACACACACAAACACGTGCGCTTGCTCGCGCGCGTGCTCACACACTTTATTATTAAGCATATTCATATATCCATCCCTATTTTATTTTGTTACGTTACACAAATTTTACTTTGATATCCATATTCTTAAAATTGTATCCCAAATAGTACGTATTAGACAGGGTTACGGGCCTGGCCTTTTTAATACAAGTTGTTTAATAACAACTTAGCACCGCTTAATGTGTGTCAGTAATACCCACAATTTTATTTTATTTATTATGTCTTTATGTCTGTGTACTCGTAAATATAGAATAATTATGTACACGTGTTATACTGTGGTGAAAATAAATAAATATTATCAAGCTATCGGTGGTTAAGGCTCCAGAGAAAGAAACCACCGCACTATGTGCACCGTGTCGAGCAATACTGCCTTCTGAATCGAGGACTTGACCCAGCTATTCAACGCGAGCCTCTTAAGATGGTGGTCGGTCTTATTATTATTATTTTATAAGAATTTCTAAATATGTGGGACCATATTTAGAAATTCTTATTAATTTCTAAAAACTAGCGTAATAATATATGAGTAGCTGTAATACAGGTCTGCCGACCCCTTTTACAGTAGAGGCGTGAGATTATGTAAATATAATTCAATGCAGCTCAATAACAGAGTGGCAACAGCCGCATCTATTGGCTTGTCTATCATTCAGAACGAATCCGCGGAGGAATTGTCGCGATTCATTGCTCGTTAATCGTGACACATCGCCGTATTTTCGTCTAAACTCGTTACACTTATGCCAAGTTGTTATTCCGCGACTTTTTTATCGCTGCGTGTTTTTTGTCGGACGATAATTTTTTGGATTCACGGCACGGCGAAGTGTCCTGTTACTACAAACAAACAATACAGTTACTACAGTAGCTGGTTCAACGAATAGGAACAAATGATTTCTCACGATTTTAATTTTTTTCTTATCAAATTTGTCCATGTAAGGAATACTTAGAAAACCATATCATCTCGCCTGTAACCCTCTTCTTAGTATGTGTTTGCTACACAAACTTTATTTATTTGGATCGCCAACAAATGATACACATTTCTTACTTCTAAATAATAATTTACAGACATGCCTTGTGCTCATTCACTTACAGGCAACCACATCTAACAAAAATAAAAAATTTCGCCACAAAAACTAAGTAAAAAACTCTAAATAGATTAACATAATATTAAAATTAAAATTATATTGAAATTAAAAAGAACTTTACGCTCATAATGGTACTGTCTATTGATAAAATGCGTATTTATTACTGAGGTCTAGGAATAGAATATTGATACAGCAAAACAAAATTATTGGTTCAAGTTTAGGTAATTCTAATCGTACATTTACTTAAGATTATTTATAAATATAGGTACGAAAATACTTAATAAAATATACGTACAAAATTAAATTATTTATATATAATGCCGACAGCACGAATAAGCCACTGTGTTGGCTTAAGTAGTCAAGAAGAACCTGTCAATGCATAGAGTATTTACCATACTCTATTCATTAACAGTTTCTTCTTCCATATTAATAATTTAATTTTATTAATATATTTTTTTAAGTTAGGTAATTTTGATTCCCACAACGGACAAGACACAGCGTCTACAGACTATTGTTCTGAGTCAAGGGTTTTTTGGTGTCCAGTTTTCTAATGTTTATATATAACATACAAAGTGAAAGTATGTGAGGTGATATATAATTAATATATTATTTTAATAAACGTAGTATTGACTCGACATCGGTTGTATCAATTATTCTCCAAATTAACGCACCTTATACCTTCCGTACAAGTAAGAGAGGAGTGACGAAAAGTGAAGTAAATGAAACCACTTCACTATTCTTATTTTTCTAAGCAGATTCGCGGCCCGTCATGTTCTACGCGAGGGACTGTGATTGCTCGAGACTAGATAGAGAGAGCAACCTTACTGTTAATCTTAACTTGAACGGTGCCAAAGTAAAGTAGTACAAAGGTAAATCACAAATCACGATATCCGTGGCTACGCATTAGTTGGAGATAAGACGCCATAAACGCTGATTTAATGCAGACCAACTTTGCATTTCACTCCTTTCATTGAACACTGTTGGTCACGAATAACCTAATTTCTAAAGGATATCATAATTTCTGTTGTGTTTGTTACAAATTAGTCATTGTAGTGACGTAGAATACAAGTAATTACAGCTAAGATATAGAAAGAGAATAAACGTAAACAAATAAAGACCATGAGAAAATGGCAGTTTCGTTTCTTTCTTTTGTTCTTATAAAACGCTTCCATTTTCTATTTCTTAAATATTTAATCTTATATATTTCATTTTCATGAGGCGCTCATAGCCAGTTGCACTCACTGATCGGTAAACTATTAGCGAGGTTAAGCAACGTTGGGTGCGGTCAGTCCATAGATGGGTGACCGCTTAGTGGTATTTCATCTGAGCGTCTCCGTGCTTCGGAGGGCACGTAAAAAGTCGGTCCCGGTTGTTGTCAAATTGACGCAGTCGTTAAGCCTTGTCAGAGGCCTACGGGCAGCTTGAACAACAGGTTGGCCACTAACCACACGAAAAGATGAGAAAGATGAAAGATTTTATTTTCATATGGAAAACGCCTATTTTTCCATAGCGTATCAAAAACAATGAATTAAAAGCACTAAAAATGTCTTGAAAATACTAACGATATTCTAGTCATTCAAAATCTTCTGTTCAATGCAACATCTCTGACCATAACCAATTTCGATAGCCACATCAATAACTTCTGGACTTTGTCATAGACTATCAGCTACTTCGAATCAATAATCGCTTAACCAATCATTAGTCGATTAAAGAACTCAATGAACGTCAATAAACGTATTTCTCCAACCCTACTTACTTTATAAGTTAGCAGACAAAATCGTCGACATTATTTCGGTCGCAAGTCGCAGGTGTGCGCGAGCTTGACAGATACAACTCAGATTTATGTGTTTACTGTATAAATCACGAGTGAGATGTCAACGTTGGCTCTGATTTTTTATTCGTTGCTTTTACGCTATACATCATAGTTTTGTCTTCCGCGGTCAATTTTTTTGTTCGTAGAGTGCGCAGTTGGACTTATTTTCGTGTAGGAGGAAAATTTTGCGTGTTTTGGATTAGCTCGGGAATGGGTGAAGCGAGGTGACTGAGGTGAGTCGGACTTTTTTTTTATAGTAGCTTATAGATATCATTTTTCTTGCTTCGGTGTAGTTAAAGTGCGGTGAAGTTCTAATGCACTTTGTGTCTCGGATTTGATAATAAGAATAATGTGTGTTACTTAAAGAAGTATGGTCACCTACAGATACTTTATGATTCTTAGATTAGATACCCATATGAGCAGCGATTGCTCAGTGGGGAGACCAACAGACTGCAATGCAGAGGGTCTCGGGTTCGAACCCACGTCGCGCACCTCTGACTTTCGGAAGTTATATAACTTTTTGCGTATTGATTGACAATTATCGCTTGCTCCGTGCCTCGGAGAGCACGTTAAGCCGTCGGTACCGGCTGCCATGAACATCTATGGCAGTCGTTATTGGGATGTCAGTGCTCTCTAATATCCTGACACTGGTCTAGCCTTAGGGTATCATTAGCCTTCAGGTTGCGGGAGTCAGATGGCAGTCGCTCCGTGTAAAAACTGATATCCAGTAAAATCCGGTTAGACTAGAAAGCCGACCACAAGTGATTTGGGAATAATAAAGGCTAAGGGAGAAGATTAATTAGTATATAGTTTGTTTATATCCTAGAAATATTTAAATGCTTTATTTAAATAAAATTATATGACCCTCTGCATTGCAGTCTGTTGGTTTCCCCACTGAGCTATCGCTGCTCTGTACCTATAGCAAATAAATATATTAATAATAATAATAATATATTTATTTGCCAAAAAACACGGTATACAATGATCTTATAATTCAATAAAGCACATACATGTTTTGCCACGGTTACATAGCATGCAAATTTTAGATAATTATGCAACTATCACAATTTAAAATCAAAAAAATCTTTGAGACTAGAAATTATTTTCAGTTAGCCATTTGTATAACTGAATACCAAATTGTCTTGTATTTAACAGTTTAAGGTAATTAGGAATCTTATTATAAATTCGGATACACATTGCGATACAATTGCTATTGAATTTTGTGGTTTTCGGGATACAATTTAGAACCAGTCTATTTCATAATATTTTTATTAAATATACCTATTTCTAATTAGGTTTGATACACAAATATAGATAATTATTATGATTATACCTACAGATGGCGCACTGGTTTAAGTTTTCATTTGATATCGTTCACTCAGATTCAATCACCATATGAGACGGTCGACGACGCAAATTGTTGTACCAAGTTTGTCCTTTGTGTTCGTTCTTTTAATTATATGATATAACTAGCTTTGCCCGCGGTTTCACTCGCGTTTATGGTTACTGAACGACCCCGTGGCTCGTAGCGTGATGTTATATAGCCTATAGCCTTCCTCTATAATTAGGCTATCCAACACTAAAATAATTTTTCAATTCGAACCAGTAGTGCCTGAGATTAGCGCGTTCAAACAAAGAAGCAAACTCTTCAGCTTTATAATAATATTAGTTGAGATTAACAAAACTATTATGAAAGACTAGTGCCTAACTAAAAGCTACATTTCAGACCACCATGTTTATAAGTTCCCCACATAAAAATATTTCATAGCCCAAAACAAAATGAAAATAAAATTTTTCAAATAAAAACTTCTTTAGGCGCTTTGAACACTTCTTGGGTGAACAAAAATCATAGAACTCGCGTCATCGTCACGCTTCCACGCTTTCCATTTTTGAATTATATTTGGTTTATAAAGAATTAGTGTTTATGATCAAGAATTAAAGTTTTCACTTCTATCGGTAGTCCCCAAAGACTGCCCCAATTTTTTTTAATATGAGGTGCTTTCTCATCGCAATAATATTTAAGAAAAAATTATTTGCTTCGAGCCACCAAACGACTGAACATCCCAGAAATACTGAAAAATTCAACAATAAAGTCAGTAATAGAGTGTGTAAATCCTATAATCCACAGTGAGATATAATTCTCAGTGGCGACACATCGCTAGTTGAGATCAATCATCGTCTTCTTAACGAGTGCTACAGCTGTTGTGTGCGAGACTGATGGAGCTATAAACTATATTTATAGCTGAATAGCTCGAGAATAGTTCTGATGTGTGTCGCTCAAGAAACTGGATTATGTTGTGGATGCACGAAGGAATTGATGCGGTGGTTTATTTTTAGATTTTATCGTGCATATAAAATTTTATATTATGCGAGAATTCGTTTGACTTTATATACATGATATAGCCACCTTTATTCTTTTTGTACTTTATGCATGAATTGAGTATTTATATAATACTAGCTTTTGCGCGCGACTCCGCCCGTGTGGTACCTACATCAATAAAAAGTAGCCTATGTCCTTGCCCAGGTTTTAAACTATATCTGTACCAAATTTCATCTAAATCAGTTGAGTGGTTTAGCCGTGAAAAGGTAACGGAGACAGACAGACAGACAGATAGACAGACAGAGTTACTTTCGAATTTATAATATTAGTAAGGATAGTACCTAATTAATATAGAATATTTTATTATGTTATTGTCAAATCACCGTTTAAAGTAATGCAGTTTTTTAAGCCATTAATTGATATCGAATTCCATCGCCTTCTAGTTTTGTGACTGTGGCTAAAATATGCACAGATTCAAAACTAAAATTCAAACGATCATTTAGACTAGAAGATGAATTAAAATATTGAAATAAGTATAAAATTAATTCTAAATTCTTACAATAGGTCAATTATATACAATTTTATTGAAACCAACCACCAAGTGGTAAAAAGACATATTTATTGATCGTAAAATCAGCACCTTCTATTCAATGACTACACGCGACAGACAATACAATTAATGAATGTTTACCAAAACAAAGAGCTTGCCTTCCTAAAGTGAAGTAACAACACCGGCATATGTCCCTCAATTAACAGTCAGTGCCTCCAAACTCCGCAAATCAACATCTGCGCCTATTTGGTACAGATATAGTTTAAAACCTGGAGAAGGACATAGGCTACTTTTTATTGATGTAGGTACCAAGCGGGCGGCGCCGCGCGCAAAAGCTAGTTATAAATACTTTAAACTATACGAGGAAACACAACGGCCGTTTTTCCATACAACGAATAATTTTTCCAAAAAATATATGGGCTCTATTGGCATGTCCCTATGTTTTCCTTTTTTTCACAAATTGGTTATTAAAAGAGATATGAGCCTTCAAAATTGACCATATTTTCCGCTGTGTTCATACATCCAGAAAACAAATTTAACTAGATTATATAAAAAAAGTAAAACATAGGAACACGGCCAAAGTCTTTCTTTAATTTTAATGAAAAATGTAGTTAAATCGGTCAAGTTTTGGAGAAGGAATCAGGGGACTACGAAACGTTGATTTTGTGTACTTTTAATAGGTATTTTCGGTCCAACCTGCAGTTGTCGTCTCTATCGCGGTTATGATATTATACATGGCACTGCGCGACAGCAATAGATTTTACAAATACCTATTTTTCAATTCTCTCGCCCTTATTGTTTCCTCTTAACCTCTAAGCACAAAACACCTCCACTATTTCTAAGCTCGCTGTGGTACAGTATGACGAGCGATAACGTCGTAAACAGAAGCCCCCACCCACACACGACAGCTCGTACTAATAAAACACGCGGCATTGTCGCCTCGGCATACACACGTCACTGTTATACCCGGTTTTACTACACCTTGATGACCTTTTCATTTCCCTCGGTAAGGTACAGGAATAACGGTGGTTATGAATTTATATTTTCTTGTGCAACGTCTTTTAAAGAAAGATGTGTTTACTTAACACATCTTTCTTTAAAAGACGGCTTGAGTTAACGGTTGTGCAGTGCAAGGGTTGACTAAACAATCGCTTGAAGGTGCAATAGTTAAGTCGTCACCTCGCCAACAGGCCGGTCAAATGTCGATTCTCATCCAAAATGCAGAATTGTGTGAACACATTAAAAAAATACTTTCTAAGCCTGCAGTCATGTAATATACACAAATCACCTAAAGGAAGACAGAGTTCTTGTAGAACTACAAATCGCTATGATTTTAATTACCACGTTGTAGAGAATCAGCAGTATACTGCCGTTAAATAGGCTTAGTGCCAGCTTCCACTACGGAGAATTTCATGACAATAAAACTTAATAAGACTGCCCGATCCTGGATTCGAACCCAAGACCTTACTATGCCACCGAGGCAAATATATTAAATAAATAACATATATTCACGCCTGTTTCTCAAAAGGGTAGGCAGAGACTACGGATTTCCATTTGCTACGATCCTGACACACTTCTCTGGCTTCATTCACTTTCATCACATTCCTCATACACGCCCGTCGGTTCAAGGAGCTCTAAATAAATAATGAACATTAAAATTACTGGACATCTATTTCTTCTTTATAAAAAAGACAACTATCGCAAGGGCATAATGCCTGTGTCATGAGTGACTTTACAATCATCGAAACAACGGATCAGAGCACCTAAACTTGGAACAACTCGTGAAACACAGATATTAGTCTCGTGTCGCCCACAAGCCTCGGCACAGCGGCAGTGAGTTTTTTTTTAAATATTATATTCTACCACATACAACATCATCTAGCCCAAATTAAGCAGAGCTTGTACTATGGGTACTAGACAATAGATCATTTGCGATTTAAATTCTAGTTTTGTATATATACCCGTCACTATTTATAAGCCAGGCCTTCCTTGGCAAATTGCCCTTGATACATCAATAAGTTTAAGTTCACAACTCAGCCCTATCAATGCGTCAAATACTACAAGTAGGCAGTATAAGTTCGCATGAGGCAGAGGTGCAGTACAGATACTTGAAGCAAGCTATGGTTTAGCTCCTAAGTAATAGAAAGCAATCCTATTGCCATCTGTCGTCTGAGAAACTCTAACTCTTTCTTGACAGAAAACATAATAATACAATAATAATATTCTATCACATACACACAACAGCATCTAGCCCAAACTAAGCAGAGCTTGTACTATGGGTACTAGACAATAGATAAACATATATATACATTATTTTTTGTAAATACATACATATTATACGTAGAAACACCCAGACCAAGACAAACATCCATGTTCATGCACACAAATGTTAGGCTTGTGCGGGAATCGAATCCGCGACCTCGGGCGTGGCAGTCGGTTACACTAACCACTACGCCATCGAGGCCGTCAGTCAACCAGTAGTCATTTAAGCGGATCACATCAAATACTTTTGTCATACAAAGATTTTCATTTAAAAGAAATTTATATGTACTTAAAATGCATTTTTCATTTTCTTAACATTTCTACAACGTCAATTTAAAAAATATAATGAAGCGGAATGCTGGTTAGTGTAGCGGTAGGAAGGAATGCAGCTAGCACGACATTGTTGTGCATGAGGTCTCAGATTCGATGGCCAGGTCTGGCATATTGTATTAATCTGTCAAAAAATTCTCGACAGCAGTACGGAGTCTGAAACTATGTCCGCTAAACTATAGACAATAGAGCTCTATGACGGAGGACTTAGCTAGCGAAATGTGGATTTAATACAGCTCTGTTTACCCCTACAAGCATAAAGGCGTGAAACTATGTATGTATTTAATAAAAGAAAAATAACAGCAAAAGTTACAAACAAAATAATTTCATTTGATATTACATCAAACACATGCATATCTACCTGAATTCTAGTACAGTTAAAAACATCTTCGCGTATCCCGCAGAGCTGCACTCCTTGACAATCGATTGACGGGTGTCCCCTCCCCCCACCCCATACCCTCCACTGCCCCCAAACTACCCCTTCTTGCACCCCCCGGCGCATTCGCCTGACCCACATCGACGCCATATTTATAATAATTGTACCCCGATTCTGGAGTACAGACCTGATAGTTTTAGTATGGTAATGGGGTGGATTTTAAAGCCACTTTTTTGTGTCAAGTTTTGATTAAAGTTCGACTGTGAACGCAAAATATTTGGCAATATATATCTTTTGCTATACTTTAGATAAATACAACAAACTGTCAAGTTATATTGTCTTTTCCACAATTAAAAATTACAATCTACGATCTGATTTATAAATTACGAAACATCTTCGCTTTTCAAAAATTGATTTCAAATGTAACTGGCCACTATCATTTTCTTATTAGAACCCAATTTTCCAAATTCAAAACCTACTTAACCTTCTGCTCTGCGTGTTCCCGAAACCAGACTTAAACAAAACAACGTAGCTACATACGCGTCGCAAAAGTAAATACGATAGCCTTAACCCCCCGCCCGTCCCTTCGTTATCACGTCCCGGACATAATTTAAGACGAGTCGTTCCGTCCGCGTCTGTCCGACGTCCATGGATGTACGGATATATCTGTCAATACTGTTTGTGCAGATTGATTTTTGTAGTTAGATGTTGTTGACTGTGCCATGATTGGCAAGTTTCAAGGTGCGAAGTTTGGCTAACAGATATTATAGTAAATGTGGATTTTTGTTGGTATGACATGTTTTTGGTGAAAGTTCGTTGATAGAATCATAGTAGTGTAAAATGCCAAAAAATAAGGTTTTCTTTGAATATATTACATGATTTTTCATGTGATTGTTATATACGGGTATAGATAGTTGCTGCATTTACCAAATTAGAAAAATATAGTTTTTTGATAAACATATACATCCATATTTTTGTAGGTACCTATAGCGTTTGCCATTACTTATTGAGCCAACTACAGTTATTGAGTCGAAATAATATTAATAAAATAAAAAGAGCTGAAATATTTTCTAAGCCTTCACGCAATAAGCCTTATCATTCCATCTAAAAAACTACAAAGAGATACGAAATAAATATGAATTCATATTTTTTTAAACAAAGCTTAACGCAAAACGTTTCCGTTTTCCGACTCGGGACAAGATGTCAAGTATCGTCAGATAGCGTCGAAAGGGTTGAGTTCCGTCGCTTAAAAAGTATGAAAAAAAAATCTCTTATCTATGGAACGAGTGGTGATTGTGTCCTATAGACATTGTATGGAAGAAATAAGGTCGGAATCAAGATCATACTTTTTTATTTATGTGTAATTATGAAAAATGGTAACAAGTTGACATTTTATCGTAAGATTAAATGAATGTGCTTTTATCTTGCATCTGTTCTGATATACTACTAACAATATTTGTTTTATTAATTATTGTGGCGTGTTGGTTTCAAAGCAACACGCTTTAATAGAGACGACATATAAATATCATACGAATGAAAGACTAAATTGATCATAAATTGATTACCGTATGTTTGAATGTTTGTTACTTTATCAAGCGTAAATTGTTGAACGGCTTTGGATGAATAATATAGTCTTACGTGGTCGCGAATGTTATTCATTGAAATTAAACTATGCACTTTATACGGATCTATCGCGTTGTTTACTTAACAATTTATAACATTATTTTGAAACACTTAACGTTATACTACTGTAATTAAGCTTTACTACTTTTTAAGCTAATTAAATTAAAACTATTTTTAATTACTATTTTATTTAAGTTTACACTTGGCTCGACGTTTCGGTTGCTTTTCAGCAGCCATGTTCAAGGGCAGACCACGATTGTAGAATATTATATACTTCAGAACACTGAGACAGGTTTTGAAGTATATAATATTTAATTTCAATGGTTTTGGATGAAACTTAGCACTCTGATAAACCATGTCTGAAATTTACACATAATACTTATTACGACAAAGCTGTGACCAGAAGCCTAATATATTAAATCAAGGCAACTTCGATAAGTACTTTAATTAAAATCATTTTCTTATCTAGATTTCACACCATTAATTTTTATCTATACCCCAGTCTGTTCCAAGATAAAGTTCAAAAACTAGAACTAAAGTTCAGACATATCTAAGTTACAAACCCACTCTAAATCAGCTGTCCACCGCAAAATAACCCGTCACTAAAAATCACTCGCGAACTATTTCTAAAACACTGCCCAACAATCAAAACTTCTACCATATAGACAAAAACTCGCCGCACTCGGGAATACGACACGGTTAAAACAAAATGGCGAAACTTTAAATTCACTAAAACTACTTAACGTTATGTTTTAAGATGTCTCCCAACTCTAAATCCTTTCTGTTTGGCGTCGCAGTGGGAAATCATGGCTTGTCACGGGTTCAATTCGAAAACAATTCAACGGTTTTAGTTGTGACGCGCCGCGTAAATTATTTGGCATTAGAAAGAAAAGTTGGATTCGGTAGAAGAATAAATATTTTTGAAGTTATTTCAGTAATCCACGTCGAGTTGGCCACTAAAACTGCTCTCAAACGCGTAGAGAATGCTAAAGCGATAAGATCTATGCTAAAAGTCGTCGAGGTTCACCAGTAATGAATACACCGTCTAGACTCATATCTTGTAACCTCTTAAATTATGACTCTTGAAACTCTCGGCTCTCCACCTATCTGTTATGCACCCTTTAAGATCTGGTCTGATCACGAATGGAAGAAAAATATTTGAATGGACGCAGATAATATTTGTAATCATGTGAAATGAAAAGAAATCAAAGTCAAATACCTTTACATAAAAATGATTAAATAATTATATTTTGGTAAATTTTATAAATATGATAATAAAAGCAGTAAGTATTTTATATTGAGCATAAAAAGATTCAGTGCTTAAAGTAGAGCTAACAACAGAACAATTCGGTAACAATCTAATGCTCTCTGTTTTAATCGCAAAGTTATATGTATTCTATAAGATGATCTTAAACAAATTAATAAAAAAAAGAGTATAAAACAGTAAGAAACATTAATGGTAATGCACTAATATATTTATGAATAATGATTGGCTCCCGTTTTACAACGACAACCATATATAGCGTGATATTGTTTTAAACAATTATAAACCCTAACAAAACAAATACTAGACACCCACAAACAACACAACAGGACAACACAAGAAAACCCGTAATACTCGTATGTGTATAAATGTAATACCGTACAAAATATGGACATCCATTAAAAATAATCATCAGTCTAATACGAAATAGTTTCCATGACAAGTTAAACTATATCAAAATCGAACTGATCGCAATTCATAACATCCAGTCATTACGTTTCAATTCAACAAAAAACTACGACAGTTCAGAACTCTAAATCCGCATTCGATCTAAAAAAAAGTTCGCATTGCAACATCTTGAAAAAACAAAGGTGTGCGCACAGAGCGCCTTGTCCCGGTCTCGTCCCGCGCCGGGCCCATCCCGTCCCATCTCGTCTCGCGATTAAAAGTGCAGGTGGGGACTGTCCGGCATTGATCTGGCGGTGACGCTGGACGATGGAGATGTCACCCCCACCCACCCCCACCCTCTAAGTGGACGTGTGGACATGCTTAGCGATGTGCTGATAAGGGGGTGGTTACGTTTTCTTATTTATTTATTTACGTTTGCTAGTATGGGTGGCTTAGATTGTGAATGTGATTAGTGACTTACGTCTTTCGTTATAATGTGATTATAAAAATGTAACGTTCCATCGATTTTGTAAATAAAATATTGTTTAAGGATAGGATAGAGCTTCAAAACGCCATAATTTTTATTTGATAATATGACTTCAACTTTAGTTTCTAAACTGTTTATATTGAAAGCTACAGATTATTTTTATCTGTATAATAATGTCACATCATTATCGAAATTTGGGCTAGCCTACAATAATTACACATAACATTAAAATTGCAGGAAAAATCCTTGTGCAGTCAAATGCATTACAGCTCAAGAAGACAAGGTACAAAATCAAACTAAATGAATCGTACGATTATAAAACTCATTAAGAAAGTCTGTTCGAAACAATGACCGGTAACGAGTGTCAGAAAACGGCTAGCTACGGACGCTAGGAATCGGTCGAGTGAGAGAACTATTCACAAATTAGTCGGCACAAAACTCGTCCACACTCGTCCGACGCCACATCCGCGTAGGGTCGCCACATTCACCAGATGGACATACTAAGGATGTACGTTCAAATTTTTAACTTACTTTGTAACGACTGAATAAATATCATATGCAATTACTTAACGTTTAACATTTAAAAAAGAAAATTTGGGCAGTCTTTGGGGACTGCCGATAGAAGTGAAAGCTTTAATCCTTGATCATAAACACTTCGTTATAAACCAAAAATAATTCTGAAATGGAAAGCGTTCGTTGACGATGACGCGAGTTCCATGATTTTTGTTCACCCAAGAAGTGCTCATCGCGCCTAAAGAAGTTTTCACTTCAAAAATGTTGTCTTCGCAGATATTTGCATATAATCCCGTGTTAACTGAATTCACTGAAGGAGAAAATCTCATCCTGTGCATCCAAAAACAAGAAGACTAATTTCGACAGAATTATTAGGTTGGAAACAAATACAGACAGAAATTTATTAGAAGTTTTATTATATACTAAAGGACAGGTCTAAGTACCCTTGAATTTTGAGACATTTCGATCACATTATACCAAGTAGGGTCACGAGTTGATTGACTTGCGATCACATTTTCAGACCTGTTCTCTATTTATTTATTTATATAACTAGTATACAAATTCTAAGTATAAATTTCATCCTATCATAGATTTTTATTAGTTGTCTACAGAAAAAATCTGAGAGATATTCAAAATTCGAATTTGTAATTGCGCGACAACCCTGCGCTAGCCGGACCGCCCCCGTCTTGCAACGTTTGACTGAGCGAAATCACTCAAAAGTTTTAATGTCGCTTCCGCGGGGACGTTCCGGTCCGGTGGCGACGGCCAGTGCCGCTGTGTGCGCGAGACTTTATGTCGCGATCTCTACGCTATTTAGATTACGTCGTGTGCATTGTAGGGTTTAAAGGTTTCGAGTGTGTTGGTGGGAATGTTCAAGAATGCAAACGTTTTCGGCAAGTACTGAAATGTATGACACTTTATGAGGACTGACTGACAGTATTATTACTTAAAACATTTTCTTAGATGTCTATTGGTCCCGGTAATAAGATTTGCATCTACTACTAACGACGTCTGTGTGTGTTTTCATAATTATCCGCAACGAAAAACACTTCAAACGTGTCACTTGTACTAAAAACTCTTCGTACTTCGCAAAATATTCGCAAAAATTAAACTTTAAAATGTGGTTATACACAACAAACACTCTTAAGTACTACGCATAAGCGTCAAACTCGCTTGCGCATCATAATGACAGACAGTTTAATTATCCACGCCAGCCGATATTGCAACAAACGAGATTAAAACGAAAAATTAATTGAATCCATTCAATTTTCTAACCGCGAGTGGCGCCGGGTGACGGATACTGTCTGTTAATACCCAATTATGTTCACCTCCGCACCCCCTTTCACCCCTCGTAACGAGCTATAAGTATATGACGGGGAGTGAAAAATGTCGAATATGGTAGTATGGTTGGAGGACGTAATTTGGAAATCATTTGCGATGAGTATGTTGATGCGGCTTGAGCCTTGGTTTATGGCAGGTCGGGGTTTTCGCTCAGCCCTAATGAGCCGAGTGCCTTCATTCAAACAAGTAGACCTATTAATCTATGTGTGAAATAAGGCAGAGTAAAATCGCAAGAGATTTTTGTGGATATACATTTTGATCCCCTCTACATATTAAGTAATTATATAATATTATGTTTATTTTCTTTACATAGTATAAAATGAAGTCGCTTCCGCTGTCTGTTCGCTTAGATCTTTTAAACTACTCAATGGATTTTAATGCAGTTTCCAGCAATAGATAGAGTGATTTAAGAGGAAGGTTTATATGTAAAATACATACATATTATAGTACAGAAAAGCCGGAAAATTCAAAGACTTGTAATGTGATGTCGTAACAAACATATTTTTGTGCGCTTAAATCGCAAACGCTTTGGCTAAACCTTACGAGATATATTAGTACATATCTACATTGCCGTGCGAAGCCGAGACAGGTCGCTAGTTCAGATAATACAAACTTTTGACTTACGAATCTGCTCATGTGATTGTAAGATAGAATGACTATCGGGAACAAAAGTTGATTATATCTACAGCCCTTAAACTACAGCTATGAAAAAATCATGTTGACTTCTTGTTACGTTGCTGCGTGGAAAAAATGAACCAACAAATGCGTAAAATATTAGTATGAATATAAATTGTAGAAAGCAATGTGTAGATGGCTGGAGTGCGTTGCCTTTCTTTTAACTCACTTAAATATACAATACTGTTGTTAATAAACGTATTATTAGTAAGGTGCTGCAACTGCAATACAATGCCAGAAAAAAGTAATGCAGCATAACATTTGTCATTTCGCGAGACGACAAGCATTTTGCATAGTTAATCAAAAGAATAATCTTGTATGACCTATTTCCGTCTGCAAATAAAACCTCATCCTCTCAATCAACAGCCAGCCATTTTGCTATCCTATTATTCCAATATTTTCTCTCTATCGCACCGTATTTATTCCGCGCGCGTTATCACAGAGCTGTCAATCACGTCAACTCGCTGCCGCTGCCGCGAGCTGAGTGACGTGTCCGCCGCTGTTCATCCCCCCACCACTACGCGATGACGTCATACTAGTTAAGATGTTTAAGTTAAATGCAGTCCGGAACTTTGCGCAGATTTACTGTTTTGTTTTTGATTTTGTTTCACTGGTGAGAGAGTGGGTGTCTGCTTTGTTTTGAATTTATAAGTAGCTGAGTTTATGCTTTTCTTTCTTGCAGTTTACTGAAAGGTTTCTCAAGGAAAAGTCGTTTGATCATTATGTGTGGGCGTATTTGTGATCGACGCATCGAATGGGGGTTATGTCATCTATTTTATGGAGCTATAGCATTTCTTTCGAACAGAACGGGAAGGAAAACCGCAGTATTGGATTGCAATAAAGAGTAATAAAGAAGTTGATGTGGCGATTGTCGTCTGAGCTGGACCATTTCGTAGTGTGATGAATGCTTTATATATATGTATATCCATAAATACATGTACCTACACTTTCTTGTTTGGTTTAGTGGTGTAGAAGCATAAGCGCAAGTACGAACATCGATCAGAAGGCCCTATTTCGATTAAAAAAGATTCAGAACAACTATTTGTGAATCACTTAATTGTTGTACCGTGTGGGAATCGAACCCACAACACAAAGCGCACCGTCAATGACTAGACGACCACTGAAACTACTATTATATGCCTTCAAAGTTAAATAAGTGTAACCGAAAGATGACAATAAGATATCTGGAATAATTAGATTAGTGATGAATTTTATTACAAGACCCAAAGTCACAGGAGATAAAAACTCCAAGCATTATGCCTAACTTTTCGAAGAAACACAAGCGAGATTCTATGTTAAAATATACATATGCGTCCATAGATTCACTATATATCACCGAAGTCGTAGGCAGAGATCTATAACATCCAAATTTCACCAGCTACGTTTTAGGACCCATGAAAAAACGGACGAGCCTATTGCCCAAAAGTAAAATCTAGTAACATTTTGAAGTGAAAACTTCTTTAGCGCCGTTGTGCACTTTTTTGTGATGGGTAAAAATGTTAAACTCCCGTCACGACACGTGACCTAATCGAAAATTCGTAAGACGGAGGGAGAATTGTCAAACTCGAGTCAGGACAAGTGACCTGATCGAAAATTCGTAAGACGGAGGGAGAATTGTCATGTTTGTGTACGATAGCGCAATAAATGAAAATTGTATTTTACCACAAAATTATAGTACTTTTATACTGATAATTAAAGCAATTCGTGCAAAACTATTCCCTAACCATTCAAAAATATCAAAAAATGCACAACGTTAATATTCAAGTTTTCACTTTTGCCGGCACTCCCGGAGTGCAACCCGTTGTTTTGTAATTTAAACTCACCACGTCTTCGATTCCCAAGCCCACGATATACCAAGTTATGAGGACATAACATACAAATAGATGTTATATATTATGTCTAAGGACAACAGCTGTCAATCCACGAAGATATGTAATTGAAAATCGCACAGAAATTCGCACCATTATAGAATATAAAATGTTTCAATTTCAATACGACTGGGTCTAGGGGAATATTCGCGAAATGCACTTATTACCAGTACGGGGCCGGGATCACGGCCCAGATCCCGGGGTGATTGGCAATCCCGGGCCGCGGGATAATGCGACAATTTTAATAGGATCTACACTAGTACAGGTGTGTTCATTTAAAGTAGATACGGCTGAATGTAAGTAGTCTATTGAAGTCATTATTTTTTATTTATTAAATGAAAAGTGTTGAATCTATTAATCGATAACCTATTATAGAAAACTGACTATTAGGTCGTAGAAAAATGTATGCTTATGTTTTGCTTGGACCTGGTCAGGCGGTTCTAGATTCAATTCCTTTGTCCTTTTCAATTCGTTTGTTTGCTTATATTTTCTATTAGAAAATTATCAACACCAGTACGGGGTCAGTGTCCGGTAGAGCACAATGCTCCTATTACGTAAGACTTAGAAGGTAGCTAGCGACCTCTAGGTTTGATATATACTTGTGCTTACCCCTGGGGGTAATATAGGTGTAAGTATGTATGTGTTACCTGTGATATGTTGCATTTGCAGCTACTGTTTGATAGTGAGAGGGATCGTGGCTAATAATGTTGTAGCTTTCGTAGACTTACCTGAAAAGAACAGAAATATAATTATAAAAAAATGACCATCAGATTTTTTGAAATTAAACTACTATATACGGATTTTACCGCGTTGTTTATTTGACACTTTTTACAAAATTTTGAAAACTGTTACACTACTATTACTATTAAACTTTACTATTTTTTTAATAAAAAAAAATTAAATAATTTTATTTTTTTATTTTTTTTGTTTTTATAATTTAATCGTAATAGTAGTGTAACAGCTTTCAAAATTTTGTAATAAAGTGTCAAAAAAACAACGCGATAAAATCCGTATATAGTAGTTTCATTTCAATGAATAACATTCGCGTAAACAGAAGACAATATTATGACCATCAGATATTGTTTTACTGAAACACTAACGGTACGCTAAAATAATTTTGCTCATAGCAAGACTATAGCGACGGTAGCTCGGTGGATAAGGCATTCAACTTGCGATCTAGAGGTCGTAAGTTTGATTCATACTCATTAGTCATCACACTACCGACGTAAATCCACTCGTGACAAACATTTTGCTTGTGGCTTTTACAAAAATACAAGTAATTTTCAAATCACATCATTGAAAAAAATCTAGCGTAATAGTTTAAATTTAAATAAATATATAGTCTTACGCCTACTATCCTCGAAGGTGTCTTACACCAAATCTGCGGGACTCACGTAATAGGCTCGCCTCTTGCTATCTATGGAGTGCATTTCCAAACTCCATGTTACAGAAAAAAACCAATAAAACCTCCTAAAAAGACTTTAACCCACCTAGGAATCGAACCCTCGACCCCACACGCAACGGGACAGCCGGAAAAATATATTTAAAATATTGAAACGCTACCGTAAAGTCCACCATCTAGCAATGTTTACCCCTTACAATCCAGACCCCTTGTTTCGTTCATAGAGAGGGCAGGAGGGACGAAGTCCATTGGAATTCTTTATACAATGAAGTGGATTTAATATCGAGAGGAATGCGAGTTGAAAGATAGCGGCCAATGTCGCACACTTGGTACACGGGCGGGGGATTTTTTTTATAGATTTATTTGCGCTCATCTGATGTATGGTTGTCACCCGTGTACTATGATATGTGGGTACGTATCTTGATGTCGATTGGTTTCGCTGTCTAGGTCTAGGAATCGTGATAGCTCGTTATTTCTGCACCAAGACTTGATGCATGAGGCATCGGGTCTAAAATGGTGTCTTAGTTTTATGTTGGTAATAAATTCGGCCCTATGTATGCCAAAACCGATCCACAGGACACAATGCTTTTTTCATTATGTCTAAGATGCAGAATGCAGTCGCAAGAGGAAAACCTAGGCGAACGTTTCTCGATCAGATCGGAGTCGTTCTGGACATAAGCCAGGTTAAGAGCACCTTGAACTTACGGGCGTTTATGAGGAATGTGATGAAAGTGAATGAAGCCAGAGAAGTGTGTCAGAATCGTAGCAAATGGAAATCCGTAGTCTCTGCCTACCCCTCTGGGAAACAGGCGTGAATCTATGTATGTATGTACCTATGTATGTAAGATGCAGTCGATAGCAGGCAGAATCAAAAAGGTTACTTATAGAAGTTAGCAGGCAGAATCCTAACTATCTATATATTAATACGTGAAGCGAAAACTTTGGATCCCTTTTTACGAAAATTGGGCGGACGGAGGAATATGAAATTTTGCACACTTATAGTTTATACAGAGAAGAAGTGACGAATGCTAATATTTATATAAAATATGCATTAGAAATACATTAAATTAATGAAAAACCACTACACGCACAAAACCATGCATTTGACACACGCAGTCAAAGCGCGTAACTATGGTTACATATATGACATAATAATGTCAATATGTATTATTATATCAGCAATATCTTACAGGCAAACTTTAGTCGAATTTCGAGCACTAGGCGACCGCTAGTTATTATAAATAAGAATGTGAATTTGTTTCTTTGTTACGCCTTCACGCTTTAACTTCCCGTTCGATCATTATGTTTCTCATACACGTTATCAGAGTACAGAAAAGGAGATAGGATACTATCATAAAAAAGCACTGTTCCGGATCGAGGAGCGCCGCGGGCAAAAGCTAGTCTATTATAATGTGGACTAGTAATACAACTGTATTGAAACAAACGTTTGTATAGCATACTCTCAGGAAGTTACAAAACACTTTAATCCCAGTAAATAAACTTTAACTAAACAAATCACATTGAAGTTTTAAAATAGAACTAAGTTCAAATCAGACGTTCAACTAGGTACCCGACGTTTTCTTTAAAATGACAGAAGCACGTCTGCGCAGCCCTGTCACCTTAACCCTGCAACGGCGACCTGAAATTTTATAACATGTCCCGTCTCGCCCGGGACCTCTTTTGATAGAATTTTATTTTACGTACTGACAACTTTTTATTGGGTCCAGTTACTTGCGGACCATCGTTTTGTATTTATGTATTATTTAACGTCCAATCCTGTGGATTTGCATGTATTTGATACCCATCCGATAGACGACAGTGGATTTGGGATAACCCTTTTCGGGCACGTAATAATACTCAAATATCGTTTAAATTTTTATTACCGGACATAAAAATGATTTCTTTGAATTAGGTATGGACAAGGAGCAGTTTTTATTAACATTTTTATTTGATGCTATAGAAGTGTATAGCTTAGTTCAATAAATGGCTGAAATTCGAGAAAGGATTTGTTTTTACTCAATGAGTAAACGACCAGAACGAAAATTAATGAAAACTGTCATATGATTTTTGAAATCCAATTAGAATTGATAAAGGAAATACGGTCGTTTTCATTTCTGCTTTATAAAGATATTTATACTAATCGAATAAGTTGTTGTTAATTTTACTTTGAGCGCACTTATTAAGCAAAACGTAATATTTACCAGGCCAAGTCCAGGGAACGTTCTTTGGATATCACTGTTATTTTTTTCCATTTATTGAAGCACCTTTTGCATTGTCGAAGTTCGATATTACACAATTTTATTCAAAACAACGACACGAAATACTATTGAAAAAAAAAAACAAATCGGCGCGATCCACATCAGCCGCCGCCACCGAAGTCAAGACAGACGCTGTAAACACGAGCAATATTGTTACCCGGCCGCAATCTCGTATCAACCGACCAAATAGCTTGGATACTTATGTAAATCGGACCACTATCCCGCTTATTGTATATCTAATTTGATTTCTTTTGCAATACAGTGATGGGATTCAACGAATATTGGTCCTACCTGCCCATCTAATATCGTCCCGGGTCACGGGAATGTGTGCCGTGGCATTTTCGGGGTTAAAAGATCACTGATATGGACACACAGGGCTAGGGTTTTTTAAAATATTTATGAAGGCGCAACGGCGAGAGTTCGCGTTGTAGCTGTAATCCAATTTCAGTTTATGTCTTTGGTAACTTACTTATTTTTGTTGGTAAAACTTTGGGAAGGGTCAAACGGTGTTTTTATAAGTGTTAATTAAGTGATGTTATATTCATGGAGATGGTAAACACAGATGTTCTTGCTTGCTTAGCTGGGCAAAATTAGGGCCTTATTACACGATACTTTAATATTAATAAGGTTTTACTGGTTGAAGATATAGTTGGTTATTGTTGTAAATATTTTATTAAGTAATGTAGAGGTAGCTTCGGTAGTCAAAAAGAAATCCGAAAATTTTACTTATTTTATACCTATTGACATTACCAAACTTGTCCTCCAAGTAAAATACATATGTTTATTTGTAAAAGGTTTGCAATAAACAGAAAAAAAATTCGGCAGTCTTTGGGGACTGCCGATAGAAGTGAAAACTTTAATCCTTGATTATAAACACTTCAATATAAACCAAAAAAAAGGGGGCGGGTCGGATGCTAGTTCCTGATACTCTCTTAGTGGTTATTAAGGGTCAACATTTCGTTATTTTTTGCGTAGGATGCACCATTTCTAAGATATTGTTAATATTCTAAAATATTTCAAAAATGAAAAGCGTGGAAGCGTGACGATGACGCGAGTTCTATGATTTTTGTTCACCCAAGAAGTGCTCAACGCGCCTAAAGAAGTTTTCAGTTCAAAAACTCAAGCGAAATAGATGTATAATATTATTAGCTGGATTGAACAACCGGCATCTAAAGAATGCGCGATGCGCGATTTTCCTACTGACCACCAAATCACAATGTAAAGATAGCAAATTATGATTATGGCATGTAAATTAAGTGTTTGTGTATTCTGTCATTATTATCTCAGAGAAACAATGGAATTCAACTGTTTTTATTGGTAGTAAGACAACCTATAAATTAAAGCTAGAAATCACAATAAAAAATATAATTAAAAACGCTACATTTCAAATCCTGTAAGATTTTAAAATAACTATAATCTTTACTAATATTAAAAAGCTTTCAGAGTTTGTTAGGTTGAATGCGCTAATCTCGGGAACTACTGCAATCGAAAAATGTTTTTAGTAGAAAAACTATATAGGCTATATAACATTATGCTACGACCAATAGGAGCGGAGCAACCAAAACCTACACCCACGCGAGCGAAGACGCGGGCAAAATATAGTCGTATGTACGCAGAAAGAACTGTTAATAGTTTTAACTCGATCATTCCTTAGATTAACCAGATAATGTACAACGAAATACCGTTCCCACATTCGCTAAAACTCCCGTCCTTAACAGTAGTGCCCGTCGAAAACCAAATTAATTTGTCTGCAAACTATTCGACGTAAAAAAGTGTTGAACCGCAGATTCACTAAGTAGTTCGCGTCCGATCTGTCACAGCCGCATCGGAGGGTTTAAAAGTGAAAAAAGTCGCATCGTTAGTTCGTGCGACAAGGCAAAAAAGTCGTCGGTCTGCCAACCTGTCGTTTTTAAGTGACAACCAAGTCTGTTCTGGCTATTATCTCGAAAACTGAAACCGTATTGGTGTCTTTTTTAATTTTAAAGTGGTTTAGTGCTGGAATAAGAGTTTAAAATTGATGCGCGAGTATGTTAGCTATTTAGGCGACGCCGTAGTTTCGTTTGAATAAAGTTTTATTTTTAATCTGAGGGCCAAATTTCGTGATAAAAAATGTTCGAAATAGAGTTCCTATCTAGTCTCAGTATCATAAATATCACAAATATTATTCTACTTAATTTAAATAAACGGGTAATATGAACATAAATATTTAAGAAAAGAGTGATAAAAACATAATTTACATTTTAATTTATACTAGATTTGCCGCGTGGCTACGCCCGCGTGATACGTACATAAATAAAAAGTAGCCTATATCCTTCCCCAGGTTTTAAACTATATCTGTACCAAATTTCATCTAAATCGGTTGAGTGGTTTAGCCGTGAAAAGGTAACAGACAGACAGACAGACAGATAGACAAACAGCGTTACTTTCGAATTTATAATATTAGTAAGGATTAATAAGGATGTTACGTTTATTAGACTAAATCATCCATAGAAAGGTGCGAACCTTAAGCCTATACGGAGATGACGAGATGAGTTGGACATCTTCGAAAGGGACTGGCAGGGAATATCTTCGAACAGAGTGGTTTGGAAGTCCACGTGAGGCTTTTTTTTTGCCTAGCAGTGGAACATAACAAAAGGCTAAGGAAAGGAGGAGGAGTCTATATTTTCCTAAATGGGTTAGCGGAGGTGTATTATATCGAAATATTGTCAACTTTTTTCAAGTCCCACGTAACGAACCAGATATTTGCTACCTACTGGGCTCACGTCTCCGTATTACTTACACTTTGTAAATCCCAGGCATCGAACCTGGGCCTCACGGTAGACCGTATAGCTATGCTACACAACAGTTGATGTCACATTGATTACTTATCCTTAGAATACGGAGGACCGCACCTTAATGACTTTGTGTGATGATGACCTATGATTTGTAGAATTCCTTAACCATCCTAAAAAAATAACTTTAAGAATCAATCCAGTAGTTTCGTAGATTACTTCCTACATACATACCAACAAAATTTTAGTAGAAGTATAGATAATCTAAAGCCTACATTTCTAATACAAATCACAATAGACAGGCGATCTTTTTATAATGAACTTGTTGAAACATTGCAATTTGAGTCGGTGCCAATGTTACCCAATGTTACCGATGTTAATTATGTCTGATGTGGTGTAAGCACGCCATACAACAGACGGTAACTTTGACTAAACTTCAATTGTGTAGTTCAGTTTGTAATTAACCATTTTTGTGACGTCATTACTTTGGTTTCATTTGTGAAATTATTTATTAAGAGAAATAGTTTTTGCCCGCAGCATCACCCACAAGAAAACCGCAGAAACGCATACACATAATGTGTTATACTAGGACATGGTTTATCTGAGTACAAAGTTTCGTCCAAATAAGTTTAGCAATCCACGTAACAAACATAAAAACGACTTCAAAAATTATAGTAAGTTTTGAGAGTCCATTGGATAATGAAAACTGTTTATCAACAGGGAACGGATTCAATGTCGTAGCAGGAGTGAATGCTGTGGATATAGAATCGGGTTCGATATCCAGGACGGGCCAATGAAAAGTTTTTCTGTTAATGTTGGCAGTGTTGCAGAACCCCGTGCCTCAGCAAACATTTAACGTAAGGCCGTTGGTCCTGCTTGCTTTAAGTTCTATTCAACGACTGATTTGACTGTAAAAGTGTGTGTTTGCACAAATTTGTGCACTATAACATCTCTTACGCAGATGGTCAGTATCCATTAAGATTGGCCGCCATGACAGATATTCGGTCTGGAGGACCATATTATCAGCAGGATAACCAACTGCTTGTTGGCCAACATTTACACTTAATAAAGTAACATTAGAACCCGTAATCCATTAAACACAAGCCCGAAATTCGATTTTCTCGCCTAGACATCTGATTTTCTTTCAATATACATAAGCAAGCTCATAATTTTTTACTACTATAAACTACGACTATATTTCCCCAACTCATTCATAGAACAAAGCAACAAAATTAACATTCTCAAAGTTAAGTTTTCGCGACAAGCCGAACGTTGCTGAACATTGCCGAACGTAGCCGAGCGACTCCGGCGCATTCACCGACAAATCAACACTGTTGTAACTGCGACGTCAAGTTAATTAAAACGGCGAAGAGTTCGCGATTTAAAAGCGGACTTCGCTGAGGTATAAGTTACAAGCGAAAGCGTTTCTTACGAACCTTCGTCTTCTTCATTGATGTATCTGGGATTATTTTCTAGGAGAGGCCTGGAAAAATTCAGTATTTAATTTTTCCTATATGTCTGACTAAAGAATATTTAAAAATCCTAACCAATATTTCGATTACATAAACCTGATGACCCGAAGTGGTATTTAGAAACGTATTAACCCTTTGTCTATCTATGGTGTTAGGTTTCGCGTAATACAGAGCAAGACTATTGCCTCCCGAGTACAATTCTAAACAAATTGCTCCTTCAGAATTTTTTGACAGAAAACCTTATTAACACTTTATTAAAACAAACCCGCGACCGACCGCGTCACCGAGGCGATCAAATTTACTACAGTATACGAATTATGCAAGCAAATCCGCAATCAACAACCAGTGACATAAAATACCCTCAACTAAGAACGATTAAACAAACAAATGTTAATAGATATATACACACACACACACACACACAGACAAATCGCACATACAGTTTCACATAGGTATACAACTACTACAGTTACACAAAGAGCTGCTAATTAGTTTATAAGTCATTGTATCTTTCTTCCTATATTTAATTTATCCTAATTTTAATTTTAACTTATTTCTTGTAAACATTAGTCTCAATATTGTTAATAATTAAGGGAAAGAGCGAGATAGCCCCAACACAAGTATTATCAATTACTTAATTAATGTAACTGTTTTGAGACGAATAAAGATTTTTTATTTTCATACTCATATATACAACTTAACTGCTAATAAATCATCATACGAGTATATCCGTATCGAAACGTCTTTATATAATATCAAAAACATAAAACAGTTGAGTTACAAGCCCCCACGAATATGATGAGCCATAAAATGTTGACTGCATGCAAGTTTATATGATTAAGATATATTTCCTCGTAGTACTTACAGGTGGAACTATAAATTTTAGTAAAATATATATCTCCGTTTGTTAATGATGCGGTAGTCGTAACTACTGGACTTTGAGTGGTTTTAGATATGATTCCGTTGTTTATTTTTAGTTTTTAGTGAACGCTTGTGTAACGTTTATATGTTTAATTAATGATTGCTTAATAAAATTGTATATATGCTACTATAATATGTGACTAGATGTGCCCGCGGTTTCACCCGCGTTTATAGTTACTGCACCGCTCCAGTGGGTCGTAGCATGATGTTTATATAGCCTTCCTCGATAAATAGGCTATCCAACACTAAAAGAATTTGTCAATTCGAACCAGTAGTTCCTGTGATTAGCGCGTTCAAAAAACAAACTCGTCAGCTTTATAATATTAGTATAGATATAAAGTGAAAACCTCTCAGGGAAATCTCGAAACAAAAAAATCAGCTTTTCCATACAAAATTGGATTTTGACCTCGGCAAAATGTATGGAACAGCTGATTTTTTTGTCGTTGACTGTCGTTGTCAAGACAGTTGCCAGTCAAGCCATTACCAGTGCACCTCATGCAGTACTCCTAATCTTCACACTAGTTTATATAATATGAGCCCTATATTAAATTTTCCCACTGCTGGGCACAAGCCTTTTCTCAGTGTGAGAAGGTTTCCGCTAAAAGTCCACCACACTGTTCCAGGTCCGGTTGGCAGACTTCACATATCTTCGAGAACACTATGGAAATCTCTCACATTAATAAGACTGCCGTCATAAGAAAGAAAGACGTATCTAACTTTGTTTTGCTAGATGCTTCTTTGTCTTATGACGGTAGAAGTATTTGGGATAGTGGTATGTCAATGTTAAATCGTCGTTATACATGAATTCGCTTCCTATTTATTAGATATGTTACGCATGCCATAAATTGCTTATCTTCTGCATTAGTTGTCATTTAAAAATCTGTCTATACTTCAATCTTATATAACATTTCAATAAATGTTTGAATCAGTGCGTCAACTAGCTCAAATAGCCGTAAGTATACCACAAAACAAGTTTCATACCAACTTAAGCATTAGAATATTAATAAACTCCATTAATTATTAATTTACATAAACGAAAACTAGTAGCAATAATGTTGGGAATTAATTAATTACTTATTTCTTTGCGACAATAAATAATGTCAGTTTTATAATTACGATGATATGTTTATAACAAAATATTGATATTTTCGAGCTGTATTGAGGTTAATGGTGAAATTATGAAGAGTTAAAAACATATGTCATCGAGCGAATGGCTAATGTTAGAGTTCCATAACTAAAAAATGAAATATATATAACCTCATAAACAGAACATAAACTAACATTATAAAGACTTCTGGCGTTAAATAATTTAAGTCACAATGAAACACTTATGAACATCAAAGTTTTTAGTTTCTTCCTTTTCAAAAAGACTTTGCCTGCACTAGGAATAATTCCTGTAACGCGGGTGACTTTACAAACATTCAAAGAACGGACACAAAACATCCAGACTCAGAACAATCATTTGTGGATCACACAAATTATTGTTCCGTATGGGATTCGAACCAACAGCACTCGGCGTAATGGCCGTGGCGAAGCGAGCTTTCAAACCACTACGGCATCCGTGCAGAGTTATGTTTTCTTTGTCATTAGTTAGGGCGTTGAAAGATGTAATAAGTAGACATGAGAGTTTATGAACTGAGCTGTAAGGATTTAGACAAAATGACGAATAGGCAGGTACAGGATAAAAGACAAAAATAGATGCGGACCCAACCAGCAGAAAATTTTACAAAACCCGCTAAGTGCATTAACACTTAGTGGGTTTTTACTATTAAAAGACATATTCACATTTGCCATGGCATCTCTCTAATTAATTACTTTCTCATGCTAATCATACGAATAATTTGTATATAAATATATGGCGTTATCCCACGCATTTAAAGGGAATTAGGCTGGTATGGGAGCCATCAATGTTAAGTCAATAATGTGTGTTTAAATCACAGAATTAAATATGGCTCTTCTATCTTCTACTGAAGAAATACGTGGGAGTGAACTAACTGAACTATTTAAATGTCACTATAATTATTACTAATCAATAGATTACCATAATAGCCAAATACCATTGCCTTTTTTTTTTTCGTGTGGTTAGTAGCCAACCTGTTATCAAGAGTTGTTCAAGCCGCCCGTAGGCCTCTGACATGGCTTAACGACTGCTGTCAATTGGACAACAACCGGGACCGACATTTTACGTGCCCTCCGAAGCACGGAGATGCTCAGATGAAATACCACTAAGCGGTCACCCAACCATAGACTGTCCGCACCCAACGGTGCTTAACCTCGCTAATCGTTTACCAATCAGTGAGTGCAACTGGCTATGATACTTTACGTTTCAAAAAGTATGATAGCTAATAACTTGGTGAATAGATGACTTGCATGACTAAGATATCTTTTAAGATATGATATGTTATTGTTATCATTGCCTCAATGGCTCTTAGTTAATGTTATTGCTGTGCATAGGGTCTCGAGTTCGATTCGCAGGCTGAGCAAAATATTTTTTTATTTTTTTATACTACTCGGGTGGCAAACAAGGCCGACCTGATGGTAAGTGGTCACCATAGCCTATGGACGCCTGCAACACAGAGGCATCAATTGCGCGTTGCCAACCCTTTAGGAAAGGAAGTGGGAAAGAAAAGGAGCGAGAATAGATAAAGAGTGTGACTGGGTCTCCGGCACTCTTACTCACCGAACGAAACACAACAGTAGGAATACTGCTATTTCACGTCGATATTCTGTGAGAGGGTAGTTCTTCCCCGATCGAGCCAGCCCATTCATGCTGAAATTAGCGAGGCTCTACTACTCAATAGTAGAGCCTCGCTGACAAGAGTCTGGCACCAGAGGCGGCAAAAGACATTATTAGTCTATACGGGACCTAAAACTATAGCGAAATGTGGATGTAACGTACCCCCTGCCTACTGTTTTGGGGATAAATGCTGGCGACTGTTTGTATATTATATTTCTTATTGTAAATAGTTAGGGCTCTCATCGGCAACCGATTCAATAGTTTACAAAGGTTTACTCAGACTGGCAGTTATAATTTCAATTTTCTATTTACTAGGGAAAAAACCCCATTGATCAGATTTATCCTTTAAATTTAAAAGTACATAGGACATGTTTATTGACATAAAATGGGCTATCTTAGATTAATACTTTGTATCTATTTATATTTTAAAATACATATAGTAGTTGAAATTGTATATACTTACTTATTTTTGTATGAAACATACATAGTTATCAATTAATAAACAAAAATAAATCAAATAAATAATATAAATAATATATAAATTATCTCCCATATTATAAATTGATGCTGATAACTTAGGCCACAATTTATTATAAAATACAAAATAAAAAAAAATAATAATATGCATATATTATGCAATAAACTGGTCTGAATTTATATAAATAACTCTTAAAATACTATAAAATGTTAAAATTATATAATATATTCCAGCAAAACAACTTAGACTAGTCTAATAAAACAACTTGGCTACAAATGCGACTAAATTGTTAGAAAGGCGATGTTAATCACCATGTCAATCAGCTAAATTATTAAAACTAATGAATAATACCTAATTAAGACTAATAATGAACTCATTAATTATGTCAGCTTATTATTCTCGCTTAGCATTAAGCCCGCTGTTCGCTTGTGTTTGGACCATACGCCGCCCACCGTCCGCCCAACTGTCGAATGTAAAGAAAACTCGCGAAATACAAACTAACAGCTTATTAATAGTTTATACCGAGTTTAATGTAAGCTTTTAAATGTTTAGTCTTAATTGACAAGAGGGTACGTTTCTTTAGTAGCTGTCAAATACGATTCCATGATTGTGTGACGTAGCGTCGATTTGGTTTATTTAATAGGTAATACTTGCCCAATATCTTAGCTTTTTCTTTTTAGGAAAATTCTAATATTTCCGCTCTAGAGACAAAGCTATGTGCCCTAGCAAGGACTCTATGAACATACACACAAATAATTCCTCCATGTTCATTTAAATACAAAGCTTGACATGCATATTTTCAGTATCATAAAGTTCATCAAATGAGTAATTTATGTAAACGTAGAGCTAAACTTTAACTATTGTTTATTAAAAATATATCTAAATTATAGAAAGCTCTGTCTTTAAATACAATCCTTTAACTACTTAACTAGTTAACCTGCGAATTAATTCGTATGTTATGAGCAGTCTTGCAATCATTGAAACAAGGGACTCAAAGAACTTCCAAACTCGTAGCAACTACCTGTCGAGTTTACAATGTTGTGTCCCGTGCGGAGATCGAAACCGCCATTCTCGACTCTTTGTTAACTGACCCTCTTAAACTAATTGTTTAAAAAAAAATTACCGATGCTGATAAGACTACTGCAGAAACATATTTATTATATACCAAAGAATTTAGAATTTTCATAAAGAAGTAAGTAATACTTAAAATTCTGTACTAAGAGCAACGTTAAAAATCATTACTGTTTTTTTGCCTGATTTGACAAACGAGTCATCAATGCCCTACTCATGGATACGGATGTGCCATCATAGTTTTGCAGAACCAAACACAAAGAAATAGATCACTAGGAAACATAACCATATCGCTACCATCTGTAAAGTCAGGACGAATACATAAAGCTTTTTCTCCTCTAAGGCAGAATGCAGAAACTTTTAAAAGAACGGGATCGACAGAAGACTAAATAGACTGTGCAGCAGGCAAGGTCACCTCGCTACGGCTAAGACGTTGAAGAGTGACAGGGTTCTTATCCCAAACAAAGTAATTCACAGTTCTGGGTCTATGTGTATTTTATATCACATGTAGTGTAGTGTAGGTAATATGTAGTGTTAAACGAAAAAATTAACGGGCTTGCTCTGAACTATGAAAAAATTTCAACAGTGTTTTTTTCTTGTTTGTCTATGTAATTTTCCGCCACTGCAAATGCAAACAGTTACCGGTCACAGGAGAACTTGTCTTAAACGTCACACAAAATTAGCGACGCACTGAAGTTTTCAAATTAAACTTAGTTCATAGAAAGTATGTGCCAAACCCGGCTACTGCCACCCAACACCGTTTATTACTCAAATGAGTTTATATTTTGTTGCCAACTGATTTGTTTTTGATTATTTGTGTTGCAGTTAATTTAGTTGCAGTCACTGTCAAGTTGGATAGAGTTTTGTGGGACGGAACAACCGCTGTAAGAGCTGTAGAAGACATGCTATTAGCTTACTACTTACATAAACTCACGCCAGTAAATATTCAAAGTAATAAGCAGATTGGTATTGCAGCCAAATTTCCAAGCTATATTTCAAAGTCACATGTAATATAAGACAAGTCTACTGCCGTCTACCGGCACATTTCCAGACTCCGTATTACTGCTAATAATTTTCCATCAGAAAAATCCAATAACACTTTGTCTGACCTTTTGATTGATCAAAAGCGCGACCTTTCGCTCGGCTGCAAAAGCTTTCCGCGGGACCAACAAGCAAATACTTATGCGGCAAGACCAAGAAAATACACAGATCAAATGAAAAAAAAAAAATTTAGACACATGTCGAGAATTGAAGGATTTGGCAAGGAATGAGAAAGATGGAAATTGCTACATCGACTACTGTCTAGCTCTTACATTTTCGATGGATGGAATGGAATAATGTGAGCCGGATATTTACCTCTCATCGTCAAATCGCGAGAAGAGTGTCCTTATTGGACGACTGAGACGAGTCTAGAGACATGACAATGAAATATTCTCCAACAACTTTTGGATTATATGTGGTCCTAGACCAGCATGTATCTATTAATTTTCTAATACGCAGTCAATCCTGAAATTGCGCGGAGCACGTCCCCCGCCGATCATACGGTAGCTTGCGCTCGGTCAAAGTGCCCAGGTACGATGCATCAGGTCAATGTACAATTCATAAATGGTAATTGCTTTAAAAGGCCTAATGTTACCACTACATGTATACCTATCCAACATTAGGCCTTTTTATCTTAATACATAGACTTCCTGCACAAATTGGTGAAGTTTAATAAACTAAGCCATAAATGGCTTACTTTGTCGTGTGCGCGTAGATTTATTTTTAGACATCAAACATAATAATAATTGTTTCTTGTATACATGTGTGATAAAAACCACTTACCCACACATTGATATAAAAGGCCTCGTAGCATGAATGGTTTTGAAGTTTCACCCTGAATGGGAGGGTGGTTTCATACATTAGTAAGTACGCAGGTATAGGTTATATTAGAAAAAAAGTCCAAATGTATGTTCGCATACATGTTAGCACCTGTACCTCGGCAGCGCCAATGAGCACTAATCAATACGGCAGCGCGGAAGGTGGCGAAAAATAACGAATGTTGTATTACTGACGATCGTGTGTTTCCGTACGCTCGACGCGGCACCAGTACTGACAGCAAAAAAGTCTAAATTAAACAATAATTATTCAAATTATGTTTAATTTTCCAAATTAAAGTTTAACAATGACATGGCAGACTTGCTGGGTACGTATAATATGATACAATACCTTTGTTTAGGACCTAAGAGCAAATGTAAGTCATTATAATATCCCTCAAATCGAAAAGCAAATAGCTTACATGAAGGCGTATCTTTGAGAATTAGTGAATTGTAAACTGTAAGTAACCTATCACTAAAATAATAAGTATAAATAAACGTATAAAATAATCAGTGCATACATTTATATATTTTATTTTAATAATTTAAAACCAATACTTTAAACAAATGTGTTTAAATATAATTAATTATTGCTATTAATGCATATTAAAATAAATAAAAGTAATTAAAGTAAAAAAATGTAAACCAACAAGTCTAATTATTAAATACTATCGCACTAGAATAACTACGTAGACTTAAAACGAATCGTATCTGTTAGAGAGTATGGAGCATACTCTCAAACAATCGACGATATAACAATAATAACATTCGTCAATAGACCATAACATCAAAATCCGTCACTTATAATGTTTTGAAAACAATCCTCAAACCTCAGTGAATAAAATTAAAATTAAACAGTATAGCATATATTTTCAGCACCATAGCAAGTTAAAAACAAACGTAATAAAATCCTTTTTATCCATAAAATAAGTTATCATCAGAAATATAAGTAACAAACGTCCACAACAAAACATTGCATATTCAAAACCCATTTAAAATTTAACTGAAAAATTGCCATTACATTTGCTAACCCTCCAGCGGCGTATGCAGCTACGTTTGTAATCGACGGCCGGTTGGGGACGTATTGGGCCGTCGCGGAGACGCCGCTGGCTCTCTGTTTTTAAAGCTTTCTTCTCTCCCCACACCCCACCTGTAGGTGGGGAATGAGAGGGGGCACCCTCAACAATCGATGGACGGCGTCACGTTAGTGCAGCGCCCGATCAAGTGCATACGTGAGGACTTTCTTTGATGCGTCTTTGTGTGGACCGAAGGGGGGTGAGTTAATTGTTTAGCTCTCTTTCTAATGTGAATGGAGTTAGTTTAGTGTTTGATATAAAATATATTTCTTTCTGAATTGGTACTAGCTTTAATGCAGTTTTATGAGATTTTCCGAAAGTATTTTCTGTGAGACTGTTACGTTTATTATCTAAAGACCATTTTTAGTACCCAGCTTAAACGACTTGGTAAAAAGCAAACATGTCTTCCCATAACAGGTTATTATTCTCGGATGCCAATCAAAAAATTAAGTTTCAAAGTTAAATTTTATTGCATGACAAGAGCTCATTCTGTGCGTCAACACAATGCAAGAAAAATATATTTGTAAGCAAAAGCCGCTGCACTATACCAAAAGTCCATTACCAAACTTTTAACAGCATAACTAAAGCTGAACTTAAAAAAAGTTATCAAAATGTATCCAAATTAAAACTGGTTACAAGCGGGTCGTTTCGACCGCCGTCAGTGGCACACGGTGAAGTCTTTGTGAAATTGTTTACAGTGAACGAGGCGAATTTCTTGCGACTCCGTCTGGTGCAGAGTGACAGGTTGTCACGGACAGCCTGCACTCCCTGATGTGTACTGCAGTTTATATAAATGCTCTGTAAATTCTATACAGCTTTACAATATACATAGTTTCTACGTGAAGCTACTGCATTATGTTTCTATGATTGTCTTCTTGAAGTGACGTGTACTGTCAATAATACTTTGGGTACATATCGGTTTTCGTACTCAATTAATCTTGGGTTATTTTTCAAGAAGAGCTATATCATTTCAGCGTTCTTTGCTTATATATCTAGATATCTATAGGTATATACATGCCTGATCATAAACTTACTAACCAATTAACTTTGATGTTGACAAGTGTTACGTAAATGAATAAATGATATTTGATTTTAAATTGATACACCTACATATATCGTAGATGAAGTAGAGAGAGGTGTTTTACATCTACATTCTTCATTCATCCTGGTACCCATAACACAAGTTAAATCTTACTTTCGGTACCAGTGTCACAACACAACGCACTATTTACTATGTAATATTGTCAGTACTTTATTCTATTTTGCTTTAGCTGTGTGGTTTATTATACAACTTTTTGAAAATAAAGATATTATTTATTTATTTACATTTCGCTAGCTATGATTTTTGTCCCGCTTTATAGAAGATGAACCCATCGATGTCTACAGAACATGATCTAAGGCTACGTGTAGCTACCAAGAATTTTTGACAGAATAAACCATCAACATCATGCCTGATCCAGAAACCGCTTGCTATACCTTATGCCCAGCAGTCGCATGTATTACTGCCAACAACTGAGAAGACTTCTAGAGGACCTCAAATGAGTTACGCTCTGACGACAGTGCCTTACCTCGATTGGTAAAGAGAGTATACGGTATTGGAAAGGTTTAAGAGGCGTAGAGAGGAGTAGTTTTTTTATCCTTTGCACTGATATACAGCGATTCTTTTTAAAGGGTTGGCACCTTCAGACGTCTCTATGCTTTATTTCCACGTCTTTAATGTAAAATACTGCATCTATTTTGAGGTATTTATACATTACAAGCAAAACTTTAGTTAGATATACCTCGTGATAATATAATCTTGTTTTATGACGCGCGTTAATGTTTTGTTGCCGTAGCAACACGTGCTCAATTGCACAGAGTAATAAACAGTTTTAGTAGAGCCACTGTTTAGCCTTATAGCTTTCAATCTGACTGCATGGGTGGCGTAGTAAAATGCGCTTACCACATGGTTTAATATTGGTTTGATTTATTATTTGTGGCGGATCTAGGTGTTTATAAGACTGTTTAGACTTGAGATATTTTACTTGTGTGTGTATCAATTAATTAGCCTATCGCAATCTACTACTTGACTATGATTATATGTCTGCAAATCAATTTATTGTGTTTGTTTATTAACCCGCAGTATTTTAGCCAATACTATCAAAGATGAAGAATTAGCCATGGGATTACGGCAACTCCATAAATTATTACGCTTCAGACCCACCGTACCCCCCTTGGCATAAGTGAAGTCTTACGTTTGGCGCCAACCGTCAGGCCTTAGGTTGGATCGCGGGGGCAGGCGATTATTTTACTGAAAATAAATTTGCCTGCAACAGTACGGAACTGTGTCCAATTGACGTTATAATAAACTTCCTACTTTTACGTGTGACTTGAAAATACCTGACAATATATCAGTCTGTTTACATCTTCAGATATATAACAGACGAGAATTTTTGCAGTAAATAAGAATAACAGATGTCCAAAACTAACTTATATAGAAGTCGAATACAGGAAGCAAAAGAGATTTAATACGCTAAAACTACGTTTATTCAAATTAAATGATTCAGCTACAATATTGCACAACATTTGAAATTGCCACTTCACACAAAAACGTCAGTAATAATGATTTACACAGTTATTTATTTCGATATTTACGATAAATAATTCATTAGAACATCTAAAGTAATGTCAATAACCCGAATGAATATATTATGGCACATGTCATAGTGACGAAATCTTCGTAAATATTCTTTTTTTTCTGGTATATGAAGTGCAAAGTTCAGATGGCAGTTTGCATTAATAAAATACAATATTGATGAGTTTTATTATGACAAAAGTCGTTTTTATGTCAATATAGTCTAGAACAGACAAGGATAAATTATTTTTTAGTTTATTTGCTGACGTTACTTTTGTCGTTATGCATGTTGTAGGATTATTGGTAAATCGGATCTTTGTGAAATTCCTGAACATTTGCAATGGACTTGATTTTTGGTATTAAGGACTCTTTTTTGGAATCATACGAGTTGTTATCAAGGTTATTGTTAAAACCATTAATTTGTTTACGACGATGGAAAACTTGAACGATGTTTGGCTAAAATAGCCAAAGATCTGTTATTGTTAGCCAATCAAAGCATTTGTCAGTGCGTATTGTGTAACGCTCATATTAGCCAATCAGCGCACTTAAAATGATTTACATAAGTTAGCGCACTATTTACATAAGATAAGCCGTATTTTTGCAATATACCTAATAAAACATCGTATGATTGCGAATTGCTGCCTTACATGCCGAAAATTTAGTCCTTTGTAGTATACTAGGATTTTTGTAAAGAGCCGACGTACCTTCGCAATCCCCCTAGACATTTCGCAAATATCCGGTTTTCCAATTACCCTACAACATACATAGATACGGTTCTGTAATAAAGTTGTTGATCTGAATTAGTAATCGGTCATTAATTTTGTATAATCCGTCATTTATGTTTTTTTTATGTTCGTTAATGACGTCATAGCAGTTGCATTTATTGCAAATGCATGCATCAAGAGTCACTATGATATTTAACTATTAATTATCATAACTCATCGTCATGGTACTTGATTGATTATTATAAATATTAATTTTAAGCTAGATACGGAAACTACTTAAATTTAATGCAAGGCAAGCAGACTTTATTCCTGCGGTCAGTTAAGTTTTTAAGTACCATCAACAAAGGACGCGACGGTTGCTCCTTGCGTTGGTATTAGGGTCTAGGGGTAGCTAGAGGTCTCAGGTTCGGTACCGTTGCTGTGTTTCGAGCTATATTGTAAAATTTTTCAATATCAGCTTGGAGTTCGGCGCCGTTCCTGGTAGACAGCAATAGGCTGAAGAAATATAGGTACTATTCATCTCATGTCTACTCTTTCAGGCTTCAGATTATGCTTGTATGTCTCATATCACTTATTTGTAAAAAGCCAACTAGGAAATTTCTACAGCGATTGCGACTTGGCAGTAATTACATCTGATATTGTCTCAATCATGTATCGCGATTGACTTCACAAACAACGGACATAAAGAACTTTTAAATTCGGCACAATTATTTGTCTATCACACAAATCTACGTCATGTCTGTGGATCGAAGCCCCAAAAGTGACAGTGATAATGGCGAAGTGACTACTAAAACGACCGCACCAGCTGTGCATTACTATATCAATATTTAATTTGAAGAAACGTAGCGTACGGTAAAAGCAGTTGATCACATCTCACAATCAATAACATCGCAACAACTAAGAAGCGTCAGTACAGCGCTGAACAATTCAGTCGTCGCTGTCAGTAAGACAGTGCTGTCTTACAGTGCTGTACACTGACGCGACAAGGGTCGTGTGGGCCAAGTTGTGAGCGGCGGGCGTTTAAGATTTATTGGTCTGAGAAAGTTTCGAGAGTGATGTTGAATTTTTTTTTTTTTAATTTTGCTCGTCAAAATGACCACACTCCACCTGATGGTAAGCAGTCGTGTGGTCTAAGAGCAGTGGCCTCCGCATCGCCCCCACAGTAGCCGAGGCGATGTTGAGGTCTCTACTTTGACGGCCTGAGAAAATGCTTTTTCACGCCCCGCTTAAAGAACCCAGGATTGAAGGAAGAAGGAAACACGTGCCTTGGCAGAGAATTCCATGCCTTGGTCGTTCGGCAGAGGTATGAGGATCCAAACTTTTTGGTACGCGCTCTAATCGACTCTACCGTGTAAGGATGGCATCTGAGCCCAGCACGCGTTGTTCTGGATAGGAAAGGGGAGGGCGGGATAAGGTGGTTTTCGAGTGTGGAGTGTAAGATAATTTGCTTGAATCAGAGCTTTGGGATTTTAAAGACGTTATAATATATGTTATACTAAACAATATTAATTTCAAGTGTATCTTTGTTAAAATCCAAAGATATAAAATCCGAAGAATAAAATCATACTGCAGACAATTTTGAGGTTTGGGATTTGACAGATTATTTTTGTTACAAAATTCTCAGCTTTATTCATATCAGGCGAAATGAAGGTGTATAAATAAACCACTATCTACTCATATGAAATAGTTAAATTTGAGTGGTTACGTTGAGATAAGATAGCCACTATGGGTAGGTCTCTTCGTGTAGTGGCCTGCCGTTTCATACGACGGGCCGGAACCTCGGCGGGGTCGCGAACGCATGTGCAAGTGATTCGCGCGACCCCGTCGATAGCGGTTTTGTCGAAGAACACCGTGGTAGGTTTAGTCGGTATTCCGGGAGGTCCATTATCATCATTTCAACATCTTTCTCTATTACCCCGGTGAATTCGACATAACCCCTCCGCCCGCCCCCGCGGAGGGGTATGCATCAATGCATTCCCCCACGTAAAAAGAAAAAAAAAGCCACTGGCTATCAATACCGCTTTTGAAAGTTTTAAATTTACCAATCCATACGCGGTCAACATAGCAAAACGTTATTAAAATAAACATGCAATATTGTCTGCCAGAAACCTTGGATTTTAACAAAGATACACTTGAAATTAATATTGTTAAATACTTATAAAATAAATCTATTTTATAAGTATTTCTCATGCTAAAGTAAAATTTATTACAGCTGTCTTTAATTTTTATTTATTTTAGTATTTTTAATTTATATGGAGTAATAAATAAAAAATAGCTCCTTTCCACGTGAATCCCACGCTGACGTAAACTAGAATTTATATGGCAATCTGTATGTCATCGAAATCCGTTCAACGAACACGCGTGATTGACTTTTCACAATCTTTCTCATTTAATTTTATTATATCCGTAGCATATTTAATTTGGCAGTATCGCCTTGCCCCTTTACACTTGAGATCGGTACATCTCATAACTTGCATCTCCAAACCAAGTCTGGAGTGAAATTTCCAACGGAGGCGAGTAAACTTGGGGACGTGGCTGCGACAGCGAGCTCGCGTCATCCCGATGCAAGTTGATAATGCAAGAGTGTGCACGACGCGACGCTGTTTTAACTTCATATCTGGGCTGGTGATTTCTTTTGAGGCGCACTTCACTTTGGTTTTACCTACAAGCTGTCTGGTAGAACTACAGGGAAAGACGTTTGAGATATTGTATTGTCCCACCGCGGGGCAATGTTTCCTCCTTTTTTTCTTTAACCTACCATGTAAACCTTGCCAGGTTTTTACAGCAGTCAATTGCATCTCAGTCTTTGCTACCTTTAAAAGTTTGATGCAAGGTCACTAGTTTGAGGCAGAGCTTAATATGATGACGAAGAATAGAAAAATCTGACGCAGGTTTTGCCTCTATTATGCTGATATAGTAGAATAAGTTGGTGTATATTTGACGCAGTTGTTGATATAATGAATAGATGACAGCATCGTCTAATTAATTAATTTTCCGTCACAGACTATCAAAGAGGATGATGAAAATTAAAGACGCCTGTTCAAGATCATTTACCTAGTTAGATTTTATTTATATTTAATTTTAGGATGTGAGATTTTTTTACAAACGCTCAACAACATTCATAAAAACACACAGACTCGCAATGACACACATTTTAATTCCATGTGGGAAGCGAACCTTTTACACTCCAAATACTGGCAATGGTAAGTCGTCTATATAGCACTGCGTCATCTATGCAATACGTTACACAGTGGACTATTACTGAATTCTTTAATATCAAAAGCCCATATACGAAACCTACCTTAAGAAAACCAAGGTACAAAAACTCGAACAAAGAACTCAACTTTTCTTGCCAACTCTACTTAAACTTCCCATCAAAAATCAAATTTGATACCTAATACCAATGACCTGTTTAAAAGTGCACGTTATCAAATACTATTGTGAACATCCGTCCAGTTCTTCAGAGGACGCCGGAGTACACCCGTGACAGTCATTTAAGACAGTGACGTGACATAACCCCCTCCTCCCCTACTACACCGGGCAGCCCCTTTTGCACCCGTCACCCCCACGCCCGCCAGATGGATTGATATTGCAGCAGCCAGCAGACGTAAGAAACGATAGTGTAGAAAATAAAAAATAAGTGCCGTTATAGTTTTGAATTAGAGTTTGAGCTTTGACGCAGAGGTGACGTTTCTATGGCAGTTATTTGAAATGTTATGTGTACGTAGAGACTTAGTTACGCATGCTAGATTGTAATACTGTTTATTTGCCTTTCCAATTAGAAATAATAATGATGAAAACAGATAGTCAGCGCTTACATGAACAGATCTTTCTTGCATCAGGCTCCCGGCCCCACTGACACTTTTTATCAGCTATTAACGACAATAGTTACTACGTTACATCTTTTTCAATAGACATGTCATGTATTAACAAACATATTTACATACATCAAATGTATACATGAGTATGCAATGAATCCTCGAAACTACAATGACTTCATGCCAAAATAGTTATCATGCCTCAACAAATCTGGCGGCCATGCCTACATAAATGAATTAATTCGTTCCATGGGGCGTTTGTCGACGCGTCGACGCCAAATGCATTTCCCTGGTAAAGCTAAACAAAGACAGTCAATATTCATAGCAAGGCGCCAAAAGGAATATTTTCCAATTATTCTTAAACTACACTTTATTCCCCTAAAATCTGCATAGTAAACAAAGTTTCAGAGAGATTATAACGTTCCATTTGAGAATATCAAAAACAACATACCCACTATTAGGAAAGCTAAAACATTTCTATTTCGCTTCAAGTTGAAAAGTACGGGACGGACGTAAACGAGACTCCAGGACGGCGTGATGGCGATTCTGAGACAGTGACGTGACACCCCCCTCTGCCTCCCACTACTGCCCGGGGGTTGGGGGTGCTGCATATTGACCCACCCCGGATAATAAGGGGGTTATGCACTGAGGAGCGCACAATTCGAGCCATCTTTTGTATAGAACGTATGTTTTTTTTTATTTTGTTATTTTTCGATGTAGACGCCAGTTAAATTTATATTATAGCATGTCACCATTCATTAGCGACACTTTTTTGAAGTAGTCTAAATGTCGACATATTTATTTTATTCAACTCTGATATTACAGATTGGAAGTTATATTAGACTGCTGGATATCTTATTAAGGTTTTTATTGGATTTCCTTGAAGTAATACTTTTTTTGTAAATTGGTTATTATTATCTTCTGTGTTATCAAGTAAGAAATTGGAATCTTTTTCTAAAGGATATTTTTGCCTGTGAGTGTAAAAAAATTTATTAAATAATCTTTGAAATGTCCTACGTATTATTCGTATATTTTGAGATTGACGTAATTCCATTTATTCGTAGTTCAATTTATGCTATAAATTGAACTATTGGTATTTAGGCCAAAAAATAAACGTAAAGTGTTCAAAACAAAAGCCGAAGTTGCCCTAACTCTAGCTTCGAACGCGACGTGTCAACACGTCAAAGTCATTTGCACAAAATTAAATACCGCTCAAAGACGTCACCCCAGCTCGCCCCTTCGGACGTCGGACGGACGAAGCCGCCCCTACCCCCTTGGCCCCTTGCAGATGGATTGATATTGCCCCGCGAATGCAGGTGGGCATCTCGGAACAACGATTTATAAGGAGTGTCTTATGTTGACTGTTTTAGTTGGGTTTTATATTGTGATACTGCAGTGTTTTTAAAACGTTGGCGTGTGTTTTATTAATGTTTATGTTAGCAGATGACTTTGTATGCTTATTTAATAATAGTACCTATTATTTGCAACTACTGTTGTGAATCTACTATCATTTTGTCATAACCTACTGTCTGCCTCCGTGGTGCAGCGGTAGTGAATGCGACTGCTGTGCATGAGGTCTCGGGTTCGAATCCCGGGTCGGGCCAAAAAAAAAGTTATTGGGTGTTTCTGTTAAGGAATCTCAATAGCAGCCCGCAGTTAGGAAGTTGGCGGTGTTAGACACCCCCGTGCCTCGGAAAGCACGTAAAGCCGTTGGTCCTGCGCCTGATCTCTCTCCAGTCGTGTCGGATTACCGTCCCATCGGATCATGAGAGTTAGGGAATAGAGTGTACTTGTGTTTGTGCACACACTTGTGCACTATAATATCTCCTGCGCAGATGGCCAGTCTCCATTAAGACTGGCCGCCGTTACCGAAATTCGGTCTGGAGGACATTACATTACAGTCGCTATGAAATAGTAGATTTCCTTATTCATAGGTTAGAGCTATTCAAATCATTTAAAACCCTCTGACTTAGCATAACTACTACTGTTTAGTCAACAGTTTTTAAGTACCCTTTAAAGCTAAATTATGTTAATTTTTAAGACAAAACTCGCACCAGACATGATGACTGTGACGCGGCAAAATTACAAATATTCAAACAACAGATATAAGAGAACTCAGAACAAATATTTGTAGATAACATAAACTATCGTCCCATGTGGGAATCTCACAACACTCGAGACACGGCGTGGCAACTTCTCGAACCAGTGCGCCATTTGTGCAGACGATCACGTCAAAAAGTCTTTAAAATTACGTTTCATCCAAAATCAGACGGCGTTGAAAATTGCTTAAGTAGTCAGTTATTTTATAAAATAACTTCAACTTTCTCGCGTCTATGTAGATTTTACAAGCCTTGATAGAACAGACACAATATGCCCCCTGAATTGGGACATCTCGATTGATGATCGAACCCACACTCATCGCATTAGCTGAAGACGTAACCACTTAAGCCTCCACGGCAACCGTGCAATCAAACAAAACCAAAGACACGCGCAATTGTATCCACCAACCCTTAAAAACCTCCCTTTTATAATTAATTTACAACCCTACAATACCATCCCAAGACATCAAACGAAAAAAATAAACAAAATTAATAGTCAAAGTTCTTAACAAGTCGGAAAAAACAACATCCTTCTCTTACACGCCATAGAAACGGGACAAAGACACATGTCCCCCCTTATTATCTTCAATTAAGAAGCTCCGATAATGTACTGTGACATACGTACTAACCAACCAGACAACACGACACCTGCGCTCGTTCAAGTTCTACCACCTCAGAGTTCAGGTTATATTTGATATTCCAATTGAAAAAAAATACTGCTGGAAACTTTGTTGTTCAAAATTCAACCTTATATTGTAGAAATAAGGGTGTTAGGGATGGTAAAATAAGAGTTGGTAGTTGTTTCCCTTGAGCGATGGGCGTTGGACGGTGAGTGATGGGCCCAGCTCACACGTGATTAGTGGATGGCCAACGTAATCTGGGATAATGACTCATGATGCTAATCATTCTGTTCTGAATGACAGACGTCATTATTTGACGTGACGATTTGTCAGGTGCTTCCGGTTTTTTGACTAAAAGCTTTTTTCGCAGTAAGGGAAAATAAGGGACGTGATGACTTTCGCAATATTAATATGTATTGAAACAAAATATAAGTCAAAGCAGTGTTCTTATATATATAGTAGTAAGGACAGCTAGTTTATACAAGGTTATTCTTAGTATAGTGAAAACCTATCAGGGGTGATTATACTTGTTATTATGAACAACTTTTGTTCTAAGACATTGCCGAAATCGCGAAAAATAATCAACTATTCCATACATTTTGCCGAGGTCAAAGAGTCCAATTTTGTATGGAACAGCTGATATCTTTTTCGCGATTTCCGCAATGTCCCAGAACAAAAGTTGTTTATAAACAAGTACAATCACCCCCTGAGAGGTTTTCACTTTACTAAGAATAACCTTGTATATATAAAGATAGACTCACACTTGATTATCCACGTAGGAGTTGGCAAAGCTATGATACACACATCTCGCTATATAATATAGGTCCTAATTAAAAAAATATACCACGCACATTGCTGGATTACGATCTGCTGCTACTAAGGATTCGTCGCGTAAAATCCACACCTAATTATCGTAATTATAAGGGCATTATCTTTGGATTAACTAAGGTAAAGATGGTTCACCTTTTTACCGATTAACAGATTCCCTGTCCGATGAATCACATGTGATACATAACAATAGATTTTATATTGTGTCTATTACGGGACAGCTAATGGGTTGATGAATTGAATTGACGTTGTTAACTTGAGCAATCGAAACCAAAATATACGGTTATAAAAAGCCTAAAAATCGAATAGGATTTGATCACAAACTGTCAGTTGCAAATATTATAGACACTCCACCGGAAACGACTCGCGGCTGTCACTCACACGATACGTCACATCCTGTCGCACACACGGCATTGACGAGCGTTCGATTTTTAAACACAAATATATTGTTGACAGGGGAACGTTTGGTTCGACGGCTAGTTTTAGTGATAGACTTGTAATAATCCGAGTTCTAAAATGGAGGAGGTTCTATATTCGAAACGCTTGCTTTTTTAATGTAGGTTCATCGATTTTGAGGCAATGGATTAGCAGATGAGTTTTAGTAATTGACTTATTTTGACTTCTGATACTACAAGTCAAAATAAGTCAATCACTAAAACAAATCTACTAATTTAGCAGTACGTATAGAATTATACGACATTATAGTACGGATATATGCGATATGTAAAGATTTAGGCTTAGATGTATCACATATTTCGCCAATTAATTTCTGCAATTTTTCTGGAAATATTTCTAATAGAAAACTCTAATAGCATTTTGTCCGACCAAGAAATCGAACCAAAGACCGCACGACCGGTAACAAACACAAGCGCAAATATAAGCAACTATGCCAACAGGGCAGTCTTATTGTATACACAGTAAAAGTATACTAGTACTAATATTATAAACATGAAAGTTCGCGAATGTTTAGATGTTTGTTACTCAATCAGGCCTAAACTGTTAAATGGATTTTGATTAAACTCAGCACAAAGATAGACCATATGTTGGATTAACACATAGGGTGCTTTTATCCCAACATATGTTACCTTAGGCAACGCCACAAGCGGAAACTTGTACAATATAAAGCCTTTTTTACGAATACTAGCTTAAAAACAAAAAACATAGACAAATTTACTTGTGTGATGCGATCTGCTGATGCCTTGATGCTGATAACAATATGTTCGTAACAGATGTATCCTGGGCGGGGTTGCCGAGTAACCCACCCCGAAACTATCACCTGTTATATCTATATATACAATGTGTTTGGTGAGTGGTGTCAGAGATTTTAATGGCATAATATATGGTCATTTATATCTACAATCCATGCTTCAGTATTATTTTTTATGTTACTTGGGCGAAATGGCGGCCATTTTGTTTATTTTGTTATCTAATCACGGACACACGTGGTAATTTAGCGATATAGTCGCTTGTGATAGTCCAAAAAAAACAAAAAAGGTCTTGTTTTACAGGTCATAGTATAGCTAACATGCTTATGATAAAACATTGTTTGAAACTATCTCAGTTCAATTAAAACAAAAATATGATAACAGAAAATTAAGAAAACTTTTGCTGTAATTTTTTTGTTATTACACTTTTTCACAAAAACAAAGTAACATAAAAAATAATACTGAAGCATGGATTGTAGACATAAATGACCATATATTATGCCATTAAAATCTCCGACACCACTCACCAAACACATTGTATAAAAATCTCGTGTCACGGTGTTTTTGGCCGCACTCCTCCGAAACTACTCGATCGATTTTTATAAAAATGTTATGTATATTTGGTAGGTATGAGAATAGGTCGTAAAGTATATTTCATACCGCTAAGAAATAATTTATATGGCAGAACAACGTTTGCTGAGTCAGCTAGTATTTGTATATTATACCGCTCTTTAACATGTGGAGGCTTAAAATTCAATGTTGCAATCCTAATCCTAACTAGTCCTAATATTATAAAAGCGAAAATGAGTTTGTTTCTTTGTTTGTTTGTTACCTTTTCACGCCTAAACCACTGAACCGATCATTCTGAAATTTTGCACATACATTGTCAGGTGTACAGAAAGGGACATAGGTTACTTTTCAACCTGAAAAAAATTACTGTTCCCGAGGAAAACAACAATAACGTTCTTATGATAATAGATGGCGCCACGTGTCTTTCGAATCATGATTGAATTATATTATTACAAGCAGAGTACAAACCGAATTGATAGTCAAATTCTAATTTAACGCGAGCCAAGCCGCGGGCAAAAGCTAGTAGAAAATAATTAGGGTTACGTAATATGTTTCGTATTTTAAAGGCCCCTTGGTAGGAATAAATCCTGTGTCGCGGAGGTCTTTACAAACACTCAAATAACGGACTCACAGAACACCAAGACTCTGAACAGCTAATTGTGGATCACACAAATTTTTGTCTCGTGTGGGGATCGAACCCACAACACTCGGCGTAGCGGCCATGGCGAGGCGACCAATTAAACCACTACACCATCTGTGCAGTCAAATTTATTTGTGTCGCCATGTAGATATATTATGATTGACAAAAAGGCGACAGATCAATACTTAAGACGTCTACCTTGCAATCAAGAGGTCGTGAGTTTGATTCCTATCCATTACACTAATCATATGAAACCACTGCTAAAACAAGTTAAGTTGGGGTTAAGACTAATATCAGTAGCTGATTTGTAATAGTAACTTTTTTTAAGTAAACAAATCGTACCATACTGTCCATCAAATACACTTTCAGACTCTTTGGTGCTACTCTTAATAAAAATTTTCCTTCCAAAAATCAAACCTATCACAACCGCACACAAACATAAACGGCAAATTACACCAGGAGTCAAGGTAGCCAATTACCCAAACATAATTAAACTTAAGAAATCCAATAAATAGTATTTATTCTATTCCTTCAAATGCGACTTATCCTAAATGCGCTTGCTTTTTCTTACAAGGCGCCTGCACAATAATTCCTTTTGTCTCTTGATGCAATCTTTTTTTCTTTTCACGTAAAAAAGCCACCTCCATTCGGCCAGCACGCAAGCTTTACATATTAACGTGTGTTGTCTTTGCCTGTTTTTTTTTTATTCAACGTGCAAATGCTGGGTAAGATTACATGTTTGAAGGTAAGGATGATTGTTGTGAAAAAATAAAATAGAACAGCTTTTTTGTTGGAGTGGTTTTGATTATGGAATGGTAGCTTGTGTGTGAAGATTTTGACGCGTGGAAATTAGCGATGTATGTTATATTCGAATGCGATTGCGTACTATTTGATATCTGCTTTATATGGTTGAGGTATGGTGTTGTTACATATTCGAAATTAATTTGTACCTAAGCTTTTTTTTTTTGTAGTGACACGGCAAAGTGATTGTAACGGATCTGATGGAAAGCCCAATTACATAAAGCATAACTTTATTTGCAAGTATATGGTCAAGCATACAGGTTGGTCGTTTTATAGAAATGTACAGCATATTCTGCCACATGTGGCATGCAAAATACATATACAATGTTTGTTATATTATTACATGTTTAATATTATATTAAAAAAAACGAAAATAGCTGATCTATTAAATTAACAATACATGGAAATGTCAAGTAATGCTTCATGCTTTTGTCCAGAGACAGTGATGACGAGGAGAAGATAGATGTCTTCTAGCCGTCGTCAGTGTCAAGCCGGTCTGACCAGATGCTTCTTCACACTACGTTTGAAGGACCCAACGTCGTAGAAGGGAGGGAACACATGTGCCGGAAGACCATTCCAAAGTTGTATGGTACGGCATAACAAGGAATTGCTGAACCTTTTGGTGCGAGACGGGATTGTGCTAACTGTCCATCCGTAGTTACGAAGACCGGCATGTGTGGTTCTCAAAAGGAAGGGGGAAGGTGGGAAACACACGTAGTGGTGCACATCACGAATGGATATACGTAAGTTATATGGAATATTAGTTGGCTATAAGAAAAAGTGTTTTGTATTAGTATTTTCATGTCATTTTACACATTAGCGAGGGTAGTGAATGCGACTGCTGCTATCAAGGTTTTTGGTTCGATTCCCCGGGGATAGTGTTGTTGAGTTATTCTGTCGAACAATGCTCGGTAGCAGTGCAGAGTCTGAAACTGTAGCTATATACAGGTGTCCCAGAAGATGTGAATCAAATTGTAACGGGAGATTCCTTAGGTAAGGACCTTTCAAATGTGCTAAATAAAAAAATTAAAATTATGACTTTCGTGTAAAAAAAAACAAAGTTTTTAAAAAAGTACGACTTTTTCAGACTTCCCACTACAGGTGCTTCGTTTATGGCTAATTTTCATTTTTTCCCACGTATATTATTTATGAAGGATTGATTCGTCAAACTACAAACGATTTATTTTTAAAACTGACGTAGTTTTTAAATCGCAGCATTATTTTGGTGTATTTCTTTTGCACCAAATAAAATCCTGTAAGTTTGACCAACAACACAACATAATTTTTTTATTTTGTTTATTTAGCACATTTGAAAGGTCCTTACATAAGGAATCTCCCTTTACAATTTGACTCACTTCTTCTGGGACAACCTGTATATGTAGTATGGACGCCAGTATGTAGACTCGCTCCCAATTACATGGCACAAAACATCATAGCTGGCGACTACCAACTTGGGAATATAGGCGTGAAAATATGCATATAGCACTAACGTCTAGCCTTGGTTTCTCCTGTGCGTCTACAAGACCGCATAACGAAATAAAAAGTATCTTAAGTTAATCCAGTCAACAATCGATATATATGTTAAGTTTCATCCAAATTCATTCAACAGTTCACGCGTCATTGAGCAACAAACATCCTCACAAACACTTACATTTATACTTTTACTTAATTAACCCGAAACACAGTGAGTAGTGATTAATTTTCTTTGCAGTATCCGCTAGGTGCACACTAAACAAAGCGTACGGATAATATTTTTTAGGCTGAGTGCATACAGGATCAGATCGCGCCTTTACAATCGCCCGGCTGACGCGCGCAGACTTCCTCTGCCGCAACAAGGGTGAGGACACACGAGAAAAGCGATAGCGTTTTCATTTTAGCGATTTTTTACATAGTTATGATTTAACTGAATGGTTTATGGCATCATGAAAGCAGGTGCGTGCCTGTTTGGGCTAATGAAGGTGATTATATTAGATCAGCAAGATTGTTTTATTTCGTAATTACAGACAATTGATATCTTCAGAGATTATGAGCTATTCTAGTTAATAATCAAAGAAGAGACATAATAATAATTATAGAAAATTACTATCTAACTAATAGTTATTAAAAAATTATACCTATATTGAAAAATGCTGTGAGATTTAATACCTTTGTCCTCCATATAAAGTTAAAACAGCCCGTTAAGGCAAAAAAATTCTAGTTCACGTTCCTAACGTCTATAATTTCAGTATTATGAAAATCGAAATCGTCTTTAATTGAATCGCAGCGGCACACCGGTGGCTAGACACCACAATAGATTGTTAATTATGCCTGATATTCGAAGACTTGGCAGATTAAGTAAAATAACATAACAACAAAAAAACCAAAATTATTTCTTTGTAACTTTTGTAGATTCTACAATTAAATGTTAATGTCAAATTAATTACAGTTCTTTTTATTAGTATTGTGTGTTATAGAACCGCTATCTTCAGTTACAAAGCCAGCTACCTTAATTCGGCAACACATAAGCAATTTCCCGCTAGCAAAATAAGCGAATTAAAATCGCCTCAAAGCAACTGCTCGCAAAGAAACGGCTGCATACGTCGAGAGCTTTATTTTTAGCTATTTACCCTCGAGGGGAGGTTAAGGGGGCGGGGGTGAGTGACTACCGGACAGACCTTTGAGCTAGTCTTGTTTACATTTGAAATTTTTAATTTTAAGTTGTCATTAGAGACTTGTGTGGGATTGTGGTCGCATCTTGTTTTATTGTTTCTGAATGTTGAATTTGTTTTTAGAATATAAGATGTATGAAATTGTTTTTCGAAGCTCGTTTTCAGCTTTGTGCGTTAGGTTGGCTGCATTGCGTTTTTTTATTCGTATTAGTTTAAGGTTAGATTTATTTTGTCAGCTTTGTTATATATTCTTTCTAGTATACCAGAGTATAATAAAACCAGTGTTGAGTAAATAGATAAATTGTAGTTAAACGCAGTTATCCTCACTGAAAATATATTAGGTACTACAATACTTTGTAGTTGATCGAATTTAAGTTATCTTTAGATGTTTACTTCGCCATGGTAGTTTGTATGCATAAGTAAAAAACACGAAAAAAGCTAATTGACATCCTATTCACAGAGAGATAAGATTCTGTTAATCAAATATTTTAAAACTAACATACACTCAGTTACCAAAAATGCGAGAAGACAAACCTCTACTAGTTAAATCACCACGTTCAGGTCTCTAATAATTATGCTACAGTTTCTCTTATATAGAAATTAAAGTTTGAAAATCAAACTTTCCATAGGAATTATATAAATCTAACTTATTGTTTTACATTCTTAGAAAAGCGAGACCACATTATATTAATATTTTTACTACAAAAATGGTAAGCTTCTTTCCGCCTGATGGAAAGTAGTTACTATAGTAATGTTTAGTCTCTACTGGCTAACAATACCAGCAAAACCACTCGCGTGTCACGTGTGCCCACATTGCAGTAACAATATTACACTTACGACGATTTCCTGTAACAGAGTGGGAATTTGATTCATTCACACCGGTCCCAAATAACTGCCAACGACGTACTCGTCCAGAACAAGAATTCGGATTGCTGAAAGAGCTTATCAACATGCAGGATTTTTGAAGTGAAACCTTCTTTAGGCGCGTTGAGCACTTCTTGGGTGAACAAAAATCATGGAATTCGCGTCATCGTCACCGAACGCTTTCCATTTTTAAATTATTTTTTGGTTTATAAAGAAGAGTATTTATGATCAAGGATTAAAGTTTTCACTTCTATCGGCAGTCCCCAAAGACTGCCAGTTTATTTTAAAAGTCACTCCACTCCAGAATATGCCAGTATCTCAGGGGACTTTGCAAACATTTAAACAAAGGACACAAACAACATTTAAACTCGGAACAACCATTAGTAGTTCACACAATTTTTTGTCGTGTGCGATTCGAACCCACCACACTTTGCACAATGAGGAGTCGATGACTTAAATTAACCACTAAGCCATCAGTACAGTCGAACTCTAATGCAGTAAGAATGACACAGCTTCATGCAAGAAAGTCTCTTATTTCACTTTTTTTACCGAGTGAACTCATGCATACTGTCACCAAATAATTGCCTACAGCGGGTTATCCCAGAAGAAGAATTTCGCTAGCTATAAGCTGGTCGTCAAATTTCACACGCCTGTAGAGAGAGCTATCCAACACGCAAGTTTCTTACAACATCACTGACTAGATGTAATTTAGATATCCGTGATTGAATAAGTGGTCATAATTAACTGAATTTAACGTTAATTAACTCGTTTAAAAGGATGTGTTGACATATTATGTACAAGCAGGCACACGAAACTGAGTTTACCTGTGTTTAATTAGTTACTTTTGACGTCAATTAAGCGTCAATCAGATTCAGATATTATAATTATGGAAATATTTGACTTCAAATGCGAAAGTGAGTTAGTTTGTTACACTTTCACGCCTGAACTACTTGACCGATCATAGTAAATTTTCGCATACATGTTGTCAGAAATACGTAAAAGGACATAGAGTATCTTTCATCGAGAAAAAAATACTGTACCTAAACGAATCAGCGGGAAAAAGCTAAGTTGCTGCAGTTAAATGGTCAATCGTGACGCAAATTGGAAGGATACCGTAATAGTTGAGCGAAGATTAGAATCAGCTGCGTTATACTTCGTTTAAATATTGTCGCCTTTCTGGACGTTGAGTTGTCAGCCACAATGTCAACATAACACCTGAAAACTAACTAATATTTAATTTTAAACTAATATTATAAAAGCGAAAATAAGTTTGTTTGTTTGTTTGTTTATTACCTTTTCACGCCTAAACCACTGAACCGATCATCCTGAAATTTTGCATATACGTTGTCAGGTGTACAGAAACGGACATAGGCTACCTTTCATCCCGAACAAAATTACTGTTCCCGAAGAAAACAACAATAACGTTCTTATGGTAATAGATGGCGCCACGTGTCTTTCGAACCATGATTGAATTATATTATTACAAGCAGAGTACAACCCGAATTGATTGTCAAATTCTTAATTAATGCGAGCGAAGCCGCGGGCAAAAGCTAGTAATAAATATAGTATTATCACGCTTACTCATATTGAAAATTGAACACTATCTTTCTATCTTTTCTTTAAAAAAAATCATGTTCCGCACCAGGAATGAATCCTGTGTCACGAGGGACTTTACAAACATTTAAACAATGGACACACAGGACACCCAAGACTCGGAACAACCATTTGTGGATTACACAAAGTTTTGTCTCCTGTGGATTTCGAACCCACAGCACTTGGCCCAGTGGCAGTGTTGAGGCAACCACTTAAACCACTACGCCATTCGTGCAGTATCGATCTCTATCATGTAAATGTGTGAGCTCATTCTTCTTAGTGTGGACACTTTCCTGCGATCTAAGTACAGTTAGGGCACATTTATGATGTAAATCTTAGTAGTTGCCAGAAGCGGGCACCTCACAGAAGCTCATATGCCCGACGTTGCTTATTAAAATGCTTCATCCAGAATAATAATAATCTAATATATTCAATCTAGGACTAGAATACCTTGAGTGTACTTTAGTAAACTCATTCACGGCATGCAAGTGAAATTGAAAAATAAAGAGAGATAGAGAGAGAGCAAGATAGGTTGCACTTAATTTTCCGTTTAATAAGCTGACCCCTGACAGACGTCCTGTCTTAGACGAACTGTCAAACTCCCGAGGTTAAAATAGTCGTTAAGTTTCCTGAAATTTTACAATTTTCTGCGCAATTGTCTTCATTCCGTAAAAACCTTATCTATATATTAATACGTGAAGCAAAAGCTTTGTATCCCTTTTTACGAAAATTGCGCGGACGGAGGAGTATGAAATTTGGCACAGTTAAAGTTTATATGGAGAAGAAGGGGCGAATGCTAATATTTATATAAAATATACATTATAAATATATTAAATTAATTAAAATACACTACACGCATACAACCATGCATTTGACACACGCAGTCGAAGCGCGTAACTATGGTTACATATGTCATATTATTATATCAGCAATATCTTACAGGCAAACTTTGGTTGAATTTCGACCACTAGGTGATCGCTAGTACAAAGAAATAGAAAACTTAAATAAAACATGAATGAAATCGGTCAAGTCATTTTCAAGCTATGGCGTGACCAAGGGAAACAGGGATTCATTTTTATATAATTAATTATTAATTATGTACATAGACAGATATTCGTCGGCCTCGATGGCGTAGTGGTTAGTGTAACCGACTGCCACGCCTGAGGTCGCGGGTTCCATTCCCGCACAAGTCAAACATTTGTGTGCATGAACATGGATGTTTGTCTTGGTCTGGGTGTTTCTATGTATAATATGCATGTATTTACAAAAAAAAAGGTATATATGCATGTTTATCCATTGTCTAGTACCCATAGTACAAGCTCTGCTTAGTTTGGGCTAGATGGTGTTGTGTGTATGTGATGGAATATTATTATTATAGATGCTTGTTTTCTGATACCATAGACATGCTACTGTTAGTTAAAACGGTCACCTCGGCCATCCCAATGCCAATGTGTTGTGGACTTTTTTCGACCGATGGTTCAAAAAGTTGTGTGAAGTGCAGTTATTCTGAGTTATGTTTCTGTATGTTGTTGCATTATTTGTCCCTTGAGACCGTTTTGAACAAGAGCATATATAAATTCAGGAAACTACTATAATTTTTAGCATTTATGAGTTCAAAAGACTAGTGACGTATTGCGCCGAAAATTAAATAAAGTAGGTGAAGCTATAAAAAGTTTACTGCCAAAATATTCACGAAATGTAATTTTCGACTTCATTGGTAAAATCTAAATTTGTATAGTAATGGTAAAATCCAAATTTGGAACCTGTGGATTATAATCAAGGATTTTCATTTTCTACAATTTACATACAGTTACGATGGCGATAATTGGATTTCGTTCATACAAGTGTCGTGTAGAACGAAATGATAAATCACATTACTTGTAATCAACAATCCCGAATTAAAATCCACTCCATTTTCTAAACTCTAATCAAATGGGTAGGTACAGTCCACAACAAAAGTACATGCAAAAAGACGAGGAGCTCATTAAGTACAATCGTTAATTGCGCAGTCAAATCGAACGCTACCTAACTTCATTACATTCTTCCGTTAATACGACATCGGACGACGCCGTGCGAAGCCGTCCGGATCCGAGTTATGCAATCGCCAATGAGCACCCTCTCATTCCGGTCACGTGCAAAACGGCCCGGGGGTTGCTAATTAAAAATCGAAGGATTTTGTTACCAACTGTACTTGTTACGTATCAACACAGTATCGATAGACTGAATTTTTTTCGATCGCAAAAAATCTTGCGATAAATTGCGCACAGATATGGCGAGGCCTTAAAAGGGAAGCGTGTTTGGATTTTGTGAACGGTAACGATAACTCGGCAGCTTCGTGAAATAGGTTTTGTTATTTAGTAGGTACACGTCGACAGATATGATTATTTGTATGACGTCATTCCGCTTTGGAAGGTTCAACAAAAATATTTGAGGAGAAGAAAGGTTCGCTTGTATTGAAGACTGTCTCGTTAATCTGAAGCTAATGTACACTGCCGATGCTAGGGTATCACGAATATGTATGTGAGAAACAGCCCAATAACTTTACGGACCTTGAGACATCGCCTAGTGCTTCTACGAGCACATTAAACATAGAGTATGATGTGATGACTCTTAATATCTTAGTGTCTAGTCTATGCAGTTTGAGTCCGCCGCTATGCTTACTCGACAAAGGAAAAGCTCAGACTATCATAAAATATACGAAAACTTTAGAGATCAGCTGATTTAAAAGGGAGGTTTATAAAGACAGTACAGAACAAAGCCAGTAGCTAAACATTCAGTTGCAAACCACTTGATATTCGCTGACAAAGAGTTCCTTTAATCCTAGCCAACAAAACTCACCTTAATTTAAAACAGCGCTCGCTTGGCAGCACCTACGCGAAAAAAAATATAAATAAAATATATAGGAAAGTCAACGTCCTACATACAACAACTTGTACGTATTTCTTTACTATTACACGACCCCCCTCCCCCCGCTGCCCCTTTCGCCCTCCCACCTTAGACTCCGGATCTCATGCTTACAAACTGTCGCATTACCGGTCCATCCTCGCCGACAATACCCTGACGTTTCACTTCAAAACTAGACTCTATCAGCTCGCAATAAGGACTGGCTGTCGCGAAATTGTGACTGCGGAGCGCAAACGAGAACACCCTTCGTTCTGAATCCAACTATATTTTGGACACGATAAGGCAGAATTTCCTTTGTATTGTACTTGGTATGGTAATGATAATTCTAAGCAAATGCTATAAGGAAATAAGCTGAGTGGTTCCTTTTGGAATTGTTTACTTGAGAAGATTTCGTTTGAGTAAACAAAAGGTGGACAATGACCATGGGGTGAGATGCGCCATAAGTGGCTTTGTGAACACATTCTGTGAGACAATCATTGCGTCGATTGTATTTATGACAGTTGATAAACAATTTTGCAACCATCTCATACATCCCCCTATGTTCGTGTATTTTCAGTAATCATACAGTGCACTACACTTCCACGATACTGTATATATTTTTGGTAGGGGAAGTCCCGACGTAATAGTTTAAGATCAAAATATTATTTTGATTTGGAGCTATCTTTACTGTAAGGGTCAATTCCGATCAGGCGGAAAAATGCTCGAGCATCTTTTAAGTGGTAATTCAATATCAACCTTATTCCATTTAGATATACCTAAAAATAGTATGCAACATTAAAATATTATCCAATAAACAGTTGCATACTATTTTATCTAAATGGAATAATGTTGATATTTATAACCACTTGAAAAATGCTCGAGCATTTTTCCGCCTGATCTGAATTGACCCTAACGAGACCGCCAGTGCAGTGACAATGTTTTAAAACTAAATAAGTTTAATTATTTAGAGGAATTAGTTTCAGGAAATACACTATTGTTTTGGGTTGACTAAGAAAATACATAAAATACAAAGTTTGTCTGTTTGTTCCAACATTACGCAAAAACCACGGCTCAATTTTTGGTACAGCGAGAACTCGAACCCATGTATGTATACGTTGCATTTAATTCTGTTAAGTTAGCCCAGAGATATGGCTCATTGTGTGATTCGTCGTCAATGAGATTGCGACCTAACAGAGCTGTAGTTGACCTGGACAAAGTCGCGGGGAAACATTTGTACATTATATATCTCTATGGGCGAAAACATTACGAACTACAATTAAATAGGCTCTTGGGCTGCTATATGACCTGTATTGGACTAACAAACAACAAATTAAGCTTCAGTGTTCGTTTTAATTTAGTGCCAATAGAAGGAAATTAATGAACTTTAATCATTATTGTCACGAGTGAGCTGAGATCACGCAAAGTGTATAATGAATACTCCACAATGTTAACGTATATTGTGAGGTATTCATGGTGAATACTCCTTATTGGAGATCGCCATCATCGAGAAATTTGCATGCATATTTCACTACGAGAAACAATCGCAACCCTTACTTATAATAATAATAATATTCTACCACATACACACAACACCATCTAGCCCAAACTAAGCAGAGCTTGTACTATGGGTACTAGACAATGGATAGACATACTTATATACTTTTTTTTTTGTAAATACATGCATATTATACATAGAAACACCCAGACCAAGACAAACATCCATGTACATGCACACAAATGTTTGACTTGTGCGGGAATCGAACCCGCGACCTCAGGCGTGGCAGTCGGTTACACTAACCACTACGCCATAGAGGCCGATATTCTTATCAAACAAAAATCTCAATGTACTTTATGAAATACATTGAGATTTCAACCCTTTCGAATAAACTGAAATCTTGTTTTAAGATGGGTTCAAGTAAATCGAGATCAAAGTTACGATTACTCAGTGTTATTGATCGGCACCTACTACCTGAACAAATGTTCAGCTTAATTAATACAATACCATCTGCCAGTGATGTGCGGAGTGCACATCGCTGGTAAAACATAATGATAATATCATTCTTAAACAGGGTTCATAGTGTAGTGGCAGCATGACTGCTAATCTTTAGAGTTTTAGTTTAATTGTTAGTTCAATGATTTTCAATATCAGCCTAGTAGCCAGATATCATTGACCTCATCATAACTGGCAAATAATATGTGTAATATAACTGACAAATAATATAATTATGTAATTTAAATCTAAAGGGATATTATTTCATGTTTATTTTAATTATTTTACTGTATTTTTAATGTCCGTTTTAATTAACATTTGTATGCCTTCATAGCACAACATAGCGTTCTTATTATAGACTTAAGACCATAAATTGTAATCACCAATGTTTGACAAATAAACGAATTCTATTCTATTCTATTCTATACCTTAGGCTATCAGACCAGTGTGATACAGCCGTACATATACCGCAATTCTAATACCTTATCCTAATGGGTAATCCCTATCACTGCTACCGATTTACAAGAACCCGGTATCAAACACCATAACATTAATACGATCTACTCACCGCCCTATCGAACCACTCGGCATCTGCATACCTCCACTACAAAAGGACTCAAAGCTGTCAATATTCCCGCCGTTATCGATACAAACTATCGAATAAAGAAACCGTTGGCGATCATCGTAATCGGCATGACTACAAGACAATGCACTAACCACAATAGAGGCCATTTTGTTCTGTGCGACGACCAATCGCGTTGAGTGAAAAGTGCCATAAACGGCGAATAGCCAGATTGAGACGCGGAAATAGGTAGAAATGTTTTTGCATCTGCGAGACTTGTGCTTTAAATATTTATGTTTGGAAATATTTACGTTAGATAATGTGGAAATTGATATAAGATACGAATTTCGGTACTGCCGTTTTTAAATATAATTATGGTTTTATTTGGCTGGTATTTTTGTTGTATTAATATGCAACTTGTACATAGATTGAAACCTATTGATAGCTTTATTATAGACTAAAAGCGAATACGGATCGTATTTGTAATATTGTATCAATGATCATGATCTGGCAGTCACCATGTTGCTTCAAAAGAAATATAAACAAAGTAAAGTACTTTGTGAAGTGAACAGAATGTCTCTTTATTCCCTCAGTGTCTTTCGCCCGTAGAAATTCACAGATAACACAGCAAATTCCTTTGTAATCTAAATAATTACCACTTAACTTATTCTCTAAGCATCCAGCTATAACTAGAAACAGGACAAACATCAAAATTTAAAATCGCTTTCACAGAAATTGAGGATAAGAGAACAGTACAATGCTGCTATTAGCAGTAACTTATTATAGACAATTTCCTACGTTTGTAAGCGACCAATCGGGCTGAGTGAGAACCGCTATAAAAGGAAACAGTTACTGAACCGAATTATGGAATAAGGGACTCTGTGGACCGACTCGTCCCCGGATTCGAACATTCACATCATCAGCCTGTCTATTGAATAATCCGTGTGGAAAGAAATTGATTGTGAAAATCTGGCACAAAAGTTTCTTGAGTTCTCAGCTTACAACGCAGCCTAATTACTGTTCTTCTTTGATGAATTGCGCACACAAAACATGCATATCTATGAATATTGATTTCAAATACTGATAGCGGATATCGTTTGGCAAATATAACGTTAAATATACTACTACCTATATGTTCTAAGATAAGTGTCATAAGAATAATTTGTCATTGGTTTCGGTGCCAAGTCATAAATATCTATCATGAGTTGGATTACAGTAATTAGATCAGCGTTTCGGGAACTTTGAATGAGTATGTCTTTGTAATTAGTAACTGTTTTATCCAGCAATAAATTATAAACATCACACACTTTTCTATATAATCCATCATCATTATAATTCAGACAGTTTGACCGTTCCAATGGTAATGTATACGTGTGGCAAAAAACATCACTTATCATCGTTTAGTTGATAATCACTTTTAAACATTTACTGGTACTTAGTAGATGTAACTATGACATTCATTAGTGTGATGAATAAACAGTCATTCAATAAAATTTCTTGTACTTTAATGTAAAAGCTACTTATAAAGGTAATAAATACACTTCAACCCACAATAAATACAAGTTCAAAACCTTTTATCATAAATAAATGACCATCCTTTAATTGGTACTATTCTCCGCTAACACAAGCGGAGGTAAAATAATGTGTCGCGTCTACGACGTGCGTTGTTTATTCTATGGCTCTTTTAGGAATTTACGTTCTATTGTGTAGTAAATGTTTTAGGCATTGCCTGTTAAGGTCAATGACTTTGCAATGAGATGTGCACTATTTAACTATAGTATGTAAATTTCCACTGTTAATTTAAATTTAAGATAAAGGTCTCTATGTCGTGAGATCTTGGTGGAGAATCGACAATTGAAATAAGGAAGTGCTCGTAGGTAATTTAGACCAGTTATACGATGTTGGCTACTAAAGTCTTATTAGTGGCTTATAGGAGTACAAATAACGTAAACTCCTTAGGGGAATTATTCCTAAGCGTATTGTGGAAGTCCGAGTTGTGGAGTAAATTGGATGAGGCCTATGTCGAGCAGACTGCTACACGTTGATTGATTGATTGACGTCATGGTCAGTCTTAAATCAGTCCAATCGTAATCACTATTGAGGCCAGCTTACCCATCAGTTGTTCACGGAACGTTTGCTACCAGAATGCGTTGGGGACGATCATTTTCTAGCCTGATAGCTGATCTAGCACGTGGTAATATATAATTTGAGTATAGTGTCTGTTCGTATCAATCTATACATCTATACAAATAAATAAAATTGAAGTGTCTGTTAGTAATGTCAAAATAACAGCTTTTTATCTAATGCATATGAAAGTATATAAGGTACCTATACAAAAACATCTATTTTTAACATTTTTGTCTGTCTGTCTGTCTGTTTGTTCCGGCTAATCACCGAAACGGCTGAACCGATTTTGACCGGACTTTTACTGGCAGATAGCTGATGTTATAAGGAGTAACATAGGATACCTTGATTTTAGAAAAAAAATAGGGTTCCGCAGAGACAAACACTTTTTAGTTAAAATCTACGCGGACGAAGTCGCAGGTAACAGCTAGTATTATATATAATTGAGAGACGTATAATGAGTTCCGATCTGTCAAATTATTAAATGCACGATGTTGCGTTTTAATTAATGCCCCACATATGTTAAGGCGGCTGTACACATTGGGCCAAGGTAGTGGGCCAGCGTGTTGGGCCAACGTGTAGAGAAATACTTGGCGTTATCAACATACCGCCAAGTAGATCTCTACACGTTGGCCCAACACGCTGGCCCACTACCTTGACCCAATGTGTACAGCCACCTTTAAATAAATGTCTCTTATTTCAAGAACTTTGCTTTTACTCCTTCTAATTTGGTTAGTAAATGATCAACTTGTGTGCATTAGCCTATCCTTATATTTAAAGTTCCATTCAGAGGTTGGAAAAATAGGTATAATTGTTTTTATATCAGCACATATCATGCTGATAATGTGAAATTTCTTTCTCGTCTGTTGAAGACTATTAGTGACTACAAATAGTATTATTTCGAATGAATTTTTATGTGTGAACGATACATCGCTAGAGAAAATATTTGTCAACGTAAAGGCCTGATATGAGTGTTCAATAAAGATTTCAAGATCTTGTCAAGAAAATTATCATTGACAGTTCGAACTAAATCGATTAAGAGAAAACTTGAGCGATATTCAAATTATGTAAATGGTAAGAATCTTTCCATCTACAAGACATTAATGAACAGGCAGACATGGCAAGCTATTAGCTATAAAGATATCAATCACTATGAAGTTAGGGACATTTTGTTGTTTCCAATGGACTCGTACTATAAAATTAGCATTGGAATAGTACCGTTGCATTCACATAAGATCATTGGTATCTGAGTGTGTGTGGTATATGTTATAGACGAAAGCGGAGACGTTAAATTTTGAATAAGGATTGTATTGCTTTTTAAAAAGCAATATCAAAATATCTTTATTCATAATTAATTTTTCTCAAAGCAACGCTTATAAACGGCGAGGTTATACTAAGTAAACTAATATAATATTCTATCACATACACAAAACACCATCTAGCCCAAACTAAGCAGAGCTTGTACTATGGGTACTAGACAATGGATAAACATACATAAATACTTTATTTTTTTTGTTAATACATACGTATTATACATAGAAACACCCAGACCAAGACAAACATCCATGTTCATGCACACAAATGTTTGACTTGTGCGGGAATCGAACCCGCGACCTCAGGCGTGGTAGTCGGTTACACTAACCACTACGTAATCGAGGCCGACAATATTATGAACACTAACAACAATAAACAAACTATATTATGAATTAACATTTACCTGTTGCCACGATGAGCAAAACAAAGGCATAGTTCAGGACACACAAAATCAAATCAAATATCATTTAAGTCACAAAGTAGTACTTTTTTCATTGACCCATTTGTATGTGCCACTGTTGGGCAAAAGCAACTTGGATTTCCAAATAGCTTACTCCTTTGTTGTCTCTATCCTGCTAGCCTCTTAACCCATCGTCTGTCATTTTATAGACACAATAAAAAATCTATTGTTATGTATCTCCTGGAAATTGAGTAATTAAAGGCGTCTATGTAGTACATATGAACGTCAAAGTTAAGTGGTTGGTAAAGTTACATTAAATAAACCACAATTACAACGCTTAGTTAAACCACAGTCCCATCAATGTAATAAACTAGACAAAGTTACTGTAGTTTTTCTATGACTAAATATTTACATAACTGAATGAATATTCCAAGTATATGCTTGGAATGTATGTGACGTAATCTAATGATTATGATATACTAGCGACCCACCCCGACTTCGCACAAGTAGTATAAAATATTAACAAATTATACACCGAAATCTTCCTACCTCTCTCTTTATATTGGTGAAAACCGCATGAAAATCCGTTCAGTAGTTTTTAAGTTTATCGCGAACAGAGAGATAGACGCGGTGAGGGACTTTTTAGGGTTCCGTAGCCAAAGGCTAAAACGGGACCCTATTACTAAGTCTCCGCTGTCTGTCTGTCCGTCTGTCACCAGGCTATATCTCATGAACCGTGATAGTGAGACAGTTGAAATTTTCACAAATGATGTATTTCTGTTGCCGCTATAACAAGAAATACTAAAAAACAATAAAATAAATATTTAAGGGGCTCCCATACAACAGACATGATATCGCGGTTTTTATAGATAATGGTACGGAACCCTTCGTGCGCAAGTTCGACTCGCACTTGGCCGGTTTTTATTTTATAATAATATAATAATAATATAATAATATTCTATCACATACACACAACACCATCTAGCCCAAACTAAGCAGAGCTTGTACTATGGGTACTAGACAATGGATAAACATACATATATACTTTTTTTTTTGTAAATACATACATATTATACATAGAAACACCCAGACCAAGACAAACATCCATGTTCATGCACACAAATGTTTGACTTGTGCGGGAATCGAACCCGCGACCTCAGGCGTGGCAGTCGGTTACACTAGCCGCTACGCCATCGAGGCCGACCATTATATATTATTATTATGTAGTGAAGTCAATGCTCCCAAATATCTAAACAACTGGTCTAATTATAACGTTGTTCTTTCAATTGTCGGATCAATCAATCTTTCAAAGATTGTCATGTAAAAAATGTGTTCATAGCTGATTCTTCTGTTTAATTTTTGGCAAGACAGCATCTTGGTTACCAGCAAACATAAATTTAAAAAGCATCAGAACAATTATATTAAAAGAATATATATTTCGGTTACTTGTCAACATTATTCTTAAAATCTCAAGTTTGTTATTTGTCAGAATTGTGGAAACGCTACATCTTATACCCTGGACTACACCAAACATAATGACCCCTACTATAAATGCAAGAGTTAAGATTGCTTTAAACGCACAATACTCGTTAGCTACCGCAGTTGGGAGCACAACTCTAGCGCTCAAACAGGACACTATATCGAGAACAACGCTAGTTGATGTCTTATACTAATTGCAATTAGTGACTCTGATATTACTACAGCAATTACGGTCGCACATAATAAGTTTATTGGTGTATGCAGTTGTATAAAAATCTTGTTTAATCACGAAAATTTATAATAATAATAATGTCAAACCGGCGCCGCACCGCTCGACACCCCTAGCCGATCGCAGCGGTGTTGCCCTCTGTTGCTGGCTTGTATGCCTATCGTGGCTATTCAGGGGGCCCATCTAGTGAGTTGGCGAGTCACCGTCTGTCCATTCGATTGATGCTATTAGAGTATTCAGGGCAGACGCCGTTTTATCATCCATAGTTACCAATATACCAGTCTATCAAACACCCATACCCATAGCCCATATATTAGAATCCATATGTAGCAATAGTCCTACGCCTGCTGCGGCTAATGCCGCTGTAGGTGTTCCATCCCACCATTGATTAAAACTCTCGAAGGGCCTCTTCACGTTGGACCCATGTCTCCGTATAAGCCTCCCAAAGGGCCGGGTATTTTCCTAACGTATTAGGAATATACCCGTGAAAGAGAAACAAATAATATTATATCACATACACACATGTAACATCATATCACATAGACACATATCAACATCTAGCCCAAACTAAGCAGAGCTTGTACTATGGGTACTAGACAATGGATAAACATATATATGTATATATACTTCTTTTTTGTAAATACATACATATTGTACATAGAAACACCCAGACCATTGCAACTTGCATTCATCATCAAATCATTTTACCTCCATCACCCATTTTGTAGATACATATATATAAAGGCGTCGATAGCATAGTCGTCAGTGTAACTGACAGCCACGCCTGAGGTTGCGGGTTCGATTCCCGCACAAGTCAAACATTTGTGTGCATGAACATGGATGTTTGTCTTGGTCTGGATCTTTCTATGTATAATACGTATATATCTACAAAAAAAAAGTATACAGGCTGATTAGTAAAAGACTGGACATATTGAAGGAGGGTATTCAGTACTCGATTCCGGATATGAATATAAAAAAAAATAGGTACTTAAAATTTGACCTAGTTATCCAATAAAAACTTAATGCGCGGACACTCTTGCGCATATACCAAAGCTAAACAAAACCTCAGCCCCCGCCCCCAGCTACCGCACTCCGCACTCTCCCGAATTTGCACCCCCGCCCGTCCTTTTCTTATCAAAGGTCATTAGCCTCGACAGCTGTGTGCGCAGTGTTCACATTTTATAGATATTTCATACAAATTTTCATAAAGGTTTTCTTTGCAGGTTATACAGATTTTATTTTTATTTCTTTTTTATACGTTACGTCTGACCATAAATTATCATGTCCTTAAGTATGTACAATGCCTTAAGTATGTACAATGTTTAACCAGTCACGTTGTATATGTATGTTTATCCATTGTCTAGTACCCATAGTACAAGCTCTGCTTAGTTTGGGCTAGATTGTGTTGTGTGTATGTGGTAGAATAGAATAGAATCAAGAATCAAAGGTAGTTGTATGAGTGGTGATTCAAATTTTATTATGTGTAAAAGTTTTTGTTTTACGTTGTAAACAAAACACGCGCTAGAGACGACTAAACGCTATAGCTGGGAGGGGTCGGCAGAGCTCATAAATTATGACATTTTGTTATTTAAAAGGCTCTTGTTAATTTCATATCGTACGATAAATCATTCGTTAATGGGTATCGTAGAAAAAATCTCCCCCAGTTGTTCTGACTATTTTGTTAATGAGATTTTTGTTTTGTTGTTTTGTGTGTCTGTTCGTCACGTTTAGTGGAGATGGAATAGCCTTGAATTTAATTGCACCCAGATACATAAATAAGCAACTACATTAAACCGTCTTACAGGAAATGGCGTTAGCAGAGTAATAATGTTACTGCATATTGTTTGTCAGTCTCGATGGCGTAGTGGTTAGTGTAACCGACTGCCACGCCTGAGGTCGCGGGTTCGATTCCCGCACAAGTCAAACATTTGAGTGCATGAACATGGATGTTTGTCTTGGTCTGGGTGTTTCTATGTATAATATGTACGTATTTACAAAAAAATATATATATGTATATGGTTATCCATTGTCTAGTATACATAGTACAAGTTCTGCTTAGTTTGGGCTAGATGGTGTTGTGTGTACCTATGTGATAGAATATTATATTATTAGAATATTATAGGTCTGTAAGCAATTATTGAAAAAAATTACTGTTCCCGAGGAAAACAACAATAATGTTCTTATGATAATAGATGGCGCCATGTGTCTTTCGCATCATGATTGAATTATATTATTACAAGCAGAGTAATACCCGAATTGATTGTCAAATTCTAAATTAACGTGATCGAAGCCGCGGGCAAAAGCTAGTTATGTATATACCACGCCTGAATCGCCAAGATGTAAGTATAAAACTACACCAGTCAATAACCAAGAAATTATCTTTCATCATACTAGAAATAGCAATCCTCATCAACACCAATTTTTCTAGTCTTCTCCCGCCCGTTGGATCGCGGGGAACTTTACAAATGAACACAAAGAATAAATATTTGTTGATCACACCATTTTTGATTTAGTGTGGGGTTCGAACCTACAACACTCGCTAGTCAGCAGTAGCAAGGCGACCATTTAAGCCACTACACCATCCGTGCAGTCCTGACAAGAACATCCGCCATTTTGCTAAACGCAGTCTCAAATCTCGGCTCTATAAATCGTCGGCAGTGCTGGGGGCCGTCAGTCTATCTCTACGTAACTCAGGAACTAGCCAGGCATTGTTTTATCAGGATCTGCCATCGCCTGACGCAATAGCGCAATGAAAGATTGAAGATACAGATCCACTTTCAATATAAATCTTGTGTATCTAGACATTCGTTGCTTGATATATTGTGACGGTTTGAAGGCTTGGTTTTAAAAATAGTTGACTTAAATCTGTACTAAGGCCAGTTCTTGTTATAAAAATTGTTCAAGGTAAAGTAGATCTAGTTTAAATGACACTCGTAATGGTTTTTCTTTATATGTGACGAGCCTATCGGTGTATAAACAGACACAGGTTGAAGACTGTGCAGAGAACTTTCTTGAAGAGAAGAGAGTTGTCTTGTTAGATAAAAAAGGTAAACATGCTACTCGCCCTGGCAACTCCCTAGTTAATCACACCGGTTAATTACGCGGGTGACTTGCGTCGATCCTTTATACGATGCATACAAATGCAAGAGCCTCAACTTGCGCAAGTTACCCGCATCTTGTATCAGCCATTGAAGTATATTAAACTGTGTTACATCTAACATCGAACATATTACATTAACTGTTTACTCTGTGATTGTCATGTGTCACCTGGTCATAAGGTCCCAAGTTCGATTCCTAAATCAGTAGATGTATTGAGATAGTGATATTGCGATTTTTCTGTGTGGATATTCTCAATTCCAGCACGCAGCCTAGAAATGTAAAGGTCAATGAGATTCTTCTCATTAAGCAGGAGCTAAAACATACCTTGCGAAATGTGACTGCACTTTTCTGCCTACCCCTCCTCACTAAGAAACCATGCCTCTATTGTGCATGTTAGCACTAATCTCCTAAAACCATACTGCCATGTTGCCATTTGAGAAGATAAAAGTAGCCTATGCCAATTTTCGTCACATAATCTATGTCTATAAGAAAATCATAACGATCCGTTGATCCAAGCAGGCCAACAAATATACATTCGCAAATATAATAAACAGTTGCTCGCAATATTTTTCGTATAAGAAACTATCTAATCAGCCTTTCTATCTGTGACGTGAACGGCAACCATCTTAAAAAATACTTTTCAGAACCGGCAGCTGATACTCAATATTTTAATTTCCAACAAACACAAAGCTATCACAGTGGATTCCTCTAATCCGTTACCGTCCATAAAACTCAAATCTCTTCATCGTAAATACCGCTCACATACAGATTAATACTGTTCTACGACTATAAAAGTGGTTGATGAATACAAACAAACAGAACGTCTCATCACAATCGTCGTATAAATTCGAAGCGAAATGTTCACAAATCATGAGCTTTTTTGACGCGAGTAACAGATAATATCAACTGTTTTAAATTAGACAATTGTATAATGTTAAAAAAAGAGAATTTAAAATTTAAAAATGTTACTTTGAATTTTTATCTGTCATATCTATCTCATGACTGATTGATAAGTTTGTGCTGTGGAATAAATCTAGGTTTATGTTGGTGGTTAATTACGAGGTTTCAATTCCAGGTTAAGGGCCAAGTGTTATAGGATTGTATGTTAGGAAATTTTTGGTGATAGCAACGAATCTGAAATTTTCTCTAATAGGCTTGCTCACTATTACGTGGGACCTAAAATACAGCTGGCAACAATTTAGTTTATACGTAGCTGCGTAATACTACTTACCGACGTACATTTAGTATATGAAGAGTAGAAAACGTAGCCGTTGCCAATAATTTGGTGACTGTACGCTTGTACTAGGAAGTACAATCCTCACACAAGAAACCAGAGAAATAGCAGCACTATTTATAAGTTTCAACTTTAATTTCTTTTTTTAAGGAAGACAACATGAACTGATAGACTGACCCTAAGAAATAGCAAGCGATGATAATGTAAGAAAACATATAAAACACTACCTAATGAACCTCAATCAAACAATTCCATTAAAAACTAACAAGAAACAACATCCCACCGAAAACATTCTAATAGGACTACAGCTCCACAATAAGAATGTCGACGAAGCCCATTAATTCCACAGTAACTATTCACTCAATCCTCACAAGAAAAAAACAAAAGAAAAACAATAATAAGTAAGTACAGCCAAAGGTTGAGCGGCCCGTAGATCAAGATGTGTGCGTTACTTGCGCGGGCGCATGACAGATTTATGTGGGACGCTCTGCACCGACCCATCCCCACCACCATAGATAATTAAAGCATTTTAACGATTGAATTGAACGTTTTTTCTTCATTAATTTGCTGAGGGACATGTTTGTTGTTTAAAAAGATCTGTTATATGTGATAATAAAGAGGTATGGGGAAACGGTAGTTCAATTCCTTTAGTTTTTCGTGAGATTAGAATTGGGTCTATAAATTGAGATACTGGAGCATACGACATGGTTCAAGATTCTTATCTGTTATTCGTTTAAGTAATGAAGTAGCACCACATTCCAGGTGTTACATAGTTAAGTCTCCAGATACAATGCTTACCGTGCCCTCTTGTGAGGGCACGGTAAGCATTGTATCTGGAGACAACCTTAGTACTTGGTTTAAACCAAGTACTAAGGTTGTATAGAGCTGCTCTAACCTCTTGCACCAAATCATTTTTTGTCAGATGTATCATGTAGTTATTTGGCACCTAACATAAATGAATAATATGGCAATATATAATATAGAACATACTATATTAGCTACGCAATACATAAATGAGATTCGTAGTATGTAGCGAAAAAATTCTAAGTCTATGGTATGTAGAGATAAGACAAAATAAAGCCTATCTTATCTTACTAATATTATAAATGAGAATATTCCTAATGTTTGCATGTTTGTTATTGTGTCAGGCTTAAACGTTAAACGGTATAAGATTATATTACTAAGCACAGAGATAGATTGGCACATATAATACTTTTATACTGGTATGTGTTTTCGAAGGATTTAGACGGGCAAAGTCAGTGGCAGTAACTAGTGAACAATAAACTATATTATAGTATGTTTTAACAATGGCTTTATCCATTGTTCATACTAATATCAAATATTTTGTAATGAATTTGCTATATGAATCTATACTAATATTATAAAGCTGAAGAGTTTGTATGTTTGAACGCGCTAATCTCAGGAACTATTGGTTCGAATTGAAAAATTCTTTTAGTGTTGGATTTATCGAGGAAGGCTATAGGCTATATAACATCACGCTACGACCAATAGGAGTGGAGCAGTAATGAAAAATGTTGCAAAAACGGGAAAAAGTTGCGGGGGTCAGCTAGTTTGCTATATAAGGATAATAGTACATATCCAATCATTTAACACAAGTCTTAGTCCTAGTCACCTTATGTAAGCTAAGTGACCTAACTATATTAAATAAATATATATGCCTATCTAAATACTTAGACCTCACAGCTACTCAAAGTTAACATATAGAAGACAAGTCTTTTAATGAATCTAAGACTTCATACCAATAAACTCGCAATTTATCATCACAAACAAATCGACACTTAATTCTTCCATTAGTCAGTCAGATACGAAACACCATGTAGTACTCCAATCGCTAGAGATTAGTATGTACTATTTATAATGTAGTTATAAAGTAGCTTTCATATAGAAAGCGATGCGTTAACTCACCTTCCCTGGCTTTAAATAACACTAAATGGAACCATACATCCACTGCCTTATCTCCAGCGCCATATTTAAATACAGGGTGTGAAATCTTGCTAAAGAGCTACATTAAGTTGCAAATTACTGACTTTAGTTTGTTTAGATTATATTTTCATTTGGGTGGTTTGAGGTTTTCCTTTTATATTTTATAAGTATATTTATGGAGAGATAGCGGCTTTGATTGAGATTTTAAGGACGAAGTTGAATTTATCCAAAATACTTTTAAAGACGTATAAAACAGACTTACATATTTTATAATATTAAGCCTGGATAATTGGGTATATATCGATAGTCAGGTAATAAAAAATATATTACTTTTTAATTGCAAACTAATTATCTTCGAAAATAGGATAAGATAGGTAATATTTGATCCCAAAGATTAAAAGTTAGTAGTGCATATGGAATACTAATATACAATTGATTCAGGAAAACTGGAAAGGAGACTAATTGGCAGACTTTTATGTCTTTGTATAAGAAGACAGAAAAGAGAAAATATAGTCTTGCAATTTTGGTTAATGTATCAAATTCACGCCAAATTATTAGATAACGTTTATAGGTTACTAATACTATATTTTAATGAGCAGCGATAGCTCGGTGGGTAGACCAACAGACTGCAATGCAGAGGGTCTCGGGTTCGAACCCACGTCGCGCACCTCTGACTTTCGGAAGTTATATGTCTTTTCGAAATTATGTGCGTATTGGTTGACAATTATCGCCTGCTCCGTGCCTCGGAGAGCACGTTAAGCCGTCGGTCCCGGCTGCCATGAACATGTATGGCAGTCGTTATTGGGAGAGTGTCGACACAAAAGATCCCACTGGGTCGAAGTGTCGCCGGTCTATACTGACTGGCCCCCACATAAGATAAAATACTATATAATTGGAGGAAGTAATCGCATGCAGATTTTTCAAGGACGTTACCCGCTTTATGCTTAGAAAATAGACCTGCACTGGACCTAAATGTCTTTACATAAGAACCAGTCATTGATCACTACCGGACTACGCAAAAGCTTGTAGTATATACCATATATTCTATATCAAACGATCTTATAGTGTAATGGGTAAATCCCAGGTAGTAGGCCGACGATGTTGATTCTTATTAGCATTTTCCTGGTAGATTCACAAATGATTTCTATATAACTTACTGTTATACATCATTATGATTCATCTTATTAGAATGTTAGTAACAGAAACTGTAAGAACTACCACACCTGCAAAGAATCTTTCATAAGATAATATCTTGGTGTCCCCTAACAACTTTAAATTTTTCCAGATGGAGAAAGCTCTTTAGTATCAATTTTCTACTGATGGCTTGGACATCTAGCTAACCGGCCAGCAATATTGTGGTTAAAATAAAATTAAATTCCTCACTATATGGTGAGACGCCGTCACAGTGCACTAAAAGATACGGAATTTCAAAACATCGGCCACAATTTGCATACACGCCACTTTTAATCATAAACATGTACATCTTATTAGATAGGTTATTGCATGTGAAATATTCACCAGGCTACAATGTTGGTTGCCATCAACACGACACCACACGGCAACGACTATTCAACATATCTACGGAATTATATAATAAAATACGGCTGTCATCCGTCATAGTGTTGCAACCCGGATCGAGGCATAGCGGACACGCAATCGTAAATCTGGCTCAGCACTGACGCGTCAGTCATACAAATCATTCAAACTCTCTTGAAACCCGATCGTAAATACGTCTGAGTGTAGCATTAATCATTTTGAATACAGAATAAGAAGTGCCTCGGGCGTACGCGATTGGTCGTCACTAAACGAACAATTATTCAAATGGTGCGCCACGATTGGTCCGCGACCGTTCGGTTTTTTACGTTGACAGAGTGATGGATTCGACCCTTCGACTCACGCGCAGTTTAGTGCCCATTTCATTGTTGTGTGCGTACGTTATATAGCGTGTGAGCTATCAATCTCCGTCTAAAAGTAAATGCTTCGAGTTTTTATGCTCTTATTTGCGAATGCAACGTTTAACATCTTTTTGTGCAATTAACTCGGTGATAAATGATTTTTACTTTTTATTGATAGCAATAAAATAAAACCTTTGTAAAGAACCGCAACGCGTAAAATGGCATCTAGACATTTATTTTATGCCTTCACACTCGTTTTATGCATTAATGTGGGCTTCTAAAACTTATTAAACGAGTAATAATTGCTGGCCATATAACATTACAGGGATGTAATTCACATACTTAAAATTTTAAACACTTTATACTTAAGCGAGTGTTTATTTTGTGACCGTGTGTAGCTTTATGTATCGCACTAATCTTTATATTAAAGATAACATGCTGTATATCCGTAGCTGTCACATTCAAAATAGTCAACTACCCGCACCCGAGTCGATAAGTGTTCACTATTCGATGTAGTATCTGGACGATTTATCCGAGTCGAATATCGATACCCGGAAGCACTTCGGCGCTTCTAGCCGACGGGAATATGGCGGCGCGCGCCCCTCCGCGATTGGCCGGCGACCCTGCGCGGGCGCACCTCACATCTGTCACTAGCTATTACCTTTTTATGTAGGAACTTTACGAGTAACTTTATAGCCACGAACGCCCATCGCGAAGCGGTGAAAATATTTAAACTCCATAAATTTTTATGGTTAAAATAAATGGTAATGGGAGAATATGTATAAAATACATGATATGTATGTGACTTTATCAGAAGGCTTGATTGGTTTAGTGTTGTTCGGTCGCTTTGATGTTTTAACGCAGTTTTAATTGATGGTCATTAGGTTGGTTAATAACGCTACTTATCCTAGTCCGGGAGCCATAAGTAGCCACTCGGTGCCATTATTAGCGATGTTGGATGAGCCGAGCCGTCAGTGCGACGATGATCGTAAACTAGAAATTTATGTTGATCGAATGAATTTTTATTTGTAATTATGCTATAGTTGAATTATTTTAATATTAAGTGGACAATATACGTATATATTATATCGTAAAAATACTATAAAATGTCGAACAAATACCTAAAGTAGATCTCCTTTTAGACACTTTAGATAAAAAACAAAATTATTAGCCAAAAATTGATACGTTCGCGTAAATCATGTCTTCCAAATACAGAGACACTCACCCAGATATCGTTATCATAAAATTTCTATAAAAAAATAGAAATGCATAAAATTCGAATCTCCGGTTCTCGAGATCTGGGCAATAAAATAGACTGACAAATAGATCAGTTACATCCTATCAATAAATAAACTGAACATATAGGTATGTTTACATTCTAAACATTATAAATAAATCTATTTTTATTAGTTCAGAACTTGACTGGCACACTTCCAAGCGCTTAGATGTAGGTAGGTACTTACAACAATATTGAGACTTAAACTTGGACTTCTCTTTCGGAACTTACCTGTAAAAAAACAAAGATATTTTTAGTAAATAAATCACTTTTATATGTAGGTACCTACTGATGAGAACATAATGTGTCTGCACGGTCGGCATGGTGGTTTAATGGTCGTTGGCCACTACGCCTTGTATTATGAATTCGATCTTATTTCCCGCATGGGATTTAATCCCATAGCGCGTGGCGTAGTGGCAATGGCAACCACTTGAAACACTACTGCCATCCGTGCAGTCATACGACTATCAATTTGGTAGCTAGCTGTTCAAATTATAATCCAACCCTTTTTAGGCATCCGTACAGCCAGAGTTGTGTTTCAAAATGTGATCCGCGTTTATGACGTCACAGTCTACCCTATACCCATGCGAACTCGCAGTAATATTATCTTTAAATAAACGTTAATACTTTAGTAAGAAACTGCCTCGGTAGCACTGAGGTGGTAACTGATATTGTTGTGCATGATTCCTAGGACGAGAAAAGTGTGATTTGGTTTTAAACTGAAGCAATATGTTCAAAGAAGCTTATATCAGTATTTTTCCCTTTTGTTGTATGCATATTTCTATAAATAGTTTTAAAAAGGTAACACATTAGTATATAAGCCACTAACAGGTATACTGATACGCCCTATTCAAAGTCTAGAAGCAAAAACACAACACAACAAAGTCATCAACAAAGAAAATATCTTCCGCAATGCTTCAAAATTAGTGACGTCACTCTTACACAAGCTTAAGTTTCAGTCTTTCAGTCCGTGACAGGAAAGGCTTTACTTTTAACAGGACACGTTTCCGGTTCCGGCTTGTTGCAATTAAACCTTTGTTTAACGAGGAAAACTTAATTAAATAGTCATCGCAAAGCTCCTTGTGATGGCTTGTAATTATTATTATTATTTTGTATTGGTTTGTGATCAGTTGTATTCTACGTCATATTAGAGAAAATGTTAGCTATTATGGAGAAGCAGCGATAGCTCAGTTGGGAGACCAACAGACTGCAATGCCAAGGGTCTCGGGTTCGAACTACGTCGCGCACCTCTGACTTTCGGAAGTCATATGACTTTTCGAAATTATGTGCGTCTTGATTGACAATTATCGCATGCTCCGTGCCTCGGAGAGCACGTTAAGCCGTCGGTCCCGGCTGCCATGAACATCTATGGCAGTCGTTATTGGGAAGTCAATGCCTTCTAATATCCAGACACTAGTTTCGCTTTAGGGTATCGTTAGCCTTCGGGTTGCAGAGGTCAGATGGCAGTCGCTCCGTGTAAAAACTGATATCCAGTCAAATCCGGTTAGACTAGAAAGCCGACCCCAAGTGACTTGAAAATAATAAAGGCTAAGGAGAAGAGTTAGCTATTAATGGACGACTGTATCTCTAGAGTTGTGATCAGAGGTAGGTACTCGTATGTTACATCAAAATTTCAACCTCCTACGTAATAGAGAGCGAGTTTATTGCCGTTCAGGAGACACCGTGCTGCTACTGAAAATTAATTGATTAAAATCCCAATAACACTACTCGAACCGGGTATCGTACCCTGGGCCTCAGGACTGCACGCAAAAGTATGTGGAATTAATCACGTAAATAAGTGATGAAGGAAAAATTAAAATAAGTAAGGAAGTAGCATACTTGAACGGACGGCGATTTTCTGAGATCTGTAAATTTTCATTTTATCTAAATGTATCTATATAATATAATCCTTCATCTTATAGAAGCCCTGTATAAACATAACATAGATGTATGTTTAACCCTGTAATAGCGGGGTAGATAATAATCACTACTTACTCAAAACGAAACTTGTGTTCACATTTAAAATTATCAGATTAACGACAAACACATACATTATTCGGCATTACACATAAAACAAATAATTAGAATTAACTGACAGACATCCCAACAAAGTTCTAAACACATTATAATCTAAAAATATAAAACGTCGAGAGACTTGGTCGTGCACACCACAGTAGCATCAATAATTCTTCAAGCTACCACAGTGACTATTGTTTCGAATTGTATAAATTAATAACGGTATTAAAACAGTCATAACAATAAACCAGCCCACACAAAATTATCATGTTACAAGATCTTTCGTCAGATTTCTATAACGTATTTTTAAAGTTTTAAAAACGCCGCCTATAACACAATAAAAGATGGAATCGGACGTTTTTAATGTATCTTTACGAGCGTATAGTTAACTGTTTTATAAACGTTCGGTCCACGCGTGGGCATCGAAAAGCTATCAAATATTTAATTAGTTGACCTAAGATCGATATAAGATCATAATATCTGATGATCATCATATATTATATTGTTGACTCAGTAAGCGTTTATAGAATTAAAATATAGTAAAGTGACTTGGCTAATACGCTGCTGTGCACTTTGATTTTAAAGATAATAAAATAGATTATTTAAAATACTCGCGTGGTAGTCAATAATCTCTATTATGTCGTCCCATTTACAGACATTACTATTCAGACCTAAAGCAATACATTGAGAAATAAACATAATAATCTACATATGTATATATTATGACTTAAGTTTAAATGATCAACGGCATAGGAATTATTCCTTTTTCGCGGACTCTACAAATCGTGATGCTATGAGGCATGCAGGGCATGAGACAAAAATGTGTGTGTTCATGTATTGATCAAAATATTCGTGAATAAAATAAATTGTCCTGTATGAGGGTTTAATCGGCGCATAGATACTGGCAAGAAAAAAAAATACATTACCTACATCACTTATACAGTAGCTAGTCACAACATAATCCTAATCCTATCCTAATCGTAATCCTAACTTCCTAACAAATATTATAAAAGCAAAATGAGTTTGTTTGTCTGTTACCTTTTCACGCCTAAACCACTAACCCGATCATCCTGAAATTTTGCATATACGTTGTCAGGTGTACAGAAACGAACATAGGCTACCTTTCATCCCGAAAAAAAATTACTGTTCCCGAGGAAAACAACAGAAACGTTCTTAAGATAATAGATGGCGCCACGTTTCTTTCGAATCATGATTGAATTATATTATTACAAGCAGAATACAAACCGAATTGATTGTCAAATTCTAAATTAACGCGAGCGAAGCCGCGGGCAAAAACTAGTATGACTATAAGGTAAAAAAGGGTTTGGGAAAATCAAGAAATATAATTTTATATCCATCTCTTGCACTTACCGTGTTTAAACCCGTTCTTAAAAATACTATACCTACCACATTTGCATAAGACTAAATTTCATTTGGCAACTGCTTACAAAGACTACTTACAAATAAAACAAAGCCTAAATATTCAAAAGAAATTAAACTAATTTACAATTCAGTGTAGCAGTCGAGACATGTTTTCCGATACCAAACTGCCCAATCAAGCCGATATGTAGTTATTTCAGTAAAGTACCATCTACCATCCCTCTACCCCTTATCGAGACTTTGGACACTACCACGAAATCACGACACAATCTCGATCGAATCTCACCCCAACCAGTTCTATTCGAAATCGATTCACACGATACTTATCACGTTATTTTTATTATAAAACACAACTATTATATTTATACTAATAAAAAAATGCTACTCGGTTGGTTTGGAACGATATCCGTAGCCAATCAACTGATTTAGATAATTATTTTACTGCTGAGAAAATACTGTGAGCTATATATTGAAGAAAATCACGGGCTATATTGTTTAATAGGTGTTGTTAATGGTTTACGATATTTAAATCAAATACGCAAAAAATCATCTAATTTTTATGGGCCATCAGGATTGTTTTAAAATAGTCCGTCTGGCTAGTTAGGTCAGATGCTGTGTGGAATTGAAATTAACGTTGTGTGTAATTATTATTACTGTAAAATACATGTTTGAGAATATAAATAAAGGTAGTATCTTTAACAATTAGGTGGACTATATAACCGGTTGATTGATCAAATCTCAAAACATTTTTGCCAGCACGCGATAATTTCACCCGTGTATGTGCAAGCTGTACAACGAAGACTAAACCATGCCTTGCTATGACTTATTCTTCTTTACACGAAGTTTATCACTACGGTAGAAGGCTGTTTGGCTCTGTATATCACTTACCAACAAATGGGCCACTAGCTCACCTGCTACGAAAGGCAATGAAAATATAAATTCAACAAAGAAGGACCTCAACGAAGTCTAGCGAAGAATAAACCTTCTATTTTATAGATAAAAAATGTGCAGAGTTACAATTCCACATAAATTTGACCTTAAAAGAATACCAACAAACATATTTATGTGTCCGCTGGCGGCAACTTCAATGTAATTCCGTTTACTGACAAATTATGTTCATTAACACGAATACACACGACAAAGCGAATTATTTATATGATTTAACATGACAGTTTTACTTTGTAACTGGATTCTACATACACAAACATACAGGTGTTGAACAGACGAAGGACAATAAAACTTGATACTAATAGTTCTTGTCATGTTGACAATCAAAAACGTCATTCAAAAACTCGAAAGCAACTCACTCTTGCCGCAACACAATTTACGGCTACCAATAGTAGTAACCCTGTTTCCAACATAACAAAAGCTGAACCAAGATCAACACACATTAGCTCTCAGACTTTGACCTGTAGCACATTATTTATTGACAGTGGGGACAAAAATATATCGTCACTAGTCGCTAGATAAAATTAAAATAGTATTAGAAGGGTCTAAGCTTCGAATATAGATGCATTTATTGTTAGATCTATCTTGGTTCTAAATGTACGGTCACTGTGTTTGGACTGGTCAATCTGTCAGCTACTTCGAAATTCAGACTTCTATGTGTGGATTGCCTTGTTCGCAGTAGTGCACCTGTCAATTGGATTTGATTATAATCAGTCGTTTTTAGATTCGATTGGTAATGTTTATCTTTTTTTAAAGGCCTTTGTAGCATAACGAGCTAGCAGCACACCTAGTGGTCATCGGTGCACATGTCGTTTAGTTTTGCGAACCGAATCAGAGTTCATAAAATCAAGGTATTTTAAAAGAATCACGGTGGCAAATATGCATACATTTCACTTAATTCTAGGCAGTTACTGTACCCCATTGACGTTTGCTATCTCAGGAATATCGCCTGCACGTTGTCCACCCTTCAAATAAGAAGCTTTGATGCAACAAAAGACAAAGGTAACTGGTCCCTACGGACAACACAGCGTCTTCTTAATGAGACTGGTAACCCAGCTCACCGCTGGAACGCAACGTATGGTTGTTTGTCTGCGATCTCCTGTAGAGCGGCGGTACGACTACATCAGCCAGCTTGCTACAGTTTGAGCAAAAATTCAGCGGCTCCCTATCTATCTTAAATGTGTAAGTGTTGCATAGACAAATATCTATTGGGGTTTTTCTAACAGAAAATTCTCTAAAGCACGCAGCGGCGTCTGGAATTGCATCTAGTATTAGGTCCAATTTAACTTACTACAATTAAACATGTTAGTGGAACTGTAGCTAATACTTACTTACACATAATTAATCATTTAAATAATCTACTTCGGAGAATGTATTGTGAGTGAATAACACAAGAAAGAAATGCCAGGACCGCTGTTACTGGCTAACCTAATGACTACCCCGCGAGACAAACGTAATTTCGATATGTCAATTCTTATATATATCACGAAGTCAATATATATTCTTTCGATCTGCGAAAGACTGAAGACAGATGCTGGATGCGGCAAGCTGAAGACAGGGCGCTATGGCGCTCTTTGGGGGAGGGCTATGTCCAGTAGAGGACTATTATAGCCTGATGATGATGATAATGATATATGTACAAAGTACCTTTGTCTTTATTTATTTGTTTAAGTGGTAACAACTGCTATACAATGACTTAGGTACATAATTTCTGTTATTTGTTGTTTGTATAACATTATTAAAGACGACCACTAGATACAGGCACTAATTAGAGCGTAGATCAGAACCGAAATAATACAGCTTATGATTGGCATTCAAAAAGGTTAGTTCGACCAAAAACATGGTATTATTACGACAAGCAATCATATTTCTGTGTTATGCCTTCGGCAAAATATTACGATAAGATCTAACAAATAATGTATCCGTAATAAAGGAGGTCACCTTTTACAAAAGCGAAATACTTTACAAACGGAACCCGTAAAAACTGAAAGTCTTTTCAGCTTTTGAGAGGTCTGCGTGTTCAACACATGTTGCCTTTTTCTGGGTCCTTTCAGTACATGGTGGCAAAGTAACTCCTTAGGCCGTCAAATTACAAACCTCGTCATCACCACTTCAGCTGTAATGAGGACATGGTGTGGAGGGCACGGTTCGTGGACTCGACACGACTGCTTACCATCAGGTGAAATGTAGTCATTATAACTGGCTATTAAAAAGCTGTAGTGACCATCTAACCCTTCACGCTATCCATCCACTCGAAGCCTACAGTTTGCAACTGCATCTTAGTCACATATGTACATACATCGCTGGTTGTGACCGACGGGGTTACAGTGGCGTCTTGCGATAGAACTGTCAATGACACGACGGCTTAATGTGCTGCGTATAGGTTTAGCCTTACAGTCGACATTCGACAATGTCGGTACACACTGGCGAGTGCGGCTGATTTGTTGAGTTTACACTGTAATGTACAAATGGAAATCAAGACGCTTGTAGCTTAGGAAGTTGAGTTATGAGGATGTTAAGCCATCCACATACATGTTAATTAACATACATGGTGATTAGCCACCGTTTTCGGTTATAAGGGTTCTTTCCGCCTGGCTTTCGCTCTTGGGTTTGTATGGGTTGTGGTCGGTTTTAGGGGTAAAAGTATAAGCATTTAGCAGCATTTCATGGGGCAACATAACATTATTAAATGATTTTCTTATAATATTGACAGGAAAGAAATTGTTATTTAACATAAATTGTCATTTAAAGTGGTGGAGCCTCGCTGATTTCAGCATGAATGGGCTGGCTCGACTAGGGAAGGACTTCCTCTCACAGAATATCGACCTGAAATAGCAGTGTTCCTACTGTTGTGTTTCGTTCGGTGAGTGAGAGTGCCGGAGGCCCGATCACCCTCTTTCCCCTTTCCCGCTCCTTTTCCTTCCCACTTCCTTTCCTAAAGGGTCGGCCACGCGCAAGTAATGCCTCTGGTGTCGCAGGCGTCCATAGGCTACGGTGACCACTTACCATTAGGTGGACCGTATGCTTGTTTGCCACCATAGTTGCATAAAAAACAAATCAAAATGTATGCATATACCAGTGAATCAGGATGGACTTTTTTATTTGACAAAACACGATGTTAACAACATTTAAAATGAACATGCATAAATAATTTACAAGCGCTTTTGAGATATCACCTCAACGACTTTGTCATCGGCTTTGAGGAACTAGAATTGATAATATCATATTACCTAAACATCGTGTCATTATAACTACAATCCTAACAGTAGATCAACTGAAGAAAATACAAAACATGGGTGTTATACTCGAAATAACAAAATAAAAAACATTTCGCATTTAGTAGTTTTCTGATTAACAAACCCTTTCTGTAACCCCTTACAGAAAGGGTTTGTTAGTCATAAAACTGCCAGTGTTTATGTGCCATTAGTGCCACAAGCTTATAGTTTACTTCAAAGATAACCAAAGTTACTAAATAAAACATAAAATCATATTCAATATCACACACATTTACATACACACGCAAACACACTATTAATATTAAACACTCATCATTAGCTCATTGTCCTCTTCGGTGGACATTTCAAACGGGCACACAGTAAGGTATCAACGTGTTTGTATGAATGTATGTTGTATGAAGTTGTAGTAAAATAACATGTGTACAATAATAACGAATAGACAAGGTATGACGCTTGCATCGCGTTGGACGCCGTGGGCGGAATGCGGACAGGAGCGTGGAGTAGACTTGTGACTATATTCTTTTGTCAACCTGGTCGAAACATCGGGCAATCAATACGTATTTATTATCTTTTAAATACGCGAGTAAGACCCGTTACCTAGCATTATATTAAGTAAATATTCTTTTGGACTAAACCTTTATTGTGTTTAGTTTTATAACGTCTTGAGCCGTAGCGGTCAGTTTTATTTTCAACTATGCATTTATTACTTGATTATATTTGGCATTTCAGATTAATAGTGAAAATATTATAGCGCTATTAAGAACTGATTAAGAAACTCAGTTGTCATAGCAACCGTAGTACTTATTTAAGTAAGAGCTTGACTTAAAATTAAATAAGTGTCACGGTATTTACAATTACAACACTAATAGCTCTTATTCAAGACGCGGGTAACATGCGCAAGCTGAGACATCTGTGTAGGCTGTATATCGTGTAAACGATAGACGCGAGTAGGTATCTTGCATGTGTCTGCGCTTGTAACGGACGCATGTTATGCCAATGTTACACTTGCGTCGTATTCAAGCACCAAAAAAGAAGGCCAAATGACGAAACCGAAAACTTACAGTAAATGAAACGGAAAGTATTCATTCTTCAAAAATACAAATATCTTTAAATCTACACCCTATGCGACATAGTACTGGAAAAAGTCTAACATATTTAGACATGTGTATGATATACTACAAATTAGTATAATCTATTACTAATGCGGCGAATTGAAATATTCAGCACAACCAGCGCCAACTGCAATTAATATTATACGCAGAGGTCAGGCTCCAAAAAAACTATTATTTGTTCCTGTCTAATTGTCAATAAGACTATGAACGTTACCTAAAGAAAATATGTATAATTTTTCGTTTACTATTCTATAGAAGATTATGGTTACTTAACTTATACGTTATGTTAAAAGCACTCAATATCTTTATGAAGTCGATGCCCGTGGCAGCTTCTTTGCACATTAACATTGACAATCTGGCTATACAAACACATATAAAGGACTAGATGTTCCCGCAGTTTCACCCGCGTTTATTGTTACTTCACCGACCCCGTGGGTCGTAGCGTGATGTTATATAGCCTATTCCTCGATAAATAGGTTATCCAACACTCAAAGAATTTTTCAAATCGAACCAGTAGTTCCTGAGATTAGCGCGTTCAAACAAACAAAGTCTTCAGCTTTATAATATTAGTATAGATTAAATATAATAAAAAGTTTAACGCTTCAAGTCGACTCCACGGCTTCTTTGTGTCAGTTAATTCGTGGTGACGTCATCGGTGGGAGCTCGCGAGACAGTTTTTGCATTTTATCATTCGAGTGTCCATTTGTTTTGCCCCTGTCTTGTGCTAGACCTCATCTTTGTATTTATTAAATGTTATATTTAGATATATAAGTAATAATCACCATTTGTATATTTAGATTATAGCTTGTCAATCACCAACGTGATGCGAGTTCTAATTGCATAAAGGGTAAACAATTATTTACATTTTTCTGGTTTTGGATAAAATATCCTAGACGCAACATTTTAACATTTAGAAAACCTTCAAGAATACAGTTTTATTTACTATCCTATAACATCAGTACACCTAATAACCTTTTCTCGCCATATAGACTCTATGAGATCATGGCTACTATCAAAATTAGCTTCTAGATAATCCGTATAAAATACATTATATACTAAGTCAAAGTCAAAAATAATTAATACATATAGGTCGCAAAGTAACACTTATATACGTCAAAATATATAGATTTGTGAATTTACGAAGTTACTGAAGCTACATTTAGGTTAGTTGCTAGGTTCAGACAAAGGGTTGAGCCTATGAGAAGAAACCAGCAAGAAACTCACAGCCACTCTTTTAAATCGCCAATTAAATATAATTTCTGTATTTAACAACTCATATCAACAAGGATATACCATTTACCATATACTACTAACTATAAAAAACTAAATATAATATCAATAAAACTTAATAATATTATAGAGATTAAATCATTTGGGCTTAGTTATATTATATAATAATAATATTCTATCACATACACACAACACCATCTAGCCAAAACTAAGCAGAGCTTGTACTATCAATACTAGATAATGGATAAACGTACATATATACTTATTTTTTATTTTTTAAATATATGTGGGAAGGAATTGTAACGATTTGAAGCGAATTTAATCAGTTTACTTTTTATTTTCACTCTTAACACCATATTCGTACAACGACAACTTATGAATCCCTTCACCGATTTTCTGACAGCCACTTGACACACAACAACAATATTAACGCTGACATTCTCAGTATGCAAAACTAATAACTAAAAAAAATAAAAAGTATGAAAACAAAATTAACAACCGACACGGCCATCCTGTTCATTCATCTGTCCCGGATGAATTATCTTCTGACGCAATCCAAGATTTCATATAGTCAGCAGAGCTTGTCGTATTAAATGGACCTTCAGTGTGCCCAACCTTCTTCACGACATATCGATCATTTCCTTTGTTCTTAATCACTTCGTAAGGTCCTAAGAATTTGGGAAATAACTTACTTCCCTGCGAAAATTGAGTCTTTTTTATGGCTACTAAATCGCCAATATTATAAGAAATCGCTTCTTTTCTCTTTCTATTGTAGTTTTTTATATTATCTTCTTGTACTTTTTGTATCGATTCTTTCGCCTTCTTTCTAAGTTCTTGTCTGTGTTCATTAAAAATCTGTATGTTCTCCGCTTCTATTAATTTCTTGAGTTCATCGTCTTTGTCTCTTATTTTTGTGCCAAAAAGTAATTCGAACGGGGTCATTCCTATGCTTCGTTGGTAAGTCCCATTCAAGCAGCGCTGTACTCTGGAAACTCGGCGATACCACTTGGTCGGGTCATCAGCACTAAGCTTACTGAGTGCGGCAATGATTATCTGATGCATTCTTTCTACCTGACCGTTTCCTCTGGGTTGTCCAGTAGTGATAGTATAGTGAGTAATATTTTCATTATTGCAGTACTCTTGAAAATTATTTGAAGTAAACGCGGCATTTCGATCAGTAATTATCCTTTCAGGCGAACCAAAAGTTTGTTGTTGCAGTCTTAACTTTTCTAATGTTTCTTCAGTGGTTAAAGTCTTCACGGGATAAATCCAGGAAAATTTTGTATAAGCGTCTACGACCGTAAGGACATACTTGTAATTTTTGTTTGTCGATGTCAATGGTCCAAGGTGATCTATATGGTATGTCGATAATGGAACATCACCCTTGTCTATCGGATGTAGAAATCCCTCTTTTTTACCCCTTTTGTGAGATATGAGAATGCATTCGACACAATTGTTGATAACTTTTCTTATTTTGTCCTGTAGATTATCCATGTGATATTCTCTATTTATTAATTCTTCTGTTTTTGTAACTCCAAAATGTCCTCTTTCGTGATTTTTTCGAATTATCTCATATTGCATCTTCTTAGGTACAACAATTAGTCTATTGCCATCTTTCTCCTTGTAAAGTATCTCTTTTTGTACGACATAATCTTGGTATTGTTCTTTTTCTAAAATCTTCTTCAACAATTTTATATGGTTGTCTTCATCCTGGGCTTTCTTCAACCGAGCTATAGTTTCGGTAAGTATTAAACAGGCAGGATGTCTGCTTAATGCGTCGGCATGCTTCATCCTAGATCCTGACCTGTGCTCAATCTCATAGTCGTATTCCTCTAAGTGTAGAGCCCAGCGAGCAACTCTTGGTGGTAAATCTTTCTTCTGCAGTGTCATAGTTAGAGCAGAACAATCAGTTACGATCTTGAAATGAATGCCCAGAAGATACACTCGAAATTTCTTTATAGCGGCAACAATAGCCAAAATTTCTAAATAGTAACTATGATACTGTCTTTCAGCTGGGGTCGTTTTCTTGCTCATGTAATGAACTGGGTGTAGTTGGTTGTCTTTAGGACTTCGTTGTAAGAGAACCGCTCCGTATCCATCAGCACTAGCATCTGTGTGTAGTTCCGTTTCCAATTCGGGGTTGTAAATTCGGAGAACGGGTGAACTACACAAAATATGCTTTAGTTCTATAAAAGCCTTCTCACAATTTTCATCAAAGTTAAATACGGCATCCTTCTTCAACATATCCGTCATTGGTTTTGCAATCAATGAATAATTTTTTATGAACTTTCTAAAATAACCTGTCAGTCCAAGGAATGACTGTACCGCCTTCACATTTCTGGGCTTCTTAAATTTTGCTACAGCATGAATCTTTTCTTCTGATGGTCGGACTTCGTTGTCACGGATAATGTAACCTAAGTATTGAATTTCTCTCTTTAAAAAATGACATTTCTTCCAATTGAACTCTAGTCCAAAATCTTCTGCCCTTTTTAGGACTTCTTCTAGTTTTTCAAGCCCTTCTTCTTCTGTTCTTGACGGAATTATTAGATCATCTAAATAAGTTAGTACGGTACCATTGGTTATTAGGTCGTGAAAGATATCATTGATAAATCTCTGAAATACAGGTGGCGCTGTACACAATCCAAACGGCATTTTATAAAATTCGTATTGGCCTTGAGGCGTGACGAAGGAGGTGTATTTTTGACTGTCTTTGTGAACCCTCACGTGCAAAAACCCGTTTTTTAAGTCCAAGGATGTGAATACTTTGGCCTCCTTCAGCTTGTCAATCTGATCGTCTATTAAAGGCAGTGGGAACCGTTCTTTTATAATTTTCTTATTTAATCGGCGATAGTCGATACACATTCGTCGTGATCCGTCTTTTTTGTCAGCCAAAACTATCGGACATGCGAAATCAGATTTACTAGGTTTAATTATGCCTTTATCCAACCATTCCTTTACTTGGGTATTTACTACATCCATTTCTAGAGGTGACAGTCGTCTTGGATTTTGGAAAACAGGGTTTTCATCAGTAAGTATTATTTTTAATTCAACATTGCTTTCTTTATTCTTCTCATCAAGCTTATACTCCTTACATAATGTGTAAATCTTGTCTTTGTATATAGAATCTTCTACATCATACACCTGATTTTTAGTCTTCTCTTCCATCAAAAGTGTTAGATGTATAATCTTCTCCATGTAGACACCGTCAGGAGTGAAATTAACTTCGAAATCTTTCAGTATCGGGTTTCCAATAATTATGTTAACAGGAATCGCGTCGTCTTTGACAACATGAAACTTGATATCCGTGGAGTAACAGTCGATTTGTACTGGGACAGTAAATATTCCTTCGGTGTAAACCTTCTTGCCAGCTATACCTGTTAGACATAATGTTGAATTCACATCATAATTCTCAATATTTTCTTTAATCTTCTCGAATTCAGACCTTGTTATTAGATTGACATCACTGCCGGTGTCTATTAAGGATATTATGTCTATATCATTTATCTTTATCTTCTTATACGGAACTTCTTCTTCATGTTTACTTTGAATATTTAAAGTCTTCTTATTTTTATTATTTGTACACTCTGTCGATTTGTGGCCAAATTCATTGCACTTGAAGCATTTGATTCCCTTTGGACAAGCAGGTGATTGATGATCTACGTCTCCGCAGTTATAGCACCTCTTCACGTGGTTTGTCTTGCGAGTTGAATGATTAGCAGATGAGTGACTGGCATGTGTAGGTCTACTAGACATCTTCTTCCTGAAGTCACTATAGATGTCCAACTTCTTGCGGAACTCTTTTATGTCTGACGCACCATATAAGATGGCTTTATTTGTTTCCACGTCACGGATACCATCAATGACGTATTCTATAAGTGCAGCATCTTCAACTTTGCCATGTAATGCTAATTCTTTCATAGCCAAGAAATATTGTTGATAAGTTTCGTCACTCTTCATTTTGCGTGAAGCTAGTTTCTTGTGAATCACGGCGCTATTAATCTTAGGTCCAAATTCTTCTTTGAGCGCTTTTTTCAAGCTCGCATAATCTTTAACTTTTCCCAAAGATCGTAAGAACAGCTTGGCAGTTCCATCTAAGAGCCTCTTTGCATAAATCAACTTTTCCACTTTAGTCCAATTCATAATTTGTGCAGTATCTTCAAATTCATCTATGAACGATTCGATCGGATAAGTATCATCCCCAGTAAAAATATTCATAGACTTCTCTAAATCTTTAAATGAAATTTGTACGTGCTCCTGTTCTTCATTTTCAATTTCCTCTTCATCTTTCTTCGGTGGCATCGTGATACTCGTATTGTTACTACTTTTATGATTCCTGGTATATCTTCTTTTAGTCGTTGTACAAAACGATAGTTTTCTTGAAGTCATCAGACAATTTTCTTCTTTAAAAATCTTCAACAGTAAAAGTCTTCATATTCATCATCATAAACTACCATTTCGACCAATTTCCATGAAGTGACAACATTTTCGACCATTTGAATTAATTTTATGAAGTAGCAACACTTAACGGGGAAATAAGTAGAACTGACACTTGATGTTGAACGGGCAAATAAGGTACGGGAAAATAATCTTTGAAATTCTCACCGACCCAATTTGTAGGTTATGCTAATATTGCGTGTTTCTACAATTTCGTCTTCAGTCTTCAATCCTCTTCAAATCAATCCTTGATTATATCCCGGACGAGCCCCCAAAAAGATGTGGGAAGGAATTGTAACGATTTGAAGCGAATTTAATCAGTTTACTTTTTATTTTCACTCTTAACACCATATTCGTACAACGACAACTTATGAATCCCTTCACCGATTTTCTGACAGCCACTTGACACACAACAACAATATTAACGCTGACATTCTCAGTATGCAAAACTAATAACTAAAAAAAATAAAAAGTATGAAAACAAAATTAACAACCGACATATATACATATTATACATAGAAACACCCAGACCAATACAAACATTCATGTTCATGCACACAAATGTTTGACTTGTGCGGGAATCGAACCCGCGACCTCAGGTGTGGCAGTCGGTTACACTAACCACTACGCCATCCAGGCCGTATTTTTTAACATAAATTTAAAATAGACAGTAGAATATGAATGAATTAATGTGTAACATTCGCGTAAACATAATACAATATACATACATGCATGGTCCCACGTCATAAGGAGCGAGCCTATTCTCTTGTCGCTTACGCTTATATTGAGTATTTCTTAACAGAAAACGGGAACAACTCTTTACTTGACCTACGATCAAAACCAAGACCTCATGCATAGTAGACGCACCTACCGTTGTGCCATCAAGAAAGCTTTAAAACATAATATACATACTATTAATTCTTTACTCACCATTTATACATTCCACAACAAACCAACACTGACACAATTTCTCATCTTTCGCCTTTTCTAATTTCCCTAACAAGCTCATGGCAAGCGTAAACTTTTTCCACCATTAACATAATATTTATAGACTCTTGATTAGCTACTTAATTAATACTTAATATCATATACTTGAATAATTAACAAGGTTAAGCATGGCACATTTTAATACGCATACCAAAGAATATTAAAAATAAATTTAAAATAATTACAGACATATATTTTGGGGTATTTTTATTTAGTTTTAATTAGATACGCGTTTTGGAGAATCGTGAGAAATTGATGTGATAGTCCATATAAACTTCTATCGTTCCACGTTGGCTAACTGCCGGAGTCGCAGCAGTAAACACGAATGTTGTGTGAGTTCTCGAATTGTATTCTCGATTCGTGCAAAATGTTCAAGGGTTTTCTCTTAAGAAATTCTCAGAAGACACGCGACGACTAGAACTATGCCTGGTAGACGGCAATACGCTCACCTCCTAATACGTGCGATCTAAACTCATAATTGGAGAAATGTGGGTATAATACATCTGGCTACCCTTTTGAGAATAAAGCCGTAAGACTTTCTACGTATCTATATTATTATAATTTTTTTTTATCTTTTTTAATTTAGAGGTTTTTATTACAAAATAATATGTTAGCCCCATCGCGGCTTATTCTAAGATACTTACTTACTATGTAATGATAGAAGACAGAGGAAGTCGTTGTTGTACATATATCTCAAATAGGTCTAACGCCGCATTTGAGGTAGGGTCACTTAGAATACTAATGAAAAGTCCTACATCGTACACGTTAAGATTGTATTTGAACATCAACGAGTTCCTTTGGCGCTGGTATTTGACACAATCCATCAGTAAGTGTTGGACATCATCAAGGACTCCGCAAGTTTCATAATCACGCACCTATATCAAAATATCTGTACAAACTATTCACTTTTCATTACTAATAGAAATTATATTAAAACTTGCGTAAACTATTTCTCTAAAGCACAATAAATTGCAACATCAGAGTACACAAACAGACATCCAGCATCACCCACGGAGCCACAGATCTTAACCAAACAGTCCACAAATGAGTGTCACGTCCAAACCGATAAGTACAGTCACGGAGAAAAGTTAAAGGTCGCCAAGGATCGATCGCCGCAGATGTCGGCATTAATCGGCGCGTTTAATCCGTCCGCCGGCGAATAAATCAACGTTAATTGTACCTATTTATATTTATCAACCACTTGGCTAGAGTTTGTACGCGACTGTACTTTTAATGTTCGTTATTTTAGTTGTAGGGTTAATCAGTTAGGTACAAGTATTATTATTTTAGTTGTTGGATTAATCGATTGGGTTGTTGTTGTATATGGTGGTATACTTATGCGTCTTGCGGTTTGCAAATTATTTATTGACTTATTAATTCTTTCAACTAAGGTAAGTACTTGTGCTAGGAATAGGTTTACATAAATATTGAAAATAGTGAGATTTCAACTTGCAACCTTCCGATCGTCTATACTTTAAGGAAATTTTCAGTAATTCCTAATTAATAATCGTCTATTGAGATGATAATTAAGGCTTTGGCTGCATGTTTACTTCAATGAAATTAAAGTCTACCCAAATGTAAGCGATCTTGAAGTCCCATATTCGATTCAAAATGTGTCATTGAAATTCAGAAATACCACAGGGTTCAAATATGGGACCCTCTGTCCCCCACTTGCCTTTAAGACTGCTTCAACGTAAGCACACGCTTTAATAATCATTTACATCCCCCTTGTAAAACACAAAGATTCAGCAGATATATTCTTTGTGCTGCGTTATATGAAGACCTGTAGAAAGAGTCATATATTATATCTAACACAGTAAGCTGACAGTTTCCTCAAAGTGACATTCTATAACAGTATTCCCAGTTCGCGAAACAATTTATGTACTTCAAGGTCGTAAGATGCCTAAGGTACTGGACAACGAAAACAGTAATTTTTTTCATTTATTTCGGGCTGCATAGGCCCGTAGATAAATACCTTAACCTAAATTTACATATTATAAAATTTTATAATACATACACACAACACGATCTAGCCCAAACTAAGCAGAGCTTGTACTATGGGTACTAGACAATGGATAAACATACATATATATACTTTTTTATTTTGTAAATACATATATATTATACCTATATAGAAACAGATGCATAGATAAATACCTTATAGACTAACATACATACAATTTGTGTTAGTATTTATAATATAACTTATTAACTATGTTATTACTACTTCACATCAAGTAACAATGTAATACACAAAAAGTTTCGTTAAGCTTAATATGCATATCAGATTATTGACCAGTGGCAAATATCGAGTGTGACTTTCTACACGCCTAAAATTACATCAAAAGTATTTTTATCGATTTCAATTCACTTTTACAGCTACCATTTTGAAACAGAATCACATATGTTTAAGTAGTTTCTTATTGTAATAGCGTAATTATACAAGCTTAAAATATAATTTTACAATAATTTTGTAGAAATAAAATCAGATAATCTTTGTTTTTTTATTAAAATTACAATAAGAGTTACTCGATTTTATAGTGAGGTTTACTGAGTCCCGTTATGTTTGACCCCTTTATTTTATTACTATTAATATCGTTTCAGGTGTTATTATTAAACACGCTTAATGCTTCACATTAAAACGCTATAAAAACTGTATTATTTAAATACAGCGAAGTACCCGGAATATTTTTAGTTATGCAATTTATACGTAACTAAAATACACAATATTAATTATGTAACTAAAAATAAGTTAAAGCTGTAATTGTTGTTTTAATTTTACTAGCAGTCGCCTAGTGCTCGAAATTCGACCAAAGTTTGGCTGTAAGATATTGCTGATATATTATGTCATTCATTATATATTGATATATGTAACCATAGTTACGCGCTTCGACTGCGTGTGTCAAATGCATGGTTGTGTGCGTGTAGTATTTTTTCATTAATTTAATGTATTTTTACGCATAATTTAAAAAAATATTAGCATTCGTCACTTCTTCTCTGTATAAACTATAAGTGTGCGAAATTTCATACTCCTCCGTCCGCCCAATTTTCGTAAAAAGGGATGCAAAGTTTTCGCTTCACGTATTAATATATAGATGTCATGTAATATGACAAGTGCATGACTGCAACTAAGAACAAATTTTTAGTTCAGATATAAAAACATTCATGTTGAAATGAATATTTATACACATGACATGAATACTTGTAATTTTATTACATGTATGATGTCTCAATAACGTTTAAATTTAACATGAAAATATATTTTACCATCAATTTTACGACGGTTACAATATTTACCTACGTTTTTATTTATCGCATCAATATTTAATCGATTTAAACTGTAGGTACATGTACAAACAGTTAAAACTCAATTAATTTGCCTATAAAAAGATGTAGTCCTCACCATTTTAATATTCCACTAATTTATAAACATTGAGCTTTAAAAGGTGTTGAAAATAAATATGTTTTAATAAATTATTTATGTGAATAACACAACCAAGAGGAAAAAAACAACAGCATGTGCTTCGTCATGGTTGCATTTTTCAGCTATAATTTTACCTAAATATTACAATATTTAGTACCTATATTGTAATATAGTAAGTAATCGTAGGATCGTAGCAAATGGAAATCCGTAGTCTCTGCCTACCTCTCTGGGAAACAGGCGTGAATCTATGTATGTATGTATTGTAATAATATTGTATTTGCCAAATGTAATATATTTTTTTTGTAACGATCAATCCTGCACTAGGAATAATTCCTGTGTCGCGGGGGACTTTACAAACATTCAAACAACGGACACAAAGAACACCTAGACTCGAAGCAACTATTTATGGATCACACAAAGTTTTGTCGTGTGGGATTCGAACCCACAACACTCGGCGCAATGGCAGTGTCAAGGCGTCCACTACGCCATCCGTGTAGGTACATATTAGTAACTAGCTGTTACCTGCGACTTCGTCCGCGTAGATTTTAACTAAAAAGTGTTTGTCGCCGCGGAACCCAACTATATTTCTCTGCCCAAGTTACTTAAATGGCGTAGTTTTTATAGTGTAAAGCTAGATAATAGCATGGCTAACTCAAAAACAACATTTAAATATGCGTCGTTAGATTACACGCTGTCACAGAATGCGTAAGAAAAATAAAGATTCATAGCTCCTCCCCCGTAGGTGATAGCGTGATAATATGTAGCCTATATGTTGACCCGACCTGTTAGTAATATTCATGAAAAATTTGAAATAAATCCATGCCGTACTTTTTGAGTTTAGCCCGGACATACATACAGACAAACAGACAAAAATTTAAAAAACTATATTTTTGGCTTCGATATCGATTGTAGATCACGCCCCAAGTATTCTTTAAAAAAATATTCAATGTACAGTTTTGACTTTCCTACGATTTTATTATATGTATAGATTAGAATACGATAGCGCTATTGAGATAAAAATAGCGCCAAGTTTAGTTGAAGTTTAATTCAACGCGTTATTGTTCAAAAGAAAACATATATTTTCTTTCCAAAGTCTTAAGTAACCATTTTCTTTGTAGATCCTTTCACTCTTTTATCCATATTCAAGAATATTAACACGGCTTCATTTAGGTGAACATTTAATCAGATTAAAATGTATAGTACCTACCTAAGGCAATAGATGTAGATCATGCTATTATCACTTCAGTATGAACTACGGTATAAAAATAGTACCGCCATATCTAAAGTCTTCGAAACGCGATATATTCAAACATCTAACAGAACATTACTACCTCCTAGAATTCATATCCGTCCTTCATTCACTTATATAACATCACACAACTATATAAAAACATAACACTGGCACATAACACTAAATCATAAACATAACATAAAAAGAGAAAAAAGGGCACCCACAAAAGAATGACCGCGGCATACAGTCGGAAGAAATGACTCGAAATCTATAAATCTAACGTGTGTAGCGGGCCGATCTCTGAAACCATCACAAATATGTCAAAAAAGGCTATAAACCTTCGGCGGGATATAGCCCGGAGATAGTTTATAACAAACACAATGAGAAAACTAAGATATGTTATTATTACGGCGATTGATGAAATGATAGTTGGAGATTTCGGAGATTTCGGTAAGACGCCGTGACGGATGCTAAGGCACTTTTAATGTTATTTAATGTTATGTTATTTATTGTTATTGTTGTAGCCAAATGTTATATTAGTTTGTAAGGCGGCGTTGGCATTTTTTGTGTGATAATAATTTTAGTTTTTGTTGAGAATTTTTTGATGTGCTTTTGGGAATGAATATAATTAAGAATATGTCATGACTAGAATAGAGAAGCAGTTTATTTTTATGAATGTTGGCAATCAGAATGTGTTTAAATCAAATCTTATTTCTATGGCAAAGGAATGCGCAATATAAAACGGATGATAAAATGTCATGCAAGAGTAAAAGTTATTAGACTATAATAATATTCTTGAATCCTTTTGTTGAGTACACATTTAACCTTGAATTATTCAAACTTTTATTTAGATTTGTTATCACTACATCGTAATCCTAACTATCCTAATCCTATCTTATCTTATCTTATGTGGGGGCCAATCAGTGCAGACCAGCGACACTTCGACCCAGTGGGATCTTTTGTGTCGACACTCTCCCAATAACGACTGCCATAGATGTTCATGGCAGACGGGACCGACGGATTAACGTGCTTTCCGAGGCACGGAGCAGGCGATAATTGTCAATCAAATACGCACATAATTTCGAAAAGTCATATAACTTCTGAAAGTCAGAGGTGCGCGACGTGGGTTCGAACCCGAGATCCTCTGCATTGCAGTCTGTTGGTCTCCCCACTGAGCTATCGCTGCTCAATCCTAATCCTAACTAATATTATAAAAACAAAAATGAGTTTGTTTGTTTGTTACATTTTCACGCCTAAACCACTGAACCGATCATCCTGAAATTTTGCATATACATACGTTGTCAACTGTACATAAACGGACATAGGCTACCTTTCATCCCAAAAAAAATTACTGTTCCCGAGGAAAACAATAATAACGTTCTTATGATAATAGATGGCGCCTCGTGTCTTTTGAATCATGATTGAATTATATTATTACAAGCAGAGTACAAGCTGAATTGAGTGTCAAATTCTAAATTAACGCGAGCGAAGCCGCGGGCAAAAGCTAGTTCTAATAATAAATGAAAAATTTATAATTAATATTATTAACTTTTCCTTTATTATTAGAACTAGCTTTTGCCTAATGGTAAGAAGCATTTCAAGTAGTTGGTAGAACAAGCTATTAGATAAGTCTATTTTCTTTCGTATCAATGTTAAAATTTTCTTATTCAAAACGAAAATAATCCATATAGTTACCTAATCGGTGGGTACAGTCGTACAGAACGGGGCAGGTAGGACCGAGGACATTTACATAAAAAATGTTGACTTGTGGCAAATTGTGGCAGTTCGCTTCGTTGGCTTTAATTCAGTCGGGCCCCGTATTAATATTATTTATGTAATACATGTTACAGTAAAATATCTTGCGAGTTACGTCCCGTGGAATCTCATTTAAGAGGTAAAATTTAGTGACCGACTCGTTCGGTGGAAAGTTTAGTGACATTTTCTTTGTTGGAAATGTTGGTGGTGAGTGTACTTAGGAGTATTTTTATATAATGAATGTTAATTTGAATACGTTTTTTGTAAATGTTGACAGGTTGTATGTTTTGTTTATTTTAGTTAAGTTTGAATGAATTAAATGTATGTACATCGTCTCATGTCTAGATAGACGTGAGACGATGTACATACATTTTATTAATTCCAACTATAGATATACTAACTAGCGGTCGCCTAGTAGTCAAAATTCGACCAAAACTCCTAAGCTTGCTAGTTTGTTTTCTTTTTTTCTTTATAACATTTAAATAAGGTACTATTTATTGTAATATAGAAAACTTGTTACTATAGTTACAAAGAATTGTACGACGTCAGACAAACAATGCCAAAATACTACGAACGCGATTCGACTGCGTGTGTCAAATGCATGGTTGTGTGCGTGTAGTGTTTTTTCATTAATTTAATATATTTTTAATGCATATTTTATAAAAATGTTAGGATTCGCCCCTCCTTCTCCATATAAACTTTAACTGTGCCAAATTTCATACTCCTCCATCCGCGCAATTTTCGTAAAAAGGAGTACAAAGTTTTTGCTTCACGTATTAATATATAGATATTATAAAGCTGAAGACTGTTTGTTTGATTGGTCGAACGCGCTCATCTCAGGAACTGCTGGTTCGAATTCAAAAATTCTTTTAGTGTTGGGTAGCCCATTTATCGAGGAAGGCTGTATAGGCTATATAACATCACGCTACGACCAATAGGAGCGGAGCAGCAATGAAAAATGTTGCAAAAACGGGAAAACTCTCAGCTAGGCTCATAAGGGAAAGGCAGAGGTGTATTACACCTACATTTCGTCAACTATGTTTTAGGTCTCACGTAATAGGAGCGAGCCTGTTACCGTCTAGCGGGCACAGTGTTATTCTTCGTGTTGCTTTTGAGAATTCTTTGTTAGAAAAACTCAATGACACTTCGCGAACCGGGAGTCAAGCCCGATATCATGCACAGCAGTGGTCACTGACATGTTATCTTTTTATGGCATAGGAGGCAAACTATGTGACGGATCGCCTGATGATAAGCGATTATCGCCGCCCATAGACACCCGCAACACCAGATGAGTTATAAGTGCGTTGCCGGCCTTTTTAAAAAGGAGTACGCTCTTTTCTTGAAGGTTTGAAGGTCGTACTAGTCCGGAAATACCACAGACGACAGCTCATTCCACAGAAGCTAAAACGACTGCTATGATATTTTAATATTGGCATTATTTAAAAACAAATATACATGTTTGATCCTACAACGTTCTTATTCGATATCTACAACCGCCATAGAATAACATCGTCAACAAAACATTCGCGATTATTTTGCGTTTACCGAACATCACGGTTTAATAACAGTCTCTTTTTCGTAAAGATAAAAGATTAACACTAGACCCCCTGCCGAAAAAACTCATCACATAAAAAAAAACGAAATTTATTACGATTAATAAAAAAACATTCACAAACATACTTATTAACTTGCTTAACATGAAAATTCACAATCGTAACGTAATAAATTTAATAATTATATATTAATTTCGTCACTAGAAAAGTCTAACGTCTCTCGATGGAGATTAATAATTATGATAATCACCTAACTTAAGAAGTTTATCACCAACCAATATATATAAAGACATGTATATAAAATTTTACGACGTTTGTCCATCACGTCGATTTCGGTCACGTCTGGTACAATTAACAACTAATAGAATTCCAATTAGTAGCTGCGATAGCCGTTAGAACGTTGGACTGTCACGCAGAAGGCTCGAGTTCGATCCCAGCACCTCTGACTTTCGAAAATGATGTGCGTCTTAAATAATTTAAATATGCCTCGGCACTAGGCATAATTCCTGTGCCGAAAAGATATTTACAATCGTTGAAACAACAGACACAAAGAAATTGATGTTTTTCGGATCAACATTTCTGCCGTCATAAGGGAAAAAGTAGTACCTACTAGCCAAAAAAAACATTCTTATTAAATATACTGGCAGATTCGTCTTATTCTACTAATTCCAAATATGAATTAATTTCGAAAAAATCTGTTAGATACGTCTTTTTCCTTATGACGGCAGAATTAGTGGATGATACAAATTTTAGTCCTTTGTGGTGATCGAATCAAAAACACTTCTAGCCGTGATAGTGGCAAGTATAAATGAAAATGGCAATGTAAATGGCTATTTTATAGTTTGCTTTAACTGTAAAGAAAATCATCTTGATGCAACCTGTATTTTTTTTATACAACTAGAGTGGCACACAAGAATACGGCCCACCTGATGGTAAGTGGTCACCGTAGCCTATGGACGCCTGCAACACCAGAGGCATCACTTGCGCGTTGCCGACCCTTTAGGAAAGGAAGTGGGAAGGAGAAGGAACGGGAAAGGGAAAAGGGGTGATTGTGTCTCCGGCACTCTCACTCATCGATCGAAACACAACCGTAGGAATACTGGTATTTCACGTCGATATTCTGTGAGAGGGTAGTACTTCCCCGGTCGAGCCGGCCCATTCATGCTAAAATCAGCGAGGCTCTACTACTACTACTGTATGTCAGAGTTCTCCAAAATGCTCTCGTAGATATTTGAAGTCTGCCAACCCGCACTGGGCCAGCATGGTAGACTATGTCATAACCCTTCTCACTCTGAAAGGCCTCTGCCCAGCAGTGGGACAATTTATATACAGGGCTGATATATAATATAATCTTTACTAATATTATAAAGAGTTTGTTTGTTGTTTGTTTGAACGCGCTAATCTCAGGAACTACTAGTTCAAATTGAAAAATTATTTTAGTGTTGGGTAGCCCATTTATTGAGGAAGGCTATAGGCTATATAATATCACGCTACGACCAATAGGAGAGGAGCAGCAATGAAAAATGTTGCGAAAACGGGGAAAATTCTCCTATATAGCAGACGAACTTGCGCGGGACAGCTAGTATATTGATATTATTAGAAACACAATTTCTTAGTATTTGTCGTGAGTCGGACTTGGGGTCACTATGATTTATTACAAGCGTTTAGTGACAAACTTTCGTGGAAAAGGATTTTAAGTAGTTATAAATTATTTTGCTAACGTTTACGAGAACGGTGCAAATGAAAATGAATCTTTGGTTTATTGGTTCGAGTGTTTACCAGTTTCTGTCTTCAGGTGTGGGAAAATTAAACAATATATGCTATAGGATGACGGTGTAGACTGAGGATTTTAAAAAATTACGAAATTAAAGAATCATGCCGACGTAGAACATCATCTTCCTAAGCCTTGTCGCGTCATCTGGGGTCGGCTCTCCTTGTCTGCTTCTTCCGTTGTTGCCGGTTTTGAGCAATTGAGGCACCCACTCCAAATTCCTGCATGTCCTTTTGGACTGTTGTCAGCCAGGTGGCGGGTGGTCTACCCCGTCGTCGAGTCGCCGTGGGTAAGTCAAGGGCTACTCGCACGACATGATCTTCTGGGCGACGGAGTACGTGCCCGTACCAGCGGAGGCGTCTCTCCTTGACTTTGTCGGCGATGGGTGCAACTTTATAACTACCGCGGATGTGAACATTCCGCACCTTATCAGTGTGACACCCGCTGGCCAGCGTAACATGCGCATTTCTGTAGTGTGCAGTTTGGACAGATGTTGTTTATTAGATGCCCGAGCACTCCGTACATTTTATGATTTCTTTCATTGCTGTTGTGATATGTAGTTTGACGTTTGCGTGAGTCACTCAAGGGGGCATAGTTGAAAATCAGCGTCAGGCATCTTGCCTGACAAATGCTGAACTATGCCCTGTTCTGACACGCCACACTTAAGCATTTCTTTTTTTTTTTATGTTTTATTGTAATTGTTTTCAATTTTTATTGTTATGTTTATCTTGTGCGTGTTCAGAATAAATTATTTTTTTCTTTTTTTTTTTTCTTTTACCGACATACGTATGCCGACGTAGAACAAAAGTTAAAATTTATTTTTGCTCTTGGGAGGTACCAACACCCACAATTAAGAACCGTGAAGATCCTTACATCACTTACTTACATTATGTTTACAAAAAAAAACAATGTTGTTGACAGCTTTATTGCTTAAATCAATATCGAAGCGGTAATTTCAGGCAAACAGATAATTATCAGGTTCAATAATGTACATACATACATAAATAGATTTACGCCTGTTTGCCGGAAGGGTAGGCAGAGATTACGGATTTCCATTTGCTACGATCCTGACACACTCATCTGGCTTCATTCACTTTCATCACATTCCTCATACACGCCCGTCGGTTCAAGGAGCTCTTAACCTGGCCTTTGTCCAGAACTTCTCCGATCTGATCGAGAAACGTTCGCCTAGGTTTTCCTCATGCGACTGTCTGTCTCTCTGACCAATAATGTCTATCCCTTAATTACGTTGCAGCAAATGTTAAGAAAAAGGACCCACAATGAAACATCGATATACATACATTTACATACATACATAGATTCACGCCTGTTTCCCAGAGGGGTAGGCAGAGACTACGGATTTCCATTTGCTACGATCCTGACACACTTCTCTGGCTTCATTCACTTTCATCACATTCCTCATGCACGCCCGTCGGTTCAAGGAGCTCTTAACCTGGCCTTTGTCCAGAACGTCCCCGATCTGATCGAGAAACGTTCGCCTAGGTTTTCCTCATGCGACTGTCTGTCTGTCTAACCAATAATGTCTATCCACTTAATTACGTTGCAGCAAATGTTAAGAAAAAGGACCCACAATGAAACATCGATATACATACATTTACATACATACATAGATTCACGCCTGTTTCCCAGAGGGGTAGGCAGAGACTACGGATTTCCATTTGCTACGATCCTGACACACTTCTCTGGCTTCATTCACTTATTTATACTTATTTTTCTTTTTTATTTCTTTAACTTTTTTTTTACTTCTCGCTCTTAGATATGGCGGTAGATACTATTTTTAAACATCTATATATGTTGTGAATATTTATTTAGGTAAACTTTGAAATGGATAGCTTAATATTCTTAGTGGTTATCTGCCACTACCACTACGATAAGTGTTGTGGTCACAGAACATATAATGTTGTGAGTTTGAATCTCACACGCGACAAACATTTAATGTGAACCACAAATGTTCTAGTATGGGCGTACTTTGTTTGTTTGTAAAGTGGGCGATTTATTTTTTTATACTATTTTATACAACTAAGGTGGCAAACAAGCATACGGCCCACCTGATCGTACGGTGATCGTCACCGTAGCCTATGGACGCTTGCAACACCAGAGGCATCACTTGCGCGTTGCCGACCCTGTAGGAAAGGAAGTGGGAAAAGGAGCGGGAAAGGGGAAAGAGGGTGATTGGGCCTCCGGTATGTGAACCACAAATGTTCTAGTCTGAGCGTACTTTGTTTATGTTTGTAAAGTGGGAGATTTCACGAACGTATATAGCAATATAGGTATTATTCCTAGAGTGGGTTCCGTCCTTAATAAAAAAATAATATAACAATCCATAGTCAATGCAAACAAACATATATGTACGTACTAGTTTTCCCCACGGTTTCACTCGCGTAAGTTCCGTTCCCGTGGGCATATCGGGATAAAAGTAGCCTATGTGTGAATCCAGGTCTTCAGCTATCTACATACCAAGTTTCATCGCAATCGGTCCACCAGTTTTTGCGTGAAAGAGTAACAAACATCCATACATCCATACAAACTTTCGCCTTTATAATATTAGTAAGGATTACGTTACCTCATCACAGGTATTGCAATTACTTCAGTACCTACTCTACCATCTGCCCATCAAATAAAGCACACCCTCCAGGAATAACACACAATAACACCAGATTATGTTTTTCAAACGCCCGAATTAATACAGCACTGCATTATTCATGCGAAATATTTCAGTATGATGATCGTCCGCGCCGTGTCTCATTCAATCATAACGTAATATTTGTCTGCCGGAGCCGTGCCAACGCTGACTAACAGCTCGTAATGTGTCCGACTTAATGAGCACAATACGAGGATACCTGCCACTGACATACCGCTGTGTGTAACATCACGACTCAATCTCTCGTGCCGGGTAAGCAGAGGTATCTTATCCACATATTTATTACTGCCCAGCTGACGCTGTTGTCTGCCATTATGAAAGAGCCGAGTATGATGGATGCAAAATAAATATTGAGTTTTGGTGGACTTTGTGTCCATTGTTTTAATATTTGTAAAGTAAGATGTACCTATTACTCCACCGTCAAGATCCTGCGCTCTAAAATTAAAGAAGAAAATGTTCATTGCTCAGTGAACCCTCACTTGTAGCCTATGGACGCTTGCAACACCAGAGGCATCACTTGCGCGTTGCCGACCCTGTAGGAAAGGAAGTGGGAAAAGGAGCGGGAAAGGGGAAAGAGGGTGATTGGGCCTCCGGTATGTGAACCACAAATGTTCTAGTCTGAGCGTACTTTGTTTATGTTTGTAAAGTGGGAGATTTCACGAACGTATATAGCAATATAGGTATTATTCCTAGAGTGGGTTCCGTCCTTAATAAAAAAATAATATAACAATCCATAGTCAATGCAAACAAACATATATGTACGTACTAGTTTTCCCCACGGTTTCACTCGCGTAAGTTCCGTTCCCGTGGGCATATCGGGATAAAAGTAGCCTATGTGTGAATCCAGGTCTTCAGCTATCTACATACCAAGTTTCATCGCAATCGGTCCACCAGTTTTTGCGTGAAAGAGTAACAAACATCCATACATCCATACAAACTTTCGCCTTTATAATATTAGTAAGGATTACGTTACCTCATCACAGGTATTGCAATTACTTCAGTACCTACTCTACCATCTGCCCATCAAATAAAGCACACCCTCCAGGAATAACACACAATAACACCAGATTATGTTTTTCAAACGCCCGAATTAATACAGCACTGCATTATTCATGCGAAATATTTCAGTATGATGATCGTCCGCGCCGTGTCTCATTCAATCATAACGTAATATTTGTCTGCCGGAGCCGTGCCAACGCTGACTAACAGCTCGTAATGTGTCCGACTTAATGAGCACAATACGAGGATACCTGCCACTGACATACCGCTGTGTGTAACATCACGACTCAATCTCTCGTGCCGGGTAAGCAGAGGTATCTTATCCACATATTTATTACTGCCCAGCTGACGCTGTTGTCTGCCATTATGAAAGAGCCGAGTATGATGGATGCAAAATAAATATTGAGTTTTGGTGGACTTTGTGTCCATTGTTTTAATATTTGTAAAGTAAGATGTACCTATTACTCCACCGTCAAGATCCTGCGCTCTAAAATTAAAGAAGAAAATGTTCATTGCTCAGTGAGGGTTCACTGAGCAATAAACATTTTGGAGTGGAGGAGTGGGTACTCCTAACACAGTGGTAAGCTAAAATAGTAATCTTCAGAAAACTGGCTGGCATGCGGTGTACATTCCTGTTACATTGACCCAAATCTTTTCCTTAAAAAAGACAACTTAAATACTTGAAATCAATCCCTATACTTAGGTATAGGGATTGATTCCAAGTATTGAATAGTAGTGACGCACACCGTAAATTAGCGACCTATAAATACCACTTTCATTGGTGCAAGTACGTAAGTGTCAAGTTAAGCATGAGTGCTGATTATGAGCTCCTGAATTCGATACCTGGATGGGAGAAATACATACATACATAGATTCACGCCTGTTTCCCAGAGAGGTAGGCAGAGACTACGGATTTCCATTTGCTAAAATCCTGACACACTTGTCTGGCTTCATTCACTTTCATCACATTCCTCATACACGCCCGTCGGTTCAAGGTGCTCTTAACCTGGCCTTTGTCCAGAACGCCTCCGATCTGATCGAGAAACGTTCGCCTAGGTTTTCCTCTTGCGACTGTTCCATAAACTTTCTTAGTCAGTCTTTCCTCGTCCATTCTTTCTACATGCCCAAACCAGCTTAATATACCCTTTTCTATTCTTGTCACTACATCCTCTTTCATGCCGCATCTCTCTCTAATCACATTATTCCTTATTCTATCTTTCAGAGTCACACCATATATGCTTCTCAGCGCTCTCATTTCTACAACATTTATTCTGCTCTCATGCTTCTTTTGCCATACCCAACTTTTACTTCCCTACATAAGTCTAGGCACTAATAATCCTCTATGAACAGCCTAATGTGCTTTTTATGTACCTACACATATTCAAATAACTACAAGTGTGTGGTATCGAACTAGAACATCCTTTTTGTAGCAGTCAAAATGACTATCCACTAAATAACACAGATCCATTAATGTGGACATGGTCTTAAAAAAATGTGTTTCACATAGGTATTATGAATTGGAATAACTCTTAACTCATCAATTAGCCAGATACCAGACAGTAAAAGAAGCATTGTGGCTAGGTCCTGGCCTGAGAGTGTTTACTAAGAGGTTACATGTGACATGGACATTCCTATGTTACACAGACGAAAAATGTGTAGTATGCTGTTGACTCAATGGAAAATTCCCAATCAGCGTTTGTTAAACTTTAATCTAATGCAAAAAGAATTACGAAGTAGAACGTGCGTCTTAACCAATAAAGCTTACATCCACAAATGTATAAGATTAATTTAGCATCACTTTGATATCAATACACGTCTATCAACGAAAGGTTAGTCCACAGAAACGACTTGATACGACACGACGCGACAGCTGCGCGACTAAAAATAGTTGCCGGACGCACGATTCCGCGTTTTTCACTGTCAGTGTAGGCATCAATTTCTGTCAGCATTTGTTAGCCAATGACAGATGTTTTACGCCTCCGACAACCACACAACTTTAACTCTGCGATCTCCACAATCTTATCATCAAACAAAATAAGGTACATTTTCATTTGACAGCTGATTAGTTATAAATTTGTTGTTGGATAGAACAGGACGCCTTGTAGCTGTCGTTCGCATAATGACAAGTGTGTATAAGGATGTATTTATGTAAACCCTTTGAGCTACAGTTTTAGAATTTAGAAGCAGTTATTCTGCATGCCTAGTTTATTAGTGGGAGTTGCTACTTGTGTTGAAATACCGAGAGAGATGGATGACTGACAGCCGGCATGTGGAGTTAAGGAGGCCTCAATTATCTTGTATGAACAGATAATGGCTAAACTAATATTATGAATGCAAAAGTAACTACGTCAATAGGTGATCACCTAATGGAATCTTAATCTTGCGATCAAAGGTTGAAGGTCAAATTCTACCCATTGAACTACCGACGTGTACCCTCGCCAAAGACAGACATTCTAGCTTAGCTGTTTTTTTTCTTTTTTATTCAAATAAGGTAGCAAACAAGCATACAGCCCACCTGATGGTAAGTGGTCACCGTAGCCTATGGACGCCTGCAACACCAGAGGCATCACTAGCGCGTTGCCGACCCTTTACGAAAGGACGTGGGAAGGAAAGGGAGCGGGATGGGGGAAAGGGGGTGATTGGGCCTCCGGTACTCTCACTCACTGAACGAAACACAACAGTAGGACTACTGCTATTCCACGTCGATATTCTGTGAGAGGGTAGTCCTTCCCCGGTCGAGCCGGTCCAGTCATGCTGAAATCAGCGAGGCTCTACTACTTAATATGAATACTACTAATCTGTAATCTCTAAAACCAAAACTGGCTGTTAGTTATGTCATCAAGGATTTTTCTGAGTGGAAATGCCTATCCTTGCCAACTATTAGGTCACAGTAGAAATGATCCAGATCGCCCTGGAACATACGCGTCCTTATATTATACGAGCATATGCGTACAACACAATTATTGATAGTAGGCTGTTGTGTGACTCAAACTTACAAATCTTTTCTACTGTATTCCATATTAATTTTCTTTGTCGTATCATCAGCAAAGCGCGCGTGATACCCTTGGTACTTGTTGCAAGTGGTACATATCACGAGTCTATTGCCTTCTATTACATTTCTATACACAGTAAAACTACATGACACGGCAATCAAACCCGGTTCTTCACGAGGTATTCTAAATCTCTTTTTTATTTTAGTAAATTACATATCCAGTATTAAAATCCAAGCCCAGAGCAACTTTACAAACAAAATTTTTACCATTGTTTACACGCAAATATAATTGTCCCTTGCCGGATTCGAACCCTCAACACTCAGGGCGATGGCGAGGCAATAACTTGCCTGCTACGCCATCCACTGTCAAAAGTCAAAATATAGATGGTTGAATGAAGGAGACGTGTAACTTCCTTGTCAGTTACTAAGGCTAGTCTGTCACTGTATTTAGGTGGCATAATAAACAAAGCGCCGATATCATCAACTGCGACAGGAACACCGTCGCTTGCGCAACTGAAATAACCACACGATGAGACGTCAAGTAGGGAGTAGGACGACTATATCATATTTGTATTCCAAGACAATTTAATTTTTATCTATACCTACTAATATTATAAAGCTGAAGAGTTTGTTTGCTTGTTTGTTTGGTTCAACGCTTTAATCTCAGAAACTACTGGTTCGAATTGAAAAATTATTTTAGTGTTGGATACCCCATTTCTCGAAGAAGGCTATAGGTTATATAACGCTACGACCAATAGGAGCGGAGCAGCAATGAAAAATGTTGCAAAAACGGGAAAACTCTCTTATATGACGCAGACAAAGTTGCGCGGATCAGCTAGTATGAAATAAGATTATAAAATTGAGCTGTACATATCCGAATAAAAGTGTATGACACCCACACCGCCAGGTATGTTTCACGCTCCACGTAATGAGAGGCATGATTTTACATAGTCATCTTCTGAACTGAAGAATATCAATTAGAAAATATATTGGTGTACCTGACTTGCCGTATTAAAATAACCTATTTACATTAAATTTAGCATGAACCTGTCTTCATACTGTACTTTGGCAATTGACATAAATGTAAGTGTTGTACATAAAGTAATAAAGTAAGAACAGCTTAGCAACAGAGTAGTAGAGCCTCGCTTATTTCAGCATGAATGGGCCGGCTCGACCGGGGAAGGACTACCCTCTCACAGAATATCGACGTGAAATACCAGTATTCCTACTGTTGTGTTTCGTTCGGTGAATGAGAGTACCGGAGGCTCAATCACCCCCTTTCCCCCATCCCGCTCCTTCTCTTTCCCACTTCCTTTCCTAAAGGGTCGGCATCACTGCGTGCGCCTATGGGCTACGGTGTCCACTTACCACCAGGTGGGCCGTATGTTTGTTTGCCACCTTAGTTGTATAAAAAAATAAAAATAAAAAAGCTTGGCTTTTAAATTATTTATTGTTAAACTACACGATAGGACTACGCCATCCGTGTTAATTTAAGGGATGGCGTAGTCCCATCGCGAAGAAGAAACCAACATTCCGTATGTCACAAGTGACATATCCCAAGCTCTTAGTAGATTCACGGACTGTCCCACTTTCTCCAGCAATCATGGTGAACGTACATATCATAGTGTCGCTAATCGGGTGATATATCAGTTGGCGCATGCGCTCTATGACAGTGGCACTTTGCGCGTGATCCAGTGCGCGTACGCAAATAATATGCGCGGCATGAGTGAAATGATTTATGAAACGTATATATTTTAGTATAATTGTTATAGTTGTTAATGTGGAAATTAGAATTTAAACTAAAAATATCGACAGATTTATTCATTGCTCTCTTGCTCCGTTGTATAAGGATGCGCTTTTTAGGAGATCCCTTGTTCGATTACCGTGTCGAGCAAAGTGTTATTATCATGACTCGCCTTTCAATTAATCAATATGCCAAATTGTAAACATTCGGTACCCGGTCGGTACACATATGTACCTATTTTTATTTGACATACGCTATCATAATTAAAGTATCGCAGATACGACAAGACCCTTCGTTTTTTAACCGACTTCAAAAAAAGGAGGAGGTACTCAATTCGTCTGTATTTTTTTTTCTATGTTTGTTACCTCGTTACTTTAGACTGGGTGAACCGATTTTGATGTTTCTTTTTTTATTTGAGCTGGTGCTTCCCGTGTGGTCCCATATAATTTTGATCAAGATTTGGCCATTCGTTTCCGAGTAATCCTTAATAATGCGTATTTGGCTACATTGATGATGTTCTCATATTTGGCAAGGTTCACTAAAAACCGAGAAATAAACAAAATTTTAACAAAAAAGAATATTCTAAAATTTAAAATGCACTAAAAAGTTAATAAATAATTGCATATTCTTGTGAATAATTAAATTATTGTTATTATTGGAGTCGGTGTCAGCCAAGGTAGGTTTATAACTAATTAAACATGAGATGTCTTACTATAATCATAACATAACATTGCCATGCACAATTACACACATAGACGCAGCACGCGGCGCGCGCGGCTGACACCGACTCCAAAAATAACAATAATTTAATTATTCACAAGAATATGCAATTATTTATTAACTTGTTAGTGCATTTTAAATTTTAGAATATTCTTTTATGAAGTCGGTTTTCTTTTTTGTTAAAATTTTGTTTATTTAGTTACATGACATCCCGAACAACAGTCCTAACACTGACTACTTCATTGGCACGAGCGTAAGTGTAATGGGTTCGAATATTGGGCCGGGCAAAGTGTTATTTTCTAAGCAAACCGACATGACTCAACAGTATAGAATTTGTTAATCTGCTTGGCAGATATCAATAGACTTGCCCTCTAGCAAGTATGATCTAAAATAGAGCTATATGATCTAAATTCGAATATTACACCCAAAACAGGTGTCATTACAACAAACAGGCAGATATACGATTTCGGGGTTATAGTTATGAATATAATCTATACGAATATGATAAAGCTGAATAATTTGTCTGTTATTTGTTTGAGCGCGCCAATCTCGGAAACTACTAGATACATTTGCAAAAATATTTTTACACTAGCTGTCCTGCGCAGCTTGGTCTGCTTGATATAGGAGAGTTTTCCCCGTTTTCACAACATTTTTCATTGCTGCTCCGCTCCTATTAGTCGTAGAGTGATGTTATATAGCCTATAGCCTTCCTCGATAAATGGGCTATCCAACACTAAAATAATTTTTCAATTCGAAACAGTAGTTCCTGCGATTAGCGCGTACAAACAAACAAACTCTGCAGCGTTATAATATTAGTATCTATAGAATAGATTTGATAGCCCAATTCTTGAAGAAGGTTATAGCCTATATACCATCGCGCTTCAAGTCACAGGAGCGGAGCAGTAAACATAATGGTAAAACACAGACAGCTAGTAATGATATACGGATTCGAACCCGCTACACAAGTTTTAAACCACCTGTTGTATAATACCTTGAACAGCATATGTTTCATTACAAAGTAAGAACATTTATAACAATACAAAAATAACCATGAAATCGACAAGTAATTTATTTATTCGCACATCAGCGCCATCTACGCTCGGTTAGCAACAATGTACCGTGACAACTAAATAATTGGCCGCAATATGACATCCGAACAACTGGTCATAATAAGATAAAGATGAATACGACAGGTACCTACGCTATTTTCCTTTGATATCCATTGTGAATAATAGCCTGAGTTGTTTTAGACGGCATGTAAAAAAAACTGCGTAAATCACATTCAAAATGCGTTTGTTCTGTCACTAAATACATACACGCATACATACGTAACTAAAGATGTGTACACATACTTAAGTGTGCGTGTGTTTTTGTATGTATATTTATAGATATAAGTATTTAAATATGGATTCTTGTCGAAACAATTACAATGACTAGCGGTCGCCTAGTGGTCAAAATTCGACCATAATAATTTCATTTAGATTTCGCCAAGGCTATACAGGTTAATTTACCTATCTTTTTCAAACAAATTATTATTTACTTAACTATACTCTTTCATTGAAGATATTCCTAAGTTTGCTACTTTGTTCGAAAGCGAGCAATAGCCTAGTGGAATTGCTACGCAGAGGTCCTGAATTCAATCCGAAGGACCTTTGCCTCTTCGAAGTTATGTGCGTATTACATAGGTAATTATCGCTCGATGTAATGGTAAATGAAAACATATTAAGGTAACCTACATGTCTGAGAGTTCTCCTTGAAGTTCTCGAATATAAGTGAAGTGCCAGCACGGTGGACTATGACCTAACCCGTTTTAAACCTTTATAAAGGGCTCGTATTATTAATGTCCTCCAGACCGAATTTCGGTCACGGTGGCCAGTCTAAACGGAGACTGGCCATCTGCGCATCTGATCCGATGGGACGGTAATCAGACACGACCGGAGAGAGATCAGGCGCAGGACCAACGGCTTTACATGCTTTCCGAGGCACGGGGATGTCTAACACCGCCAACTTCCTAAATCCGGGCTGCTATTGAGATTTCTTAACAGAAAAACCCAAGAACTTTTTGTTGGCCCGACCTGGGGTCGTATTATTATATCTCTATTATAATTATTAGGTAGTCTTACGCTTACGTATATCAATTTATGAAACTAGCTCGATAACGTAGCAGCAGTGAATGCGATTACAATGCCTGAGGTATCAAGTCCGGTAGTATAATAGGCCTCGATGGCGTAGTGGTTAGTGTAACCGACTACCACGCCTGAGGTCGCGGGTTCGATTCCCGCACAAGTCAAACATTTGTGTGCATGAACATGGATGTTTGTCTTGGTCTGGGTGTTTCCATGTATAATATGTATATATTTCCAAAAAAAAAGTATATATGTATGTTTATTCATTGTCTAGTACCCATAGCACAAGCTCTGCTTAGTTTGGGCTAGATGATGTTGTGTGTATGTGATAGAATATTATTATTGTATTATTATGTTTTCTGTCAAGAAAGAGTTAGAGTTTCTCAGACGACAGATGGCAATAGGATTGCTTTCTATTACTTAGGAGCTAAACCATAGCTTGCTTCAAGTATCTGTATGGCACCTCTGCCTCATGCGAACTTATACTGCCTACTTGTAGTATTTGACGCATTGATAGGGCTGAGTTGTGAACTTAAACTTATTGATGTATCAAGGGCAATTTGCCAAGGAAGGCCTGGCTTATAAATAGTGACCTACATACAACCCTGAAATATTGTGGCTTATAAATAGTGACGGGTATATATATAATAGAATTTAAATCTTAAGTCTTTGGGTGAGCATCAGACATTTCTGGGGTAGGCACGACCGACATGACCCCCTGTTATATACATCAATGCTTACACTGTTATGCGTTTCAAGTCATCGAGCATTAAAAACTAAAGATCCATCACGAAGCGACGATTAAGTAATTGCATTTCCCTAAACCTCCGTGAGACCACACAAAGAAACATCCAACCTTTCTGCTTACCCAATTTTAATTACAAATTGCTCAACAAAAAAGTGGCGTTAGTAATTAAAGCAATTATAACTAAAAACGCCATAATACCAATCAAAATCATTAAAAACAAAAATTAAAATTTTTCAAAGCAATTTAAAATGCCATGGGTATCAAGTAATCGGTCAATAAATTAGACGGGTATCATTCAATCGATTGGCTATACTAAATGAAATACGTAGCTCAAACAATATCTACCATTACACCCGTCATTACTTAAAAAATATTCTGAACACGTTGGTTTGAAGTAAAAGAAAATATTAAACTTTTTTTTGATACAACTCCTTCTCTAATAATGAATCCTGTGTCGCAGGCGACTCTACAAACATTAAAACAGCCAGACAATTGTTAAGTATCGCAGAAACATTTGCCCCATATGAGGATCGAACCCGCAACACTCGGTGCAGTTGGCAATGACAAGGCGTCTACAGCTCTACGTACTGCCTACTAGTAGTCATGAAAATGAAATCATACATCATTTTGAAAATTCAACAATACGATCATGGATTCAGAACCCACATTTCTGACTTCGCAATCCAAGTAACCCAACGGCTTCAACACGGCCTGCTCTTATTATAATAAATGTTCTCATAGAACTACATATAAAGAGTAATTCAAAGCACGATTCCGAAAGAAATTAATAGAATCTATCTACGTCCGAAATAGACTATAAATATAACTTGTCATCACAAATTACAGATTTTTAAATAAGCCTAATCACGATCATTCATATTTATGTATTAAACCAAAATATAAAATTCCTATAGAATCATAATTAGGACAGTTACACACTTAAAGCTACGGGAAGTATATCGATGAAACGACATCTTGTGGCGAAGAAACGTAGTTTTAACATATTTCGGATATTAATCTGATTTAAAGGTTTAGTGGTATGTGGTTATGTCACAACCAATGAACATAAATTTATTATTTTCTGCAATTCGTTTTGGATCTAAATCTGTTTGTTTTTTTATTTAGTAATTCCTTAAGTTCTCTTTCGATGTCATAATTTTTCACGTAGACTGATACTACCTATATTTTGTCGGCCTTGATGGCGTAGTGGTTAGTGTAACCGACTGCCAAGCCTGAGGTAGCGGGTTCGATTCCCGCACAAGTCAAACATTTGTGTTCATGAACATGGATGTTTGTCTTGGTCTGGGTGTTTCTATGTATAATATGTATGTATTTACTAAAAAAAGTATATATGTATGTTTATCCATTGTCTAGTACCCGTAGTACAAGCTCTGCTTAGTTTGGGCTAGATGGTGTTGTGTGTATACATACATACATAGATTCACGCCTGTTTCCCAGAGGGGTAGGCAGAGACTACGGATTTCCATTTGCTACGATCCTGACACACTTCTCTGGCTTCATTCATTGTTGTGTGTATGTGGTAATATTATATTATTGTAAAGTTACAATGACTAAGAAATGAAAAGATATTTTGACAATTAATTGGTATCGAGTCAGTCAGCTCTAAAATCAAACCAACGTTAGAATTTTTGTTTGTCTGTCTGTTTCCGATTTACAGACTAACGTACTTCAGCTTTAGGTATAAAGTCAAATTAAAATCAAAACCAAAATAACTTTTCATCTATTTCTGTGCCGTGAAGACGCAAGCGAAATATAGTTCACGCAACCAAGTCTTGAGCAAAAGCTAGTACGTATTAAAACTAGAATGATTAGTGGGCTTTGTAATAACAGGGCAGGGTACATAGAAGTTGCATGTTTAAATTCTGGTTCTTAGTTAAAACTCTTTGCTATTGTTTAATCAGTTACATTGCATGAGCAAAATGACGTCAATACTGTAAAACATGTTTAATTGTTGTCTGTTTTTAAGACTGAATTTGATTGAAATAATACAGGCATTGGTTATAATACAATTGTGTCTAATAAATATCACAATTACTGTGGGAATGAACTTACAAATAATATAATTGGCGTATTAACTGGCTGTGTAACTATTTGTAGTTTTAATTGCTGAAGAAACAGGATTTAGCTGTATCCCATGTAATGTATATAAAACGGGCACGTACAATTTATGTGAACAGTGGCATCTCTATTATGAGTTTAAGATCTTTCGCGGGAAGATGGTAGAATATCATATGATACAATCGATAGGCACAGTCCGATAATTTACTATCGAGTTTAATGTCTTGGTCGGGTTTTGTGTTTTGAATGTATAAGGTACACATACTTTTTCTTATGGAGGTTTTATTTTGATACATTTTCAGTAACAACACGGTAAATAAGTATAATTTCTTTGAATGACTATAGACTCATAGCCTACATTACATTTTGGCTTAACTCTAAAGATTTCCATTTATCACAATCAGGATGAATTTGTACATAAAATGTTGGGGACGTATTTTTATGAAATAAAAAATTATTATATAGACGCCTATTAGGTACTTTATTACTTATAACATATCTAATATACTATAATATACGTTTGGGTACCAATTGGACAAGTTACACTTATGGTGTCACTTCTATAAATTTACCTCTTGCATATTATGCATCGTATTTAAATCGCTCACATATCGCCTCTCTCCCAGTGCACAGCCAGCCTCACTCGAGTGCGCTCCAGTCCGCATTTAGACGATGGTTATAAATTTTAAATATTACGATAGAGCATTAAGATTTGAATAAACATGTCGCGTTGTCGCCTAGCGCGTGACGTCACGGAGCTGACATTATTGTCGCGCACTGTTACGTACAGGAACGACGCAACAGACACTCACTATGTGAGACTCATTCGAGTATTGCTGGGAATTGGAGGGATGAGAAAATTGTTCTAGACGTTATATGGATTAACTGTATGTATGAATTGCTCGAAGACTTATTAAAATCTTAAGAGCAGCGATAGCTCAGTGGGGAGACCAACAGACTGCAATGCAGAGGGTCTCGGCTTCGAACCCACGTCGCGCACCTCTGACTTTCGGAAGTTATATGACTTTTCGAAATTATGTGCGTATTGATTGACAATTATCGCCTGCTCCGTGCCTCGGAGAGCACGTTAAGCCGTCGGTCCCGGCTGCCATGAACATCTATGGCAGTCGTTATTGGGAGAGTGTCGACACAAAAGATCCCACTGGGTCGAAGTGTCGCCGGTCTGCACTGACTGGTCCCCACATAAGATAAGATAAGATATTAAAATCTTGTTAATTTATATAATTCAACTTGAGATTCAATTTTGGTTTATTTTGTATTCAAATTTTCTTTGCAAGTAAATATGAATGCTTTATTAAGTGGTAGCCTTGCGACTACCACTGCGCCTAGTGTTGTGGGTTTGAATCCCACACGAGACAAAACTTATCCATAAGTGGTTGTACCGAGTCCGGGTGTTCTTTGTCCCCGTTGTTTGAATATTTGTGAAGTCCCCCGCGACACAGGAATTACTCCTAGTGCGAGAGGTGTCTTCTGAACTAAGTTAGACCTATAAAGTAGCTTAATTTCAATGAATAACATTCGCGTAAACAGAAGAAGCCAAGCCGCACTAGGCCAGCGTGGTGGACTATGGCCTAACCGTTCTCAGTGAGAAGAGGCTCGTGCCTAGCAGTGGGACAGTGTAATACAGAGCTGATATTATAAACAGAAGACACTTTTTTTTTTATACAACTAAGGTGGCAAACAAGCATACGGCCCACCTGATGGTAAGTGGTCACTGTAGCCTATGGACGCCTGCGACACCAGAGGCATCACTTGCGCGTTGCCGACCCTTTAGGAAAGGAAGTGGGAAGGAGAAGGAGGAGGATGGAGGAAAGGGGTGATTGGGCCTCGGGCCTAAACAATATTATGAAGATTAGAAGTTGACCGACAGCTATATAAACTAAGGTATGCTTTGTCAACATATACACAAGAGTTACCAGGTATAAGCTTTGTTCATATTTTCTAATATAAAATGTTCTTTAAATCACTCAAGAAAGCTCTTTCAGGATACCTCTTTGCGCGGTAAAAACAAATGGATTCTAAAAAAATTCAGTATACATCACGAAATATTTTAATACAGCAGTATATCTCAGTATCTTAGGTGGAGAGCAGACAAAAGCGGGCATCTTGTGGTATAGCACGCCGGAGATTTATTCGGACGATATCATTGAATGCGACGCGCGTGTGTGCGAATGCGCCCGTGTGAACTGCGCTCGTGTCGCCATGCCGTAGGGTTGGCGAATACTGATAAGCGATGCGCGTAGTTTTATTCGAATTATATTCGAATGTGTCGATAACAGTATTTACTAGGTACACACGGCTACACATCAAGTTAGACACCCTATATACGCATAACTACACTACATACAAAATAGAGAATTGTCGGTAAGGGACAGTGCATAGAGGTGTCAATGTAATGGTAAGGGTAGAGAGTAACATAAATATAACGCTCTCCCTCGCACGATTCGCAGCGTTCAACTTCTAATAGTTCAAAGTACAAACAGTCTAGGTTGATGTGTCGCTATGTGTACAAGTGCTACGATCTTATCCATGCAAGGTGTGTATCAAAACTGTATTGAAAATTATCATACAAATATAATAACCGATATAGGTTATAAGAAATATTTCACCTGCTTATTTTCTCAGTTTTGTAATGTTAGAATAAGTGCTAATGTTTAAAAATCCTTGCAAACTTCATTTTGAGAATTTCATGACGAAAAGCACAACTGGGGACATCTCTACAAACTGAATAATTATAGTGTTATTGGTGACTTATGATCGAACGCATTTATGACTTGTTTTCGTGTATATAATTTATGACAGGTATCGTTTTATTTAGCTTAGTATTTATAAATAAGTATAGCCACAAGCTAATAGGAAAATCTCTAAAACCTAACTAACCTAAGTATCTGGATAATTATTTATGGCACGTCAAAAACTGATTACACTATTAGACAACAGGGCCGCCATATCGCTAAATAATATCTTCCAGGTAAGCTGGTTCTGATATGCTAATCAAATGAAAGTTATTAATAAATGTAGTATAATCTAGAAACACATTATCATTTACAACTATAAACTAAGTCACAAACACAGCTATTAATATACATTTGTAAGCAGATTTGTGATCGTAATGTATTATTACTGGCCCTTATACTCCTACTTTATGAAATTAATATATTAACTGTAGTCCAGATATATTATAATTTAATACCGGCCTCTACACAATCCTACTGTTTCATATTTTATAACTAAGACCAATTTAGTGAATTCAATCACGCAATTTCCTATTACACTGCGCTGTATCTTTGTGTTGCATTAGTTAATAACTTAACACACTATGTTCTAATACAATAACTGTACTACAGATTGTAGTAAATTATAACGTACAAATTGCAAAGGGTAGTCGTATTAGAGTAGTGACGTGCGCCGGACAACCCTATAATCATGAGGAAAGTAAGCGATAGTGCACACAGGCGAACGCGACCGCGACCGCGACCACAAATCGCGAGCGACAGCCAACAGGTAGCAGGTCGCACGCATTGTTTCCTGGAACCGAAACTACGAGACGCTATCGAAACGATTGATATACGATCAGACTCCGGAATGTTTTAGTAAAATGCACCAGCTTTCCGTTTTAACCTCTGAATATCTAATAGGGGCCCGATTTAGAATAATTTATGGACGGCGACTGAGACAAAAACAGAACACTATGGGACCGGCACGGGTCAGATTGGACGTCCGAATGTCTGGCGATTTCGTAAGAATCGTTCGCGACCAACCATTTATCTGTCAGCCGGCGCGGGCTGCGCAACGATGACGTATCTGCGTTTTGTAAGTGAACGCAAGTTAGTTTATCGGCAACCTGTCTACGGAATATCGACGAGAAATGCGCTCGATACGCGGGGCATTAACAACGGCCGCTTACCCATACAAAATCATAATAGCCAGTAAGGAAACGACGATTGAGAGCGATCATTAATTACAGGCACCTAACAAGCGGCGAGCGGGGAAAGGCGACGTCGACGATTTATCCGCGAGATCGACTCGTTACTTAGATCGGTTGCGGCGCGCGACGATAGATGGCGTGCTGCGGCGCGGGCGCATATCAGATGCACGACCGGCGCAAGCGACGCCGCCGCCGCCGTGCGCTATCGACCGATTTACGGACTGTACCAGTGCGATCATATTAGAGAATTTGTGGCTATCTAACTAGCGTTTAGGATATGAGTGCGCGAATGATAAACACCCACGATCGGGGCCTGTACAGATAGCCTGTTATGGTAACGGAGAAACAATTTCAATTTGAGTTATGAGACAACGAAGCCTTGCGCAATACTCCGATTAACATACGTCATATTTCACAGATCTCATCTCGTACCAACCATCAATCTGTCGATTTAAAAAAGATATATATAACGCGTTGCATAAAGCTTTTCAAAATAAAATAAAAGCCGTCCCACACGCACCTTAGCGCGACACGCGCGGTCGCGTTGTCGCGCGCTCGCCGTCCGCTTAATTAGGCGGCTACCCGAGATGGAATTCATTAGACCCGCTAATTAAATAAAAGGACATGATTTTCCGGTTAAGGCAGGCGAAAGTGAACGTAGCTGCACTCTAATACATGATTAATTAAGAAAAGCGAATACGCTTAAAACAGTAAGTAATGCTCGTTCTAATTAAGCATAAATCGCGTGCGATGTTTCCCTGTAGACGTCGTTGTATGGCTAACAGGCTGTTATCGGAACATAGTTTTTTAGTTACATTGTTTAGTTGTTTATCGGAGCGCAGAAAGCAAATAGTAAGTATTTATCTACGTAAACGTATTAAATCTGATGCCATTTCACTCCCACAAACGCTGTGTGAAAGGGACAACTGCACTATTCTTATAGATAATTGTAAATACAAAACAATGTTTCGTTGTTTATCCTTTCTTTGCTCGGATGGAATCGTCGAATGAGCTATAAAACGCTATGATATTAACAAAGATAGGCACGGCCAGTAGCTGTCTTTTTTGCTCCGAACAATATCTTATTCCCATGGAAAACTACACAAGAAATGCAGTAAAATAGAAGCTAACCATTTTTTAAATGTATTCTATAGTAGAACTTATAAATGTTAACAGCACATTATTATAAAAAAACACAATGAACACATACGTTATTAAAGTAAGGCACTAAAATGTAGACCTCCCAAATCCTAAATGGTGTTTTTTAAGTAATGACGTTGCCATATTCATATGACATGCTAAAAAAACTACTAATCAGTACATAAACATTATAATCTTTATCAATATTATATAATAATAATAATATCAGCCCTGTATTAAACTGTCCCACTGCTGGGCACGGGCCTCTTCTCACTATGAGAAGGGTTAAGCCATAGTCCACCACGCTGGCCTAGTGCGGGTTGGCAGACTTCACATATCTTCGAGAACATTATGGAGAACTCTCGGACTTGCAGGCTTCCTCACGATGTTTTCCTTCACCGTTAAAGCAAGCGATAATGAACTATTTAATACGCATTTAACTTCGAAAAGTCAGAGATGCGCGCCTTGGGTTCGAACTCGAGACCTCTGCGTGGCAGTCCAACGGTTTCCCACTAGGCTATCGCTGCTATCAATATCAATATTATAAACAGGTAAATTTCGTTCGTCTGTATTTAAGAGGTTATCTATGGAACTACTGAACCGTATCCAAAAATATGAGTCCTAAGATATGGGCTATGTAGTTCGACAAATGTTCAATCGAGGCTGCGAATGGAAGCTATTATAATATAATGTACCTGAACCTAATAAGACCTAGAATAACGCTATAAAATAGTGAGCATCTTCAATGCTGCTAACATCTATCATCTCAAAGACTTACATTGGAGTTCGTTCGTAGATGATTGATAGCAGGGCTGATAGATAGGTCGCATGATGTACGGCGTCGTGAGAAAATTGCATCCATTCCACACTTACCTGCAAAAGATACACAATATTTATTGTTATATTCTGCTATAGCAAGGATTGAAATAGAAGTAATAAAAAATAATACTTAATTTAAAATTTGAAATATCTTAAGTTACTGTTTACTTCTATTTATGCCATGTTCCTGGGGAGAACATCTCCCCAGGAACATGGCTGCTGAAAAGCAACCGAAACGTCGGGGGAAGTGTAAAATTAAATCTAAATAGTTGTATCATTTAAATAGCTTAAATAGAAGTAAACAGTAACTAATAATAGTGTTTAACAATAGTAGTTTAAAGTTTCTAAATTATGTAATAACTAGCTTTGCCCGCGGCTTCGCTCGCGTTAATTTAGAATTTGACAATTAATTTGGATTGTACTCTGCTTGTAATAATATAATTCAATTATGATTCGAAAGACACGTGGCGCCATCTATTATCCTAAGAACGTTATTGTTGTTTTCCTCGGGAACAGTAATTTTTTTTGGGAAGAAAGGTAGCCTATGTCCGTTTCTGTACACCTGACAACGTATATGCAAAATTTCAGGATGATCGGTTCAGTGATTTAGGTGTGAAAAAGCAACAAACAAACAAACAAAGTCATTTTCGCTTTTATAATATTAGTTAGGATAGGATAGTGTTTTATAAAAAATAAACAACGCGATAAAATCCATATAAATTTGTTTAATTTCAATTTACTCTTAAATATTTAAGACGGACCTAACTACTAGAAATCAGAATCAGAAAATAACATGTGCTTCATGGAAAATAAACATCACTTATTAACATTACTGTTGGCTTTTAGTTGATTGTAAGTTAGGTGGCAACGATAGGCCGTTGTTCAAGAGTTAATCATTGATCAAGTACTTACTTATCAATGTTTTTATAAGTAAGGCTGTTCATGTTAAGTAATTTAAGTTATTATGCCAATCATGTTTCAGTCATTATATACCGTAAACGTTTTTTACGAATCATATTTATTGCCATAATAATTAAGTGTTTATATTTTTATAATATTTTCAAATATTATAAGAAGATAAACACATAATTAACGTCGGTCATGTTAACATTTTCCGAGGTTAATATTATTACATAGTGAGCAGATAAAAATAATTATTAATTTGGATTTATTTCTTACTAGCTTTTGCCCGCGGCTTCGCTCGCGTTAATTTAGAATTTGACAATCAATTCGGGTTGTATTCTGCTTGTAATAATATAATTTAATCATGATTCGAGAGACACGTGGCGCCATCTATTATCATAAGAACGTTATTATTGTTTTCCTCGGGAACAGTAACTTTTTTCGGGATGAAAGGTAGCCTATGTCCGTTTCTGTACACCTGTCAACGTATATGCAAAATTTCAGGATGATCGGTTCAGTGGTTTAGGCGTGAAAAGGTAACAAACAAACAAACTCATTTTCGCTTTTATAATATTAGTTAGGATGTAACCAAGGTGTGTGTTTTGTCAGTATTTGTTTTATCGTCTCATTTAAATGCCATCTATCTAATTAAAGTTATATCCAAAATGTAAATAATATCATAAATTTCAAACAATTAACATAAACATTACGAACTAAACGAGATATAAATCAATCACGAACGAATAAGTAGACGAATACCTAATTACCTAACCCCACACACGACGGATCGTTCAAAAATTCATTCCACACCCGATACCTCACAAATCCGTATAATAAATTCCAAAATGCTATGATAATTACATGCCCGTTCGCTTTCCCTTATGAATAAGTAAGCCGTGTCACGGAGCGTGACACTTGTCACGTGACGCGCGTCATGCGTCACGCGTCACGATTGACGTGTCACGTTGTGACGGTGCCGCGTCGCGTCGCGTCCGCGAATGACGTGACGTGCGATCGTGTGTGACGGCGTTTAGAAAATATCCAATATTAACATAATTTTGTTGATATTCGCGGTATTATGATTTAAAATGTTTAATGATTGCTAACATGTATGTGTATTGACCGATTGACTAATGAAAGTTACGAAGTAACCTATTAAATTCTATACTAGCGGTCGCCTAGTGCTCGAAATTTGACCAAGTGATATATATTATGTCCTGTCATTATACTCGTATATTGATATATGTAACCATAGTTACGTGCTTCGACTGCGTGTGTCAAATGCATGGTTGTGTGCGTGTAGTATTTTTTCATTAATTTAATGTATTTCTAATTCATATTTTATATAAATATTAGCATTCGTCACTTCTTCTCTGTATAAACTATAAGTGTGCGAAATTTCATACTCCTCCGTCCGCCCAATTTTCGTAAAAGGGATCCAAAGTTTTCGCTTCACGTATTAATATATATAATGGTTTACTAAGGTATATAATTGTCCCTGTAGGCGCACTATGGAGGACTTGAGTGCAGTCACTGGCCAATCTATAGGTACTAATATTATAAAGCTGAGGAGTTTGTTTGTTTGTTTGGTTGAACTTGCTAATCTCAGAAACTAACTGGTCCGAATCGAAAAATTCTTTTAGTGTTGGATAGCCCATTTATCGAGGAAGGCTATTGGCTATATAAGATCACGCTACGACCAATAAGAGCGGAACAGCGATGGAAAATGTTGCAAAAACGGGGTAAATTCTCTTATCTTATACGAAGTTGCGCGGGTCAGCTAGTCAAATATATTTAGATTTATAAACCGATATACTTTGAGGACTGTCTTGTTTTTAATGTACGTATAAATGCCAATACACTCATACACTACACGATACCTATTTTGCATGGTTGAAGATTACAGCGTAATTAATATATCAATGAAAATATATAAATATAATATAATATATCCGTAGTCTCTGCCTACCCGTCTGGGAAACAGGCGTGAATCTATGTATATATGTATGTATGTAATATACCAATTCACCCGCTTCCTAAATGGCTAATCAACCCAAAGCAGTAACAAACGTTTAAACGCATATCAACTGCTGTGATTGGCTAACTGAATTAGTAACAACCAATCACATGGCTTATTATACTGCTTTCAGAGGTGGTTTCCGGTATAACGCTACCAAGTGCTGGAATAAGCAGTTTCAGGTTTAAGCTAAAGACATTATATTTATCTGAACAGAAATCCAGCACTTAATTGTTTATATTGTGTTTCTAGATATATTTATGTTTATTGTACCTATATATAATTTTAATCCATTTTTTTTAAATATTATCTTCTGTTCTACACATATATGTAATTGCCTGTCTATTATACATTATATTATATTTACTCTATCTATTAATAAGTATGTTTATAAACTGTATGCCGAATAATCGTCCGTGCTAGTCCTTGAGCTTCGGCTGAAAAACAGCGCTGCGGTCATCCGCAGCAAAGGCTGAGCTGGAACTATTTGGACACACTGCACAACATTTTATTTATTTTTGTTTATTTTTTCGTATTTTCTTCTTGTTTCTAATGTTAATATGTTGTGTTTTTGTGTCTAATAAATTATTTATCTTTCTTTCTTTCTTTCTTTCTATTATGATTTTGATTTGCACAATACTATCACCAGATTTTATAAAGGCTTATTAGCCTTTAAAAATTATATGGGACCACATGGGAAGCACCAGCTTTCAAATAAAAAAAGAATCATCAAAATCGGTTCACCCAGTCGAAAGTTATTAGTTTAGGTAACAAAGAAAAAAAGAAATACAGACGAATTGAGAACCTCCCCCTTTTTTTGAAGTCGGTTAAAAAATCAGGGGATAGTACCTATTGTCATCAAATTCATTCAAAACAATTTGGATATAATTGTGTCCATCACTTATTGGCTTAAAAAAAAAACTCCTATTAGATTACTGTAGCCTTCGTAAGTTTCGATGCAAATAGCTAAAGACTCACATCCCAAACTTTTGCACAGAACAAAAAGTATACAAAAACTGAATTAATCAGAACTAAAATACGATGGCCAAATGAAACTAAGAAAAGTTTTGGAGCATATAAACTGAAGCCAAGAGTTTACGAGAGTTGGCCACAGTTAAACATATCCCGAGCAAACGCGGTCGCGGGACGGTCTGCGGGCGCGGTGGCGCGGGCGATCGCTTTAGCCGTCTTTTCAGACAAAATTATTATAAAAAAATTATGTAGCTACTAGATAGAGATCCATATTTAAAAACCATTCAACGTTTTAGGGCAACGCTAAAGAAATATTTATTTGATCACCAAAAAGGCCAGGAAACACAGCTGCATGACACAAGTGCTATATAACTATGTAGAGAAGTTACAGTCGCTAAACATTAATGTATATTTTTGAGATAATTAAATTGTTAGATTTAACTGGGGTGGAAAAATAAATATTGGTGCTAATTCTGTTGTCACAAAATTCTCTAAGCTTAACTAAAAATCACTAAAATTTAGTTTAGTCCTCTCAAATTACATTTCGTATTCTGAAATCGCTAAAAGTAACAGGACTAAAAAAAATTTTAGTGATGTTTAGTTAAGTTTAGAGAATTTTGTGACAACAGAATTGGCACCATTGTATTGTTAACATATTGCTGCCGTAAATGCTATTATTATTATTTTATATCGTCTGTTGTAATAGTTATGTTAAGTTTATTAGGTATATTATTTACAAACATGGTCGTAACGGAAGACCAGCGCTAGTTTTTTATCAAAACTAGCATTTTGCTGAGTTGCGACCAATTTGCAGTAAGATTTGTTTGTTTTCTTTTTTCGTAATTAACTGTGTCTGATATATCTAGTGCATAATCTGCTGCAAATAAATGTTTTTTTTTCTTCTTTCTTTCTTTCATAAGGAATTTCTGGTATTTAAATATATCACAGTCATAGCTTTTTGCTCATCAGCTATCCATGGTGGATTATTTCATCATGCGTTGCCTCTTTATATGAATGAACGCAAAGGCTATTCAGACTATAAAATATGGATAGCAAGCTTTTTTAACTTTGCGTAGAGCACGTTGCCACTGCCCTTATAAGAGCCGAAGATCGTGTGGAGTGGAAACAGCTGGTCTACGACTCCGTGAAAGCATTTCAGGACGTACACGACCTTCAGCAATGCAGCAAACGATGAAGAAGAATAAAAGCACGATGTGAACATTAGGGACATAGACTTTGGTCCGCTGCTAACAGGTACCTTATAGTTTTATAAGGCACCTAGAAACCTTATTCATAGCAGGCACACAACAGAAGATTTTTTGGCAGTGATTTTCTGTTTGGCGGAGGTTAGTTTTTCCAAGCTGGTAACAAATTTCAGGTTATAATTTTTGTATAAAAGACAACCCTAATTATACTACGATTGGATTATATGTCCCGGGAAACTTTACAAATATTTAGGAAATATATTTATTTCAATGTCTCTATGTTATTTGTTACTAGCTTTTGCCCGCGGCTTCGCTCGCGTTATTTTAGAATTTGACAATCAATTCTGGTTTTACTCTGTTTGGAATAATATAATTCAAAATAATATGATTAGAAAGACACGTGGCGCCATCTATTATCATAAGAAAGTTATTGTTGTTTTCCTTGGAAACAGTAATTTTTTTCAGGATGAAAGGTAGTCTATGTCTCTTTTTGTACACCTGACAACGTATATGCAAAATTTCAGGATGATCGGTTCAGTGGTTTAGGCGTGAAAAGGTAACAAACAAATAAACTCATTTTCGCTTTTATAATATTAGTTAGGATTAGGATTACACAGAGACCTTTCTCCTAATATAATAAGAATGCTGTGCCAGACAGAGTCCGCAACTGATTCATAGCTATAAGTCAATCATCTATTATATACCTAAAACATTGTAGCAAAGCAATATAGATTTGAATTTGAATAAAAAAATTTGTTGTCTGTAAAGTCGGTTTACGGACGATAGTTTAACGTGAAAACGTCATAACGTGCCTTTCGCTCGCTCGTGTAGCACTCTCGCTCCGATCGTAACGTTACAATGAGCGTAACGGGACAATGAGCGTAACGAGACAATGAGTCATCCGATTTCGTGCGTGCAGCCGGCGTTCATCGATTTATTAGACGTTGTCACGTCAAAAATTTGTTTCACACAAACTTGTATCCCGTAAGCAAACGTACACTAGGCGCGTGGCGCTTACTTAAACGATAACTGTGACGTATCATCTTGTTTCAATATCATCTCCGCAAGGGACCGCCACCGCCACCGCTATCGTGAACGCTCGCCATTTTATCAATTTGGCTCCAACCCGCTTCGAGATATAGGGGAGCTTCTTCAAATGCAGTTTGTATTAATTGAAAATATAATAATGTCGTACTTTACCGATGTGATATACTGTTATGGTTTTGTTTTGGAAACTTTTGTGAAGAATGAAGGCATATTGTCTAAAGGAAACGGTGAAGTTACTGTCAAATAAAGATGTTACATGAAGAAGGTTGTTGAGTATTGAATCGGTTCAGAGCAGCGATAGCTCAGTGGGGAGACCAACAGACTGCAATGTAGAGGGTCTCGGGTTCGAATCCACGTCGCGCACCTCTGACTTTCGAAGTTATATGACTTTTCGAAATCATGTGCGTATTGACAACTATCGCCTGCTCCGTGCTTCGGAAAGCACGTTAAGCCGTTGATTCCGGCTGCCATGAACATCTATGGCAGTCGTTATTGGGAGAGTGTCAACACAAAAGATCCCACTGGGTCGAAGGCCCCCACATAAGATAAGATAAGATTGAATCGGTTCTATTTGTGTGATATAATTGATAATTTTAAGGGACCTTGGGGTCTATGTTGTCAAAGTATTCCTATTTATTCCATACGACAATAGTTCTTAACTTACGGTCTTACGATCAAACTTAAATTCTAAAACACAGAGGTTATAATATATTAGCGACACACTTAGCCTACGCTCTTCAATCAGCACACTTAATATACCCTATCGTTACAATCATTATTTAATGTAGAATCGATTAGTTAAAAACGTGATTAGATTTGTTTTCACAAAATTATACATGTACTGATGAATAATATTTGAGCCGCAATGGGTTTTATAAGCGGTAACAACTTGAAAAGACAATACAGTCTATGGATAAAAAATACTGGCTTCAAACTGAAATCGAATCCAATAACTGCGTTACATAAAACTGTCGCCATGCAATCGGGTCGTTGGATTCTACCAAATCACTACATATTATAAAACAAATTCCCCCGCCGCGTGTCTGTCTGTCTGTACGCGATAAACTCAAAAACTACTGAATGGGTTTTCATGCGGTTTTCACCAATAGACAGCTGTTATTCATTGGATATAGACTAGTATAAATACAGATATTATTATACTCCTACATATTTTATTTTATTTATATGTAACTAGCTTTAGCGCGTGGCTTCGCTCGCTGGTACCTACATCAATAAACAGTAACCTATGTCCTTCCCCAAGTTTTAAACTATATCTGTACCAAATTTCCTCTAGTTACTTTCGAATTTATAATATTGTAAAGTTATTATATATGGCAAAGACAAAACTGTTCAATATCAACCTATTTTCTTGATAATAGCTATTGATAAACTGTAGTGCCATCAGTTATTTTTATTTATATAGATAGGTACAGACAAAACAGATTATTCTCCAATTTAACCACTAGGTAAACACTAGTTTTGTTAATAATTTAACTAAAAAAAAGATGGCGAACACTGGTTAAGTACTTAACTAAAAAAAGTATCTTATAAAACAGTACCATTAAAAAAGGTATAATCCGTATTATGTGTGTAAAAACTCATGACAGCTTCGTTGGTAAAATCAAACAATTCATCAAATACACCAAATTATAATATTAGAATTGAGGAATTGCTACAAATTATATTATTTAACTGTAGACAGAAAAGGCCGCGGTCATAATCTACCAAACGACTAAAACACCAAACCAGAGATTAAGGAAAATCTAAGCTCACCTAATATCATCAAGTTCTTAAACTCCATCACCGAAACGTAATCTTTTGAACAAAGAACACTACACGACGGAACCCCTAAGTTTATCTCTATTATTAGTCTGCCGAGCGAAATTATGACGACTGCAAAACGTCTGTTCGCCGTCCCTTTCCCCCTCGCTCTACATTACAATTTCCCGTCTCCTTCCTTCTCTAGCATGCAAGTCTTGCAGTGATTCCTTCTGACGACCGCCATGGGACGACGGGCGGATGTTTATAAGGCCGTCGAGGAACGAGTTCGGTATTTAGTTCGGTCTTATCTTTGGTTTTATATGTCCTGAAGGGGTTGGTTTCGGATTAAAAAAGAATCAGTTTTTAGTCAGTTTGAATATATTTGTGTTGAATGAATGAATTGAGAAAGGTTTATGTAGCTTTCAAAATAAAGCAAGTTTGTTATTTTAAGCTGTGACTGTAATGAAATCTATCTCGTATCTTCTTTGGTTTTGAATTTTACTTGTAAAGCACACTGAAGGCGTTGCTTGTGCTTAATTAAATGTAACATGTATTGTGAGTTCGATCACAACATAAGACAAATATTTAGATTCAGATTCAGATTCAGATTCATTTATTTGCCAGAATGTAGTACATACAACAGATGTCAATAATTACAATAATGCTTCTGTACATTCTACCATAACAATGGTGTGCAAAAAGGTCTTATTATATAATTTTATAATTTACAGTCTATTCTAGGAGAATTATATTATTATTGATGTTCTTTTATTATATAAATACAAATTATGAAATTAGAATTATTAAAATAGAAAATTGTTAATAATAAGAATTAAATTATGTCATCATTGTACATTATTATACATTAAATATTTATTATTATCTATTATATAATTATATTGTATATTTAAATGTCATATAATCATTAATGTTATAAAAGCAATTGTCAAGAAGCTATTTAGTCAATTTGGTCTTAAACATTGTCAAGGGTAGATCTTTGAATACATTCGGTAATTTGTTACCTATATATATTTGTGTAGCGATTGTGAAATTCTTTACATCGGCGCAGAGATTATACCTACCCCGCCTCTATAGTCATGTAGCACATTTGCGTGCAATAGTAAAATCCCAAGTTCGATTACCAAGACGAATAATATATTACTGGGATTTTCTTTTAGAAAAAGCTCAGTAGCAGCAGCACCACGCAGTCTGGTAATGTGCCGGCAATAGACTCGCTTCCAAACTTGAAATCTAAAGACAGTTGACGAAATCTGCCATCCTCTAACTCAAAAGACGTTAAGCCATATGCGTTTCATACGTTCTTTTAGTGAGTAGACGGTAGAAATTTGGATGTAATACCCCTCTTCTCTTAGTTATATATAAGCGTCAATCTATCTTATCTTATTTTGGGGCCAGTCAATGCAGACCGGCGATACTTCGACCTAGTGGGATCTTTTGTGTCGACACTCTCCCAATAACGACTGCACTAGATGTTCATGGCAGCCGGGACCAACGGCTTAACGTGCTTTCCGAGGCACGGAGCAGGCGATAATTGTCAATCAATACGCACATAACTTCGAAAAGTCACATAACTTCCGAAAGTCAGAGGTGCGCGACGTGGGTTCGAACCCGAGACCCTCTGCATTGCAGTCTGTTGGTCTCCCCACTGAGCTATCGCTGCTCAGCGTCAATCTATGTACTATGACAAAATTATCACAGAATTACTCACTTAAAAAATTATTTCGTGTCTACAAGAAACCTAGACTCACCAAGCTCCTCATACAAACGCGCAACTAAATGGCCACCATCATAAAACACAGCGTTCACATTAAACACCACAATAACAAGCTAACATAATCTTCTATTTGACAAATCACAAGCAGTCTGCCCACACGCCTGCGACTGCGATTATTCGCTGCGATCAGTCGCTTTATCAAACGCAGATTAAAATCCGTCTGACTATCGCGAGTGAGTAATATTCCAATTTGCCACAGATATATGAGTAATAGACACGTCGACTTCGTACCACGTTTCTTTAATAATGTTCTTATGTTAGTTTCATAGTTGTAAGGCGTGCTTGGTTATATATATATATATATATAATGTGGCTTATAAAGATCCTGAATAGGCAGGTAGAGTATATCGTCTACATTTCGTCAGCTATTTTACAGACTGCGTAATAAGGGCGAGCCTATGGCCGTCAACAGAGTTACAGAATCTTGAGAGACTGATAAAAAAATTCTGACAGTAAAATCTTAAAATTTTGCCCGGCCAGGGTAATCTAACCTGAGATGTTATGCACAACAGTCGTATTTATTATCGCTGTGCCACCACGGCAAAGGCAGCCATTATTTTAGAAAGACAACTTTTGCAAACCTGTATGTAATATAATATTATCTTCTGTTTACGCGAATGTTATTCATTGAAATTAAACTACTATATACGCATTTTATCTCGTTGTTTATTTGACACTTCATTACAAAATTTTGAAAAACTGTTACACTACTATAATCACTATTAAACTTTACTAATTTTTAAGCTAATTAAATTATTGAAACTATTAAAACTATTTATACTATTACTATACTATTATACTATTTATATTTATGTTTACACTTTCCCCGACGTTTCGGTTGCTTTTCAGCAGCCATGGTCACGGGGAGACTGTAGGTAATATGCGTAACAGTCTTATCTTTTACCGCTATGCCAACCAAACTCATGATTTCAAGGCAACCCCCGCAATACAGTTAATCCCTATGTTGCACAACAAATATTAAAACAACAGTCTCAAAGAACTCTCAGACTCGGCAAATTTATTTAAAGGTCTCGCAATTTTGTCCCATGTAGGGATCGTACCTGCGTCTCGCGCACGGGCAGAGGCCACTATATTGCTGTGTCATACTTGCAGTCAACATTGCAGTTGGTTTCTTCTAAGACAAATTAGAAATCGTTGAAAAAGTTGTAACAATTTATTTCTATGTAGCAAAACAGCTTCATTGCAACAATAGGTTGTTATGTCCTGCAAAGACAACTTAATATGCCGCATTAAGGATAGTCAGCCTTTGCTTTTAAGTTTCTTGCGAATGGATCCAACGGTACAGTCTTCAAAGTCCATTAAGCTATACAGCATATGAAAGAAATAAATGTATCTTGCAGGCTGAGTTTATGTATGTTCCATACATAAGCTCAGCCTGCAAGTATATGCTGCAAGTAAGTGCTGTATATATGTTCCATACATAAACTCTATAATATAGGTCTATATTACATTCATAAAACGTATCTTTCTACCCCATAGGGTATTATACTAGATAGGGTATAAAGATGCTTTTATAACCACATTTCCGTCTGCAGTAGTAGAACCTCGCTGATTTCAGCATGAATGAGCCGGCTCGACCGGGGAAGGACTACCCTCTCACAGAATATCAACGTGAAACAGCAGTAGTCCTTACTGTTGTGTTTCGTTCGGTGACTGAGGGTGCCGGAGGCCCAATCAATCCCTTTCCCCCATCCCGCTCCTTCTCCTTCCCACTTCCTTTCCTAAAGGGTCCGCAACGCGCGAGTGGTGCCTCTGGTGTCGCAGGCGTCCATAGGCTATGACCACTTACCATCAGGTGGGCCGTATGCTTGTTTGTCAACTTATTTTTTTTTTTTTTAAGTGCCCCTTTGACTTCAATAACCTCGCTTCCTGTAACGTGAGACCTAAAGCAGAATAGTATAATTGTAATAATATACCTTCAAGCGGAGATATACTATTACAATCATATTGCCAAATTCCGCGTAAATAACCCAAAGGAGCCTTCGGAATACTTATAAAGAAAAAGAAACTATTTGTTCCACTTTCTTTGTGATAATTACAAACAAAAAAAAGACGATATATATAGAACAAATAAGGTTTTGCATCAGCTGTGTTGCAGTATAACCACAACGCTGGTATTCTTGCAGAGCCTATATCCTCATATATCCCATGCGGGAATTGAATCGGTATCACTCAACCCTTTGATAACAACAAGGCGACCGAAAGCGAACCGCCAACTCACTACTCACAGTATATCACGAATTCTAACCGCTGTTAAAACACAGGTTCGTAAAGTATATCATATCTAATCTGCACACTTGATAGAAGTTAATTCTTATCAAAACAATGAGTTATTATAGCGGCATTAAGCCGCAACTACATAATGGAGTATGCACACTGTTTGACCGGCGCGCGGCGAGCGGCAAGCGGGCCGGACACCCGTGATTTGTGGTTACTTGCTAAAGCAGGGACCTCTGGTGGTGACGTGCCAATTGTCTCCGTCTTGGACGGCGGTGGGTGGTGCGAGGGACAAGCGAACAGCGGGTTTTGTGTTGGAATGTTAGGATCGTATAAATATGGTGATAATACCATGTGAGATATCTTTTTTTATCAAACATGTAATTTTAAAATACGTCGTAATTGTAAATATTAACAATGGGATTGAATATGCTATTTTTCTTAAACCTCGATTTATTTTTCCAATATACATAATATTAGCTCAGTGGGGAGACCAACAGACTGCAATGCAGAGGGTCTCGGGTTCGAACCCACGTCGCGCACCTCTAACTTTCGGAAGTTATACAACTTTTCGAAATTATGTGCGTGTTGATTGACAATTATCGCCTGCTCCGTGCCTCGGAGAACACGTTAAACCGTCGGTCCCGGCTGCCGTGAACATCTATGGCAATCGTTATTGGGAAGTCAGTGGCCTCTAATATCCTGTCACTGGTCTAGCTTTAGGGTATCGTTAACCTTCGGGTTGCGGAGGTCAGATGGCAGTCGCTCCGTGTAAAAACTGATATCCAGTCAAAATCCAATTAGACTAGAAAGCCGACCGCAAGTGACATGGGAATAATAAAGGCTAAGGAGAAGAAGACATAATATTCACCAGCTGCTAGCTCATTTCTGGTATGCATATATGCTACTTTAAATTGCTTTTTATCACAACACAAAAACTTAATAAGTGGTATATTGCAATCGGAAGAATAATATAGGTTCCTATAACATTGATTTGATAGTGATAATACGTAAGTGCAGCTGTTCATGCGTTAAGAACGAAAAAATAAACATACAACCAAATATACACGCATTTCAAATATATAGGTATACTAGCTTTTGCGCGTGGCTCCGTCCGCGTGGTACCTACATCAATAAAAAGTAGCCTATGTCCTTCCCCAGGTTTTAAACTATATATGTACCAAATTTGATCTAAATCGGTTAAGTGGTTTAGCCGCGAAAAGGTAACAGACAGATAGACAGACAATAATATTAGTAAGGATATATAAAATATATAATATATAGTAAGGAATATAATAGTAGATAAGGATAAATGTTATTACTTTCTTGGGAGACAGGCGTGAGTCTATGTATTTATATACTGCGTTTTTTTCTTTTATTTAATAAGTTATATCTTTTCCCCCAAAAAAAGAAGTTAATAGACTAAAAATGTTTATGCATACATTTATTTATGCATAAACTCGCTAGTTGCCTCTAACTTAAGCCGCAGTCTTTTCTGTCATCCACAGCGGCTTGTGTAAACGCTTCTTGATATCATGAGGCCTTACTGCGTACAGACAGACATATAAATCAATTTATACCGCTTTTATTATAATAAATTAATATATCTCTTATATTGTATTGTACGTGATAACGATAAGGCGGTATAGCATTTTTAAATAACGAAATCTTTCTTTCGTTAAGAATGTACCACTTTTTTAGTTTAATTGTTTGTGATTTATTTTTTAATCGTATCTAACCTAATTATTTTAATATTTATTACCTCAGATCAACCTCAGGCGTTGCAGTCGGTTATATATTTATGACCATGATAACATAGGATTTACCTAGCTTCGGGGTCATTATTCATATAAACAAACAATGGAACTATGTTATATTTTTACTGTTTCAGATATTATGTATTGTTTTGGCAAATAAATTTTATTATTATACTCTTTATTTAAAACTTTTCAATACATTTTTCATTTTTAAATATACATAATATAAAAAATACATTTAAAAATATAAAATATATGGTACCCCACCGGCATCGGGAACAGGGTCCAACCTGCCGGTGGTTAGGATTCCAGAGATAGAAACCTCCTTACAATGCGTGCCGTATCTAATAGCACTGCCTTCTGCATCAAACCCTTAATCCAAGCACCTAACGCGAGCCTCTTTATTATCATTATTATTACTAACCACTTTGCCATCTGAGATCCCAATATAAGTAGTTATCAACAATAAGCATAGAGTGCTAATGACAGATTTGAAGTAAACACTGTACTAACGAAGCAGTGCATTTAAAATAGAAACCAATTTGAACATCATCCTCGAAATATTATAGCGATATTTTCGCGCCGTCCCTCAATATCGTATCGATTGCTGGTGGACAAGTTAATCCACCTGTCAATAAGCGCCACGGGACGGCAATGTATAGCGTCTAATTAGAGAAGGTCATTACAAGACTGTGGAGGATTACAGCTGATGTATTCTGAAGCTACATGTCTGAAGACTTTAGTAATGGGTTATTTGATTTGGAATTTGTTTGTTGTGAAGGAGATAATTATGTTCTGAATTCGAATCCTAGACAGGCCTAAGACACTTTTCTATTTCTGTGAGCTGGTGGCTCAGGCTTGCCAGGATAGTGCAACAACAGTGAATAACACTGCTATGCCTAAAAGATTCGATATCCGAATCGGGAACTGTTATTGGCTTTTCTGTCAAGCAATTCTTAGTAATAATAATAATATAATAATACTCTATCACATACACACAACACCATCTAGCCCAAACTAAGCAGAGCTTGTACTATGGGTACTAGACAATGGATAAACATACATATACAGTTTTTTGAAGTAAAAACTTCTTTAGGCGCGTTGAGCACTTCTTAGGTGAACAAAAATCATAAAACTCGCGTCATCGTCACGCTTCGTCATCGTCACGCTTCCACGTTTCCCATTTTTGAATTCTTTTAGAATATTAACAATATCTCAGAAATGGTGCGTCCTTCGCAAAAAATAACGAAATTTTGACCCCCTTAATAACCCATAACAGAGTATCAGGAATCCGACCAGCCTTTTTTTTCTTTTTTTTATATAATGAATTATTTATGATCAAGGATTTAAGTTTTCACTTCTATCGGCAGTCCCCAAAGACTGCCTCAATTTTTTTGTAAATACATACATATTGTACATAGAAACACCCAAACCAAGACCAACATCCACGTTCATACACACAAATGTTTGACTTATGCGGGAATCGAACCCGCGACTTCAGGCGTGGCAGTCGGTTACACTAACCACTACGCCATCGAGGCCGACAAGTTGTAAGTAGTAGAAGTAGCGGTAATGTTGCAATGTATTAATTTCAGACTAAACCTGAAACTGAACGACATATCAACGTTGAAGTTTATTTTAAAACATTGTCCTTATAACATCACTACATTCGTACTACATCTTTCACTCACAGGTCAAAGATCCAGAGGCAGACCCAAGACAAGATAGAAAGACGTAGTGCAAAAAGATATGAGTGTGTGCCAAGTGACTAAAGACGAGGTCAAAGATAGAGCGAAGTGGAGGCAGAAAATCAGGAAAGCTGACCCCACCACCCTGTAGGACCTATGCTAAGAGGAGAGAGAAAGAGTTGTCCTTCACATAAAACCTTCAAAAGAAATGTACCACACCAATTAATTAGCTAATTACAATATTATTAACAAAGCCTGTATATCATAATTCCGATAAATAATAGGCACAGCCCAATAATTTATCAGCCACAACTAAATATGAAGTGATGGGTGACAACGCATGCCGGTAGATACCGATAGTATTATGACGTCATACGGCACGCTTATCGGTGACGGGCAGTCGGTGACGATGTCGTTTGCATGGACGATGTGTTTGTATATGAAACTGTAGTTATAAACAAACAGACAGACAAACGTAGTGTACATGTATGTAAATTGGAGGATGAAATTATTTTATTGTTGAGTACCTACAATTTCGCGATAAATCAGTGCCTACAAGCGGCAATAGCACAGTGGTAAAGTGGGTTGAGAAAAGGTTGTCGGTTCGATTCATTGCGCTACCGAGGTTTAGCTGAACAAGAATACTAGTCATTTGTAACACAAATCACTAGTAAAACTGAAACTTTCTGCAATGTCACTCTTCTTGGAATATCAATATGCCCCCACAACGGGCAAGAGAGCAAATGTGGGCAGCGAAACATCCTGTCCCGGCAGGTTTCATTACAACTTCAGAAAACCTGCCACCTGGACACCAACTGCAATGGCCAACCTGGAAATCACTAAATCGCTTGAGCCCCCAGGTTGGTCGTTGCAAGAACAATATGGCGAATTGGGGCTACACGGATCAGTCGCAAACGCGCTGTGACTGTGGAGCTTCATTGCAAACTATGCCACATTTGCTCTCTTGTCCAATGTGCCCCTCCACCTGCACTGTGGAGGATCTGTGGAGAGCAACGGACGATGCCGTGGCTGTGGCGGGATTTTAGGCACACAAAATTTAAGGGTGTTCATACATACTTTGCAAAAGAGATTAAAGAAAACTGGTACAGATGTACCAGTTTCCTGAAGCAGCGTTAGTGAGAAACTGTTGGATTGCCACGCTTGGTTTGTACTTAAAGCTTCTCGAAGTGATGTGCATATTCTATAGTTAATTATTGATCACTTTAACAGCGAAAGAAAACCTCTTGCAACATTATGTTCTTGAAGATGTGTGAAATCCGTCAATTACTGGGCCAGCGTCGTGGACTATGGCCTACCTTTCTCATACTAAGAAGACACCCATGCACAGCAGTTTTTTAACAAAGCTGATATTATTATCTATTAACACATCAGTTTACTGAAACTATTTCTTTTGGTAGCAGCTTTTTCTTATATATACATATATAGATTCACGCCTGTTTCCCAGAGGGGTAGGCAGAGACTACGGATTTCCATTTGCTACGATCTTGACACACTTCTCTGGCTTCATTCACTTTCATCACATTCCTTATACACGCCCGTCGGTTCAAGGAGCTCTTAACCTGGCCTTTGTCCAGAACACCTCCGATCTGATCGAGAAACGTTCGCCTAGGTTTTCCTCTTGCGACTGTTCCATTCACACTAGCTTTATAAACTTTCTTAGTCAGTCTTTCCTCGTCCATTCTTTCTACATGTCCAGACCAGCTTAACATACCCTTTTCTATTCTTGTCACTATATCCACTTTTTTCTTATATGATTGTCTAATTCTTCAGAAATATCTATCACACCCGTTGATACCGTCTAGCTAAGCGTCTCAATTTAGGTATACGAACACAAAAGCAATTTAATTTAAATGTATAATTATACAAGATTTGGAAGTATTTAAAAGCTTTTGCCACAAAGTAAGTTATCGAGACCCGTAATCAATGTGGTATTATCTTAACCTGTCGTTTGACCCGAGAACACAAAGAAACTATTAAAACTAAATTAAAAGAAAATGTAGGGTAACAGAACCATTAGCGGTGTTTAGGCAAATTATAATCATGTATAAATCCAAATTTAATTTACCGCGCTGGCGCCTTACACCCACTAACATTGAAACTTGGACCGTTCCGAGTGAATTATATGTCCATTTACGGGTGTCTCTCCGTTTAAAAACTTTTATTAAGCAATCGGATTTCCCATCTCACCTCTGACACGACTTAACAAAAACTATTATTAGTATTAACCGCCATTTTGTAATAAAATATTGATTCAACTTATAATATTAAACGTCATATATAGACCATAATTTGCCATAAAAACTATATAGCCGCATATAAATACAAACATGCGTTTTGTCAACGTTTATTATTAAAAAAAATATCGTTTCATTATAACATAAAGTTTACGATTATGTGGATATAACTCAAAATACGTTCATTACAAAACTGTCATAATAGCCGATGAATTTTCTACTATATTACATTATAAAATTTGAATCAAACTATCGAAACTTGTTTGGTGAAGAGAAATCATAACGACAATCGCTGTAATGGAGAATATATAAATATGTATGGGTTATAAGGCGCGGCCCCACTGTTAGCGGTTAATCCTTTTAAATCGTATGTTATGTTCATGTCGTTACGATATTGTAGTAATAACAATTACAAATTATGACTTCAGCTCATAACATGAGCTTATAACATCAACATAAATACATATTTCTAGCAAGTAGGTGTTTAATGAATTCACATAAGTATCAGATTAGCCTAGTATTAGCAACACTATTGCTGGTAATAGTCATATAATATATTGTTATTTTGTATAGAAATAAAATACATTTAACACAACAAATGTATCGTTTATATTAATCAGTATAGCTCTCAGTGAACAAAAAATAGGAATTTTGATGATGACAACGAGTTTACAGCACATTGAAATGTTAATTGTTAACATGTGTCAAATTACCTACTTTACAGTGGAGATTTAGTAACGATATTATAAATAAAAAGTTTATTCTACAATAAAATGAAAACATATTTATATTTTACTTAAATGAAATATTGTTAGTGGAATTGAACTATGAAATGACTTGAGTTTATGATTATACTGCGGATTCAGTCAAATTGTTATTTAAAACATTATTGTTTTGAATAATTTACGGTATAAGTAAGCAGACTTAAGTTGTCAATATCTTGAAGTATAATTTATACGTATCACTACATTGCTTCATCATTGGACAGTTATCATCATGCAAGCTATTCTAGACGCTTAAATACATACACCTCGCTCCGCTCATCTTAATCGCTCCTCTCTCAGCGCCGCTATCAGTCTTACCGCACATTGTAAGTGAAGAGGCGTTATACTCAACAGTGTGAATATAAAACGCTTGTAAAATAGCTTCCGTCGTCGCGTGGGTGCACACACGAGACAAAATTAAGAAATACTAACAAACTCTCGTTTTGTCTTGTTTTATCATTTCCATTATAATTTAGACATAAAATTCTTAACAATAAAACTTGAATCTCTAAGCGAAGAATCTTAACAATGTAGGGTAACAATAAAATAGTAGTTTTATATTGTTTTTTTATTCGTAAAAGTTCTTTGTAGTTGTCAATTTGAATTTATGTTATGTTGTGACGTGGCCGCGAGATTTTATGTATTGCGACATGTTAGACAAAGATACTCTGAAATAATGTTATTCTTATACCATTGAATAATATTTATGGGTTTTTAAGTTTAACTTGTCATAATATATGACGCAACTACGCGTTTGGAATTAAGCAGTTAAATCGAATAAAGCGTTTATGAGTAACAACTAACAGAATAGAATGTTTCTATTATGGTTTTGTTTGTAGTTTTATCGTTTACGATATTTCGTTATTATAAATACGATCTAATCTAAATACATACCAATACTTGTAGTTTCTTAATGTAGTACTCAATCAACTTACCTGTAAAGAAAACAAAAACACAATTAATAATATATCACAACTCTCTGCACGGGGCTTCGCCCGCGTGAATCCCACGGGAACGCAAGCCGGGATAGGGATCCTATGTGTTAGCCAAGACACGGTCTATGTGTGTACCAAGTTATATCTAAATATGCCAACTTATTTACGCGTGATTGTGTAACAAACATCCAAACCACAAAACATTATAAGAAAATTTCACATTTATAATATTTGTTGAATGTAAGAAAATACTACTTCTCCTCGGATTCACGCCTGAATATATTTGAGGTGTATAATACCTTTAATTCGCAAAATCCTAACTAATATTATAAAAGCGAAAATGAGATTGTTTGTTTGTTTGTTACCTTTTCACGCCTAAACCACTGAACCGATAATTCTGAAATTTTACATATACGTTGTCAGGTGTACAGAAACGGACATAGGCTACTTTTCATCCCGAAAAAAATACTGTTCCCGAGGAAATCAACAATAACGTTCTTATGATAATAGATGGCGCCACGTGTCTTTCGAATCATGATTGAATTATATTATTACAAGCAGAGCACAACCCGCATTGAATGTCAAATTCTAAATTAACGCGAGCGAAGCCGCGGGCACAAGCTAGTAAATAAATAAAGGTGAATATTATTATAAAATAATACCCTTATTTATTCAATAATAAAGGCCTAACTGTCTACTCTACCGTCTGCTAGACTCCATGTTATTATTTGTATATTTATTAAAACCTGATCAATATCAAACTCCTCGCCCAAGCGTAAACTATGAAACCGACAAGGCAGTCATCTATTGCATAGCACATTTTCAAATACGTAATTACTGCAACAGCTGCAAATGAGGCTTTAAATTCGAATCCCCATCGGGCAGTTTCCTATATCACGTAGTTTTATGTCAAGATATTGCCAATAACAGCATGGATTCTGAAAGTATGCCAGACGGCATAGACTCACCATCTATTACTAAACCTAAAACCTGATGAATAGTATGTAATACACTCTAGTCACTCTACTAATGTCTATCTTCACACCCCGCAAGGGTAGACAGGAGTAGAGGACCGCATAAAAGCGTAATGCTATATATAACTAAATACCAACAAACACAAAACCACAAGTCAAAATCTCTCATAATAACACACAGCAAAACCAACATACGAAATTTGGATCGATCTCAGCGCTTGCCTAAGTACGTACTAGATGCCAGACAAGAAAAATGTTTAAACAAAACCAAACATCAGAGAGAGGCAACCCTTTGTGGCACACACCCTTAATCTCAACCTAATTCGAGTAAAAAAACCTGATTCAATCCTCCGCCTTCAAAGGTAGAGACGTGTTAAAACCTTACCGGCCTTTAATTAAAGCCTGAAGGGGGAAGGGTGGCGGAAGCGACGCAGCGGCCATTTCACTCCGGCTGTCCACTTCCGGTACGTAACGTATGGACGAAGGTACTTCATTTCGGACTGACGGTGGGAGGAAAAAGAAAATCGCAGCCGTCTCGGGATTCAAATGGCATGGAGACGTTGTCGAGTTAAAAAATATATCATGTTAATTTAATTTTGATATCTTATAGATGTTTATTTTGTGGAAGAGAAGATAGATTTACCACGTTATACATACATATGTACATAGTCTCATGCATAAGTATAACCCCAAAGGAGTAAGTAGAGGTGAATTACAGTCTACTTCGCTAGCTATATTTTTAAATCCCCTAGACACAATGACTTGTATGCCTATTTCGTAGGCAAACAAGTCATTGTGTCTAGGGGCTGTTGCGGACTACGCACCGCTACTGAGAATGACTTTACAAAATCAAAATTTTAACAAAAAAGAAAACCGACTTCATAGAAGAATATTCTAAAACTTAAAATACAGTAAAAAGTTAATAAATAATTGCATATTCTTGTGAATTATTAAAATATTGTTATTAATGGAGTCGGTGTCAGCCAAGGTAGGTGTGTAACTAATTAAACATGAGATGTCTTACTATAATCATAACATAACATTGGCATGCACAATTAAACACATAGAAGCAGCACGCGGCGCGGGCGGCTGACACCAACTCCAAAAATAACAATAATTTAATTATTCACAAGAATATGCAATTATTTTTATTATTATTTCCTCCGTTTTTTGAAGTCGGTTAATAACCAATACCACTTCAACCGTGGTTTACTACGGAATTAAAAATAATGTCCCTCAAATGACAACGAAGCCACTCACTACCACACTGTAACATACGGGGTTTAATTTACAGAATTAAAATTAAACAACGTTGTCAAATAAGGAAAAGGAAACAACAGTTTAATAAAATAGATAAAAGAAAGAATGAGCTCAGAGTCGTAGGTCTAGTTTGGTTTGACAATAGTTACGTAATAACGATGTTCATCACCTGTTGGTGGAGTGCGTCAGAACCCAGGAGCTAAGAACTATATTGCTTCAATCTTTTGAAATACGTATGATAGATGTTGGTGCCTTCATTAGTATTTTAGCTGAGCCCCTGTCTAAAGCAGCAATGTTAGTTTATAAGATAATAAATAAGGTTGAATTAAGGTAGAATATGAATAGTTATTAAGTTTAGGGTATGATAGAGCTGACATGGCCGTGTGTGACAAAAAGCTACCAAAGAAAATAAGAATAAAAAAAATAGTTAGGTAATAGCTGCTAGTCTTCCCTGCAAGGCTCTAAGTACGTCTCCATGGCAGCCCAGTTGCAGTGTAGTAGGAAGAAGGTTGCAGACAAGAAGACAGCACGAAGAAAAGGTAGTTGTACGAGTAGTTCCACCCAAGGCGGTAAAAGAATAGTCGTCAAGGAATAGTTCTATTCCGAACGTACAGTACGGGAAATCGCTAGTTTTATGATGTCACTGCTTCGTAACAGAAATTAAAAAACTTCAGTTCTATCGTGATGCCATAGTACACACTTTAAGTTTTAATAGACAAAGTAAACCCTTAAGTAATTATTTCATTACGACATGCTTTAATACAACATGCTTCCCCTAATGGCGTCCCCAAACAAATACATCAGACATTTTGACAGGTGTCATGACTGACACGTCGTTGACTTGTCTGTTATAAAGGTTTGTTGAAAATACGCAGTTAAAATATTGATTACATAACTTAATATGGGAATTTTTTTTTATTCATAGATAATTGTTATGGGTATATTTGTAAAGTTACGAAGTCGTTGGTTAGGAGTCAAGTCTTAGGTGGCGATCACAACAACGCAGTCTTTTTAAATAAATTATAGCATCAGTTGACTACAGCCACTTTAGTAATACTGTCAGTTATCAAAGTTATTATAATTAATATTTTATTAATTAACATCGACTCCACTCCATCTAAAAAGATGGAAATCCGATCACACAATCACAGTAGACGTATAATTGACTAGCATAACTTACTATTTAATTTGAAATAGTCCGACAAAAATGTCGTATGTCGAGATTTATTATCGATTGAAACGATTCTTCTATTTTAATTGTACTAGTTCACTCTTTTGTTTTCGATTTGCCCTTACGTAGTGAGTAAGGACCAATCTGGACGGTACGATTTGTCGCAGCATTAGTATGATGCTTTAAATGATAAATATTATGTAAAAAAGTAAAAACAAATTAATGATATTACTTTTTGGGTTCTGTTCAGCTCACTTTAAGAGTAGGATTTGATCTAGCGAAGTCAATTGCTCGTATGACATATAATTGAAATCCTTACTAATATTATAAACGCGAAAGTTTTTATGGATGTATGGATGTTTGTTACTCTTTCACGCAAAAACTACTGGACCGATTGCGATGAAACTTTGTATGTAGATAGCTGGAGACTTGGATTCACACATAGGCTACTTTTATCCCGATATTCCCACGGGAACTGGACTTACGCGGGTGAAACCGCGGGGTAAAACTAGTTATTATATAATTGAAAAACAATTGTGTCTGGCCGCCAGAGAACCGCTGCAGCTCAAGACACTATCATGGTTGTAATAAAGCAGTAACCCCATATCACATACAAATAAACATTACTGAGTCCCATTTGTTTAATAAAAGTTTCGTTTAAGACTGATACACATTTTCTTTCATTATTTTTCTATCATCCTTAATTCATTTTCCCTAGATTCGGCTAAGCAGAATATACCCCTTGCTTATTGTTTGCCACAGTGAGTGTAAAAAACTTCACTACTTAAGTAATCAGTGTATTAGATAATATAATTCAGTAGTAGAGAATCCATTCCCTGTCGCGTTCACGCAAACACAAAAACGAAATTTCGATGAAAACCGATTACAAAGATTAAATTCTCAAAAAACTAACTCAAGCTTACACTTACAATAGCGCAATAAATATCGTTGGCGACTAACTGCACACACGACAAATCGCACCTACATCAACACTAAGACAAGTAGGTGGTCTTGCGACGCGTTTTTTATCTCCCTTTCCCTCCTTGAATTGTTAATGTGTCCGAGCGAAAGACACTTACTTTTTATTGGTGCTGCACTAATGAATTGATTTTAACTCTGAATCAGGAGTGACTGAGTATTGGGGCGATTTAATTTATATCTGCTCGACGCCGTATAAAGTTACGGATAAAAATCGACTGGTCAGTTCAAAACCTGTTGTCCTTGGAAGACTCGTTTTGTAATGTTTGTTTTGCTACAGAAGTATGTTCAGCTACATATGGTTCACTATAGGTTTGTAAGTTTTTGAAGTGAAAACTTCTTTAGCGGCGTTGTGCACTTTTTGTGATGGGTAAAAAATGTTAAACTCGCGTCAGAACACGTGACCTGATCGAGAATTCGTAAGACGGAGGGAGAATTGTCTAATTCGCGTCAGGACACGTGACCTGATCGAAAATTCGTAAGACGGAGGGAGAATTGTCATGTTTGTGTACGATAAATGAATATTGTATTTTAGCACATAAATGATAGTACTTTTATACCGACAATTAAAGCAATTCGTGCAAAATTATTTTCTAACCATTCCAAAATATCAAAAATGCACAACGTTAATATTCAAGGTTCACTTCTGCCGGCACTCCCGGAGTGCAACCCATTGGTATTTATTTTTTTTCATATATTTTAAGGTATTTTACTTACTTAGTTATTATTTACTTATGTGAAAATGTCAAGTAGGTAGTAATTTAAAACTAAGTGACGACCTTAAGGTAGTTATGCATATGCAATGGCTGTAACAATAGCATACCTATGGGCTTAAGTAGACACCTTGCTACAATGGCGTGTCGAGTACAGTCGTTTCGATACCAGCAAGGAAGTAAAATTTTTTGAACATCAAATAGTTTGCGAAAGTATAGGCCATATTCTACCACGCTGGCCCAGTGCGGGTTGGCAGAGTTTACATATCTTCGAGAACAATATGGAGAACTCATAGACATGATGGTTTCCTCACGATGTTTTCCTTCACCGCTGAAGTAAGCGATAGTTAACTATTTAATATTCACATAATTTTACACATTTTAACCTTCTCACACAGAGAAGAGGCCCGTGCCCAGCAGTGGGACAGATTAATACAGGGCTGATATTATATTTGTAATAATGTGTGTGTGCTGGTTTAGACATGTAGAAAGAATGGACGAGGAAAGACTGACTAAGAAAGTTTATAAGGCTAGTGTGAATGGAATAGTCGCAAGAGGAAAACCTAGGCGAACGTTTCTCGATCAGATCGGAGGCGTTCTGGACAAAGGCCAGGTTAAGAGCTCCTTGAACCGACAGGCGTGTATGAGGAATGTGATGAAAGTGAATGAAGCCAGAGAAGTGTGTCAGGATCGTAACAAATGGAAAGCCGTAGTCTCTGCCTACCCCTCTGGGAAACAGGCGTGAATCTATGTATGTATGTGTGAATTTACAGTTTGGTGAATGTATATTATACGTCGGCAATGGACCACCGCACTTACACTAATACTGATAATCATTGAACCTGACTGTGTCAGAAAATTGTAATATGATGAGGGTCAATGATTACCACGATAGACGCAAGTTTAAGTGTAAAGCCTCAGTGTTTGTCTATCCTACTTGGAAATATGCATATAAACTAAACTAAAACCCAGACTACCAAGCCGGTACGTTAACAAAAAAGTTCATAAAGGTTTATATCAAGTACCGAAAGATCTTTACGAAGAAAGATAGGAGGCTAACTACAGGGCAGTTCCCAATAATATGTATCAATCCCATACAAATATTCAAAGCCGCTGACCTAAGAGCGATTCAAAATAATAAACTGAACTCAGGTCTAAGCCTTCTCAATCACGTTAAGTAGAGTTGCCGTTCGAAAGAACAATAGATACTAAACGTAGGGCCGTAAACACGGCTGAATGAGACGTTGGCTTGTATTGCGACCCGAGCGTGACCTCTGCTTTGTTCCTTACGGTGCTGAAACTTCAACATTTTGATTCTTTGTCTAAGGTTTCACTTTTTTTCCTTAGGAAAGAGTACTGCAGTACTGCTGGTCTACAAGATGGTTTATGTCGCGGGTTTGTTTACAAACATTGAAAGGACACAAAGTTCAACCAAACTCGCAACGGTAGTTTGGATAATACAAATTTTTGTCTTGTAGGTGTTGTTTTGGTAGTGCGAAGTGACTGCTTAAACCACTCGTATAATAATGATGTAGGTATACAATATTTTTTTGAAGAAATACCTTTGTTACTTACTGCAACAAGCGCCACTGACGCGAGCATTGCGCACACTTAACAACGTAGCTGAGCGCATTGACTTGTTTTCGTGTTCAATAAATGAATTCACAAAGGCCACTGGATAGCTAGTTGTGATCATCAAAATAATCTTTAGTTCTAGTATATTAAGTGTGTAATTGTGTAACTTCTCTATCGCATTGGTATTTCTATTACTGTAATGATAGATAGAAGTATGTATGTAAATAAATAAATGTCATTGATAATTACAGACATTGAACAATGGATACAACGTTCGACTAAACTCGGTAGAATTATTTGTGGTCCTTACATTTTTGTCTGGTGTGGGGATCGAATTTCTTTAGGGCGGTGGCTGTGGCAATGCGACTACAACTACTGTGCTATGACATTTAGTTACCTTTTACATGCATAGCTACTGAAATAGAAACAAAATTAAATAAGTATTATTTCTTGATAATTCTTAATAAAAGAATACTTTCCATAACTAAAATATACATCAAACGGTCAGAGAATTTAGCCCCGCTATGTTTTCTGGATCTTCAATTCAAATCTGTTTACCATTACAACCAACTTTAACCCGATATACGACACGTAAGTACTATTGTGTCTGCTACACGGCAAAAATGTCCTTAAAATGTTAACCCTAAAAACCACACAGTCCGTTGCCAATATCTCAGTAACGGAAATGTCTTAACACTTCAATTAATACCACGAACCAGTTTCCCAGTTCACTTGACCACCGAACCTCTAGGTATAAACAAACTAAGTACACGTGAGTTCAACGACCCGTGAGCTGAACAAGCCACTCTTAATGTTATCGTAACAGCCTATTGTTCTTGATAACACTTGTAAACTATTGTATGCAGTTGTAACCGTGATATTGCACTGCGATTTTAAACTATACTTGTGTAATAACACTGATAAGTCTATATGACTAATCGGTTCCAACGAATAACAATTTTATTTATATAACACTAGATGTGCCCGCGATTTCACTCGCGCTTATGGTTACTGCACGGCCCCCGTGGGTCGTAGCGTGATGGTATATAGCCTATAGCCTTCCTCACTAAATATGCTATCCAACACTAAAATCATTATTCAATTCGAACCAGTAGTGCCTGAGATTAGCGCGTTCAAACAAAAAACAAACTCTTCAGCTTTATAATATTAGTATAGATTAATTTACACTTTGCTGTAATCTATTTGCTTTAACGCTGAAGGGAAACATCGTGAGGAAACCTGCATGTCTAAAAGTTCGCAGTTGTTCTCGAGGATGTCCGAAGTCTGCGATCCTGCGCTGACCCAGCGTGATAGACCATTTTCAAACTGAGAAGTGGCTCGGACCAGCCATAGGACATTTTATATATACATAGATTCACGCCTGTTTCCCAGAGGGGTAGGCAGAGACTACGGATTTCCATTTGCTACGATCCTGACACACTTCTCTGGCTTCATTCACTTTCATCACATTCCTCATACACGCCCGTGGGTTCAACCTCAACCTCGGACCTAAAACCACAATACACTTCTCACAATACGCCAACCACCAAAATATGTAAGTACATGCTAAAAATCTCAATAAATAAATCAATATATTCTCTTGTAAAATAAAAAGTAGACTTTAATGAAGTTCATTTTGCATCGTCTATCCGAGGGATAATTTCTTAACGTCGCACTGTGTCGAGGTAATTAGATTCGATACCCGTCTAAGGCACTCGCTCTGTTCAGCTTGAAATTGATACTGAATAGGAGATTTTATAAAGTATAATACACTATATTTTTTATAAGATGGGAGTATTACTATGCAGTTTATTTCGCAAAATAGGTAGGTATGTTAGAACCATAGCACTTAACTGTAGTTTGTGCTACCCTTACGTGGAACAGGCGTTAATTTGAATGATCCACGAACACTACAGTATTATTTATTTCTTATTATTATTTAGGAGTAAGTTAAGTTTAAGTTTAAGCCAGAGAAGTGTGTCAGAATCGTAGCAAATGAAAATCCGTTGTCTCTGCCTACCCCTCTGGGAAACAGGCATAAATCTATGTATGTATTTATTACTAAAAAAAGACTATTTATCTTTATTTATAACGCCTGCATTGTGTAGGACTTTACAAACATCTAAAACGGACACAATAAACACCCAGACCCGACCAATCGTTTGTTGATCACACATTTTTTTGTGGAATTTACGAACGGTTGGTAAAAGCTGGGTTTAAATGTTTCTGTTGCAACTGGGATTTTAACAACCTTCATTTCGCCAGCTTTGTTTCTAGACCCCACGCAATAGAAGACAAGCTCATTAACGTCTACCGAGCATTGAACCAAACTCCATACTGAGAAATCCTCGACAAAACTGAACAAAACATCACCCGACTGGGAAATTAATCCCAAGCGCAGCAATCGCAATCTAAACCGTTGCGCCACACTTAATATTTTTAAAGATATTCCAAGCCCGTAACAGCCATTGACAGTTAAACGCAGTCCTAGTTTAAATGTATTGTGTGAATGACACGTTAAAGATACTTTACATGCAAACAAACATTTAGTTCTAACACCACGGAAACTCAATATGTTGCCCACGCACCACAAGTGGGCGTGGGCATAAGTCACGATTGAAACTTAATTACCACACATTTGCCCGTCATCGTGCGTATAAAACTAACATATTTATTGTTAATCAATAAATTAAACATATGTACAGTTATATGATATTATAGTTTTAGTTGATTTCGACATATTTAAGTGGTTGTATTATTGTGGTGATGTTGTAGATTAATTATAATGGTTATTGTCACCAGCTTGATAACTTGACACGGAGAATATTTTTGGAGGCTTAAAAGGCAATACTGGCATAAAAAAAATTAAAAAAAGTTTTTTATTGGATCTATTGAAGAAGAAAGAGAAAGAAAGAAAATACATTTATTTGCGGCAGAATTATGCACTACATAATAATAATATATATAATATAATATATTCTACCACATACACACAACACCATCTAGCCCAAACTAAGCAGAGCTTGTACTATGGGTACTAGACAATGGATAAACATACATATATATTTTTTTTTTGTAAATACATACATATTATACATAGAAACACCCAGACCAAGACAAACACCCATGTTCATGCACACAAATGTTTGACTTGTGCGGGAATCGAACCCGCGACCTCGGGCGTGGCAGTCGGTTACACCAACCACTACGCCATCGAGGCCGACAAACACAGTTAATTACAAAAAAAAAAGAAAACAAATCTTACTGCAAATTGGTCGCAACTCAGCAAAATGCTAGTTTTGAAAAAATAGCGCTGGTCTTCCGTTGCGACCATGTTTGTAGATAATAATACCTAATAAACTTAACACAAGTAATACAACAGACGATATAAAATAATAATAATAATAATAGCATTTACGGCAGCAATATGATAACAATACAATATTTATTTTTGCACCTCAGGTAACACTAACAATTTCAGTATTTTTAAAATAGACATTTATGTCGCGACTGTAATTTCTCTACATAGCTATTTATTAGACTATGGTTATATAGCACTTGTATCATGCAGCTGTGTTTCCTGGCCTTTTTGCTTTTATTGCTGTCGCACTAGGCGCGAACGACATTATCACCGTGCAAAAGAGATAACAGCTTGGAACAATTAAGTATAGCTCTTAAATCATCATCTCGTATTCCCATGTTTTCTTTTTCAAAACTAAACTATTTCTAATATAATTTATAAAAGTAATTTAATCTCTACTTCTAAATATTACCGCATATCCACCACTGTAGAACTTGAAAAAAATGATTACTTCCTTGCGTATACGAATCGAGCATAAGACGGCGGATTAATGCCTTGTAAACCTGTTTAGTTCTAAGCAATAATTGTCTAATTCATATAACTTTTAATCACGACAGTAGTCTAAGTAAACACTTACAAATTTATCTATGAAAAATCATTACTAAAGATTTAATTTAGTAATCGATAGACGTCTCTAAAAGCGGTAGTAAGGAGCCAAATTGCGTGTAATTCAGTTATTCGGACAGTATCATCCTACAAGAGCCTGAAGCGATTTTCAAAAGCAAGAATACGCCAGTCTGTCACGGGTGACATGCCAGTAGGAGGCTCGTCCTTTTGTCGCAGCACGTTTTATTAACACCATCAAGACGCTAGTGTATGTGTAAGAGTTATTTGACGGGACAGACGCGAGGTGAAGTGCTAGTACTAGCGATAAGCGATAACCTGTGTGTTTAGTATGAAATAAGAGGCAAGTTCACGTTTTATAACCTATTAGTCAAAAGTCAAAGTCAAAAATCATTTATTCATTTAGGTCACAAAGTAACACTTATGAACGTCAAAGTATCTAGTTTAGTGAGTTTACTAAGTTACTGAAGCTACATTTAGGTTAGTTGCTAGGTTCAGGCAAAGGGTAGTGCCTATGAGAAGAAACCTGCAAGAAACTCACGTTATTAGTTTTCACCTGCGGCTTCACTCGCGTAAATGTAGGTTAGGTTTGCAACAGTTATTTTTTCTGGATGAAAGGTACCCTATGTCCTATTCTGTACCCCTGACAACGTGTACCTATGCAAAATTTCATGTTTATCGCTTTCACGTCTAAACTACTCAAGTTTAGACGTGAAAGCGTCACAAACAATTGTTTGTACTCATTTTCGCATTTATAATATTAGTTACGAAGTTAGGATACACACACCTACACTTAAATGCCGAAAAAATACACGACAATTACAAGATTAAAATCTTTGGTGACTACACATAGAGAGACAATGTTTAGATCTGTATTTATACCGTCGTTCCATTTATAAAACATACTTCTTCATCATGTCAGCCAAAAGACGTCCACTGCTGGACATAGGCCTCCCCCAAGTTTTTCCACACAGACCGGTCTTGGGCCACCCGCATCCAACCGCTTCAAATATACTTCTTACTAGCTCAATATTAAATCTCATAGGTTAAATAGATATAGAGCAAAATGTACTGCAAATTAATAAAATAATAACCATCGTTATCACTATAATAGTATCTAAACAGTAGTCGACTAATTGTAAACACTTAGAAAACGACAAAGAAATTGCACATACATATGTGATAACAAATTTAAAGCGACATGTACACATAGAAGCTGTCTATGTATGTGTAGCACAGGCGAGAATCTACTGCATGAATCTAACATGCCTTGCAATAATCTTGAATAACTACCTGAGCAAATAATAGATTTAGATATTATAAATTGCCTGTGTAAGTGATCAAAGTCAACGGGTTGCACTTCGGGAGTGCCGGCAGAAGTGAAAACTTGAATATTAACGTTGTGCATTTTTGATATTTTGGAATGGTTAGGGAATAATTTTGCACGAATTGCTTTAATTATCAGTATAAAAGTACTATCATTTATGTGGTAAAATACAATATTCATTTATTGCACTATCGTACATAAACATGACAATTCTCCCTACGTCTTACGAATTTTCGATCAGGTCACGTGTCCTGACGCGAGTTTAACATTTTTTAACCATCACAAAAAAGTGCACAACGCCGCTAAAGAAGTTTTCACTTCAAAAATTACATAAAGTAAGTAAACTTTTTAATGATTACAAAGAATAAAACCAGGCTTTCGCTAAGCTCGCTACCGCTTTACTCCACGCTTTCCGCTATCACTGAACACATCGTTTCTTTGCATCTCCGTGGGTGTAACGCATACGTTTTCTTTACTTTGAAAGGGTTTTGATTTTACAATACTGACTCCTAATATTGTAGTTAGGTCCATTCTAAGGGGCATGGTTTATCGCCAAATGTTCAATGGATTGATATGAAACGTTCGATACAATGGACGTTGATTTTTGTTTATAAGTGTCTCGGGTGGTCGATATAATGCACGGTTTCTGCAATGCTATTACAACGTAATAAATTAAGGGAACTGTTGAATGGGAAGATTGACTTAGTCTTCTCAAGGTATCAGTTGTCGCTTTTCTTTAGGGTCAAACGTGAACTCTTTGAGTTGATTCACAGGTCGGACATTAGAATATTCTAAGTAGGTACCAGCACGATGTTGGATAATAGTATGGCCTTTTATTACGTGGGTTCTCAACACTAGGCGAATAGTGTATAATATATCTAATTAAAACAGTCAAGTAAAACCGACACCCGGCCATCATTAACATCTATATGTAGATAAAGGTTTAAGTGGTCGCCTCGCCATTGATTTGGATCCCATACGGGACATTGTCTACATACGGGACAATATATTGTATCAAGTCTGTGCATTTGCCAAATCTCCTGCGACACAGGATTAATTCCTAGTATAGGAGTCTTATGTATACTAATATTATAAAGCTGAAGAGTTTGTTTGTTTGTTTGAACGCGCTAATCTCAGGAACTACTGGTTCGATTTGAAAAATTATTTTAGTGTTGGATAGCCTATTTATCGAGGAAGTATATAGGCTATATAACATCACGCTACGGCCCACGGGGGCGGCACAGTAAACGCGGGGGAAACATCTAGTAAATAAATAAAAATTTAATTAATCGAATCTAGTTACCTTAAAAATCCATTCCAATACTTACAAGAATAATAGTGCTAAAAAGCAGGCCATTATGCAACTGACTGACGAACTCTTCTATAATTAACAATAATTATAGATAGGCAAGTCCACGTTAAAAATTTTTTTTTTTTTTTGACTAGGGGCAAACGAGCAGACGGATCGCCTGATAGTAAGCGATTACGATAATAATCACCAATTATAATCAATAACTTCGGTAATATATTATATTAAACAAAAACAATTTACTTCTACCGTCAAATTAAATCCGCATCTTTAAGTGAACACAAAAAGTGTCTCCTGCGCAGCGTGGGCGGGGCGACGCATAAACATGCCGCCGTCTCGCTCGCACAATGTGAGCGATCAGCGGTTATTTATTGTTACTGTGTAGTGCATTATATCTGTGGTTAATGCCGGTTGAGGAAGGTGATGGTTGGAACTTTAATGGTAGCCTCGTCATTGAGATTCTTGAGTTTTTCAAGAAGGCTTTATTTTTCTGAAGTTGGTACTTATTAAACTTGTTGATTTATTTGTTGTGTGATACCTTTTTAAATAAGTTCAGTGTATTATCGACTGCTTTGACTGGCGCAGCGATAATGTATAGGTACGATTGTTGGGCATGAGGTCTCGGGTTCAATTGCCGTGTCAATAAAGTGTTTTAGTTTCTTCTGTTCGAAAGTTCCATGTAGCAGCTGTTTGGTAGAATGAAATAATTCCGATACGTGGAAGAAGTGAAAGTGATAGGCGACCACTGAAACCTCTCTGCCATCCACCATCACGAGCATATTTGAGTAAAGCAAAAAACGACAAGATTATTTCAACTTCTATTTTAGCACAACTGATAAATTTAAACGGCTTATGTTTAACTTATCACCAGATATAGTAAAATATAACAGTCAAAAATAGTAAATGATCACCAAATTACACAGCAAAATATATTTAAAGAGATCAAAATAAGTCGACGGAGCCCCGCGTAGCTATTTTTGGGTGGGTTTAAGAAGGAACCTAACATAACCTAACCCTTCCGAGACGGAATGCAGTGATTTGAGGCGTATAGGTGCTATCGTTAGGATATATTTTAGCAAACATATTTTGCTGCGCAATTACTGTTTTTGGTGGTCATTATATTTAATCCCAATTTAAAGTAAATATGTGTGTGTGTGGGTAAATAATGTAATATGCATACTCACTAATATTAAAGTAAGGCTAAATTCTTATTTTGGTTTTATTATCTCTATGTGTTGAAGATCTCATTTTATCACAACGTAATCACAAGCAGTACGAAAGCATCGCACTAAATCTCAACACGCAAAAACACAGTGTGATAGTTGGAAAACGAACACACCATTAAAGTACGGAAGTCTAACACACAATAAGCGTAAACATTATTATGCAACACAATTCAGTCACATCTCACCATGAATAGTAGAATTAATGCGACTTACTTGTGAGACTCAACTATTCACTGGACTAAGATCTATATTGCTCTAAAAGGAGCTATTTTATGGAGTGAAATTCCACTGGTATTGTTAGTCATATATTAAACGGTTATATCTACTATTATTTTAGAATAATTAAGTACATATTATGTATCACTAGCCTTTGCCCTGCAGTTTTGCTTGGAAACTGCAGTACTTTTTTCTCTGGATAAAAGGTAGGTCCTTTTCTGTACTCCTGGCAATGTGTATGCGAAACTTTTGAGGATTCGTCGAGTAAGACGTAAAAGTGTCACAAATAAACAAACTCTCATTAGCATTTAGTTAGGATGTACACGATAGTAAGTGAGACTGATGTTTTTGAACTCTCGAGTTCGATCCGCAGATCGGGCAGAATGTTATCGGGTTTTCTGTCAATAAATTCTTGGAGACAGCCCGGTGTCTTCAACTATGTCTGGTAGGCAGCCATTGGCTCTCACCCCTGATTACATTGGACATATGACCGTTAGCAAAATTAAGTGTATAACACCTCTGCCTAGGCTTTCGAGGATATAGTCAAGACTATGTATGTAATAAGATGAAAAAGAATGGAGCAAGAAAGATAATTAATTATGTCTGACGCCATACTTTTAATAAACTTAGTCGCTTTATTTTGAAATATAAGTATTTAATAAACCTACAGAACAGTCTTAGTAATATAATGAATAATAGATATTATAATAACGATAAATTTACAAAAAAAAATAATCAAGTCATTATTCGTTTATAAGTATTTAATATATTTCTCCAAACTCTATATACATACTAAACAATTTAATAAATCGTACTATTAATATTTAAAGTAACGATCCTGTTTATAAAACATTTACGCAAAAATCCTCGATTCCTAACATAAATATGTCACCAAACAATCATTATGCCAACATAATCTGATTGAAATATAATATTTTTGTATTACCAATAGCCTTTTGTATTAAATTTAGATAAAAAAGCAAATTAATGGATGTTTAATTGCGTTAATATTATAATTAGTGACTTACGTGACCTTTGTTTGGAACTAGTTTCTCTTTTTTGACCTTGAGAATCAATCATGTACGCCAAATTGGCTTAAAACTTTGTCAATGTTTTGTAACTGCCGTTTTCTTTGCTTCCGATCGAAACCGTGCTAGCAATTCTTAGTTGTATATTTATAAATAACATACGTACATGTATATTAAATGCCCGAAAGTGAGGTCAGCGCTGTATTACACCCATATTTCGCTAGTTATGGTTTTAGATACTAGGTATAGTTCTAAAACCATAACCGAAGGCGAACGGGCTTTACGTGTACATGCACAGTGCGGTAGTGTGCGTGTTTGACAGAGCGGTCAGGTCACTTACACACACATACATAGCTCGCTCGCCTTCGTGAGTTGCAAGAACTATAACAGAGAGCGAGCCTAACCTCTATCGCGCACAGTCCCATACTCCATGCTGCTGCTGTGAATTCGTTAGTAGAACACCAAAAAATTGTTTTTGAATGATGAAAATAAATGTTTATTATGATCACAAGAAGTCTTGATTTATTAAAATTTGAACTGAATCATTTCCACGGGTATTGGAAATAACTGGTTTACAATGTCGACAAACAATTTATGAAGTTACCCCACAAACTATTTACAAATTACAGCACTTATCCACCCATCAGCCAACCGTGACAATAATTACATACTTCATTTCGAACTAGCTTCCGCTTGCGACTTTCCTCGCATATGTCATTAAAACATGACGTATGTTACTCAGAGATAGTCTAATTTCCTAAAAGTGAAAGAATTTTAAGAAACTGTAAGTTTGAGAGCGTTATTTCTACATACTAATGAAATTACTTTCAATTTATAATGTTTATATTCAATTGACCGGTAGCCTATCGAAAGCCCGTTACATTGCCTCAGAAAATTCTCTAGTCCGTTTCCGCGGTATGCACCTTTAACTTTTCCCAGTTATGAGTGTATTCAACAATTATTTTTTAACGTCGACTTAAAAGATACTGGAAAACATCCTGAAACTACCGGCATGTCTGTGAGCTTTTCCTTACATTCTTGACGATATGTAAAGTTTACCGCATTAGGCCAGCGTGGCAGAGTTTGGCCTTACACTTCCGAAATTGAGAAGAGGCCTGCCCAATGGTATTTATAAACACGTCTGATGATATACGTATTATTATAATGTTGGTAAAAAGCCTGTGGCAACAACCTTTTAGCAATTCATGTGCATCAGTAGAAAAGGTTTAATGATAGATACATCCATAGATTTTAATTTCAAATAAAAACCAATCAGCGAACCCATCTCTTATAACGAGAGAAGCCGAAGACAATAGCTCCCTTTATTAAGATTTGGTTCGTGAATGGACGGACGGACAGACGATCAGTTTTAGATTACTTTTGGTGTGATTAAACAGGGGATCATCGTTTTGTATGTACCTTTGAGTGTTCGAAGTTTTATACAAGGTATTAAGGTTCATTTCTAAAACTGTTGAAATATTTTGATAAATAGCTATTTAATTTATTTTGACCACACGGATGGGGTGGTGGTAATGGTTGCCTCGCCACTACTACCGCGCCGAGTATCAGCTATTTCTAAAAGTAATTGAAATATTTTGTTGTAAAATATATTTACTCCATTAGATATGTTTCTTTTTTAATTACCACATCTATGTCCTTATGACACAATTTTTCAATATGCTTTAGTATCGGAGCTCATGCTCCCCATACACACAAACACAAAATTCGCACAATTTTTTCATTTTATGGCTATAACTGTAGTTTTGCGGACTTGACACTCAAACAACGGACACAATAAACAACCATCTGTAGAAATATAAATAGTATAGACATGAACAGTTTCAGTAAACTCTTAAAAAAAAACAGCATGGCGGATAGTGCGTCGGTAATTGAAATCGGTTAAAGTATAGTGTTGCGCACACTCGCGCTGGTAAATCACGCAGGTAATCGGTAAACCGGTAAGCTCGGCCGGTAATTAACGATAAGACGCACCTCCGCCGTGTTCAGTAATGGACAACGTTACCGTGTACCGGTAATAAGGAGCGGTTAGGGTGGACACACAATGGGTTAAGGATCCACTGGTTTGTTTGTATGTTTTGTATTTGGAATAAAGGCAACTTTGTGTGTTGTACTATAACCAAAACGCCGACAATTTTGTGCAGAAAAGAATATGCGTCAAAATCTTAGCATGTTGAAATAAGTCGTCTGCCTTGCTAGCTCCAAACATACGCGAATTGTATTGAATAGTAATTATATAAAAATGTATTATAATTGAAATTAAATGGGAAAACGACATGAATGCAAAAATGTGTGCACATACATAACTATGTCAAATATTATTTTTATAAATAACTTTGTTAATAAGATGATACGTGTCCTCAAATGTTAAACTGCTCAATGCTCATGTCGTCGTCAACTCAAGCTTAGTGTACTATTTGTTTCACAAGCCTCTGAACAAATATTTTTGTTATGTATAAACCTCAGATAGCTGTGTCACTTTGGCTAACTAAATAACTATGACTACAAAATTAATTATTTTACCTTGTGGAACAATTCTTCAATATCATTCCAAAATTATTAAATGAACAGTATCAAAAAATATATATAAGTAGTACAGTACATATATACGTATTATATCAATAGACTTAACTAAAAAAAAGATTCATCAGATCAGAGCAAATTTTCTACTTTTAAACAATACGTACAGTTTTGTATCGCATCTCAATAAAAAAAGTAATTTCACTAAACAATGCCAACTAATATATTATTACCTCAGTGTGTCCACCGCACTCAAGATAATAGCAACTTTTATAGTTGCGCGTACGCATCCCAGCTCCTAAGATCGTTTACCTGCTATAAATTATATCGCGAAATTGTCGATAATCATCTACCACTGCCGACCGATTTCATTATACTGTCCTGTACTTATTAGCTGCGCTGTACCCGGTGTACCGAGACCCTTGACGTTTTAGACGTTAAACTTGTGCCTTGTTTATTGGAACCATATCGGATATTTTTAATTTATTATACGTTGGGATAGTGGTCATTTGGGAAAGGCTTTTATAGAGAAAATAAAGAGAAATTGTATAAACTCGACAAATGCACGCACGACACTAGTTTGAGTGAATCGAGCTGTCAAAATTATGAATATTGTGTACGAGTGCTTGCGCATGCGATCGAGTCTTTAATTTGTGAGTTCTTCAGATGTGTTTTTTTATTTAGGCACATCCTGAGCGCGTAATTCTGTTTTTAAAATAGATATGGATTGATGGACGGATTTGTGGGATTCTCAAATAACAAGTCTAGGTGATTTTTGTGTCCGATTTGTACATTTTTGTAGTGTATAATATATTACTATTAGTGCGCAAGTTGTATTTTTTTAAATTAAGGTGAAATACGGATAAGATTTTATTGTCTTGAACATAGCGATGTAGGTATATTTCATTCAGAAGTCTTTTTGAGGCTGATAGCCTCACATACCTAGATCACAGTTTAGCTAGCCAAGGCTCAATCTGGGATCTTACCAGCATCTCTTAAAGCATTGTCGTTGCATGCGCAAGAACGGGACAAAGTTATACAATCTGTGATATGCTGTCTTGTTCCCGGGCATCCAATAACAATGCTTTAAAATATGGTGGCGAGGCCCCAGATGTAAGTCAGCAACAAACAATTGACATAAATAAACCGTAAGGTAGTAGATAACACGACATTTTTGGCGGCCTTGATGGCGTAGTAGTTAGTGTAACCGACTGCCACGCCTGAGGTCGCGGGTTCGATTCCCACACAATGCCAATCAATCCAAGTCAAACATTTGTGTGCATGAACATGGATGTTTGTCTTGGTCTGGGTGTTTCTATGTATAATATGTAAGTATTTACAAAAAGAAAGTATATATGTATGTTTATCCATTGTCTAGTACACATAGTACAAGCTCTGCTTAGTTTGGGCTGAATGGTGTTGTGTAGTGATAGAATATATTAGATATTATTTTACAATAAAACCTAATAACACTTTCCACGTTCCGGGTTTCGAACCTGGGACTCAGGTACCTACAGAAGTCGTATTCACTATCGCTGCGTCACTACCAAGTCACGGTGCACTAATAACTTAATAGAAATCTTGCCCAACACTGGCCAAACCGTGTAAGTTTAGTGGAGCAACAAGTCTCGTTCTACAGGTGCCAAGACACCCGCCCCTTATTAACCCTAATCACTTGAGACAAGCCTGCAGACTTGGATTGATTGGCAACACCAGTATCCCGGCCAACGTCGGCTGTTTTATAATATCTAATTATTTTTACAAGATACCGGGTTCTATTTTCAGGTTAATGTTGTCTTTCAAAATATATATAGTAAACAATAACTAGGTAGGTATATAACTTAAAACTGAACACAAATTCAATTAAAATGTTGAATTTATTTTTGCTTATGTTAAATGCTTTACAAACTGATGTACAAAAACTTTTTTGGTGTATAATATGGCTAATATATTTGCCTATTACGGAATAACTAGTAGGTATGCGTATAATTGACAACGACTCAAAGAAAAATAAACATAACACAATAAATATACTAAACTTAATAACATTAGAAACTAAATAGCTTAGTGGGGAGACCAACAGACTGCAATGCAGAGGGTCTTGGGTTCGAACCCACGTCGCGCACCTCTGACTTTCGGAAGTTATTTGACTTTTCGAAATTATGTGCGTATTGATTGACAATTATCGACTGCTCCGTGCCTCGGAGAGCACGTTAAGCCGTCGGTCCCAGCTGCCATGAACATCTATGGCAGTCGTTATTGGGAAGTCAGTGCCCTCTAATATCCTGACACTGGTCTAGCTTTAGGGTATCGTTAGCCTTCGGGGTGCGGAGGCCAGATGGCAGTCACTCCGTGTAAAAACTGATATCCAGCCAAATCCGGTTAGACGACCCCAAATGACTTGGGAATAATAAAGGCTAAGGAGAAGAAGAAGAAACTAAATATGATAGAAAATAAATAATATGATTACTTACATACTATACTGCTTTCAATTGTTGGTGACTATATATTTATGTGTATTTAAATTAGAAAGACATAGATATCCCCGAAGAGGTATGTGTATTAGTAGAATTCGTGTTTACGGGAGATCGTCAGCTATGGAGCTGTGTTTTTAAGTCCTATAAGTCCCTAAGGTGCCAGCTTACTGCCATTCTACCAAGCCTAGATCCAGACTACGCACTGTTGCTGAAGAGAATTTATAGACAGAATAACTCATTTAAAATTTGGTTAAGCCGGGAGTCGAATCCAAGAGATTATGCACAGTAATCGCAAAAAAAAGTGAAAGGAATGTCCTTGGCGCTTATGAACACCAGGTGTGCAAAAAACACACTAAGGATTAATTACCGCTGCGTAACAGATAATGATACACAAACGAATTTCAAACACGAACGGTTTTCTTCTTTTTTCAAAATCAACATGATTTTTTTAAATATCTTTATAATAGGGAAACCTACAAGCCTACATAGATATGTCTTGCTTTGTTAACGGTCGTAGTGACCGCTACAATTTATTCTTACAACTATAACTCAATCATCAATAATGTCAAGTCGTCTTATGTCAATGTTATTTTTAGAATCAACTGTCAAATAATAATTGAAAATAACTGTATTTAGCCATTTTAAAGGAACGTTGAATGCTAAATAAATGATTGAAAGCCTATAACTCAATTTTATTTTAGACAGCTATTTTTAATAGGTACATATAGATATACGACCTCTTTAATTAATGTAGCTATAAGTAACCTATATTAATGAATGATGGCAGGCGTAATTTAATTGTAAGTAAAGAAGAGTTTCGTTAAAGTTCAATTTTAGAGTTCAAAAAAACTTTTATACGACAGTTTTGTCCGTCCGTCTGTCTGTTATACAACTTTCAACTCAAGGACCCTAAGAGCTAGAGACTCGCGGTCAACACCATTCGACTCAGCATAGTCGATATACCCCCGAAATGACTATGACCTTTGACCTCTGACCTCAAGGTGATACCATTTTTTCGAACTCTGAGATTTACGGCAATTCATTGCAGTTTCTCACTTGTTTAAAATATAAAAAGGTATAGGTACATCTCACGTGCAATTTGGATCTACCTGTATGAATAACAAACATCAAAACATTATAAAATTTTCAGATTTACTGTAATAAACAGGAATAATATTGAAAGTACTTTCTTGTAAAAGTGGGAAATACCATTAAATCAGAAACACAATTAATTATAGTAATATCAGCCCTTTATATGAACTGTCCCACAGTTGGGCCCATA